>CM076570.1:247695522-248295522 GCA_034641835.2 Pinus albicaulis
AAATGAAGTAAAACTCAAGGCTACATCAAACCACGCTCAGCCTCGTAGCTAGCCCTACGAGGACAGGAGAGGGCTCTCTCCGTCAATCTCGAGAAAATAAGCAATAGAATGCGAGATTACTTACAATAAGAACTGATTTTAGGCTAGTAAAGAGATCAGTATGTTTGATTTTTGGTTTTGAGTTTTAACAGGTAATAGAGAAAACAAGTTTTGGAGTCCAGGGATAAGGTCGGTTTCCTGGGGAAGTTCAAAAATTTGAGGCGAGAGTAGGTGATGATCTTGATACTTCACTTGCTGGATTTATGGATAGATTAAGACGAGGCTGAAGAGGGCAAAGAAGAACTTGGATCCTCTCGAAAGGTGAAAACATATAGAACTAACTGAATTCAAAGGCTAAGCACTGTAAACAATGGGTTCAACCTTAATCACTCATTCAACTTAGTTCAGAAGCATAATGAAATGATGGCATACATTAAACATGAAGAAACTTACAGTAAACAAAGGAGAAACATCATCAAGAACAGAACACCACAAGGATCCCAACAAGTGCCGCAAAACCCCTGATCTTTCCTTAGCCAAAATATGAAAAGTATGTGCAATAGTATCAAAAGTATCCCAAGAGTCCAACCTGTAGAATGCCTCAGAAATTACAATATATAGATCACTCTAACCCCTTTCCCCACCTCTAGGGGTCGAATTCCCTCTTCAGGGATCAGTTTCAACCAATTCTAATCATGGAACTACAATCTAGGCGGCTAACAACTTGCCTCTAAAAGAGTGGAAACTGATCCATTACATGATTTTTTACTCATTTGAGAGTGAATCTTCTAGAAGAGATAAAAACAAGCCAAAGTTACATGCCAAACATTAATTTACATCATAAAAACCCAAGAATTCTATCCATAGTCAAAACTGGTCCAAAATAGGCGAAATACTGAGCTGGCAGCTGAAAACTCAAAAAAATCTCTAGGTGGGTCGCTCCTGAACTGCGTGGGTCGCTCATGTTCCAGGCTGATTTTGAGGTAGCTCCCGACATCCAAATTGAGCTCATGATATCTCGTTGGAAAGCCCTGGATGTCTAATTTCCAACCCAAGTGGAATTGCTGAATTTGGAGTTGATTTGACCCTCCAAAACCTCATTCTCCCAGAGGTACTTCCTGCTGGTGCAAAAGGTGGCAGCAAGGTGGTTTTCATGGTGTTTTTGAGCTGTTTGACCATCCAGATTTTGTTGAAATGCTAAGTTGACTTCAGAGGATGCATAATTAACCATGAAAAATCCAAAAATGTAAAAATCTCCTCCAGCAAGTGTCTCAAAAAAATGCGAGCGCATCAGCGCGCGACCCACGTAGCTGCAAAACCTGTTTTTTAGATCAAAAATTTGGAAATGACAAAATTTTCTCCGAATTTGCCCAAATTCGGAGCGGAGGTCCTCCATCATGTGTCTTGCCCAGTCAATGAAGCCTCGGCCAAAATCCGAAGTGGATTAGGCCTTTTCCGCCGTTGAAGTGCCTTGCGCAACCTCCTCTTCATGATCTTCATCCTCGCTTTGCAAACATGCATGCGAGCCCAGTAATGGCCCTTCATGTGGCGAAGCATGTCTTTGTCTCGATTGGCCTTTGCCAACAGCTTCTCCAGATGTATATTTACCCGAGTGAGTACAGTATCTCGGTCAGCTGGTGTCATGTCACCAGGCCTCTTTCGATTCCACTGCCTGTCCTCACGGATTTGGCGCACCTCATAAAATGTGAGCTCATCCTCGAGCTGTTTGTTGCGCTGCTCCAAATAGTTAATCACCCACTGAGCCTTCTGCAATTGGTCTTTCAACTGGTCATTCTCGGCCCTTTTCTCCTGGATGACTTCCCTCAGCTTCGAGCTAGGAGAGCCCGTATCAACATCAATGACTGTCATATCGGTGTCCCGGCCTCCTGATGGGCCCTCATCATGCATGGGCCTCTTGCCCCTGTCTTGTACCTGTACCTGCACTGGAGAAGAAAGCGAGACCCTTTCCACATCACGTGGAGATAATACTCGCCGTGTCGATGAAGTCGGCAGGACCCCTTCCACTTCACGTGGAGATAATACCCGCCGTGTCGCAGCAAATAAGGCCCTGTGGCCTCGCTGATATGTCTGAACCAAAGGAGTGATGATATGCTCAACCCCAAGCATGTTCGGCTGGTGTGAGGGCTCTCCTGCATCATGAACTGCCTCGGGAGGCTGTTGTGGCACTCTGAAAAAGTCTCTAGAAATGAAATCCTCCCAAGTGATGCCCTGCTCTGCCAACTGATGTGACACCAAGATTTTGATCAAAGCGAAATGATATATACTCCTGTACTGCTGCACCGGGCTCGTCTTCTTCTGCACAAATGTAACCATCCTCTCTATGTTGCGGTGTATGAAATACGGAATATTCATCATACGCACCCTTGTGAAGTGCATCAGCAAACGAACATGATATGAGAAAAGACGAGCATACCTGCCCTCACAACTAAAATACCGAATGATGAGCCTCATGAGTGGTGCATACTCATCTCTCAAGAATCTGAATGGAAAAACTCTGCTCAAGTAAGCCACATACCCAGTTTTAATGTATGGCTCATAGTGAAATTTCTCTAACTGCTTACCCTTGCTCCATTCCTCGCCTATGTTCGGTATGCCAGTGGCTTGAGCAATAGTCAAAGGTGATACAATGAAATCAACCCCGGCAAGGTTTACCCGATCACCCCGTAAATGAAGAACAAACAGACGTGCTAATTCACGATGAGGTCGGGTTTGTACAACCATCTCACAAAATCTGAAACATGACAAGAATCGAAAACAATCCATAGCTAATGGACATGCCCGCAACCGAGCCAAAGAAGTAGGCTCCTCTCTGCGATGATCACCACTTCTATTTTCTCTGCGGGAACCCCGTGGCACATTACCTTCAGCCACCGAATCACTGCCTGACCCTGGCTCATATTCTGACTCTGTCTCTGACATATCTCTGATCAAGCTTTTCGCAATGTGTATACTGATATGAATGCCGTGAAAGCAAAATTAGGATGTATGTTTAACACTCAACCAATATTCCCACCTTCAAAGCACCATCAAGGAATCAAATCATGGATAAAATCTCAGCTTTAAATGGACTGAAAAAGGCAGCATCTCTGTTTTGAATGCAAATGAAATTTTGACCAAATAGGAGCAGGCAACCTTCAAAAGTTTGAACTCATCTAGTCAAAGGAGAGCATGGCATTAATAGTAATATGTTTGTCTATGAGTAATGACCATAAAGGTTTCAATGGGCCATTTGAAACAAAGACATGAGCATATTTTTACATTGGGCAATGTGACTCATTACAAACATAGGCAATGTGACTCAAAGGGTTTAAACATGGTATAACAATAGCAATGGTTGCAGTGGTATAATGGGTATGAGAGCAAATTGATTTTGATGTTATATGGAAGGCTGGCCATATCACTGCCTTAAGATAGCAAACACATTCTTTCCACCATTCATTTTCATTTCAAACCCTGAAAACAATAATACTGTGACTGTGGGGTTTTAAATCCTTCATTTGAATATTGGAAACCACCCATGATGCCACAAATGCGTTGAAAAACATCAAACAATGGATAGAAACCTGTTTGAAGGTAGCTTGAGTCGATTCCAAGCCAAACTGGGTGCGCAAACTAAATTTCAAAACCCTGTGTCTGCGTGGGTCGCGCAGGCTCTGCGTGGGTCGCGCAGCCCAGGTGGGTCGCGCACCTGCAAGCCTACACTGCTGAACTGACTCTGCGTGGGTCGCGCAGCCCAGGTGGGTCGCTCTCCCTCAACGTGGGTCGCGCAGCCCCAAAACTCTGTCCACGCACTTCAAAACTCTGAAATCGGCCCTCCACTTTGCAAACACGATTTGGGAGCTATGAAATTGGTTCAAATGAAACCTGTTTGGCTTTTATACATGTCACAAATATCTTCACAATCAGATTTTATTTCAAATCTAATTTCAAACCCATATTACAAATGTTTTTGTAATTTCACTTTTGGCTTTTTGAGGTCGATACTAATGATTTTGCTGTCTTCTTGCAGGGATATGGCCATCTTGGCTAAGAAAGAGACCAGGGGTCTGCTTTTGACAATGTCTTCATGGCGGAACAATTACAATTTATTACAAAATGATAATGACAAATTTCTAGTTCCAAAACAGAGTTTTGGACTAGAAATATATATTTTTTAAAATGCTGATGATAATAAAATAAAAATCACAAGTGCTGGACTTTCCTCACCTTGCAGGCTTTATGACTAGTATATAAATGACTCAAAAACCCTAGACACCAAGACCTAGGACACTTATTGACATTTTTAATGACCATATATATAATGACAATAACTATGAATAATTTTTTGAGGAAAAGTTTTTTAAAATAGCGCTGCAGGTATAAACATGAGGAAACATAGGACGACAGAACCCCTCGTCAGTTTCATGGCATGATCCTAGTGAAATGCAATGAAGTGGAACAAGCGAGACACCTAATCATGAATATGCAAAAGACGAAACGATCACTGACGGAGGGCTGCAAGGACCGACTCTAACATTGGCTCCAATGGGGATGGTGGCTCCATGGAGATGCCAAGAACAGCAAATCTCTGGGGGAGTCAGACAGTGCCTCTCATCCATTGGGCGATGGAATCATTATTTCAACTGACAAGACAAACTTTGAACAATTTTATTGACTGCAGATTTGACTAATGATAGACTGCAATTTGACCAAAACTGACTAGACTCAAACTGACATGACTTTAAACAAGAAGACTGATAAAACTTAACTTTACAATCTCAAACCAACCAACCTCTATTTCCAGAATTATAGCCTTCGCTCCGAGCCCCAGACTGAAAATGAGAGATCAGTGCACACTTGCAATGAAACAAAAGTAAAATGATATATACAATGACAATGAGATCAGCAACAAGTACTCAGAAATAATAGCGCTTCAGCAACCGACCATTGATCGGTCCACCAGGACAATCATCTCCATTCATTTCTTTGAGAAGAAATGCATTCTGCCCCCGATACGCCGCAATCTTAAACGGTCCCTTCCACAAATTCTCAAATTTGCCGTGCTTTCCCTTGTCTTCATTCCGGGCATCCCATTTCAAAACTACTTCATCCAACTGAAACTTATCTAATTTTGCCTTTCTGTCGTAGATCTTCTTAATGCGCTCCTGCAACTTGAAAGTATTTTGAAATACCTCCTCACGTGTCTGCTGTAAATGAATCATCTCATTAATCCTCCGCTGCATAGGATCCTCTTCACTTCCAGCCTCCTGAAGAAATCTGACCACCGGGACAGCAAGTGAAGTAGGAAAAACCGTATCCGTCCCATACACCAACTCGAAAGGAGACATACCAATAGACCTTTTCTGACTTACCCTATCAGCCCATAATGCATTCACCAACTTTTTGTGCCAAGCCTTCTTGTTGATTTCCAGCAATTTCTTAATGATATTCACCAAGGATTTGTTTGAAGATTCCGCCAAGCCATTCCCTTGCGGATGGTATGCGGTTGAATGTCCCAAGGTAATATTGTACTTAAAACAAAAATCAACCATCCTCTTAGACTTAAAAGCTGCTGCATTATCCGTGATTATTTTACTAGGACACCCAAAGCGTGACAAAATATTGTTTTCAAGGAAAGAGATAATTACCGCATCAGTGGCCTGTCGAGTGGGAATCGCTTCAATCCACTTCGTGAAGTAGTCTGTAGCTGTCAAGATCCATCTATGCTGTCCGGAAGATGCTGGGTGGATTTCTCCGATAAAATCCAATCCCCACTGCTGGAATGGTGCATTAACTTCGATTGGTTTTAGAGGCAAAGGCTGTAGTTTCTGCCTCCCTTCGAATATTTGACACTCATGACAATTTTTAACAGCCTTGAACACATCAGAAAACAAAGAAGGCCAATAATACCCTGCCCTTAGGATCTTATTCGCTGTGGTCTTCCAAAACAAATGACCTCCACAGTCACCTTTATGAAAATCCTCCAAGACTCTTTGAGCTTCCTCCTCTACCAAAAAATTCAACAACATACCTCCAGGGTCCTTCCAATACAATGCAGAATTCAAAATGAAGAATTTAGCAGCTCTTAACTTCAATGTTCTACTCTTATTTTTCGGCATCCCAGGCGGTGTAGACAAATTCTGAAGCACATATAAAATGTCAGCATACCAAGGAGAAGAAACAAAAATATCGGATACCTGAACTGACGTACTTTCCTCATCTTCATCAGACATGGCAGCAATCAAATTCATGTCTAGAGCATGCAGATTTGTTTCAGGCATGAGCTTGGCGAGTCCTTGTCCTTTGATCAGCTTGGTCGGTTTAATCTCCACATCGTACTCTAACAACGCAGCGATCCACTTACCTCTTCTTCCTTCTGGATCTGCCTGTACCAAAACATCTTTAACTGCTGCGTTAGGAACATATGTTGTAATATGGGAATGCAATATGTACACACGGAAATCCTTCAAAGCCTTTACAAGCGCAAGTGCTTGTTTCTCAATGATATTATACTTCAATGCCCCATCTCTTATGATCCGACTGAAAAAAGCGATGGGCTTCTCAACTCCACCCCTTTTTTGCATCAAAACAGCTGCCAATGTATGCTCAGAAGCGAAAGAAAATAAAATGAAGTCTTGTGTGTAATCGGGGCTGATTAAAATAGGGGCTGAAGAAAGAGCTATCTTTACCAAATTGAATGACTTTACTGCCTCTTCTGTCCATCTTACCTGACTGTCCTTTTTCAGCATGTTCGTGATTTCTCTAAGGTGCTCTGCAAGAGTGGGAATGAAACGACGCAGAAAATTCATTTTACCATTAAATGACTGTATCTCTTTCTTGTTCCGGGGCTGTTCAATCTGCTGAATGGCTTCAATACGTGCAGGATCAACTCGAATGCCATCTTTCGAGATGATGTGGCCAAGGAGCTTTCCTTCATCCATGGCGAAAAGACTCTTCTTTGGATTCAACGAAATGCCATATTTTCTGCACTTCTGGAAAACAATTTTCAGATGATATAAGTGTTCCTCATCAGAATTAGAAAATACAGTTAGATCATCAAGGTAAACAACCAAAAACACATCTTTCTCATTGGAAAAAGCCATGTCCATAGCACGCTGAAAGGTAGCGCCTGCATTCTTTAAACCGAACGGCATCTTTGCGTAATGAAATGTTCCCCAAGGAGTGGTGAACGCAGTCTTGTCACGATCATCTTCCTGCACTAAAATCTGATTATAACCTGAGTATCCATCGAGTAGTGACATCCTTGATGCTCCAACTACTCGCTGCAATATGTGATCCATCTTTGGCAGCGGATAATTGTCCTTTAATGATACTTTATTCAGATTTCTGAAGTCAATACATAAACGGATCTCACCTGTCTTCTTTCTCATGGGCACCAAGTTTGATATCCAATCTGAAAATCGAATAGGCACAATGATTCCTGACTTATACAACCTATTTACCTCTTTTTCGATTGATGG
Source organism: Pinus albicaulis (assembly GCA_034641835.2). NCBI lineage: Eukaryota > Viridiplantae > Streptophyta > Pinopsida > Pinales > Pinaceae > Pinus > Pinus albicaulis. Next base: position 247,703,043 of record CM076570.1, read on the forward strand.
CAGCAACTTTGCATTGATCCTCCTCAACTTTTGACGAAAAGGCTTCTGATTTGGTTTGATGGGAATAGTATGCTGAATGATGTTGGTATCATATGTTTTAAGATCTGAATAATCCCACGCAAACACATCAGAAAATGAAGATAACAATTTCACATATTCTGCTCTTACCTTTGGTGACAATGACTTTGACAATTTCACCATCTTGGGATTCTCAGCTGTCCCAATATTTACCTCTTTGACACCCTTCTCTGTTGGCCTCAATGTAGGCTTACGAGCTACATCATCTTGATCAAACAACTCTTCCAATGGAATCAATCCCTTAGGAATGATGTTATCCTTCAATTGCAGCACATCCATTTGATTTATCTGTATGTCATCAATACCATCATCAAATTTTGTATCTATGGAGGTATCTTTAAACTTACCCTTATTCTGCAGAAATTCACTAATCTCCTCATCATCCTCAAAAACTTGCCAACATCGCTGATTGTCTGGAACGGTGGGCCCGTGTTTCACATGTATCTCAAACTTGTTGCTGGAATTCATTGGAATCTTAAGATTGCTTGCTGCCTTAGCAAGTCCATCAGCAACACCATTTTGTATGCGGGGCACACATGTCAAAGTATAATCAGAAAATAACTTCAGAATATCCAAAACTACATTTCGGTAAGCCCTCATGCGAGGATGCTTAGCCTGAAACTCACCTTTAACTTTCTTTATCACTAATTCCGAATCACCATATACCGCAATCCTTTTCGCATTCAGCTTCTTGAGAATCTTAAGGCCAGCAATAAGAGCCTCGTATTCCGCTTCATTGTTAGAACAATTGAATGCAAGCTTGTAAGAACACACTCTCACATTGCTCGGAACTTTATCAGGAGCGAAAAATGGACTTCGAATCCACACACCAATCCCAGCACCATCGCTGCCCACTGCACCATCAAAATCCATGGTCCAAAGACCATTTTCATCGTCCTCTAAATGCTGAAACTGTGTCGGCTCTATTTTTCCTGTTTGCTGCCCATTGTCTTCAGCTGATTGCTCCAAAACAGCTTGTTTTTCTCTTCTTTCTTTTTGCAAAACTTCTCTAAAATTCTCATTTATTTCTGGTATGTCTTCTGCCTGAACTAATTGACTTTCTACATCATTAAAACTATCAGCAAGCAACACAAACGACTCTAAATCAGTATGTACATAGTTGACAGGATGATTGACTGGCTTCTCTTTGCTAGTTATCATGTATTTCATCTTCTGCTCACGATACAACTTTCTCATTTGACCGAAGACTGGAATTGTAGCATAAGAGAAATCTAATTGAAGTGTACCTTTCAACTTTGCCCCCCAAGATCTTGCAAGGAGCATCCCGAAACGTGGAGGAATGTCAGCAACCACCACATCCATCAAAACATTCTTCGCTGGAATTTGATCTAAGCTTACCACCAAATCTTTGATGAGTCCTATACACTTTACCCGGCTGGAATCGAATGAATACAAATCATGATACTCTCTTGTAATGTCTAATCCCAACTTTTCCATGATTGCCTTTGGCATCAAATCGTGCGAAGCACCCGAATCGAGCATAGCATTGTGCAATATATATTCATGCAACCTCAAACTGATGTAAAAAGGAGGAACATTACTGTCAGGAGACTCACCATTTAATGCAGGCCCAAAAATCAATTCCGGCTGATCATCCTCAACATTTACCGTGTCAATCATTGGATCAAAGTTCAGAATTTTGGTGACTTGACTACGGTAACTGTTGTTCTTCATAATCTCCGTCAAAGGAATGGATATTTTCAGTTTGGAAATTTCATTTTCCAAGCTAAATGCTGAAACCTTCTCGACCTCTTTAACTGGAATTTCCTTCCTTTCGGCCTTGTCTTTCACTATACTTGACTGATTTACCATCTCAGCTGATGATACTTTACTTGCTGCGGGGTCAATTGTCTCTTTCCCTCTTTTCTGTGGTATTGGTGAATCTGTCTTCGGTGCTGAAGCTTCCTTTCTTTTCTGAATGGGATTTATAGGCACATCTCGATTTCTCAATGAATACTCCTTCTGCTGGGCAGTCAATGCATTCAAATATCCTCTTTGGTATTCATCTGACTCTTCCTCTAAATCAGCATCATTTGTTAGGATAAAATCCTCATCTTTTTGAACAACTGAACTTTCACCATACTCCTCTTCCTCAGTAATATAAATTGGAAAATCATCAGGAGTGAAGAAATGATTTTTCTCACCTGACACATCATCATCATCATCGGAATCATGACTCACAAAATTCTGCAAAAGAGGAGTCTTAACCTGCTGTTGGGCTGCTGGCTCTTGAGCTCTTTGTTCACGCTGCTTAATTCTGAATTGTGGCTGCTGCTGGCCACGGAAATTTGGGTTTCGAAACTGTGTTTTTGCTTTGTCAAGATGTATTCTTCTTAAAGCCTTTTCCAACTCACGAGCTAAGTGCTGTTCTGATATAGATGTAGAAGGCTCTTCCTTTATTGTCACTCTTTTCTCTGCTTTCAACCGTGCTCTTTTATCATTCAGATTTTCCTCAACACTAACAGCGACCTTTTGCATATCTTCTAAAGTAGGTGGATCTCTATCACGAAGGGAATAAGCCATCTCCGGATCAAAACCATCCGGGAATTTAAGGAGAGCAGACTTTTTGGACGGTCTCAAGTCATCTGGAATAGCATTATACACTGTATTGAATCTAATGATATAATCCTGAACAGACTCACCAGGATTACGTTTGAGGTTTGTATATTCTGAAGTAATCTGCAGCGGATCCTTCTTCATCTCCCATCGATCTACAAACTGCCTCTGGAGTTCTGCCAATGTAGTGATGCTTCTTTGCGGCAAGGCTCTAAACCATTTTCTTACCTCTCCTCCAAAAGTTTGCACAAAAAGCCTCATACTCACATTCTCTTCATCAATCTCGAAACGATCAAAGAAATCTACCATATTGTCTACATGCTGTTGTGCAGGAAGACTCTATGGAGTGCCATCGAATGTTGGGATCTTGCTCTGATAGTCTGCGGGCATATCATTCAACTGCTGTGGTAATACAAGAGGTGCAAAACGAGCAGCCATAGCTCTTGGTGGATTGATGACAATCTGTTGTCGAGGAGACACAGGAGGACTAGGAGCAGTAGGTCTGCGAGATGTATTCAATGGAGATGGAGGAGAAATTACTATTGATTGCTGATCAGAAAGCTCAGGCTGAACCGGAATGGTAGGGATAAAGAGAGGCTCAGTAGGGATCCGTGAACTTGATGCAATTTCAGATGGGTCAAGAATTTGTGAAGCAGATTCAGTAAACTCAAGAGTGTTAGTATCCCTGGCCAGAATTTGCAGTCAAGCCTATAAAAAAAAAAGATTCAATTCGACAATTCGGCTGAAAAATTCACAAACAAGGATGTTTCAAACCGTGCATCAAAAGGGATTTCATCAACATATATGATTTTGACAGGACAGGATGCAGATTGGGTAAGCACTCTGGAACTCTCAAAACTCAATTGGCTTTCTCTTTCAGAACTCTCTTGGCTCCCTTGTTTTCTAAGGGTCCTTGGAATCAGATTCGGATTTTCGAATATTGTTGGTGGATCAGGGTCAGGATTCGCCCTAGTATTTCTTCTTGAAGCCAGTGTATTAATTCTTCTCGGAAAACAAAAATTACAAGGAACACAATCAATTATTTTCAGCCTTTCGACTTCTAGACTCAATCATCCAAAAGGTCTAGAACGAATAAGTATACTGGGGTGATTTACAAATCAAGTACTGAACACACAAGCTTACCGGAGATCGACTGAAGCAGCATTTATCTACTTCCGCTTATGCATAACAAAAGCGTTTCGAAAGCTACCTGGCGTGACTTCAGACTCCGTCTAAGACTCGTGGAACAAACACATCAACAAGCAAACCATTGAGATGATCCCCAGTATGGTCGCCACTATGTTAGCACTCAAATCTACCTCAGCCTGAAATGAAGTAAAACTCAAGGCTACATCAAACCACGCTCAGCCTCGTAGCTAGCCCTACGAGGACAGGAGAGGGCTCTCTCCGTCAATCTCGAGAAAATAAGCAATAGGATGCGAGATGACTTACAATAAGAACTGATTTTAGGCTAGTAAAGAGATAAGTATGTTTGATTTTTGGTTTTTTGGTTTTTCGCTGGAGTAATGGGAAAACAAATTTTGGGTCCGGGGATAAGGTCAGACCTTTGCAGAGTTCAAGCTGGGGCGAGGTAGGTGATGATCTTGATGCTTCGAATTGGATTTTATGGATAGATTAGACTGATGAGGAGCTGAAGAGGGCAAAGAAGAACTTGGATCCTCTCCAAACAGCAGAAAACATATAGAACTAACCGAATTCAAAGGCCAAGCACTGTAAACAATGGATTCAACCTTAATCACTCATTCAACTTAGTTCAGAAGCATAATGAAACGATGGCATACATTAAACATGAAGAAACTTACAGTAAACAAAGGAGAAACATCATCAAGAACAGAACACCACAAGGATCCCAACAAGTGCCGCAAAACCCCTGATCTTTCCTTAGCCAAAATATGAAAAGTATGTACAATAGTATCAAAAGTATCCCAAGAGTCCAACCTGTAGAATGCCTCAGAAATTACAATATATAGATCACTCTAACCCCTTTACCCACCTCTAGGGGTCGAATTCCCTCTTCAGGGATCAGTTTCAACCAATTCTAATCATGGAACTACAATCTAGGCAGCTAACAACTTGCCTCTAAAAGAGTGGAAACTGATCCATTACATGATTTTTTACTCATTTGAGAGTGAATCTTCTAGAAGAGATAAAAACAAGCCAAAGTTACATGCCAAACATGAATTTACATCATAAAAACCCAAGAATTCTATCCATAGGCAAAAATGGTCCAAAATAGGCGAAATACTGAGCTGGCAGCTGAAAACTCAAAAAAATCTCTAGGTGGGTCGCTCCTGAACTGCGTGGGTCGCTCATGTTCCAGGCTGATTTTGAGGTAGCTCCCGACATCCAAATTGAGCTCATGATAGCTTGTTGGAAAGCCCTGGAGGTCTACTTTCCAACCCAAGTGGAATTTCTGAATTTGGAGTTGATTTGACCCTCCAAAACCGCATTCTCCCAGAGGTACTTCCTGCTGGTGCAAAAGGTGGCAGCAAGGTGGTTTTCATGGTGTTTTTGAGCTGTTTGACCATCCAGATTTTGTTAAAATGCTAAGTTGACTTCAGAGGATGCATATTTAACCATGACAAATCCAAAAATGTAAAAATCTCCTCCAGCAAGTGTCTCAAAAAAATGCGAGCGCATGAGCGCGCGACCCACGTAGCTGCAAAACCTGTTTTTTAGATCAAAAATTTGGAAATGACAAAATTTTCTCCGAATTTGCCCAAATTCGGAGCGGAGGTCCTCCATCATGTGTCTTGCCCAGTCAATGAAGCCTCGGCCAAAATCCGAAGTGGATTAGGCCTTTTCCGTCGTCGAAGTGCCTTGCGCAACCTCCTCTTCATGATCCTCATCCTCGCTTTGCAAACATGCATGCGAGCCCAGTAATGGCCTTTCATGTGGAGAAGCATGTCTTTGTCTCGATTGGCCTTCGCCAAAAGCTTCTCCAGATGTATATTTACCCGCGTGAGTACAGTATCTCTGTCAGCTGGTGTCATGTCACCGGACCTCTTTCGATTCCACTGTCTGTCCTCACGGATTTGGCGCACCTCATAAAATGTGAGCTCATCCTCGAGCTGTTTGTTGCGCTGCTCCAAATAGTTAATCACCCACTGAGCCTTCTGCAATTGGTCTTTCAGCTGGTCATTCTCGGCCCTTTGCTCCTGGATGACTTCCCTCAGCTTCGAGCTAGGAGAGCCCGTATCAACATCAATGATTGTCATATCGGTGTCCCGGCCTCCTGATGGGCCCTCATCATGCATGGGCCTCTTGCCCCTGTCTTGTACCTGTACCTGCACTGAAGAAGAAAGCGAGACCCTTTCCACATCACGTGGAGATAATACTCGCCGTGTCGATGAAGAAAGCAAGACCCCTTCCACCTCACGTGGAGATAGTACCCGCCGTGTCGCTGCAAATAAGGCCCCGTGGCCTCGCTGATATGTCTGAACCAAAGGAGTGATGATATGCTCAACCTCAAGCATGTCCAGCTGGCGCGAGGGCTCTCCTACATCATGAATTGCCTCGGGAGGCTGTTGTGGCACTCTGAAAAAGTCTCTAGAAATGAAATCCTCCCAAGTGATGCCCTCCTCTGCCAACTGATGTGACACCAAGATTTTGATCAAAGCGAAATGATATATACTCCTGTACTGCTGCACTGGGCTCGTCTTCTTCTGCACAAATGTAACCATCCTCTCTATATTGCGGTATATGAAATACGGAATATTCATCATACGCACCCTTGTGAAGTGCATCAGCAAACGAACATGATATGAGAAAAGACGAGCATACCTGCCCTCACAACTAAAATACTGAATGATGAGCCTCATGAGCGGTGCATACTCATCTCTCAAGAATCTGAATGGAAAAACTCTGCTCAAGTAAGCCCTATATCCAGTTTTAATGTATGGCTCATAGTGAAATTTCTCTAACTGCTTACCCTTGCTCCATTCCTCGCCTATGTTCGGTATGCCAGTGGCTTGAGCAATAGTCAAAGGTGATACAATGAAATCAACCCCAGCAAGGTTTACCCGATCACCCCGTAAATGAAGAACAAACAGACATGCTAATTCACGATGAGGTCGGGTTTGTACAACCATCTCACAAAATCTGAAACATGACAAGAATCGAAAACAATCCATAGCTAATGGACATGCCTGCAACCGAGCCAAAGAAGTAGGCTCCTCTATGCGATGATCACCACTCCTATTTTCTCTGCGGGAACCCCGTGGCACATTACCTTCAGCCACCGAATCACTGCCTGACCCTGGCTCATATTCTGACTCTGTCTCTGACATATCTCTGATCAAGTTTTTGGCAATGTGTACACTGATATGAATGCCGTGAAAGAAAAATTAGGATGTATGTTTAACACTCAACCAATATTCCCATCGTCAAAGCACTATCAAGGAATCAAATTATGGATAAAATCTCAGCTTTAAATGGACTGAAAAAGGCACCATCTCTGTTTTGAATGCAAATGAAATTTTGACCAAATAGAAGCAGGCAACCTTCAAAAGTTTGAACACATCTAGTCAAAGGAGAGCATGGCATTAATAGTAATATGTTTGTCTATGAGTAATGACCATAAAGGTTTCAATGGGCCATTTGAAACAAAGACATGAGCATATTTTTACATTGGGCAATGTGACTCAAAGGGTTTAAACATTGTATAAAAATAGCAATGGTTGCAGTGGTATAATGGGTATGAGAGCAAATTGATTTTGATGTTATATGGAAGGCTGGCCATATCACTGCCTTAAGATAGCAAACACATTCTTTCCACCATTCATTTTCATTTCAAACCCTGAAAACAATAATACTGTGACTGTGGGGTTTTAAATCCTTCATTTGAATATTGGAAACCACCCATGATGCCACAAATGCGTTGAAAAATATCAAACAATGGATAGAAACCTGTTTGAAGGTATCTTGAGTCGATTCCAAGCCAAACTGGGCGCGCAAACAAAATTTCAAAACCCTGTGTCTGCGTGGGTCGCGCAGCCCAGGTGGGTCGCGCACCTGCAAACCTACACTGCTGAACTGACTCTGCGTGGGTCGCGCAGCCCAGGTGGGTCGCTCTCCCTCAACGTGGGTCGCTCAGCCCCAAAACTCTGTCCACGCACTTCAAAACTCTGAAATCAGCCCTCCACTTTGCAAACACGATTTGGGAGCTATGAAATTGGTTCAAATGAAACTTGTTTGGCTTTTATACATGTCACAAATATCTTCACAATCAGATTTTATTTCAAATCTAATTTCAAACCCATATTACAAATGTTTTTGTAATTTTCACTTTTGGCTTTTCAAATACAAACTTCCTTTGGCTTTTTTGAGGTCGATACTAATGATTTTGCTGTCTTCTTGCAGGGATATGGCTATCTTGGCTAGAGAAAAGACCAGGGGTCTGCTTTTGACAATGTCTTCATGGCGGAACAATTACAATTTTTTTACAAAATGATAATGACAAATTTCTAGTTCCAAAACAGAGTTTTGGACTAGAAATATATATATTTTTTAAAATGCTGATGATAATAAAAATAGAAATCACAAGTACTGGACTTTCCTCACCTTGCAGGCTTTATGACTAGTATATAAATGACTCAAAAACCCTAGACACCAAGACCTAGGACACTTATTGACATTTTTAATGACCATATATATAATGACAATAACTATGAATAATTTTTTGAGGAAAATTTTTTAAAATAGCGCTGCAGGTATAAACATGATGAAACATAGGACGACAGACCCCTTCGTCAGTTCATGGCATGATCCTAGTGAAATGCAACGAAGTGGAACAAGCGAGACACCTAATAATGAATATGCAAAAGACGAAATGATCACTGACGGAGGGCTGCAAGGACCGACTCTAACCTTGGCTCCAATGGGGATGGTGGCTCCATGGAGATGCCAAGAACAGCAAATCTCTGGGGGAGTCAGACAGTGCCTCTCATCCATTGGGCGATGGAATCATTATTTCAACTGACAAGACAAACTTTGGACAATTTTATTGATTGCAGATTTGACTAATGATAGACTGCAATTTGACTAAAACTGACTAGACTCAAACTGACATGACTTTAAATAAGAAGACTGATAAAACTTAACTTTACAATCTCAAACCAACCAACCTCTATTTCCAGAATTATAGCCTTCGCTCCGGGCCCCAGACTGAAAATGAGAGATCAGTGCACACTTGCAATGAAACAAACGTAAAATGATATATACAATGACAATGAGATCAGCAGCAAGTACTCAGAAATAATAGCGCTTCAGCAACCGACCATTGATCGGTCCACCAGGGCAATCATCTCCATTCATTTCTTTGAGAAGAAATGCATTCTGCCCCCGATACGCTGCAATCTTAAACGGTCCCTTCCACAAATTCTCAAATTTTCCATGCTTTCCCTTATCCTCATTCCGAGCATCCCATTTCAAAACTACTTCATCCAACTGAAACTTCTCTGATTTTGCCTTTCTGTCGTAGATCTTCTTAATGCGCTCCTGCAACTTGAAAGTATTTTGAAATACCTCCTCTCGTGTCTGCTGTAAATGAATCATCTCATTAATCCTCCGCTGCATAGGATCCTCTTCACTTCCCGCTTCTTGAAGAAATTTGACCACCGGGACAGCAAGTGAAGTAGGAAAAACTGTATCCGTCCCATACACCAACTCGAAAGGAGACATGCCAATAGACTTTTTCTGACTTACCCTATCAGCCCATAATGCATTTACCAACTTTTTGTGCCAAGCCTTCTTGTTGATTTCCAGCAATTTTTTAATGATATTCACCAAGGATTTATTTGAAGATTCCGCCAAGCCATTTCCTTGCGGATGGTAGGCGGTTGAATGTCCCAAGGTAATATTGTACTTAAAGCAAAAATCAACCATCCTCTTAGACTTAAAAGCTGCTGCATTATCTGTGATTATTTTACTAGGACACCCAAAGCGTGACAAAATATTGTTTTCAAGGAAAGAGATAATTACCGCATCAGTGGCCTGTCGAGTGGGAATCGCCTCAATCCACTTCGTGAAGTAGTCTGTAGCTGTCAAGATCCATCTATGCTGTCCGGAAGATGCTGGGTGGATTTCTCCGATAAAATCCAATCCCCACTGCTGGAATGGTGCATTAACTTCGATTGGTTTTAGAGGCAAAGGCCGTAGTTTCTGCTTCCCTTCGAATATTTGACACTCATGACAATTTTTCACAACCTTGAACACATCAGAAAACAAAGAAGGCCAATAATACCCTGCCCTTAGGATCTTACTCGCTGTGGTCTTCCAAAACAAATGACCTCCACAGTCACCTTTGTGAAAATCCTCCAAAACTCTTTGAGCTTCCTCCTCTACCAAACAATTCAACAACATACCCCCAGGGTCTTTCCAATACAACGCAGAATTCAAAATGCAGAATTTAGCAGCTCTTAATTTCAATGTTCTACTCTTATTTCGAGGCATACCAGGCGGTGTAGACAAATTCTGAAGCACATATAAAATGTCAGCATACCAAGGAGAAGAAACAAAAATATCGGATACCTGAACTGACGTACTTTCCTCATCTTCATTAGACATGGCAACAATCAAATTTATGTCTAGAGCATGCAGATTTGTTTCAACCATGAGCTTGGCGAGTCCTTGTCCTTTGATCAGCTTGGTTGGTTTAATCTCCACATCGTATTCTAACAACGCAGCGATCCACTTACCCCTTCTTCCCTCTGGATCTGCCTGTACCAAAACATCTTTAACTGCTGCGTTAGGAACGTATACTATAATGTGGGAATGTAATATGTACACACGGAAATCTTTCAAGGCCTTTACAAGCGCAAGTGCTTGTTTCTCAATGATATTGTACCTCAATGCTCCATCTCTTATGATCCGACTGAAAAAAGCGATGGGCTTCTCAACTCCATCCCTTTTTTGCATCAAAACAGCTGCCAATGTGTGCTCAGAAGCGAAAGAAAATAAAATGAAGTCTTGTGTGTAATCGGGGTTGATTAAAATAGGGGCTGAAGAAAGAGCTATCTTTACCAAATTGAATGACTTTACTGCCTCTTCTGTCCATCTTACCTGACTATCCTTTTTCAGCATGTTCGTGATTTCTCTAAGGTGTTCTGCAAGATTGGGAATGAAACGACGCAGAAAATTCATTTTACCATTAAAAGACTGTATCTCTTTCTTGTTCCGGGGCTGTTCAATCTGCTGTATGGCTTCAACACGTGCAGGATCAACTCGAATGCCATCTTTCGAGATGATGTGGCCAAGGAGCTTTCCTTCATCCATGGCGAAAAGGCTCTTCTTTGGATTCAGCGAAATGCCATATTTTCTGCACTTCTGGAAAACAATTTTGAGATGATATAAGTGTTCCTCATCAGAATTAGAAAATACAGTTAGATCATCAAGGTAAACAACCAAAAACACATCTTTCTCATTGGCAAAATCCATGTCCATTGCATGCTGAAAGGTAGCGCCTGCATTCTTTAAACCGAACGGCATCTTTGCGTAATGAAATGTTCCCCAAGGAGTGGTGAACGCAGTCTTGTCACGATCATCTTCCTGCACTAAAATCTGATTATAACCTGAGTATCCATCGAGTAGTGACATCCTTGATGCTCCAACTACTCGCTGCAATATGTGGTCCATCTTTGGCAGCGGATAATTGTCTTTTAATGATACCTTATTCAGATTTCTGAAGTCAATACATAAACGGATCTCACATGTCTTCTTTCTCACGGGCACCAAGTTTGATATCCAATCTGAAAATCGAATAGGCACAATGATTCCTGACTTATACAACCTATTTACCTCTTTTTCGATCGATGGTAGCAGCTTTGGATTGATCCTCCTCAACTTTTGACGAAAAGGCTTCTGATTTGGTTTGATGGGAATAGTATGCCGGATGATATTGGTATCATATGTTTTAAGATCTGAATAATCCCACGCAAACACATCAGAAAATGAAGATAACAATTTCACATATTCTGCTCTTACCTTTGGTGACAATGACTTTGACAATTTCACCATCTTGGGATTCTCAGCTGTCCCAATATTTACCTCTTCGACACCCTTCTCTGTTGGCCTCAATGTAGGCTTACGAGCTACATCATCTTGATCAAACAACTCTTCCAAAGGAATCAATCCCTTAGGAATGATGTTATCCTTCAGTTGCAGCACATCCATTTGATTTATCTGTATGTCATCAATACCATCATCAAATTCTGTATCTATGGAGGTATCTTTAAACTTACCCTTATTCTGCAGAAATTCACTAATCTCCTCGTCATCCTCAAAAAATTGCCAACATCGCTGATTGTCTGGAACGGTGGGTCGGTGTTTCACATGTATCTCAAACTTGTTGCTGGAATTCATTGGAATCTTAAGATTACTTGCTGCCTTAGCAAGTCCATCAGCAACACCATTTTGTATGCGGGGCACACATGTTAAAGTATAATCAGAAAATAACTTCAAAATATCCAAAACTGCATTTCGGTAAGCCCTCATGCGAGGATGCTTAGCCTGAAACTCACCTTTAACTTGCTTTATCGCTAATTCTGAATCACCATATACCGCAATCCTTTTTGCATTCAGCTTCTTGAGAATCTTAAGACCAGCAATAAGAGCCTCGTATTCTGCTTCATTATTAGAACAATCGAATGCAAGCTTGTAAGAACACACTCTCACATTGCTCGGAACTTTATCAGGAGCGGAAAATGGACTTCGAATCCACACACCAATCCCAGCACCATCGCTGCCCACTGCACCGTCGAAATCCATGGTCCAAAGACCATCTTCATCGTCCTCTAAATGCTGAAACTGTGCCGGCTCTGTTTTTCCTGTTTGCTGCCCATTGTCTTCAGCTGACTGCTCCAAAACAGCTTGTTTTTCTCTTCTTTCTTTTTGCAAAACTTCTCTAAAATTCTCATTTATTTCTGGTATGTCTTCTGCCTGAATTAATTGACTTTCTACATCATTAAAACTATCAGCAAGCAACACAAACGACTCTAAATCAGTATGTACATAATTCACAGGATGATTGACTGGCTTCTCTTTGCTAGTTATCATGTATTTCATCTTCTGATCACGATACAACTTTCTCATTTGACCGAAGACTGGAATTGTAGCATAAGAGAAATCTAATTGAAGTGTACCTTTCAACTTTGCCCCCCAAGATCTTGCAAGGAGCATCCCGAAACGTGGAGGAATGTCAGCAACCACCACATCCATCAAAACATTCTTTGCTGGAAGTTGATCTAAACTTACCACCAAATCTTTGATGAGTCCTATACACTTTACCCGGCTGGAATCGAATGAATACAAATCATGATACTCTCTTGTAATTTCTAATCCCAACTTTTCCATGATTGCCTTTGGCATCAAATTATGCGAAGCACCCGAATCGAGCATAGCATTATGCAATATATATTCATGCAACCTCAAACTGATGTAAAAAGGAGGAACATTACTGTCAGGAGACTCACCATTCAATGCAGGCCCAAAAATCAATTCCGGCTGATCATCCTCAACATTTAATGTGTCAATCATTGGATCAAAGTTCAGAATTTTGGTGACTTGACTACGGTAGCTGCTGTTCTTCATAATCTCCGTCAAAGGAATGGATATTTTCAGTTTGGAAATTTCATTTTCCAAGCTAAATGCTGAAACCTTCTCGACCTCTTTAGCTGGAATTTCCTTCTTTTCAGCCTTGTCTTTCACTATGTTTGACTGATTTACCTTCTCAGCTGATGATACTTTACTTGCTGCGGGGTCCATTGTCTCTTTCCCTCTTTTCTGTGGTATTGGTGAATCTGTCTTTGGTGCTGAAGCTTCCTTTCTTTTCTGAATGGGATTTATAGGCACATCTCGATTTCTTAATGAATACTGTTTCTGCTGAGCAGTCAATGCATTCCAGTATCCTCTTTGGTATTCATCTGACTCCTCTTCTAAATCAGCATCATTCGTTAGGATAAAATCCTCATCTTTCTGAACAACTGAACTTTCACCATACTCCTCATCCTCAGTAATATAAATAGGCAAATCATCAGGAGTGAAGAAATGATTTTGCCCACCTGACACATCATCATCATCATCAGAATCATGACTCACAAAATTCTGCAAAAGAGGAGTCTTAACTTGCTGTTGGGCTGCTGGCTCTTGAGCTCTTTGTTCACGCTGCTTATTTCTGAATTGTGGCTGCTGCTGGCCACGGAAATTTGGATTTCGAAACTGTGTTTCTGCCTTGTCAAGATTTATTCTTCTTAAAGCCTTTTCCAACTCACGAGCTAAGTGTTGTTCTGATATAGATGTAGAAGGCTCTTCCTTTATTGTCACTCTTTTCTCTGCTTTCAACCGTGCTCTTTTATCATTCAGATTTTCCTCAACACTGACAGCGACCTTCTGCATATCTTCTAAAGTAGGTGGATCTCTATCACGAAGGGAATAAGCCATCTCCGGATCAAAGCCATCCGGGAATTTAAGGAGAGCAGACTTTTTGGACGGTCTCAAATCATCTGGAATAGCATTATACACTGTATTGAATCTAATGATATAATCCTGAACAGACTCACCAGGATTACGTTTGAGGTTTGTATATTCTGAAGTAATCTGCAGCGGATCCTTTTTCATCTCCCATCGGTCTAAAAACTGCCTCTGAATTTCTGCCAATGTATCGATGCTTCTTTGTGGCAAGGCTCTGAACCATTTCCGTACCTCTCCTCCAAAGGTTTGCACAAAAAGCCTCATAGTCACATTTTCTTCATCAATCTCGAAACGATCAAAGAAATCTGCCATATTGCCTACATGCTATTGTGCAGGAAGACTCTGTGGAGTGCCATCAAATGTCGGGATCTTACTCTGATAGTCTGCGGGCATATCATTCAACTGCTGGGGTAACACAAGAGGTGCAAAACGAGCAGCCATAGCTCTTGGTGGATTGAAAACAATCTGTTGTCGAGGAGATACAGGAGGAGTAGGAGCAGTAGGTCCATGAGATGTATTCAATGGAAACGGAGAAATTACTATTGATTGCTGATCAGAAAACTCAGGCTGAACCGGAATGGTAGGGACAAAAGGAGGTTCAGTAGGGATCCGTGAACTTGATGCAATTTCAGATGGGTCAAGAACTTGTGAAGCAGATTCAGTAAATTCAAAAGTGTTAGTATCCTCAATAGAACTTTGCAGCTGTCTATCCAAGTATTGTGAAACAAATCTATATTGCAAATCTTCAGTAAAAAATGGATCTGGGACTAATCTTGACAATTCAGTTTCGGAAAAATTCACAAACAAGGATGTTTCAAACCGTGCATCAAAGGGGATTTCATCAACATATATGATTTTGACAGGACAGGATGCAGATCGGGTAAGCACTCTGGAACTCTCAAAACTCAATTGGCTTTCTCTTTCAGAACTCTCTTTTTTTTGTCCCAACCGACCTACATTATGACCCCCCCCCCCATTTCTTCTGAAGCCATGGCATTGACTTCTAAAACAAAATTTCAAGGAACACAGTCAATTATTTTCAGCCTTTCGACTTCTAGACTCAATCAACCAAAAGGTCTAGAACGAATAAGTATACTGGGGTGATTTACAAATCAAGTACTGCACACACAAGCTTACCGGAGATCGACTGAAGCAGCGTTTATCTACTTCCTCTTATGCATAACAAAAGCGTTTCGAAAGCTACCTGGCGTGACTTCAGACTCCGTCTAAGACTCGTGGAAAAAACACATCAACAAGCAAACCATTGAGATTTTCCCCAGTATGGTCGCCACTATGTTAGCACTCAAATCTACCTCAGGCTTAAATGAAGTAAAACTCAAGGCTACATCAAACCACGCTCAGCCTCGTAGCTAGCCCTACGAGGACAGGAGAGGGCTCTCTCCGTCAATATCGAGAAAATAAGCAATAGAATGCGAGATGACTTACAATAAGAACTGATTTTAGGCTAGTAAAGAGATAGGTATGTTTGATTTTTGGTTTTTTTGGGTTTTCGCTGGAGTAATGGGAAAACAAATTTTGGGTCCGGGGATAAGGTCAGACCTTTGCAGAGTTCAAGCTGGGGCGAGGTAGGTGATGATCTTGATGCTTTGAATTGGATATATGGATAGATTAGACCGAAGAGGAGCTGAAGAGGGCAAAGAAGAACTTGGATCCTCTCCAAACAGCTGAAAACATATAGAACTAACCGAATTCAAAGGCTAAGCACTGTAAACAATGGATTCAACCTTATTTCACTCATTCAATTTAGTTCAGAAGCATAATGAAAGGATGGAAACATTAAACAAGGAGAAACTTATAGTAAACAAAGGAGAAACATCATCAAGAACAGAACACCACAAGGATCCCAACAAGTGCCGCAAAACCCCTGATCTTTCCTTAGCCAAAATATGAAAAGTATGTACAATGGTATCAAAAGTATCCCAAGAGTCCAACCTCTCCAACCTCTGAAAATGATTGAGAAATTACAATATATAGATCACTCTAACACCTTTCCCCACCTCTAGGGGTCGAATTCCCTCTTCCGGGATCAGTTTCAACCAATTCTAATCATGGAACTACAATCTAGGCAGCTAACAACTTGCCTCTAAAAGAGTGGAAACTGATCCATTACATGATTTTTTACTCATTTGAGAGTGAATCTTCTAGAAGAGATAAAAACAAGCCAAAGTTACATATAAAACATGAATTTACATCATAAAAACCCAAAAATTCTATCCATAAGCAAAACTGGTCCATAATAGGCGAAATACTGAGCTGGCAGCTGAAAATTAAGAAACATTTCCAGGTGGGTCGCTCCTGAACTGTGTGGGTCGCTCATGTTCCAGGCTGAATTTGAGGTAGTTCCTGGCATCCAAATTGAGCTCATGATAGCTCGTTGGAAAGCCCTGGATGTCTAATTTCCAACCCTAGTGTAATTTCTGAATTTGGAGTTGATTTGACCCTCCAAAACCTCATTCTCCCAGAGGTACTCCCTGCTGGTGCAAAAGGTGGCAGCAAGGTGGTTTTCATGGTGTTTTTGAGCTGTTTGACCATCCAGATTTTGTTGAAATGCTAAGTTGACTTCAGAGGATGCATAATTAACCATGAAAAATCCAAAAATTTAAAAATCTCCTCCAGCAAGTGTCCCAAAAAAAAGTGAGCGCATGAGCGCGCGACCCACGTAACTGCAAAACCTGTTTTTTAGACCAAAAATTTGAAAATGAAAAAATTTTCTCCGAATTTGCCCAAATTCGGAGCGAAGGTCCTCCATCATGTGTCCTGCCCATTCAATGAAGCCTCGGCCAAAATCCGAAGTGGATTAGGCCTTTTCCGCCGTCGAAGTGCCTTGCGCAACCTCCTCTTCATGATCTTCATCCTCGCCTTGCAAACATGCATGCGAGCCCAGTAATGGCCTTTCATGTGGCGAAGCATGTCTTTGTCTCGATTGGCCTTCGCCAACAACTTCTCCAGATGTATATTTACCCGCGTGAGTACAGTATCTCTGTCAGCTGGTGTCATGTCACCGGGCCTCTTTCGATTCCACTGTCTGTCCTCACGGATTTGGCGCACCTCATAAAATGTGAGCTCATCCTCGAGCTGTTTGTTGCGCCGCTCCAAATAGTTAATCACCCACTGAGCCTTCTGCAATTGGTCTTTCAGCTGGTCATTCTCGGCCCTTTGCTCCTGGATGACTTCCCTCAGCTTCGAGCTGGGAGAGCCCGTATCAACATCAATGACTGTCATATCGGTGTCCCGGCCTCCTGATGGGCCCTCATCATGCATGGGCCTCTTGCCCCTGTCTTGTACCTGTACCTGCACTGGAGAAGAAAGCGAGACCCTTTCCACATCACGTGGAGATAATACTCGCCGTATCGATGAAGTCGGCAATATCCTTCCACCTCACGTGGAGATAGTACTCGCCGTGTCGCTGCAAATAAGGCCCTGTGGCCTCGCTGATATGTCTGAACCAGAGGAGTGCTGATATGCTCAACCTCACGCATGTCCGGCTGGTGTGAAGGTTCTCCTGCATCATGAACTGTCTCGGGAGGCTGCTGTGGCACTCTGAAAAAGTCTCTAGAAATGAAATCCTCCCAAGTGATGCCCTGCTCTGCCAACTGATGTGACACCAAGATTTTGATCAAAGAGAAATGATATATACTCCTGTACTGCTGCACTGGGCTCGTCTTCTTCTGCACAAATGTCACCATCCTCTCTATGTTGCGGTGTATGAAATACGGAATATTCATCATACGTACCCTTGTGAAGTGCATCAGCAAACGAATATGGTACGCGAAAAGAAGAGCATACCTGCCCTCACAACTAAAATACTGAATGATGAGTCTCATAAGCGGTGCATACTCATCTCTCAAGAATCTGAATGGAAAAACTCTGCTCAAGTAAGCCATATATCCAGTTTTAATGTATGGCTCATAATGAAATTTCTCTAACTGCTGACCCTTGTTCCATTCCTCGCCCATGTTCGGTATACCAGTGGCTTGAGCAATAGTCAAGGGTGATACAATGAAATCAACCCCAGCAAGGCTTACCCGACCATCCCGTAAATGAAGAAAAAACAGACGGGCCAATTCACGATGAGGCCGGGTTTGTGCAACCATCTCACAAAATCTGAAACATGACAAAAATCGAAAACAATCCATAGCTAATGGACATGCCTGCAACCGAGCCAAAGAAGTAGGCTCCTCTCTGCGATGATCACCACTTATATGATCTCTGTGGGACCCCCGTGGCACATTACCTTCAGTCACCGAATCACTGCCTGACCCTAGCTCATATTCTGACTCTGTCTCCGACATGGCTCTGACCAAGCTTTTGGCACTATGTATACTGATATGAAAGCAGTGCAAACAAGGTTATGATGGTGTGTTTCAAAACCCAACAAATATCCCACCGTCACAACACCATAAGGAAACAAACCATGATAAAATATCAGTTTTAAATGGATTGGAAAAGGCACAACCTCTGTTTTGAATGCAAGTGAAATTTTGACCAAAGGGAGCAGGCAACCTTCAAAATATTGAACAAGTCTAGTCAAAGGGAGAAGGGCATCATATGAATGTTTTTGTCCCTGAGTAATAACAACAAAAGTGTCAATGGGCAGTTTGAAACAAAGTCATGAGAATGTTTTTACATTGGGCAGTGAGAGATAATACAACCACAGTCACCATGGGACAAAGGTTTTAAACATGGTATAATAATAACAATGGTCAAAATGGCAAAATGGGCATGAGAGAAATATGGTTTTGATATTATATGCAAAGCTGGACATATCACTGATATAAGATAAGCTACAAACTCATACAACCACCCATATCATTTTAAAACCCTGAAAACGATAATGCTATGACTGTGGGGTTTTAAATCCTCCGTTTGAAACATTTGAAACCACCAATGATGCCACCAACGCATTCAAAAACATCAAGCAATTGATAGAAACCTGTTTGAAGGCCGATGAATTGATCCCAAGCAATACTGGGCGCTCAGAATGAATTTTCGAACTTCTGTGTTTGCGTGGGTCGCTCACCTCCTGCGTGGGTCGCTCGGCCCAGGTGGGTCACGCCCCTTGCAACTTCACACTGCTGAAATGACCTACGTGGGTCGCTCTGCCCAGGTGGGTCGCTCGCGCCCAGGTGGGTCGCTCGAGCCCCAAAACTCTGTCCACGCAGCTTAAAACTTTGAAATCGACCTCCAATCTCCAAAACACGATTTGGGTGCTGTAGTTTTGGTGCAAATGAAACTTGCTTGGCTTTTATATATGATACAAATATCTTCACAATCAGATTTTGTTTCAAATCTAATTGAAAACCCATATTACAATGTTTTTGTAATTTCACTTTTGGCTTTTTAAATACAATCTTCTTTTGGCTTTTCTGAGGTCGATTTTGATGATTTTGCTGTCTTTTTGCAGGGATATGGCTATTTAGCTAAGGAAGAGACCAGGGGTCTGCCCTTGACAATGTCTTCTTGGCGGAATAATTACAATTTATTACAAAATGATAATGAACAATTTTCTAGTTCCAAAACAGAGTTTTGGACTAGAAATATTTTTCAAAATGCTGATGATAATAAAACAAAAAATCACAATATGCGGAACTTTCCTCACCTTGCAGGCTTTATGACTGGTACATAAATGACTCAAAAACCCTAGACACTAAGACCTAAGACACTTATTGACAATTTTAACGACCATATATGTAATGACAATGACTATGAATGATTTTTTGAGGAAAATTTTTAAATAGCGCTGCAGGTATAAACATGAGGAAACATAAGACGACAGACCCCTTCGTCAGTTCCATGGCATGCTCCTAGTGAAATGCAACGAAGTGGAACAAGCGAGACATCTAAAAATGAATATGCAAGCGAAACCGATCAGCCGGCGGAGGGCATGAGCCGACTCTAACACTGCCAAAGAAATCGAGAGGGCGAGGTGGTACTAAATTCAACTAAAAAAACTCAAACATTATTGTCAAATCAAATTGGACAAGTGATATTGCATAATATGAGATTATGCCATATTGTCAAATCTAGCCAATAATCTGAAATCTGCACTACGAAAGTCTGTCCCAATGCTATGCCACATAATTACAATTTGAGCTAAAGAGTTGAAGGTTTCATACATCAGTTAAAAAAAAAATAGAGTTTGAGGTTCAGGAGGAGAAGCAGTGTAGTGAAGGGGAGCAGTAGTGTAGAGGAATTCACGGAATGATAAAGAGTAAACTCATCATATGTTTTTTTTCAAAAGATAAAAAAAATTGTTTTGATTATATAATATGAAGAAAACAGTCCATGAACCAATACATTCTCACATCTGATGATTGGGACCCAATTTGATCATCCAGAGAAAAAGGTTGTCCCACCCCAGACTTTGATAAGTATCCCCATGTCACATACAGAGATAGGATATAAAAACCAGTAATAAACCTCATGATAATGCCGAAATATAAGTAGTATCCAAGTTTTCCTGAGGCATCTAAAACAAAGTGAAATAGCAACAAGTAAAATAGAAAAGCAAAGTATAGTGTACCGACATCCATTTGATATCCAATACATATCAAGTAGCCAAAAACATTGACCAACAGATCATATCAAGAACCCAAGCAACATTGACCAGCATCGCTTAATATGAGAGCAGTGTGATAAGCCGAAAAACATTGACCAACATACCATATCAAGAAACCAACAACATTGACCAACATCGCTTAATATGAAGGCAGTGTGATAACCTATCTACATGGAAGAAAAGGTATCATATTGTGGAGTCAGGTTTATTGTGTGAGAAATTGCAGTGTTAAATACGCCCCCCACTCATCCTATGTTAAGATAGACCAGCATTACAGAGCTGGTAAAATTCAACAGAAACCTAGTGATGGTGTGTCTAGACAGAGAGGACTATCTTAACATAAATGTCTATTACACTCATTCACAAAAAATGCCCTAAAATTCAACGGACAACTAATGATGGTGTGTCCAGACAGAGAGAACTATCTTAACAGAAATGTCTATTACACTCATTCACAAAAAATGCATAACAAGAGGACCATACACCATTTGTAGTAGACCATACCGTGAGGATGGGAGGAGCAAAATACCTTGCAGTATACGAACAACGCCGACGAAAGGAGCAACAACACAGATGGGAGGAGCAACAGCACGAACAAATAGACCTCCAATAGACCAACAACGTGGACGGGAGGAGAAAAAATGCGCGAAAAGACCAGCAGCAACAGTGACAAAAATACACACGAATAATGAGATCGATAAACAAACCAACTTCGCGGGTGATTTATTTATAGAAACTAGTTCGGCCGAAATATTTTAAAATTAAAAGTTCGGCCGAACTTTTGTTGGAAGTTTAGCCAAACTTTTGTTGCCGGTTTTCCCATCTCCGGAAAAAATTCTGTTTGCCCGCGCCGTCAGTGTGCCGTCAATCTAAACGGAATCACAAGTTCGGCCGAACTAATGCCGAATTTTTTTTTCAGCCCCCGATTCTCACAAAAGTGTAACCCAGCTTCACGTTTCCACCACAATGTCAGATCACTCACCAACTGAATAGCCACTCAAAAAACTAACCATTTTTTTATTTTAATTTTTTTTCTGAGGAACTAACAGATATTAAAAATAAAACACCCCCCATAATGGGAATTATGTCCCATCACACCTTGATCAAACAATTAGAAATTTCTAGAAATTAGAAAATTATTTTTGAATTTACGGGAAAATAGAAATACTCAAAATTTTCCATAAACTTTGGTTAAAATTGAAAAATCACATCAAAGTAATCAAGAGTCAACACACTTTAACTGCGAGGTGAGTGTAATAGTCCCCGACGAGGCAGTGATTAATAATAGGTAATGATAAAAAGGGAATATGTAAAATAAAACATTTGTAAAAATATAAAACAAATAAAAACGAAGCTAAAATATTTTAGAGGTAAAGAAAATATTAAAATAAGAAAATAAAGTAAAACTAATTACAAAAAGAATACATCAAATAGATTAAAAAAAATATAAAAGGAGAAGGAAATTAAAGAAAAAGAATAATATAGAAAAGAAAAAAGAATAACAATGAGAGAAAATTTATCAATTCTACTTGGGTTTTTTATTTCAAATTAATATGAGTTAGTTCTCATTTATCTCCAAACCTCCATCCTTGTTAAGGTTGTTGGGAATTAATGATTTTAATGACTTTTTTTAATACTTGAATAGTGATATTTTTGGCCAATATTTTGGTGTCTTCAAGGCACACATGGTATTTGGTTCCATTGAAATGTTTGGTCAATTTTGAGGTGCATGTGTGCCATTTTTTAATATAAACTTTGTGTTACTTAATACTTATCTGAAATGGTCATTGAGTTTCTTTGATGTAAAATTTTCTACAAAAGCATTCTACCTTATAGACACTTGTATTTCACGATTTTCTAAAGTGTATTTCACTAATCTAAAAATTTTCTTGATCACCTAGAGGGGTTTAAAATAAGGTGTGATCTCCTTCTTACTAAAAAATTTGGAAATCCTATTTGTAACCCCTTTAAAGTAGGAAAGGTGAAATATCTTATCAGGGTGAATTTCTCTAGAAAATGGCACACATATTTCCTTATACATGGTTCATCTTATTATAATTTTGGTATTTTTTTCCTATAACTTCTCTTGAAAATATTGGAAATGTGATATTTTTCCTATTCTAGGTACTCTTCAACAGGGATTCTAATAAGCCTCATGGCTAGGGTGTTAAAAATTCCCATCTTGTCAATAGGATGGTGATGAGATTTTACATGAAAAAAAAGTATCTATATGAATTTTCTTCTTTTGGATTTCATGACCAAGGTGTCCATCTTGTTGCTTTTCAATTATTGAATCCGGAAAAGGAATGTTGCTATTCTCATATTCTTCCATAATGAACTTGATGTCCTCTAAATCACGGTTAATGTGTTCAACTAGTTTTATGAGTTCTTCCCTCGCAT
This sequence comes from Pinus albicaulis, assembly GCA_034641835.2. NCBI lineage: Eukaryota > Viridiplantae > Streptophyta > Pinopsida > Pinales > Pinaceae > Pinus > Pinus albicaulis. The sequence goes on from CM076570.1 coordinate 247,726,165, forward strand.
GAGGCTATATATATATATATATATATTCCATATTTTCTGCTTTGAGGGGTATGAGTCCAACACTCTTTTTTCAAAATTTTCCATCAAAGGTTGGCAAAAATGGGAGATAGGGGAGACACATTGCAACACCATTAGTTTATTCATATAACATTTCTTGGATGCTAAATAAGGTAAATTGAAGACACAATTCTATTAGTTTTTTTTTTAAGGGTTAATGAGAACACTTATTATTTAATTACTATTTGAAAACTTGATGACCTTATTGTAACATGTTTAATGTTATTCAATAATTACTCATAGCAAAGAAATTCTTTGAATTTGAACCAAACAAAGAAAACAATTTAACAACAACTAATTTGTGGAATCATCACAAAGACTTAAAGGAATCTATATATGTATCTTTCTTTTAGGGTTCACATCCTTGGAGCCATTTTAATTGGTGTCATGTGTAACACCCTCCTCCCACATATACCCAATTAATTGATTGATTGAGGTAAAAATGCGATGAGAGGATACTATGATGTTATTCAACCTCCTAGGTGACCTTGAGGAAGCGGAATTGATGGAAACACATTACACAGACCTTCCACATCAACAAAAAAAACTCCCAGGATCCATCCCAACCACTCAAGTAGCCATTTGCTGGGTCCCACTGGGTTTTTAAATGATTAAACCTTCAAACACTCCCTTTTTGTAGAAAAGGGTGCGTCTATGAGGCTCTAGATGCTCCCAAGACATGGGAATGCATGCATCTAGGTACTTTTTTCCTCAGATTTATGCCAAAATCCCCAATATTTGAGCCAATTTTCAATCCCAAAGCCCAGGTCACTCCCAAAAACACCATGACACTTTAAAAATGAAATATAACCAACGGAATAATGATGCAAAAGCAAACACTTAAACAAGGACTTGATTGTACCCCTACTAGCCATGACAGGCATTTCATCAAACATGTCACAAATATGTAATATATAGTTTTAAATAACATATACAAACATAGAGGTCTCATACTTATATGAGAATCACTAAGAAGCATTATTTCCTCATCACATTAACTACATTACCATCTAATTGGGCATAGATGAATTGTTCATTCATTTACAAAATACATGATGAGAGCCATACATCATCACCATCATAAAATTCATTCATAACCAACAAATAAAAAATAAAAATTATGAACACATAACAGCCATATAAGCCACATAATAACAAGAATATGTACTTATCAATACAAGGGGAAAATATCTCTTATTTCCATAAGAAAAATTATACCAAGTCTCTCTGCAACCAGTCACACATGTGTCATATTCCAAGCATGAATGTGGGATCTCATAGAAATCATTAGTCAAAACCAAACCAGGGATTCCAGAGTCCAAACCACTTCAATCCTCAACCATTGATTCCACCTCATGGTCAAACATCACAACCATCACCATATTAGTCTCCACTAAAGTTGTCTAGGGATCGAGAGTGTTTTTTCCAACAAAGGTTTCTAGAACATGTAACTCAACCAACATCTATCGTCGAACTTATAGATATTTTTCCAAGCAGGGCTTCCAGGGCTAGTAACTCAACTAACCAAGGGCTTCTAGAGTGTTTTTCCAATCAAGGCTTCCCGGACTAGTAACTCGACCCAAGCTGTTGCAGGGCTTCCAGAGTGTTTTTCCAACCAAGGCCTCCATGAACTAATAACTCAACACATAGCCAAAGGAACATGAGAACTAATGAAAAAAATATGAAATGAACCCACAACACCATGGCTATCGAGGAAATGGCAAGGCTAGGAAAATCCATTGTCAATCTAGGCAATCCTCCATGCCAATTACAAATCATGACCAGGAAACCACATGCATATTTCATCCATACTAAAACTAGTGAGGAAAACATACATGCAACTTTGTACTTTAAAAAAAAATCCATTGTTGTTGTTGATCTCAATGTCCTCTTATTCTTTCTTGCTCTTCCTTTTCCTCCTTACCTCAAATCTCCAAGTATGCCCCACTCTCTAATAGTTCTCCAAGAAAACTCTAAGTATCTAAGAGTATGAGAGAGAGATAAAATAATGAGAGCTCCAAAACTGCACTGATCAAAAGCCTTTAACTGATTCTAAGAATACTATTTATTAATGAGGCCTCTATTTTCTTCATTTTCCATTATTTTCCTTCATTTTTCTTCATTTTCCTCCTCACATGCAACTTGTGACCTTTCACCTCCCTTTTCTCCTATTTTCCATTATTTTCATAAGTTAATGCCAATAAATTCCACTTTGCCTTTCCAAATTCTTAGCCGTTGCATTTTCTAATTTCCATAGTCATAATAAACCATATTAACACCTTCACTAAGATGTTTTTCCCAACATATAGCTTGGAATATGTGTCCCATGACCTTGGTTATTATTTTTCCTTTCTTAACTTTTATTACATGGAATTTTCATCAGGGATGTTACAGAACCTTCCCCCTTGGGGGAATACCATCCTCGGTGTTCAACGACACCTACCACCAATAAGACTGTTGTAAGCAAAATATAATTCCCATGGAGCTTTATAACTTAGCTCATTGCAGTATTTACAATGATCAACCTACTGAGAAGAAAACCAACATGACAACATAACAACATGACAGTTGTAATGACATGACACCCATACTAATTATTGGATCCTTATAACATATAGCTCATGGTGGTATTTAGACCCATACACATATGTATATTTACCTAAACATGATACCAACATATACCAAAAACTTTTCTCAACCAATGAATAAGGAAGGATACATATCCTGCATATGATCTTCCATCTCCCATTTAGCTTCATTGGGACCAAAGTGCTTCCATTTCACTTTAACCTGATCGATTTTAGAGAATGACTGTCTTTATCTGCAAAATAAACTAAGGTTCTAGTTGGAATTATCCTTCTAGCTCCACCTGCAATACAATCCAATCAATCATATGATCAACATATTTAACATACTTCTTAAGCAATGAAATATTGAAACATCATGTACTTTCACTATTTGAGGAAGTGAAAATCAATAGGCTACTGGCCCAATCCTCTAAAGAATCTTGAATGGTCCAAAAAATTGAGGTGTCAACTTGCCACATGATCCAATCCACTATGAGATATTCTTGGGCTTGATGTGCAAGTACACTTCTTCCCCAATGTGAAACTCCTTAAAAAACATGTTCTAATCTACATAAATCTCGTGCCTATCATGAGATTCTTTTATATTCTTCTTGATTACCTGCATTTCATGTTCCATCTCCGCCAACATGCCTGGCCCAATCAATACCTTGTTAACTGGATCACTCCATCTAATGGGAATATTGAAACTCCTCCAATATAATGCCTCAAACAGACTCATCCTAAAATATTCCTAGTACCCATTTTTTTAAAATAAATCTACCAGTGGAATATACTCTTCCCACTTTCGTTGTTGATGCATCACATACGTCCTCAACATATCCTCCAATATATTTTTGATCCTCTTTTTCTGTCCATTTTTCCGTGAATGAAAAGTTGTATTGAAGGCCAACTCTGTGCCCAAACCTACAAAAAACGCCTTCAAAAACATGGAAGTGAACTTCATATCCTTGTCTGACACAATATTTTGCAGAACACCATGCAATATGACCACATCCTTGATTAATAAATTTGTTGCGTCAGTTGATGAGTATGAAGAATTAACTGGAATAAAGTGTGTCACCTTCATAAACTTGTCTACCACAATCATGAGGGAATCATTTTTTCTAGATGTCCTTGGTAAAACTTGGATAAAATCCATGGAAGTGACCTCCCATTTCCACTCTAGAATCAGAATCAACAGTAGAAATCCACATGGATTCTTACACTCTTCCTTAACCACCTATTGAAAATCCAAACATCTAGCCACAAAATTTGCTACATCCTTCTTCACATTCGGCCAATAATAAAACTTCTTCATTGCGGTCAATGTCTTATGATAGCCTAGGTGACCTAAATATGGTTTCACATGAGACTCCCTCAATATCACCTTCTTGAGCTCATTTTTGTTCGGCACATATATCCTGTCTCTAAACCCAACTAATCCATTTGTCGTGAGACCATAGTCCACATCATGTACACATGCACCTGTACCTATACATATACCACTACTTATACATGTACTTGTACCACTACCTATACATGTACCTATACTTTTCTACAACTTGTTCACAATCTCCATACACCTGTCATCCTGTTGAACTTTCTACAAGATCTTATCCTTTAAATCTGTCCCATAAGAGCTCATGGATGTTATGTGATGTAATTGTATCTGCATGCTAAGAGAATTTGTGACAGTGTTCTCTTTACCTATAATATACATGATCTCAAAGTCATAATCATTGATCGTGGCCAACCATCTAGCTTTCCTAGCATTTAGATTCAGCTGGTAAAATAGATACCTCAATCCACTGTGATCACTCATCAATACAAATCTCCTACCAAGAATATAGTGCCTCCACATATTCAATGCATGTATGGTTATGTTTATCTCAATATCATACATCAGATAGTTCTGCTCATGCTTGTTCAATTTTCATGACTCATATCATACCACCTACCCTTCCTACGTAAGAACCACACCAAGTCCTCTCTTGCAAGAATATTTACATGCCACAAAATTTTCATCCAGATCTCCGATCTTTAACATTGGAGCATACTACTTTTACTACTCAAAATTTCTTTCACATTCCTCTATCCATTCAAAATTCTTACCTTTCCTCTACAATTATGCAATATTATAAGAAATTTGTGATAAATTCTTGATGAAACTCATGTAATAACCCGCAAAAACCATGAATGATATCACCTCATCTACATTTCTAGGAGCTGCCCACTGCATGAGAGCTCTTACCTTTTCTGAATCCACTTTGATGCCCCCATTGGATACAACATGTCCCAAGTAATGTACCTTAGTCTAAAATAAACTACATTTGTTGAACTTAGCCTATAATTGCTGCTCTCTCAACAATATCAACATTGATGCTAAATGTTCATATGTTCTTCTTCATTCCTATATTATACCAATATATCGTCAATGAACATATTAGAAAACTTGTCCACATAAGGACACAACACACTATTCATCAACCACATAAATGTAGTTGGAGCATTAGTCAAACTGAAAGGAACTACAACAATCTCATAATGCGCATACCTGGTCTAGAAGGCTACCTTCTGAATGTCACCTTATTTAATACGTACCTAATGATATACTGATTTCATATCAATATCTCAGAATAGTGTTTCTCCCTTCAATTGATTGAACAAGTCATCAATCCTTGGGAATGGATACATATTCTTGATGGTCACTTTATTCAACTGTATGTAATCAATGCATAGTCTGAGAATACTACTTTCTTCTTCATAAACAATACTAGTGCCCCACATGGTGATACACTTCGCCTAATGTATCCCTTTTCCAACATTTCCTTCAACTACAACCTCAACTCTACCAACTCTAGTGTGCTCATCCAGTAATGTGCCTTAGATGTTGGTGTTTCCCCTGGTACCAACTCAATAGAAAAGTCTACTTCCCTGTGAGGTGGAAACTATGAAATCTCTGTAGGAAATACATCCTGAAACTGTTATAGAACTGGGTACCTGCTCAAAACATCGTTGTCCTAAACTTCCTTACCTTTGTCACTAGAAATTTGCACTCCAAATAACACACACCCTTTCCTATGACTGCACTTGGCCTACATATTTGTAACCATTCTAACTAATGTTCCTTTCTTCTTGCCCCGTAATACTCTTTTTTCCATGCTATCATCCAACCACTCAATAGCCTTGTCATAACAATCCACATTGGTTCTATGAAGATACAACTAGTCCATACCCAAAGGCATGCTATATGATCCCAACATAAATCAGATATGTTGATGTGGACATACCATTCAGCTCAAATGAAATGGATCTTACCCAATGTTGAACCATTTTCTTGGTACCTATAGCCAACTGCACTAGCCAAGACTATGCATGCACTTCTTTATTTCAACCACACTTATCCACCAGGCCAAGATTAACATAACTATAATTAAATCGAGGGTCAATAAAAATAGAAACAAATTGATCCAAAAGCTTACCATCCATCTCGATAATAGATGCTTGGTTATCTTCCTGTTTGTTATAAAACACCGCATAGATCTTGGGAATAATTTTTCCAACATCTTCCACTGTTTGTGCCTCCTATGCACTGTAGATCTGCAGTCTACCACCCTAATGTTATAGACAGTCTCTCCTACGATGATATTTTCCACAAGTCCAACATTATAAAGGCTTCCAACCTTCATTCTTATTATGCTCCTCATATTGAATTCCTTGTCCTCTGTCAGATGTATTGAACTTCTTATGTGGTGCAACATTCTCTTTGTTACTTATATCTTCAGGTCTTGCTTGCTTCTTGTCCCATTTTCCTTTATTCTTATCATTATGTTTCTAGCATGTCTTTTTCTCATATCTACGCTTCAATTTCTCGTAACAATGCTTTAGCTTCTGAATTTCCTCCTCCAATGATCTAGGCTCATAAAACCCAATCCTATATTTAAATGATATCGGAAACCCACTAATGAATATACGAATCATAGCCTTCTCCTCCTTGAGGTAAGGCACATACCTCAACAGCTCCAAAAATCTACTAGTGTACTCCTCATCAATCATATATCCCATCTTTAGTTCATAAAAATATTTTTACCTATCATCATAGTCGTCCTCTAATAGATGCTTCTTCTATAATAGCCTCTCAAACTCACTACAAGACAGTTCCTCCTCATAAATATCTCTAACATTCTTCACATATTCCCACCAAATATATGCTTTAACTTTGAGATGGAATGTAGCTATTATGGATTTCATGTTTTTTGAGTAATCATGCAACCTAAAGAACTTCCACATACCAAGCAACCATGCCTCTGCATCCCATGATTTCTTCATCTCTCCATCAAATGTGGGTGGCTTTGATTTCTTAAACTCATCCAGAAAATATCCCATTTCACTCCTCATGTAAGGATGATAATGATGATGATCATAATGCCTGTCAGAACCAGAGCTAGAATAGTGCCTGTGTCTGTCACCTCTCCTATTCAAAGTGTCTAAGAACCTACTATCTCTAATCATGTCATGTCTACCCGACCTGTGACAACCATGATACCTACTTCCATATGCCCCATTACTCCCATCCTCCTATCCATAGCTCATCTAAAGTGGTACTTGTCACTACAACTCTGACAAACTCTAAAGGATTATTAAATTAACCTCTGCTTTATATTCTTGTTCATGTATGATTATGTAATTATCTGCTTTACAACTCCTTATTTATTCCTCCAAAATTCTCAATGTGTCTTCTAAGTCAAAAGAGCACCCAAGACCATGTTTCTCATCTTATTCATAAGGAGAATCTTTGTAGTCTACCATCTTGCTAGTCATCTTTGATTTATTCCTGCAAGACATCTCGTGTTAGCTAAAAAAATCACAATAAACCAATGTACCTTATCATAATTTGGGGAGGATATCTCATCTGCAAGATCAACCAATAAACGTAATACATGTATAGACATATTCATAACAAAATATAGATGTATAACTCCTAAGTATATCAACACATGAACATCATTCTAGCTAGAGTCTATTCATCAATGCATGACCATATCAACCACACATACCATGACATCATGCATGAAAACAAAAACCATACCAATGTAAATTGGCAACATGTAATCACTTGACATGCATAAATAACACATAACTAGTCATACACTCATGACAACATATTTCACAATAATATCATCAATTTTCACATGGAAACAACACATATGCCAAATCTACCCAAGTAACTAGACAAGCAAGGTAAACATGTTACGAGAGGCTACTATGATCTTATTCAATCTCCTATGTGACCTTAAGGAATTGGAATCAATGGAAACACATAACACAGACCTTCCACATCAAAAAAAAACTCTCAGGATCCATCCCAACCACTCAGGTAGCTATCCCCTAGTTCCCACTAGTTTTTTAGACAACTAAACCCCTGGAATCTCTCTTGATGTGGACAAGGGTGAGTCTGATAGGCTATGGACACTCCCACAAAATGGGCATGTATGCATCTAGGGACTCTCTTCCTCATTCCTCTTCCAACATCTCTAGGATTTGAGCCACTATTTTAGGCCCAGAGCCCAGGTCAATTCCCAGAACACCATGACACTTTCAGAAATGAATAATAACAGTGAAATAATGATGCAAAAGAAAAAACTTGAATAAGGACTTAGCTAGACCCCTACTAGCCTGTTGTGCTCCACAACAACTCTCCCCATTTTTATTTTTAAAAAGGTTTAGACCTTTGATAAATAGAAATAGGGACCCTTTTTATAAAAGTATTTTTGTCTTTTGATAAAAACCAAACTCCAAAAACATCAACACTTTTTTAATAAAAACATCTTTATCGCAAATCGTAATTTCACACAAATATTTTCTTAGTTAAAACAATGAATCAATGAAATCTCGATTTTGCGATTGTCAATTTGAAATTTTGCAAGCGACATAATAAATCACATATCGCAGATTTACACTGTAAAACTTCAATACATTCTTAACGAAACTCCGATATTGCGATATTGCAATATTGCCATACTTCGATTTTGCGATTTCGCGAAATCGCATATCGCATAAAAAAAGGCAATGTGCATCATTAAGACAAGTTAAAAGGGCACGATGCGATTGACTTGACAGGTTTGAATAAAGGTTTTTAAGAAAAATAAATCAGGTCAGAAAGTATTAATTATGTTTTATCATCCCAATGTAAACAGTTATGGATGCGTCATGATTAACTAATGATATAGATGTTTTCCATATTTTTCCTTTCAAAACATAACATTTCAATAGATTTTCCATCATTTGATCATTTACTCTATCTTTAATAGGGATTTCCTTTCAAAATATGTCCATCCACAGAGTTATTCAGAAGCACAAGAAACAAATTATTGCAGAATTTGAACAAACAGGAATGGCACCTATAGTCTATGATATTGTCTGCACTACTGATGGGGGAGCTATTAAATGGAAATTTATTACACTATACTTGAAGATGAAGAGCCAGAAGTAGTGGAATTCACGGTGACTACTGATGATGCAACACCTTTAGATTTACAATTCAAAGATATTGCATGTTCTTTCCTCCATAGAATAGCAGTGAGAGCTACTCTTATTCCATATACCGACATGATTATATGGGTTCTTGATAAATCAGTGATCAAAGATAGATAGTTAAGAACATGCAAGGATGAGATTCTAGGTTCTTTCAGACCTCAGGATATGAAAATCATGTATAAGCTGCCTAACTTGCAAGATACCTACAAAATTCAGTTTGTTGCAAAATTTGCTGAGAAGAACCATGAACAGTTCAAGGCAATTCAAGGTTGGAGGAAATTAGACAACAAGTTCAAATATGAGAAAACCGGTATGTATCCTATTGCATCATTAGCAAACCCTTATAACTTTGCAGTAGCAATGTTATGCAGATTATATGGTTTACCTGATAATACCAAGTTCTCCATAAATTGGCTTCCCCTAATTGACTCCTCTGTTAATTCCCTTATAATGAATTGGGCGATTATCCTTTCAGAGAATCTAGTTAAGGCAATTAATGAATATTTCCAAACCAGAACTTCTTCCTCCAAATCTGTTACCAAATTTTATATGAGTGTATACATTTTTTATGCCATCTATTTTTCTACCAACTTTCCAGTTATGGGATAAAAATGGACCCCTGAAGACCCTACCCTGATACATTTGAGTCATAAAGAGATATGTGAACATAATTATGCACCAAATTTTCATAGGCTATGCTATGGAGTTGTATTACTATTACACCAATTTATGTATGACATAGTGAGCCCTAGGTTTACTAAGGAAGTCCTTGCCATGACTTTTGAATAAATCCTAAATTTTGTCAAATTGAACCTGAATCCAGAAGAAATACAGAGATTCAATGAATTTAGAGAACATATACTTAGACGAATTCCACAAGATGTTTTGATTACCAGTTATAAAATTAAAGAAATTCAATAAATCATAGCAGAACAATAAAATTCACAAAATAAAAGTGATTTAGATAAAATATGTACTTCATTCAGCAATACATTCATAAATACTCTAGAGGCATCATCATCATAGAAGAATACAAAATTCCAGACTCCACAACAACAAATAGTTTCAACAAAAGAAATCATTGAAACTCCTGATATAATCTCCTAAGAAACAGAAATCATTCCTATAGATCTGACTGATGAGATTATCCTCAAGGTGACTGATATTCCCCCACTAGATGTGTTCTATAGCCCTCTTCATAAGGCTGTAGTAAGAAAATAGAGGAAAATAAGAAGAATTGAAACACCCCCGGGGAATGAAGTTATGGAAGTAATATGGAAAGATACTCCATAAAATCCGATTGAAAATTTAACTCAGCTATCTGAATTCGTTGGTGCATACACCAATGTGACAATTGATAAGGCAGCAGAGGTATCTATTTTGATCCAAGTAAAGGATGTAAAGATCATGGAACTACAACATCAACTAGATGAAGAAAGAAAAATTTTAAAGCAGAAAGTGGAACACAAAATTCTCAGGGTATAGTAAGAGATAGAAATGCTTAAGATAAATCATGAAAATGACTTATCTATTAAGAATTCACTGATTGAACAGTTGAGAGAATATCTTACCAAATATGAAGAAATTCCTACTGCAGTGGAATTCATAAAAGAAGCATCGACATTAAGTTCCTTACTCTCAAAACAACAAAACATGTTTGTTGTACAAATGTCAAATATAATTCCACATCTAGAAATTAGTGAACAATTAACAAATACAGTCATCGATCAAAGAATTGAGTTCAATGAACTTAATGTTAAAATCTCAAATTATATTGAATGGAAAGATACAGAAGAAGGGAAAAAGTCAGATCTCCCAAAGATCAAGGAAACTTTCAAAGATATTCTTTCTACAGTCTGGGATGCATGAGTGAAAGAATCAGAATTAGCCATAGCCAGAGCGACATGTATATAAAAGAATATGGTTAAAATGATTAACCATATATTACATACTTCCGGGCTCATCAGAGAAGGAAATTTCAACTCAGGGAAGAAGCACTTATACAGCTAAATAAAATTTATTGGGAAGCATATTGGTAGCTATTAGTCAAACCACACAGTCAAATCATGACAATGAACTGTTTTTTGAACTCCATATAGAGAATACTACCACTTTTACTGGACATTATATTTGTTTCACAAATGAAGATAGAATCTGGAAAAACTCCACAAGTTCAACAAATGTCTGATATTTGTGAGCAAAAAAGCACAACTGGCAGTAACTTATCATCCAGCATGATTATTAGTTAGTTTGTTTTATACAAATTCAATTTTTAGCAAATAAATACTAAAGATGAGGAAGGTTGTTTGAAACCACCTCATAAGATATTTTGTATAATATTTTTGTAGATAATTAGCATTGTATTTAAACCCTTCTCATGCATTTAGAGAAGGGTCCAAAATTTTATTAAGAACATTCACAAAGAATGCTTAATTGTAAGTAAGTTTGTGGATGTCTTGATGAAATAATGGAACATGGCCATTACAGTTAGATATCATTTTGTTGATCACTGTTGATGCACTTTTGTATTCTTTGAAAGACTTATTGATGTATGAGTTGAATGTGGCCTATTATCATTGATCAAATAAACAACACGGTACACATCTGGTACTATTATCATGTATGCTAGTTCTGTTTTGAATATTAGTGATGAATCCATCTTTCATGAATGATATATGAACTAAATTGTTTTTGTCTAAAATATCAATTGCACTATTGTACGATATAAAGATAAGAATTGATTTGTTTTTGTATATGATCATCAAATATATGCAATATGTTTCTCATTTTCTTTTGATTAATTGGTTTTCAAGAGAATCATCTTACAAATTAATAATTCTATTAAATCTGTGATAATCTTAATCATCACAGATTGAATATATATCATTTTAGATTGCATCAAATTAGTATTATCCCGGGTTAGATTAAATTAGTTTCAATTTCAAGTTTTTCATGTTAGAATAAATTTGTTTTAGTTTTTAGTAATTATTAATGTAAATCCCTTGAGAGAAACCCAACAATCAAATAAAAACCCAACTCTAGGAAACTGGTCCCATTATATCCAGTCGGAGCCACTATCCCAAACGGAAAAGGAATTGTCTTAAGGGTCGGACCGGGTGGTTATCCCCCTTGTTGTTGCCATAGATTTCTGAGGCATCAAAATTTTTGGCGCTAGAAGGAGGTCTGAATATGAATGGCACATAAATCTAAACCTCAAAATAGAAGCCCTCATAAGAGTCGATCTCCCAAAAATCATCCTACAATTTCCCAATCAAATTCTAAATCACCAACTCAGAAATCGGAAATTGTAGAAACTTCCCCTTCATCTCCTCAAATATTTCGTCAATCATCTGCTTTAGAATTCATTCCTGAATCTCCCGAAGTTCAGTCTTTAATTCAGAAATTAGAAGGAATATCTATTTCTGCTAAAAATCCTGGCTGTTGAAGCTTCTAAGAAAATGTTTCTTCTCTGTTTAGAAAGCTGTTGGCAATCTAGATCTAAGTGAAAAACTTGGAATTCCACCTTTTGAATTTCCAGATTACAGATCATTTAACAAAAAAGTTCTATAACCGGATCTAGGTCATGCAATTGAAGTTACATCAGGTTATTTTAAATTCATCTTAGCATCCTCTAATTCAATCTCCATCTTCCTAGGTTTCCATTTCTTCTACTCAAACAATCAATATTTATTCTGATAATCTTTATTCCGATTGTAATTTATTCTTCTTCCTGTACCAGGAACTAATGATTGGAAGCACCCCAGAGCCAAGTTTTCCTTGTAAAATTTTGAGATGATAGAACTATTTCATCCTTGATTAACACTCTTTCCAATCTTAAAACAAATTCAGGGGAAAGGATCAAATATTTCAACTCCAGATTTAACAAGTTATTAAACAAAATTCCAACTACTTCCAAACCTGTTTTTGATGTACAAATAGAATGATATATTTCTTCTTTACCTTCTAATATGGCTATTTTTGTAGATAGAGTTGGTAAAGCTACCCTTTTAGATAACATGAAAGAAGCTCTCACTGTAGAGAAAAGAATTTTAGCATTAGAAAAACGTTCAGAGATAGAAGACAGGAAATTCAAGAAAGTGACATTTATTCAAGATTCTAAAAAGAAAGTCTTGAAAAATCCATTTGATCTTGAAGGTATTCAAAATGTATTAAAGACTATGTCAAATGATATGATTGAAATAAAGAAACAGGTTGCTGAAACTTCAGCTCCTAAGAAATCATTTCGTCCATTTAAGAAAAAACATTCTTCAACATCTCAGCCTCTAAATGTGATTTCAAATGCTGAATCCGATCAAGATACTGAAGATACCTCACCATATGAACAAGAATCAGAGTCTGAGGAAGAAGTTGAACTGAATTGGTTATGGGATTTCATTCTTCCTTCAGAAGAAGAAAGAGAAGCTATGCATGTATCTACAAGAAGTAAAATTTCTTCTGATTCAACTATATCAAATCAAAAACAGAAAACTCTCCCCACCAAGGAGAAAATAGCTGTCAAAAAATATAAAATTGTTCAGAAAATTTTTATTCCAGCAGATCCTAATACAAATTCTAAAACTTTAATAGTTTCAGATACAGTGGAATATAATATAGTCAAAGATATGAAAAAGATCAAAGAAAATATTTAATTACACGAAATGACCAAACTCAAACGATAACATAAAATTTTTCTTAGAGAACTTAAGGCAATCCCTGTACATCCTATACAATCACCAGTTATAGTTCAAGCTTCAAAATATATGGGAAAACCTCCATCATTTCTAAACAGAGTAAATTCCAATGATTTAGTTTTAATTGGTGATAGATCTATTTCTCACACTCCTTTAATATTGAATTATGATATTTTTAACAAAAATGTTCATAATTGTCTTATTGATTCAGGAGCTTCTTCAAACATTATTCCAAGAACACTATGTACAAAATTGAACATCACTCCTAAAAATCTACTGTACATATAGTTCAATTGGATAGAAAAAAATTAGAATTCATTGGAGAAATGATGTCTGTATCCATTAGATTATCATCCAATCCAAAGGTACTACAAGTAATTGATATTTTGGTTGCAGACATCCATGAATTTTATGGTCTTATCCTAGGCAGAGATTGGTCTGAAAATTTACATGGATATTTTTCTACTGATTGGTCACACATGTGGCTACCATATAATGGAAAACCAAATCAAATCAAAATTGAACGTGAAAAATTTATGAAACATACAGTTACTGAACTATAAGGAAAAAACGAGCCTATAGCTTTCACTAATAACATTATAGGAAATTATTCAGCTGAATCATTTCTTGGATCATTCAATGCTCAGGTTTCACCTTTTCCAATAAACATTGTTATTTCTAAAATTGAAAATTTTTCTCAAACAGATGGTTCTAGATGTGTTAATCTCAGTGATCTAATTCCAAAACAGTCTTTATTTTGGAATCTATACTTTGATGGTTCAAAATCAGAAGATGGTGCAGGAGCAGGTTGCATTTTAATCAATCCACAAGGAGAGAAAACAATGCTAGCTTGTAGACTTGAATTTCAATGCACTAATAATACTGTCGAATATGAAGCATTGATACAAGGTCTATATAAAGCTATTGGATTGAATGTTAATATTTGCAAGTATATGGAGATTCTAAAATAATGGTTAGACAAGTCAGAAATACAATTCATTGTATTTGAAATAAAATTCATTGTATTTATGGACATTTAAAACATTATCAAACTTTAGCTCAGAATCTTACTTCTCATTTTACTGCATTTAATATCTCCACAATTCCTAGATTACAAAATGTAAGTGTTGATTTACTTGCTAATGTAGCATCTAGACTTATACCATCTGAAGAATTTAGCCCAGTTAGATTTTCAATTGAGTTAATTTTTAGGCCCTCCATTCCTGACAATATAACAAATTGGAGAGTATTTAACAATTATGCAGATATACTAGAATTTCTTACATCAGAAAGAGATTATGAAGGTTAAATTATAGATGAACATGAACATGATTCAAAAATTGAAGATAAACAAAATTCAAATCCAATTCCTAATCTGTAGTCAAAATGGAAGATCTCTATGATTTGAAAGATAGGTTTAAGAAAACTACCAATTCAAAAACATAGAGTTCTACTCTAAAATTTGAATTTATTAATCTTGGTACATTAGAAAAACCTTAGAATACCAACTTAGGTATTGGATTAGAACCTAAAGAAAGGATGTCATTCATTAAGTTACTGAAAACATATAAAGATATCTTTGCATGGAATTATTCAGATCTTAAAACATATGATACTTCCATAATTCAGCACACCATACCTATGACCTCAGATAATAATCCTGTGCAACAAAAACTTAGAAAAATCCACCCAAATTTAGAAAGTCAAATTAAATTTGAGTTAAATAAAAGGCTCAAAGCCAAAGTCATTTTTTCTGTTAGGCATTCAAAATGGGTGTCAAACATGCTTCCAGTTAGAAAAAATAATGTAGACATTAGGATTTGCATAGACTTTAGAAATTTGAATAAAGCTTGCCAAAAAGATAATTTTCCCTTGCCTACCATGGAACGGATATCGCAGGTAGTTGCAAGATCTAAATTGATGTCTTTCCTCAGCTGATTTTTAGGATATAATCAAATTATGGTGCATCCGGATTATAGATTAAAGACAACTTTCAAGACAAAGTGGGGAACAGACGCATATCAAAAAATGCCTTTTGGGTTGATTAATGTTGGTGCTACGTTTCAACGTGCTATGAATATAGCCTTTAGAGGACTAATCAATAGCTCAGTTTTTATGTACTTAGATTTCATCACTGTTTACTCCAAGTATAGAAGTAATCATGTTAATCACCTAAAACACATTTTTTAGAGATGTAGAAAAATTGGTATTTCCTTGAATCCAAGAAATGTTATTTCACCTTATCAAAAGGTAAATTATTAGGGTTCATTGTTTCCAAAAATGGAATCCACATTGACCCTGATAGAATTCAGGAAATTGAAAAAATCCCTTTACCACATAATAAAAAAACAATACAATCATTTTTAGGACAAATTAATTTTGTAAAAAGATTTGTTCCCGATTTTTCCCAAATCATTTTACCTCTGCAATCAATGATAAAAAAAATTCACTTTTTAAATGGGGAAAAGAAGAGAGAAATTCTTTTAAGTTGATTAAGAAAGCCATCATAGAAGCCCCCTCTTTAACAACTCCTTATTTTCTTAAATCATATATATTATACACATTTTTTTTCAACACATCATACGGAGCAGTTCTAACACAGTTAAATGATCAAAACATTGAGGCGCTAATTGTGTTTTTTAGTTCTAACCTACAAGGTGCTGAGTTGAATTCTTCAGCTGTGGAAAAACAAGCTTATGCTATATTTAAAGCTTTGAAACATTTTAGACCCTTTCTCCTAAATACACATACTAAAATAATAGTACCTTACTCAGCAGTAAGGCAATTATTAATCCAACGAGAAGTAGGAGAGAAGAGAGAAAATTGGGTTACCGCACTTCAAGAATATGATGTAGAGATACACCCTACTAAAATTGTTAAAGGACAAGGTATTTACAGGATGTTAGCTGGGACTTCTCATACATCAACAAAAGAAGATCAATCAAATGAAATGCAACTATCTAAGGTAAGCCTAAACTATTCTCAGTCACAATATGCTGATCTAAAAATTTTCTTCAAAAATGGATATGCTCCATTATATCTCAATTACACATTAAAGCATGCTCTGACACTTAAAGAAAATAAATATAAACTCATAGGTGATGTGTTATTTAGAAAGAATTATGATTATGTATTATTAAGATGTTTAGAAAAAACTGAAGCTGAAAAAGTAATGCAGGAATTACATGATGGACCAGCTGGAGGTCATTTCAGAGGAGACACCACAGCTCATAAAATACTTCATGCTAGCTATTATTGGCCAACTCTATTTAAATATGCACATGAATATGCAAGAAAATGAAAAATGTGTCAAAATGCAGCAAGAAGAGAGAGAAAAGCAGCATTTCCATTACAACCAGTAAATATCCAACAACCATTTGAACAATGGGGGTTAGATATTATAGGTGAAATAACTCCAAACTCTTCTAAAAATCATAAGTATATTCTAACTGCGACAGATTATTTCACAAAATGGGTAGAAGCTATTCCATTAAAGGTGGTTAATACGCAAAGTATTACAGATTTTATTAATCATTTCATAATCACCAGGTTTTGTCTCCCATCAGCTTTGATATTTGATAATGCATATTACTTTTCTGGAAATGCCATGATAGAATTAGCTCTGAAAAGAGGTTTTAAATTAAAATACTCAGCTAATTATTATCCACAAGGTAATGGATTAGTTGAATCCACAAATAAAAACCTCATCAGGATCATCAAATGAACTATAGAACAAAATCATAAAAATTGGTACAAAGCATTATTATTTTCTCTTTGGGCAGATAGAATCACCTAGAAAGCCTCAATAGGTACTTCTCCATTTATGTTAGCTTATGGGAAAGAGGAATTTCTACACACAAACGTAACCATAGCATCATTGACTTTAGTGCAGTTTATTGATGAAAATCCTTCATCTTCCCTTCAACTTAGACAAGATCAAATTCTTAAAATGGAAGAACAAAGAGAAGAAGCTAAGGCTATACATGCTCATCATCAACAAATAGTGAAAAACTCATTTGACACATCATCCACTAGCTCAAATTTTTTTGAAATAGGAGATCTTGTTTTAAAATGGGATAAGGCACATGAGGAAAAAGGTAAGCTTACCAAATTCCAAAGATTATGGCTTAGTCAGTTTCAAATCATCGAAAAAATAAGCTTATCCACCTTTTTGCTACAAGAATTATCAGGTAGAAAAGATGTCTTTCCTGTAAATGGTCAAATTCTCAAAAAATATTTCTCTTAGAAAATCAAGCTTTTAAATTTTATTTTTTCTTTAGAAAAATAAAAGTTGTAAATAGCATCATCATTGGTTCATTCAAAATTTCAAAATTTTTGATAAATTATTTTGATCTTTCATTTCTATAAATACGTAAATAAAAATATGACTATAATTATGAGAAATGAATAAACTTTATTTTTAAGATAAATTGAAATTACTGAAGGCATTTTCTTTTTGAAAAAAGACTCTAGATATCATAAAATATAGTTATTATGTATCAGTCAGAAAAGGAATTTTTTCATCCATAACTCCTTAAACGAGCTAATGATTCATCCCATCTGATAAAATTTCTTCTCTAGAAATATAAAAAATAAAAATAAATATATACAATGAACAAATTCAAAATAAAATAAGTCTCATCACGAGCTTGTTTATCACAATAATAGAGAAATAATGTAGACTGATATTACCAAAATCGCATACTAACAAAAAAAGGTATCTAACAACTCTACAATTATCATCCATAACTCTTAAACGAGCTAATGATTCATCCCATCTGATAAAATTTCTTCTCTAGAAATATAAAAAATAAAAATAAATATATACAATGAACAAATTCAAAATAAAATAAGTCTCATCATGAGCTTGTTTATCACGATCATAGAGAAATAATGTAGACTGATATTACCAAAATTGCATACTATAACAGGGTAATATCTATATGATTATGAAAAATCAATAGACAAGAAGTCTCATCACGAGCCATCTTATTCAGTCTAAATTACTATTAGTGAATGACATTGTCATTATCAGGCTACCAAACCTGGACAATGATTTTGGGAATGTATCAAGAAAAAGAAATTTAATGATATGTCATAATTATATTTTAAAATAAGAAATCAAATTTTGGATGGGACCATGAATCATTATTGGTTAAAAGATAACCTTGTCGAGGCTATAAATGCCTGCTGGCAACAGTGGCTCTATCTGTGATAAATGAGTAAAAATCTATGAAACCAATTTTAGAGAAAACCTACTTTATCTTTTTAAATCTAAGTACTGACTGATATAGATACATATATATTATCATTGAAGGAGTTAATTTAGAAGAAATGAGATAGGTAAATAGATTATATTCTGAAAAAATATTGTTTAATTCATGAATCATATTATTTTTATTCTTATATCTTTTTTTCATTTTGAAAGTTAGAAATGTCAAAATAAACCAAATAGAGATATATGGTTCTCCCAAGTGAATCGCCAATTGTTGTGCTATGCAACAACTCCCCGGATTTTTATTTAAAAAAAAAATAGACCTTTGATAAATAGAAATAGGGACCCTTTTTATAAAAGTATTTTTGTCTTTTGATAAAAACCAAAATCCAAAAACATCAACACTTTTTTAATAAAAACATATTTATCGCAAATCGCATTTTCGCACAAATATTTTCTTAGTTAAAACAATCAATCAAAGAAATCCCGATTTTGCGATTGCCGATTTGAAATTTCGTAAGCGACATAATAAATCACATATCGCAGATTTACACTGCAAAATTTTAAGACATTCTTAATGAAACTCTAATATTGCGATATTGCGATACTGCGACTTCACAATTTCGCAAAATCGCATATCACATAAACAAAAGGAAATGTGCATCATTAAGACAAGTTCAAAAGGTGCGATGTGATTGATCTGACTGGTTTGAATAAAGGTTTTTACGCAAAATAAATCATGTCAGAAAGTATTAATTATGTTTTATCATCCCAATGTAAACAATTATGGATGTGTCATGATTAATTAATGATATAGCTATTTTCCATATTTTTCCTTTCAAAACAGATCATTTCAATAGATCTTCCAGCATTTGATCATTTACTCTATCTTTAATAGGGATTTCCTTTCAAAATATGTCCATCCTCAAAGTTATTCAGAAGCACAAAAAACATGTTATTGCAGAATTCGAACAAATAGGAATGGCACCTATAGTCTCTAATATTGTCTACATTGTTGATGGGGGAGCTACTAAATGGCAAGTTGTTTACACTATAATTGAAGATGAATAGCTAGAAGTAGTGGAGGTCGCGGTGACTGCCGATGATGCAACACCTTCATATTTACAATTCAAATATATTGCATGTTCTTTCATCCATAGAATAGCAGCGAGAACTACTCTTCTTCCATATACCGACATGATTAGATGGGTGCTTGATAAATAATTGATCAAAGGTAGACAGTTAAGAGCCTGAAAGGATGAGATTATAGGTTCTTTCAGACCTGAGGATCTGAAAATCATGTATAAGCTGCCCAACTCGCAAGATACCTACAACAGTCAGTTTGTTGCAAAGTTTGCTAGGAAAAACCAAGACCCGTTCAAGGCAATTCAATGTTGGAGGAAATTATACAACAAGTTCAAACATGAGAAAACTGGTATGTATCTTATCGGGTCATTAGAAAACCCTTATAACTTTGGAGCAACAATGTTATGCATATTATATGGTTTACCTGATAATACCAAGTTCTCCATAAATTGGCTTCCCCTAATTGACTCCTCTATTAATTCTCTTATAATGAATTGGGTGACTATCCTTTAAGAGAATCTAGTTAAGGCAATTAATGAATATTGCCAAACCAGAACTTCTTCCTCCAAATATGTTCCCCAATTTTATATGAGTGCATACATTTTTAATGCCATCTGTTTTTCTACCAACTTTCTAGTTATACGATGGAAATGGACCCCTAAAGACCCTACCCCGATACATTTTAGTCATAAAGAGATATGGGAACATAACTATGCACCATATTTTCATAGGCTGTGTTATGGAGTTGTATTACCGTTACACCAATTTCTGTATGACACAGTGAGCCCTAGGTTTACTAAAGAAGCCCTTGCAGACCTTCAAATGATAGGTAGAAGTTTTGTTGAAGAATCATTTTCATATATTAGAATTTTTGGAAGCTTCGGTCCGCCGCATATTCTTCTATTATGTGTTTCAGATAAGTTGACGGTAAGAGAGTTCACTTACCAAACAGTTGGTAATGGAATCACTAAATCTTTGAAAGACAGTAAAAGGTCTTTGTGCCCAAGTTTTCCAATTTCATGTGGCTCATTTACACTAAGAAGTTTTAATCACGCATTGAAATAATGTCAGAGGATTGAGCCATTGAAGCTCCCTGTTTTACCCTCCAGGCAGTTCGACCCAGAAAAGGTTGCTAACAAATTCACTTCATCAGTCAAACTCAAACCTATTTTTCACACTGATGGCATATTTGAAGATATTTTGCAATCTATTGGGACTTTTGAAGAAATCCTATTTTTTTTCAAATTGAACCTGAATCCAGAAGAAATACAGAGATTCAATGAATTCAGAGAATAGAGAGTCAGAAGGATTCCACAAGATGTTTTTATTACCATTTATACGATTAAAGAAATCCAAGAAATCAGAGCAGAAAAATCAAATTCACAAAATCAAAGTGAATTAGATAAACTATATACTTCATTCAGAAATACATTCACAAATACTCCAGAGGCATCATCATCACAGAAGAGTACAGAATTCCAGACTCTAGAGCAACAAATAGTTTCAACAAAGGAAATCATTGAAACTCCCAAGATAATCTCCCAAGAAACATAAATCATTCCTACAGATCCGACTAATGAGATTTTCCTCAAGGTGACTGATATTCCCCCACTAGATGTGTTCTATAGCCCTCTTCATAAGGATGTAGTAAGAAAACAAAGGAAAAGAAGAAGAATTGAAACACCCTTGGGGAATGAAGTTATGGAAGTAGTATGGAAAGATACTCCATCAAATCCAATTGAAAATTTAACTAGACTATCTCAATTTGTTGGTGCATACACCACTGCGACAATTGATAAGGCATCAGAAGTATCTATTTTGATCCAAGAAAAGGATGTCAAGATCATGGAACTACAATAGCAACTAGATGAAGAAATAAAAAGTTTAAATCAGAATGTCGAACAAAAACTTCTTAGAGTACAGCAAGAGATAGAAATGCTTAAGATAAGTCATGAAAATGACTTATCTAGTAAGAATTCACTGATTGAACAGTTGAGAGAAGATCTTACCAAATATGAAGGAATTCCTACTGCAAAGGAATTCATAAAAGAAGCATCATAATTAAGTTCCTTACTCTCAAAACAACAAAACCTGTTTGTTGTACGAATGTCAAATATAATTCCACATCTAGAAATTAGTGAAAAATTAACAAATACAGTCATTGATCAAATAATTGAGTTCAATGAACTTAATGTTAAAATATCTAATTATATTGAATGGCAAGATACATAAGAAGGAAAAATTCAGATCTCCCAAAGATCAAGGAAACTTTCAAAGATATTCTTTTTACAGACTAGGATGCACGAGTGAAACAAGCAGAATTAGCCATAGCCAGAGCAGCAGGTATATCAAAGAATATGATTAAAATGATTAACCATATATTACATACTTCCGGGCTCACCAGAGAAGGAAATTTCAAATCTCTTCCTGATATCAAATATTTAGAACAAATTTGGAAAGAAGCCAGTAAAAATAGGGAAGAAGCACTTATACAGCTAAAGAAAACTGATTGGGAAGCATATTGGTAGCTATTAGTCAAACCACACTGTTAGATCATGACACTGAACTGTTTTCTGAACTCCATACAGAGAATACAAACGCTTTTATTGGACGCTATATTTTCTGCACAAATGAAGATAGAATCCGGAAAACCTCTACAATTTCAATAGATGTCCGACATTTGTGAGAAGAAAAGCACAACTCACAGTAACTTATCATCTAGCATGATTATTAGTTTTTTTATTTTATATAAATTCAATTTTTAGCGAATAGATACTAAATATGAGGAAGGTTGTTTGAAACCACCTCATAAGATATTTTGTATAATATTTGTACATAATTAGCATAGTATTTATACCCTTCTCATGCATTTAGAGAAGGGTCTAGAATTTTATTCAGAACATTTACAAGGAATGCTTAATTATAAGTAAGTTTGTGGATGATGTCTTGATGAAATAATGGAATAATGCACTTCTGTATTCTTTGAAAGACTTACTGATGTATGAGTTGAAAGTGGCCTATTATCATTGATCAGATGAACATGACGGTACACATCTGGTACTATTATCATGTATCCTAGTTCTATTTTGAATATTAGTGATGAATCCAACTTTCATGAATGATATATGAAATCAATTGTTTTTGTCTGAAATATCAGTTGCATTATTGTATGATATAAAGATAAGAATTGATTTGTTTTTGTATATGATCATCAAATATATGCGATATGTTTCTAATTTTCTTTTGATTAATTGTTTTTCAAGAGAATCATCTTACAAAGTAATAATTCTATTAAATCTGTGATGATCTTAATCATCACCGATTGAATAGATATCATTTTAGATCACATCGAATTAGTATTATCTCGAGTTAGATTAAATTAGTTTCAATTTCAAGTTTTGCATGTTAGAATATTTTTTTTTAGTTTTTATTAATTCTTCATGTAAATCCCTTCAGAGAAACCCAACAATCAAACAAAAACCCAACTCTGGGAAACTGGTCCCATTATATCCAATCAAAGCCACTATCCCAAATGGAGAAGGAACTGTCTTAAGCGCCGGACCGAGTGGTTATTCCCCTTATTGTTGCCACAGATTTCTGAGGCCTCAACATAGCCATG
This sequence comes from Pinus albicaulis, assembly GCA_034641835.2. Taxonomy (NCBI): domain Eukaryota; kingdom Viridiplantae; phylum Streptophyta; class Pinopsida; order Pinales; family Pinaceae; genus Pinus; species Pinus albicaulis. The sequence goes on from CM076570.1 coordinate 247,749,937, forward strand.
ACAGGAATTTCATCAATCATGTCACGAACATAGGGGTCTCATACTTATCTGAGAATTGCTAAGAATAATTGTTTCCTCATCACATTAACTGCATTACCATCTAATTAGGCATATATGCATTGTTAATTATTTTAAAAATCAAAACATGATGAGAGCCATACATCATCACCATCATAAAACACATTCATCACCAACATATAAACAATAGAAATTATGAGAACATACAACCATATAAGCCACATAATGATTAGCATATTTACCCATCAATACAAGGGGAAAATAGCTCTTATTTCCATAAGAAAAATGCAACCAAGTTTGGGACTTCCACGTTCCACCCAACCTTAGACATGGTTGAGCCAAATATATCTTCAACAAGTAACCCCCATACCATATTCCAAGCATGAATGTGAGATCTCATAAAACTCATCTATCAAAACCAAACCAATACTCCCAGAGGAAAAACCACCTTAACCCTCAATCAGTATTTCCACCTCACAGTCAAACATCACAACCATTACCAAATTGGTCTCCACCGAAGTTGTTCAGGGCTCTAGAGTGTTTGTCCCAACCAGGGCTTCTAGGACTAGTAACTCAACTCACAACTGCCACCAAAATTCCAAAGCATTTTTCTAAACAGGACTTCCAGGACTAGTAATTCAGCCCACCAAGGGTTTCTAGAGTGTTTTTCCAACCAAGGCTTCGAGGACTAGTAAATCAACCAAATATATTACAAGGTTTCCAGAGAAATTTTCCGACCAAGGCTTCTAGGTACTAATAATGCAGCCCACATTCAAAGGCACATGAGAACTAACCAGATAACCAACCAATTAAATGATGTAATATTCCCAATTAGCTTTTAGCTAGTTGGAATATTATATGTTGCTTCTATTTTCAGTCTAGAGGAATAAGTGGGGTAGAGAGACCCTTAAATATCTTTAGTAGGAATAAATCACTCCTAGTATGGATGTGGATCAGTTTAGATAGTCAAAATAAAGCCACCTTGGGTGTAAAATGGGGCAATGCATGTGGACTAGATCAAGGTTGACCAAATCAACAATGCTTCCAAAAGAAGAGAGTGGAGCTAGTGGGGACAACCCAGTTTTGGAGTAGGAGTCTTTGCATTGAAGTAACCTCATAAATGAGTGGGACCAAGGGTGAGGAAGCTCACCAATAATATAAGGGAATGGATGGCAGCCATGAGAGGCATTCAGAATATTGTTTATGTTTGAGTCTTATGACTTATTTCATGCTTCATCTATTTAGCTGGGTTTGTTAACTGTTTAGTATAAGGGCATTTCCATCATATGAATTTGCATGCGGAAAGCTAGGGAGGAGGAATTTCAGCCATATATTTATCATTCCAACCATTTTTTAGTAGAGCTTCAGTGATACAACATGATTCAACCATAGAGTTGCAGTCTGCAATTTTTGTATCTTGTGTATTTGAAGAAACCCTTGTCGAGTTACCTTGGGATTGTGTTTGAGAGACTTGTTCTCCATTTTCAGCTCCTTTTGAGTAATATATCAATAGATCCATTCATATTTATTTTTCTATAGAAGTAACCCTCACTAGGACTACACTTTCATGTATTCTAGCATTTATGTGTTGTAGCATCCCTTGGGATTCTAGTGTTTCTGGGCATTGGAGGCTTGTTTGTCTAGTTTGAGTGATTTTTTCCTCAATACATTGTATATTTTGCTACTCTAATGAATAATCTAATGGATCTATGATTTCTCATATGTTTTACATCATTATTTTTTGTACATTTCAGTTTAGTGTTCAATATTGTTGTCTTTCCTAATTTGGAATATTACAGTGGTATCAGAGCTCTAATCTTGGCTAGGCTTGTGGGGCAATACATATATAGCCATGGAGGAGAGAGAGTTTTAAAAAATTCTTCTCCAGGCCATGCAAGACATTGCAAAATATATCAAGGAGATGATATTTGAAATGCAAAAGGAATCCCCTAGAGGGTTTCACCATGGAGAAAGCTCTGTCACCTCACATTTGTGGTGGGAGCAAACAGTAGCACAACCTTCTTTGCAACGCTCCACTATGCCCACATTCCTATCATTGGAAGGTGAGGAAGGAGGGAACTTGAGGGAATAAACACTTGGTGACTATTTTTGTGGAATATGAATCTCAATCCTGGAGGTTCAAGGAGCATCTGAACTTTCAAGAGTTTTGTCGGATCAAGGATGGTAGGAGATCCTTCAATCACCATAAAAAGGGAGGGTACGTGCAGAACCAAGATCTACAACGTATTTTGGGAAGATTTTTTTTTCCTTATGATGGATCACCCAAGTGCATAGCCAAGGCTTGGGTAGAGAAGTTGGATACTTATTTACAACTCAATATAGTTTCAAAATTGGAGGCTATCAAAATAGCAGTGCTGCACCTAGAAGGTGAGGCACATGAGTGGTGGTTTCATGGGTTATCTACACTTTAGCATGCTAGTATCACTTCATATTCAGACTTCACCAAGAGGTTGGTGGAGATATTTGATCCCAGGGATCTGTAGGCACACTTTGTTGGGCTAACCAAGCTCAAGAAATTAGGATATTTAGAAACTTATATCTATGAGTTTCTAAAGCTTTCAGTCATGGTATCTAACATCACTATGACCCGGAGAGTATGCATGTTCATTGATGGGATGGTTGAACCATTGCATGGGTTGGTGAAATCCACTAGACCAACTACACACCAAGAAGTTATGGAGAAGGCTAGGGAATTACAAAATGCTTTACCCAAGGCAAAATCCCATTTTTCAGCAAAATATCTCCTCTTGCACAAAGGAGAATCAGGAGAAGAAATCTCTTGATAATGATCAAAGAGATCTAAGGAAGAAAAAACTTTGTTTCACTTGTCGAGAGCCATGGGTACCAAACCACCAATTTGTTGCATGGAAATCACATTGCATTGATATATTTTATGATGAGGAGAAGGTGTGTAATGTCCCAAATTAGGAACAACTACACTATTGGGAATATCTCAAGATATTACGAATCTGGAGATCAGCAATACATAAACATGAGATGGAAATAAAAATGAATACCTTAATACAAGAATGCCAAAATATCCAAATAACCATTAAATTATATTATAGCAGCCTCAATGTATACAAAATCTTGAGGAAATGATCTCTCAAGCTAGGCAATGCAGCCCCAATGAAACATATACATGACAAATTAAGAAATACTGCTATACAAAGAAGCCCTGGCTATGACTATGCAATCCATGAAGGAGAACTGCTGCAAAATCGTGTCAATACATAAATATGAAAATATAATTCTCAAATAAAAGAGGGGGAGCAAGACCATAACCCCTGGAAACAACAATACACAATCCTCAAAAGGATTGGCTGAAATATACACAAGATGGAAATTCTGCAGAAATGTCGAAGTTGCTGAGCAGCAGCTGCAACTCAGAAAATAGAAATGTATGGAGATAGCTGATAATGCTACAAATTATGTCTAAATATAATCCAAAGGATCTCTCAAGTGAAAGGATGATCCAATCCCTGAATATCTCACCCTCCAAAATAGTGGAACAAGTCCCCACTGCAATTGCACTCAGAAATAACGCAGTCTAGAGAAGGGACTGTGTTGTTGGTGAAGGGAAGTGATTGGCGTGGTGCCAATGATCTGCAATATGCTCATGAATCTCCCTCACTAACATCCTAGAGGAATAGAAGATCCCTCCTCTAAAAGATGAGCCAAGGAAATGGTGTTGTGGAGTCTCCACTGCAACACCCTGCAACACAAAGTTATCCTGCTTCAGGAATAACACTGTGACTGAAGGAGGTGGCTTTGGCCTTGAGCCAAGAAATGTGGAGCATGAAGAAAAATCCCTCAAGAGGTCTCTCAATAAGGAGAAGGAATCCTGAATAGGAATTCCCTGGCAATTCTTGCTATACAACAAAAGAATGTACAATGTTTGAATAGAAAATGAAATCAATAATCTAATGCATGAATAACAATGGTTTCCTTGCCCTCCTTTTAAAAAAGTGAAATCTATCTCTCCATGGGCCCCACTCATTATGGTTTCCTCCACCAAATATCCTCTTCCTCATTCACACTACGTTGTCTTCCAAATTGAGCCACTCCTCCTATGGCAGCGCTGTTGACTTGGTAAAACCTGACCATGTCTTCATGCATTTGCCCCTTTTCACACTTGAGGGTGAAAAATGAAGCTACTTTGATGATCCATTTCACATTATGAGGGATTTTATTCATGTCTTAAATAATAATGGGTTCCCTTACCCATTTATTAAGCTGCTAGGTGATAAAAACAAAACTTTAATATTCCATTTAGCTGTGTGCTAAAATGGGAATATTACAGTCCTCCCCTCCCAAATGTTGCTTTTCCTCAAAAAACTGCAAGGATAGAACTGAGAAATATCCACCTAAGGCATGGAGTCTGAAATATGTCGAGGAACATCTTCCCCATGTGGATCCTCCATCCCCAAGCAATCATCCATAAAAATTGAGTTACCTCCCAACATGGCAACTCCTAAAAATCATCTTCCATATTTGGCTCCTGCAATATAGGTGGGCTGAAAAGCTGATCTTGGTAGATAATGTAGCCTACCCCACATTTTACTCCTATCCACTTAGGATAAGTGAAGAGTATATGCTGATTTTTGGCTGCAATACTATTTCCCTCAAGTGGCAAGATGAATACTAGACCTCCAAGGATCTCTTCTCCAACGTTATGAAACAATGTGCTGTCCCAAATCATCTCATAGGTGATGATTTGGAAGTCACCATAATATGGCATCCAATCGATCATATGACTGTCCTCAAATGGAAAAAATTGTTTTGCTGTAGTGGCCACATGTGCTCTCATGCTCCCATTATAACATGCAATGAAAATAATGTGGGAGATCTCTCCCCCAAGGGACACATCCTATGCATATATGGTTAAGGGATGAATATACAAATCATCATGAAAATAAACAATACCCTTACCATAAGTTTTTCTTATGAAAATGGGGTGGCTCAAAAATGAGTCTCCTCTCACCCTCAAAGAGAAAATAGGTGGCTATGCTAACTCCTCCAAAGATTTATGTATCTCCTCTACCTGCACATGATCTATGCATCTCCTTATATGCTGATTTATCAATATCATGAAAGCAAGATGATACTGGGAGTACTCCACCAAAAACCCAGAGCTCCAACATGGATCTATCCTCCATAGTGACAGCACTGATGATTCCTCATGAAGGATATCTGTCACATGGTCATCTTCTTCTTTGACATCTCCCATGCCAAATATGCAAGTTGGAATGCAGCTATCCTTCCCCTGCTACTTCTGCCACAGCGCAGAATCTGAAATTGAAGTGGGTACTGATGATGTTGAGAGAATGCTCTCTCTCTTCTTAAGTCTACCCAAGACTCCCAGCACTGTATCAAGCTCTCCCAATGTTCCCACTCCTCTGAAACAAATGAGTGGTGCCCCAACATGTGAGGCATCCATCCTCCTCTGTTGATCCAGTGGTCTCCCCGGAAAAATGTCTCAATGCAACGAGACATCCTCAACAAGAGATGACTGAATATATGAATGGAGAGAAATCACCACGCTTCCACTACACAATCCAATAAAATTCTTAGGTACATCAACCTCCAAGAATGAATAGGGATGTATACTCATCATCTCATGATGTTGGGTCTCCTCTCTACCTTCTCCTTGTCTCTCCATGGTTCCACACCTCATCCATGAGTTGTGCCTTGATCTCCAAACATGAGATCTTGGGGACTTCCTTGCAAAGATGCAAGCATGCCTCTATTTGGAGCAATATCCCCTCTTTCCTATGCATGAGGCACTAGATAATCTCTAGATGGCACAGCGTTGTTGCCCTCAGCTCGCTCAACATAGATGAGAAATATTCCAATAATGTTGTTGCAAATATGGAATCTCTCCCAAGGTGGAAGTAATTCTTAATCATCAAAGGTCAAGGAGTGTCTCCTTTGCACCATGATAGTGCCATCTCCTACTCCTACAACATCATATAAGAAATGAGAGCAAATCTACCCTTGCTCTCCATAGAACAACCCAAGCAACAAAAGTTTTTGCTGCTTCCTCATGCTCTCATCATAAAAGACATCTAATGAAGACATAGTGAATGATATGAATGTTATATAATCACTATGTACTCATACTATTTTCTGCTCCATGATTCTAACATCCTTCCACATCTTCTCCATCCTCATACCCTTGAAAAGAGTGTATGCCAAGTGAAGGCCAAACTCGTTCAAGAGTAACCAGTGCAGCGAAGCCTCCTGCTGCCCGGTATCATAAATCTGCAAGTATCTCACCATCTTCTTTCTCACCATCCACATCCACTCAACCAGTTGTGGATGTATCTCTCCATCCTTCATCTTGGTACTCCTCCCATGAGTGCTACCATCATCCCAAATCAGATTCCTACATTTCATGGGATCTTGAAATGTAATCTTCCCGAGGATCAATTTGACCCTATGAGGACCCAAATAGGTGGTAGGAAAAAACCTCCCATCATGATCAAGGAATGTCCAACACAGTCATGAGAGATGTTTTCCATCCGAAGATGTCCTCCATCTTCTATCTGTTCCTGTGAGAAGGGAAGAACCTCCCTAAACTGTTGAAGAATCTTGCACTCAATGAGGTGTTGGAGTGCACCTCCATTGAAATATCTCCTTGAGATCTCCTCCTCATGCATGGCCTTCCAAAACCCAAAAGGACTTGGATCTGCTACTAGTATAAGTCTCTCTTTGAGCTATGGCATGCTCATTGAGAGACTCTCATCTAGAGAGGAGAAAGATTTTCTTATCTCCAGATGTCTACTCCTTCTCACTGCTTCCTTCATGGCTTCCTGGATGAAGCCACTCTTTGAGTGCTCATATGAGGAATGGTTCCTCTTTTCTCCATCACTGCTCTTTTGTAGCGCAGTGTTATTCTGCTACTCTAGGTAAACTGCATGAAATGATGTAGACCCATCCAAAGTGTTTTCTGAAATGACAAGAGATGGACTTTTATTCATACCTTGGTGAAATGTGGAAGCTCCTTGCAGGGCTGCAAGAGTTTCCTCCTCATAAGTGTTGGCCTCCAAAACTTTTGAAGATGAAGGTTGCTCCTCCATGGACTCAACAGTGCTGGTACATGCCTCATTAGATAGTGGTGAGGGCTCCTCCCTCCTTTTTCCAAACCTTCTGATCAATCTTTGAGAAAACTCAATAAGAGTATAAACCCTTGTATGGCTTAGATGGCCGATCCACCAAATATTTTCTTCACCTTCAAGGTACAACACTGCAACTTCTATAGCCTCTCTATCTACTATAGGATGTAGCAGGAAGAAAGCCTCTAGCTTCTTCACCCAAACCTCTATTGCACATGTCAGTGATCCATCAAATGTGGACAATAGAAATCTATTTCCTTTCATCATCCCAAAGCTGTGGGGTCTTCTTTCTTCTTTCTGCTGAATAAATTTTGGTAAAGCTAGAGTCTCTTGGAAGGCTCTAGGTTTTTCTTGGTATTCAGAAAGATATTCACTTATAATTTTTAATTCCAAGTGTTCTTCATGCTTTTGGTCTTCTTCTTTGTGAGAGTAGGAAGTGCATGGTCCTTCCTCTTCTCTTTCTTCAATCTTCTTGACCTCCTTGGAGAGGTATCTTATGGATCTGAAAATGGATGAGAGTAAACTCATCCTCTTCATCATATTGATCTTCCTTGGCTTAGATTCACAGGTTGAGCCAGAGATCATGCTTTGATACCACTATAATATCCCAAATTAGGAACAACTACACTATTGGGAATATCTCAAGATATTACCAATGTGGAGATCAGCAATACATAAACATGACCTGGAAATAACAGTGAATACCTTAATACAAGAATGCTGGAAGAACCACATAACCATTACATTAGATTATAACAACCTCAATGTATACAAGATCTTGAGGAAATGATCTCTCAAGCTAGGAAATGCAGCCCCAATGAAACATATACATGACAAATGAAGAAATACTGCTATACAAAGAAGCCTTGGCTATGATTACGCAAACCATGAAGGAGAACTACTGAAAAATAGTTTCAATACACAAATATGAAAACATACTACTCAAATAAAAGAGGGGGAGCAAGATCTCAAGCCCTAGAAACAACAATACACAATCCTCAAAAGGATTGGCTGAAATATACACAAGATGGCAATTCTGCAGAAATGTCGGAGTTTCTGGGCAGTAGTTGCAACTCAGAAAATAGAAATGGATGGAGATAGTTGATAATGCTACAAATGATGGCTGAATCTCATCCAAAGGATCTCTCAGGTGAAATTTTGATCCAATCCCTGAAGATATCACCCTCGAAAATAGTGGAACAAGTCCCCACTGCAATTGCACTCAGAAATAACGCAGTCTAGAGAAGGGACTCCGTTGTTGGTGAAGGGAAGTGTTTGGATTGATGTCAATGATCTGAAATATGCTCATGAATCTCCCTCACTAACCTCCTAGAGGAATAGAAGCTCGCTCCTCTAAAATATGGGTCAATGAAATGGTGTTGCAGAGTCTCAACTACAAGACCCTGGAATATAGAGTTATCCTGCTTCAGGAATAACGTTGTGACTGAAGGAGGTGGCTTTGGCCTTGAGCCAAGAAATGTGGAGCATGAAGAAAAATCCCTCAAGAGGCCTCTCAAGAAGGAGAAGTAATCCTAAACAAGAATTCCCCAGAAATTCTTGCTAAATAGCAAAAGAATCACAATGTCTAAATAGACAATGAAATCAATAATCCAATTCATGAATAACAATGGTTTCCTTGCCCTCCTTTTAAACAAGTGAAAGCTCTATCTCCATGGTCCCCACTCATTAGGGTTTCCTCCAACAAATATCCTCTTCCTCATTCACACTGCACTATCTTCCAAAGTGAGCCACTCCTCCTATGGCAGTGTTGTTGACTTGGTCAAACCTGACCTTGTCTTCATGCATTTACCCCTTTTCACACTTGAGGGTGAAAAATGAAGCTACTCTGATGATCCCTTTCACATTATGAGGGATTTTATTAATGTCTTCAATAATAATTGGTTCCCTTACTCATCTATTAAGCTGCTAGGTGATAAAAACAATACTTTAATATTCCATTTAGTTGTGTGCTAAAATGGGAATATTACAAGGAGACCAATGATGTAGCAACAGAAGGAGGTGCACCACCCACACGAGATGTAGTGAGGGAATTTACTCCAATGGGAGGGACTCTTGCAGCTTTGAGGGGATTTCCCCAAGTATCTAACTTTAAGAGTTAGAGGCACTGTCTGGAGCAAAGAGTATCAGTATTGGTAGACAATGGAGCTACCCATAACTTTATTGATAAACAGTTGGTGCAAAGGAGGATCATTCACATAGAGTATTTTGAGGGTTTCTCAGTTTTCGTTCTAAGAGCTAGAACCATGCAGTGTGCCAAATATGTTCGAGCATTAACCATCACTATGGGAACCTACACACTAACAGACCACTTCTTTGTGGTTGATATTCCAAACACCAATGCGATATTGGGTCTTTAGTGGTTAATCACCTTAGGGAAGGTTACCATAGATTGGGAAACATTAGAGATGGATTGGACAAAAAGGGGGATTTATAAACATTAGAAAATCAAAGGCATACACACCTATCCACCCCAAATTATCTCAACACACAGGATGGAAGCATATTTTTGTAGAGAGGACATAGAGTGGGCAGTATAACTGTGTTTTTCAGAAGCAGGGAGCAATTATTCATCCATAAATCTCGATGTACAATATATTTTGGATCGATACTCTATAGTATTTGGAGATATTCCACCTGGGAGACCTCATGACCGAGGTTTTGAGCACACTATTGAGTTGGAGAAGGGGATCTAAGCAGTGATAACCACACCCTATAAGCATCCCAAAGCCTATAGAGATGATATTGAAAAGGCCATTCAGGAGCTTTTGGCCTTGGGACACATTCGGCCTAGCACTAGTCCTTTTACCTCTTTAGTGGTCTTGGTGAAGAAGAAGGATGACACATTGAGGCTGTGAATTAATTATAGAGAATTGAACAAAAATATCATGAAGAATAGATACCCAAATCCCAAGATTGATGGATGAACTAAGAGGGTCCAAGTATTTTTCCAAGATTGATTTGAGATCAAGGTATCATCAAATCAAAGTGAGGGATCAAGACATCCCCAAGACAGCATTCTGATGTCACTATGGACATTTTGATTTCTTGGTATTGCCTTTTGGGCTAACCAATGCTCCGGAAACATTCTAGTCTTGCATAAACCACAGCTTCCGTGGTCACTTAAGGAAGTTTTTATTGGTATTTTTTGATGACATTCTTATTTATAACCGCACATGGGAGGAGCATTTACAACATATTGAGGCAGTATTATGAATTTTTAAAGAGTAGCAGTTCTATGCTAAGCTCTCTAAGTGTGAGTTTGGGCTCACATAGATGCTCTATTTGGGCCACATCATTGGAGTGGATGGGGTGAAAATCAATGAAGAGAAGACCAGTGCTATCAGAGATTGGCCTGAGCCAAAGAATGTCACAGAAATTCAGGGATTTGTAGGAATTTGTACCTATTATCGGAAGTTTGTAAAAGGGTTCTCTCAACTAACAACATCACTCACAGATATAACTAATAAGGGAGCTTTTAGTTGGACAGCCACAACACATATAGTTTTTTATAAGCTCAAGGAGGTGATGAGTAGCTGCCTAGTATTGGTCCTACCTAATTTTACCCAACCCATTGTGTTGGAATGTGATGCTTCGGGAAAAGTGATTGGAGCAGTATTGATGCAAGGGGGACACCCCATACTTTTGAGAGCTAGAAGTTTCCACCACATGAGAGGCTATACCCCATATATGATAAGGATATGTTGGCTATTATGCATGATTTAGCCAAGTTCCAAAAATATTTGGTGGGTAATAGATTCCAAGTGAAGACTGATCATAATAGTCTTCGATTCTTTCTTGGGCAGAAACAGCTTCAGAAGAGGCACTAGAAATGGGTGATTAAGATTCAAGAATATGACTTTGACATAGAATATGTCAAAGGGAAGAGTAATGTAGTGGTGGATGCTCTATCTCGGAGGCCAGCAACACTATCCTTGATGAGCATGGATATAGATTGGAAGGCTCAGTTGCTAGTGGAATAATCCAAAGACCACTTTGCATGTGAGACCCAAGATGGATTGCTGACCAATGAGAGGTATAGAGTGATGGATGAGGTCATATATTACCAGGATCAGGTGTTCTTAGCTAGAGATTCTAAGCTTAAGAAGAAGATTTTGCAGGCATCACATGATTCACCACTTGCGGGGAATCAAGGATTCACCAAGACATATCGGGCTATTTAGGAGAGATTCTCATGGAAGGTTCTCAAGGATGAGGTGCTCCAACACATCAAGGAGTGTGTAATTTTATAGCAAAACAAAGGAGAGAACAACCATCCCGCAGGATTATTGCATCCACTCCCTATTCCAGATGGAAAATGGGAAAGTATTTCCATGGACTTCATCACTGATCTACCTACAGTTCAGTTTAAGGATTATATCTTTGTAGTTGTTGATAGAATAACAAAGTATTCACATTTCTTTGTTATTTCTACACGATATACTGATTTATAGGTAGCCAAGCTCTTCTTTAGGTATGTGTTTAGACTCCATGGTGTTCCAAAGACAATAGACAATGATCGGGATAGTTGCTTCATGGGTGGACTTTGGCAAGAGATTTTTCAGTTAGTGGGTAGTGAGTTGACACCGAATACTAGCTATCACACACACACCAATGGATAGACCTAAATAGTGAAAAAGTGGTTGGAAGGCTACTTGTGGAATTATGTTTCGAGGCAGCAGAGAGCATGGCTGTGTTGGCTCCATTTGGGGGAGTATTGCTACAACACAACTTTTCATATGTCCATTGGCATGACCCCATTTCGAGCCCTTTATGGGTATGATGCACTAAAATTTGGTGATGTGATGTTTGGGGCAAGTAAATCTCCTAGAGCAAAGAAGTTGATTCAAGAGAATCAGGATATACTTTGGGCCCTCAACAATAGCATTGCTACAGCACAAAACCAATAGAAAATGTATGCAGACTGTGGTCAGATAAAGAGGCAGTTTGAGGTAGATGATTTGGTCTATCTTTGTCTTCAGCCATATAGACAATCTACACTCAAGGAGAAAGGAACTAAAAATCTTGAACCTTGGTTCCATGGACCATACAGGATGATTCGTCATGTTGGAGAAGTATCATATGAGCTACAGCTTCCTATTAGGAGCAAGATCCATAACATTTTCATGTCTCATGCCTCAAGAAGGCCATTGGACAACATGTGGTTTCCACTATGGATATCCCACCTATTGATGATGAGGGCCATATATTTTTGCAACCAGAGGCTATTTTGGATACTTGGGAGAGGAAGCTAAGGAGCAGGGTGATTAAAGAATATCTGATTCGATGGAGGAATATTCCTGATGAGGATGCCACTTGGGAGGGAGAGAAGATTTTGTAGCATCCTTCTTTACTGCTGCTTGAGGACAAGAAACTTTTGGGAGGGGAGGACTGTAATATTCCAAATTAGCTTTCAGGTAGTTGGAATATTATATGTTGCTTCTATTTTCAGTCTAAAGGAAAAAGAGGGGTAGGGAGACCCTTAAATTTCTTTAGTAGGAATAAATCACTTCCAGTATGGATGTGGATCAGTTTAGATAGTCAAAATAAAGCCACCTTGGGTGTGAAAGGGGGAAATGCATGTTGACTATATCAAGGTTGACCAAATCAATAGCGCTGCCAAAAGAAGAAAGTGGAGCTAGTGGGGATAGCACAGTTTTGGAGGAGGAGTCTTTGCATTGAAGTAACCTCATAAATGAGTGGGGCCAAGGGTGAGGAATCTCACAAAGAATATAATAGAAGGGATGGCAGCAATAAGAGGCATTCGAAATATTTTTTATGTTTTATTCTTATGAATTATTGCATGCTTCAGTTATTTAGTTGGGTTTGTTGTACTGTTTAGTACAAGGGAATTTCCATGCGAGAATTCCCCACTCTTTCTTGGAGGACTTGAGAAGGAAATATGAGAGGAGTATTATGAGCTTCATTTCCACCATCTAGAATTGGGCCAAGCAGTCACCTATAGCCATAGTGTAGTCTCCTTGAGGAATTGTGTTATTTTTCATGGTGTTGCAATGGAGGGGTCAAAAACCCTGTTTATGAGTTAGTTTCCTAGTGAAAGGATCAACCTTTCACCCAAAAAGCCAGGGATGAGGAATTTCAGCCATATCTTTATCATTCTAGCCATTTTTCAGTAGAGCTTCAGTGATATAGCATGATTCAGCCATAGAGTTGCAGTATGCACATTTTGTATCTTATGTATTTCAAGAAACCCTTTCAAGGTTATCTTGGGATTGCGTTTGAGAGACTAGTTCTCCATTTTCAGCTCCTTTTGATAAATATATCAGTAGATCCATTCATCTTTATTTTTCTATAGAAGTAACCCTCACCAGGACTATGTTGTCATGTATTCCAAAATTTCTGTGTTGCAACATCCCTTGGGATTGTAGCGTTTCTAGGCTTTGGAGGCTTGTTTTCCTCGTTTGAGTGATTTGTTCCTCAACACATTGTATATTTTGTTGCTATAATTCATACTATAATGGATCTATGAATTTCTCGTATATTTTTCATCATTATTTGCTGTAAATTGTAGTTTAGTGTTCAATATTTCTATCTTTCCTAATTTGGAATATTACAAATGAACCCACAACACCATGGCTATCTAGGAAATGGAAAGGCTAGGAAAATTCATTGTCAATCTAGGAAATTCTCCATGCCAGTGATAGATCATGACCAAGAAACCACATGCATATTCCATACATGCCAAAACTACTGAGGAAAACATACATTCAACTTGTTACCTACAAGTATAATCCATTGAAGCTGTTGATCTTGATGTCATTTTTCTCTTTCCTACTCTTCATTTTCCTTCTTGCTCTAAATATACAAGTATGCCACACTCTCCAAGAGTTCTTTAAGAAAACTCTAAGTATCCAAGAGTATGAGATAGAGAGAAAATAATGAGAACTCCAAAAATCCACTGATAAAAAGCCTTGAACTAATCCTCAGAAGCCTTTTTGATTAATGAGGCCTCTATTTTCTTAATTTTGCCATTATTTTCCTTCATTTTCCTCCTCACATGCAGCTTGTAACCTTTCACCTCCATTTTCTCCTATTTTCCCTTATTTTCATAAATAAATGCCAATAAATGTCACTTTTCCTTTCCAAAGCTTTATCCAATTCCTTTGCCAATTTGCATAGCCATAATAAACCATATGAATGCCTATAGTAGGATGTTTTTACCAACATTCATCTTGGAATACGTGTCCCATGAACTTGGTTATTATTTTTCCTATATTAGCTTTTATTACATGGAATTATCACCAGGGTTATTACATTGTGGCATCATCTTAAGTGAAAATAGAAAATAATAATGTGTGTGTCACATTCTATTATTGTGGTATAGTGTTATTATGTTATATATGTTATAGGTGTTTGTTAGCGTAAATTCTTAACACAAGTGTACGAAAAGATCCTACTTTACCTGTGTCTGACAAACATCCCTAACAATAGAAATGGATTCTTAACTCTTTAGATCTGCAATCGATAATTAGAACAAATGCTGCAAAAAAATAGATCTATGCAGTAAAAGAAGTTAAACAGTAAAAAGAAATAGTAATTTCTCCATGCATCCAACATAAAATACAAATATTTAAATAATGTTTTCATATATTATTACACCTAGTGAATGGAACAAATAAATGTTACGAGTCCCCCTCAATGGGATGGGTCCTTGGTGTTGGAAATATGATTCTTATGAATGCATATGATTGTCCTTGATAGCAACTCTCTTGAAAATGATGAAGTATATGGCTTCTAGAGAATCACAGTGGTTTAGTAGAAGGTCTAGCAAAAGAAAGGTATAAGTCGAGTAGAAGATGGTTAATATTCATATTGAAGGTTCTATACATGAGTTCGTGCAGGCCAAGTAGCGTATACATGTGGAAAAGAACGATCCAAACTTGTATGCCTTTTGTTCTCTAAAATTATGATACCATAGGGAAATACCATTGTTTTACCCCACAATATTGAGTGTGGTGTTGTCTATTTGATTATGTACAAGAATACCATCAGCACTTGTGTGGTTTTGTCTCATGGTATTGGTAAAGGCTAAACTTATATAAGGAGAAGAAGATCATAGTGCAAAGTGTGCAAGTATATGGGTTTTAACTGAATACTACTCTTTGAAGTATATATACATAGAATGTGTTATGTTTGTTGGTAGATCTAAAATTATGATGCACGCATGGACACAATGATGGATCGGGATCTCTAGACCTGAAATGACTATGTATTTTCTTGATCTATTGGTGAGATGTTTAGATCTGTGACTTGACACATGGCTGCTGAAGTGAAGGGTAAATTCTAGGTAATTCAATAGAACTGAAAATTTCTGTAGTCTTGAATATTTACAGATCTATAAGGTGGTTCGTCATGATGAAAGCATGTATAAACGCGAGTTTATTTCAGCAAAAGCATGTATGGAAGTTAGGGTTCTCTTAAGCTTGATGGAGAGGTTATCTATTTATTGTTGATATATTTCTATTGTCTGTCAATGAAGCCTTCATGTAGATCTGGGTTGTTTGAATACTCTATATGCTCCCAGTTGAATATGTACAAATTTTATCAATGAGTGATTAAATTTTATTAATGATGCTGACTGAATAAAGGTTCTGTAAATCTAAAAAGATATATGACTAAAAGACTCAGATATGTTTTTGAGTCTGATCAAATTTTGGAAACTTAGTATTCATAAATCTATACGTATGTTGGTGTGCAAGAAAGCGTGTATAAACGCAGGTTACAGTAAAGTGAAGTAGTGTATATTTTTAATGAGATCAATGATCAAGGTTGAATTTGGAAGACTAGGTTCATTATTGTGTTCTGGTTAGAGTGATATTACTATTCTGCTTAAATTTTGGGTTATGGTTAGTGCTATTCTATATATTGAGTTATGTTGAAGTTGTTGGATCCAGTGTGAAAATTTATGAAACATGGTCTGCAGTGGGTCTGAGGGTTGAAGCCTTCAATGTGGAAGTAGAATCTTCCTGCTAGTAGAAGCTAGTGTTCTGATCAGGGGGTTGTAGCTTTTTAGCTCCCTTCCAGTAGTGGTTGGTAAATGAGATCAGGGGGTTGGAGCTCCCTTCCAGTAGAAGCTAGAGAATGAGAGAAGGTAACAGCCTTCTGTAGGTAGGTTCATATGTACTAATATGAGTCTACATTAGTACAACATTGTAAGCATTTTTCTGTATAATAAATATTGAAGACATAGATGACAACAACAGTGATTTTCTCTCGACTTAGGTTTCCACATTAAATCTTGGTGTTCATGTGTGATGCTCTTGTGTGATGATTATTCTATTATTACTTGTTAGGTCCCTATATTACTATTTTAGTCCCTTATTTTTATTGTTGTACCCCTATAACCCCAATATTTTTATTATTGTGCCCTTACATTATTATTGTTAGTTTGGCTAGGATTATATTATGGCCCCATGGAATCCTATATATAGAAGGAGGTTTTGGTCATTTGTATCATCCAAGAATTTTTCATTTATGTAATGTATTGGAGGTTTCCCCCCCTGAAGTGGCTTATTTCTAAGGCGTTGATCTCTCTTTTCTTCTATTTTTGGAGCTAGTTTCATAACATTTGGTATCAGAGATTTGGATTCTAGTGCTTCACTACTCCAAACAAGTCATCATAGAATTTTCGCTATGATATTTTTTCTACGAAGGTTCAGAAGCTGAAATTTTTTATAGAGCAAAGCCAAAATTCTGAGGAACCTCGTGGAAAAATTTCAGATCTTGGTTCAAAATATTTTCAAAGATATGATCTGTGAAAGTTAGGGATTTTTGCAGGCTCCTGAATTTAACCTAAACATGTCATCGTGGTATTTTCGCTATAAATTTTTTTTCTACGAGGTTTTAGAAGATTAATTTTTTACAAAGCGAAGTAGTAATCCTAAGTAACATCATGGAAAAATTTCAGAGCTTGATTCACAATATTTTTAGAGATAGTCCCGGATGCAGGTGAGCATTAAGACAAATACAGTGGCTGGCCTAAGGCAAGATACCTGGCCAGGCCACCTTCCCACACCAGAGCATGGTACCAAGGCTTTAAATTCCCTCGGTGATCTGTGACTAGCATTCATAGCTCCCTCTCTCTGCCTTAACATTGCAACTTGCTCAACGGCTTCTTCATTGGAGATGCGTCCCATCTCTAGCACTGCTATTTATGCCCAGCACTCCCTAGTTTTGTGTTTCACCTTATCCAGGATCTTGAGCTCCATCTCTCCACTCCATCTTTATCTTCGGCTTGCTAACTAGTTGACCAGAGTAGTTAGCCCTCCTTTGGCTCTGTCGGACGCTCATCCTTTTTCTCATCACTGTAATCACTCTCCCTGCGAGGTTGACCCCACGCCGTGCCCACCTCATGCCTCCCCACTGCATTCTCCTCCCTCCAAGTCTAGTCATTGTGATAATTCGCAGTGCTCACCTTCTTGTCAACTGCATTTTCCCTCTGGTTCACCCTCATTGTGTCCTCATTCAGCCTCATTGTCTCCCCATTCGGCCTCACTATCTTCTCATTCGGCCTCATTGTCTTCTCATTCGGCCTCTTTGTATACTTATTCGGCATTCAGCCCCAGCATGCCACGTAGGCACCGTATGAGGTGCAGGCGAGGTGGTGGTAGAGGTGTTGGCCCTCGCTCGCCCCTATCTATCCATGAATTCTACAACACCCAGCCTCTGGTAGGCAATGTAGCTCAATTCCACTTCAACAGTGCCTTGAAAAATCCAAGAATTACCACCACCATTTCTGTTGTGTTTTAGGAGGAGCAACATGGAGATATCCAGAAAGCACATGAGGAATTCAACCATTTTCGTGAGGCCTCCTTAGGTCTCCAGAAAATTCACTCCCCTCCCTGTTAAGTCAGGTTTGCAGACCTCCAGCAGCACGGGCAATGGCAGCGGGAGCTTTTCTCACTCAAAAAAGTAGCTGAAAGAAAAAATCTCAGCTTCCTCTTCCAAGAACACTACTCAACAATCCAAGGGAGATGATGAATATTTGGAGGAATACTACACTTGTCCAATTGTGGAGGAGACTCCTCCTTCACACACCGATAGTTAGCCTGATGACAGGTCTTCTTACCTCTTTTTCGGACTTATGTTATGCTATGCTGCATTCTAGGACACGATAACTGTAAATGTTGTGGCGGTAAATGCTATTTTTTCAAACGTTTTTTCTTGTACCACTTTGTGATTGCTAGTTTCCCAGTTATGGGAGGCATCCTATTGGCCGGTTTCCTCGTTAGAGGTGGTCTCTTTTTTTATTTTCTGATTAAGGCTCCCTCCGAAGTTGGATAGATTTGCAGCTTCGGAAGCAAGTCTCGCATTGTATACTATGTTTTATATCAATAGATTAAACCAACTTAGAAAAAAAAAATATTTTCAGAGATAGGGTCTATGGAAATTAGGGATTTTTCAGGCTCCCATATTTCATCTCAAAGAGGTGACCATGGGAAAATCATAATAACTCTCCCTCTGAGCATTGGATTGGAATTCTGTAAAAAGTCACCGCAAGTACATAGATTGTAGTTTGTTGTGTATCAATTTCAGAGCCAAAGGAGGAAAAAGTGACACATGGAACTTCATATAAGGTCGCTCTACTAAACCAGTCCATAATTAGGTCATTATGGGAGAATCAACATAAATTTGTTTTGAAGAATCAAAATCAGGTTAGACCTCTGGAATTTGAAAGAAGTTTTAGAGGGCTACTACAGGGCACAATTTCATATATTAAAGATCCAAAATCATAGAGATAATTTAGTTTCAATATCGATCTCCTCAAATTAAATAAAAAGGGGTGTACTTTTTTCGAATTACATAAGTCTCGTTTGAAAATTTTAGTTTGAATTTATTCCAAGGGCATATTAAAGAATAGATATTAATATTGTTAGAATCACGATTTTCGTTAGACCAAAACCCACAGGCATTAGTCTCTACTAAAATTTCTAGAGTTAGGATCCATGAGAGGTGGTTAGTCCATGTCGTGAAACACACGGGGAGCATTGAACCCAATGTCCAACAATCTCCCCCCCAACATGAGTCAGGTGAGTTTCAAACTCGAGAAATGTCACTCTGATACTACTTGTTGGAATCACGATTGTCGTTAGAACAAAACTCATAGGTGTTTGACTTTGCTACAATCGCCAAATTTAGGATCCACCAGAGGTGGTTAGTCCATGTCACGAAACACATGGGGTGTAATATCCCAAAACAAGGAATTTCTACAACAATAAGAATATCTTAAGATATTCCAAAGTTGGAGCTTCAGAAAATCATGAGCATGGAAATTTAGATCAGCTCATTATATGTAAAATAACATCTCACCAACAGATGAAAGAACCTCAGCAAGCATATGGCCTATATCCTCCTTCCCAAATGGGGAAATGCAGCAATATAGGGCATAAAACAACTATCTTCATAAAATAATGCTATACCTATGAAGAATGGGACTTGGATCCCTTAGAATACATCATATACAACTCACATCCAGAATAAGAGGTGAAAAAATCACTCTAGCCAATATAAACAGATCTCCCCAAGTCTATATGTCTCAAATAAGCCTAATCCCCATGACTTGACTCTATAGAAAAGAATGAAACATATGAAAACGTTATTTTAATGGGGTTTTATGCATAAAATGATGAGATAAAATATATCTGGAGTATACAAGGAACCACTGACTGAGAAAATGGAGAATCCTCCCTCTTTATATAAAATAAGTTTAACCCGGCAAGGTTTTCATGAGAGACAAATGTACAAGAGAGAAGATCTACAGATACGAATCTGGAAAATTTATATTGACTACAAATCTGTAAAAATATGGTTTTAATATACAAATTATAGAAGAGGAATGAAATATAGAGCTTTCCGGGAGAAGGGTTGGCCCTTTCTCCTAGGAACAAGTTCACAAACAAGAGTTCAAACCCTGCTACAGTAGGACCCTGGAAAATGACACAGTTTCTTCAGTAAACTGCACTATAGTGGATGGAAACTAATTTGGTCACATGCCAAGATGTAAAATGTGCTCTAGAACCTCTTTTAATGATCTTGCAAATCAAGGGGAGCTCCCTCCTCTGAAAGATAAGCTCAAGAGCTAGTGTTGTAAGTCTCCCACTATAACACCTTGCAACATAGCAATCCCTGCTACAGGAATAACATTTTAGTTGAAGGAGGTGCTTGGCCTCAAGCCCAGATGTGGGAAAATGAAGAACATAACTCCTCCAAATGATCACTCAATGAAGGAGAAGGAATCCCTAAGTAGGAATGCCTTGTGCTAAACAACACTGCATACTCAACTCAACAGCTAAAGAATGCTCAAGTGTCTAAGCAGACCAAAATCAATAATCCATAAGCTAACCTCAAATGCCTACTATCTTCCTCCTTATAAAGTTTGTGAGCCTCCTCACCTTGGGTCCCACCTATTAGGGTTTCCAACACCATGTGAATACTTTCCCTCCAAAACTGCATTGTAGCTCTATCAAGACTGCTCCTCCATGCTGCGATGTTGACTTGGTCAACTTGACTGAATCATCATGATTCTTTTCCTGTTCACACATGGGAAGTGAAAAATCCAGCCACTAAGTTATCCCCATTTCACACCAAGAGGGCTTTTATGCCAACACAAGACAAGTATGGGTCTCTTTCACCCATTTATTCACCTACTAAGTGCAAGAAACAAAATTTAATATTCCCATTAACTGCATGCTAATTTTAGGAATATAACAGTCCTCCCCTCCCAAATGTTGCTTGTCCTCAAGCAACTGCAAGGATAGAACTGGAAAGTATCCTCCCCTCCTGTAGCATCCTCATATGATGAGCTCCCCTAAAGAATAAGATGTTGTCTCAACAATGAAACTCCATAGTGCCTCTCCCAAGCAGCCAATCAGCATTTGGTGCACATCCCAAATGGCTATCATCATGCAATAGTAACATACTCAAGGAGACAACTATGTGTTTTCTAGAGGTCCTCTCAAGGCATGGAGTTTGAAGTGCATGGGAAACTCTCATTCCCAAGTGAAACCTCCACCCCCAAGCTATCATCCATATAAAATGAGCTACCCTCCAACATGGCAACTCATGCACAATTCCCTCCACCTTTGGCTTCTAAAGTGTAGGTGGGATGAATAAATTAACATGATAGGCAAGAAATCCTATCCCATGCTGTCCACATCTCCACTTGTGATAAGTGTATAGGGCATGCTAATCTTGGGCTACAACATGGTTGCCCTCAAGTGGCAAGAAGAAGATTGAGTCTCCAAGGATCCTCTCTCTAATTTCATGAGCCATGCCAACCCAAACCATTCTATACAAGATGAATGGCACATCATTACCATATGGCATCCAAATTAGAGAAATTTTGAAATTTATGTGCAAGTTTGGATGGTACCAAAGGTTCTCAAAGTGGATATTACACAGTCTCCCCAACTGCTGTTTAAGAATGTCATGTGGCAAGTGGTTATGCAACAAGTTATAAGTTGTGCATGTTTTCTCCTCCAACATGGGGAAGTCAGCATCAATGTATATCAGTTGTACATAGAAAAAATAACAAAACACTTTCCCACAATCATGTATAGATGGGCTACTATCATTACAAACATTGGACCTAAAGTGACCATGAAACCCATAAATACTCTTGCTCTCTTTTGGAGCAATGCACTACTCATATATGGTGAGAAGATACAAATACTCAATGGAGTAATCAACAAGTACATAAATGTATTTCTTACCATTCATGGTGACTAGGCTGAAAGTGAGGTCCATGTATAGGTTCCCCCATCAGGATCTCCTCATAAAAATATACAAGAAGAAGGGATACATATACTTCTTGGAACACTCCATAAATAAGAACACACTCCCTTGTGACAGCGATGTATTCCTTAGAAATAAGGCTCCATGACTCATCCCTTTGACATTCCATATTCCAAAGCCATCCACCATCATGTTGCTATGTGAGAAGATCTTCTTCCTACATGGAAGCCTCTCATAATACTCAAATGCGGAAGGGTAGCCTCCTTGCACCATGAATGTGCCTTCCTTCTCTCTGGAAATATCATGAAAAGCATGGGAAAATTTCTGCCATACTCTCCCAAGTGTAACCACAGCAACAACAACTCTTGTTGCTCCCTCATCTCTCCCTCTTACAAGCCATAGAATAGGATCATGATAGTGGTCTTGTATGATGCCCCATACAAACAAGTTTTCTGATGTTCTATCATATGGGTGCCATGCCATGCCTCCATCCACCACATACCTTTTGACAAAGAGTATGATTCAAGATGGAAAAACTCTCTCAAGAGTAGCTAGCACAGCTTTTCTTCTTACTGCCCCATGTCATAGAACTGCAAGTGGCTCACCATCCCCATTCATCCAAATGTGGATGCCTCTAAGCATTCTTCCCCTTGGTATCTTCCCAATGAAGACTACCCATCTCCCAAAGCAAATATTCTTCCTTACACCTCATGGGAAGTTGAGATGTAACCCCTTGGATATCTCCTAGAGAAGACCTCTCATCGACAATCCTCTTGAATTCAAAAGAATCCAATTGTGCTGAAGGTAAAACATCATCAGAGAGTGGCATAACACTCAACATGCCCTCCACAATCTTGCACACCAACTCCTCATGCTGCATGCAACTCAAAAAAGGTGCAAAGGAATGCATGTTTATCCCCTCTTGGATCAATCCAAGGTTGCACAATGCTATGCAAGATTATTGCTCCATATCAGCAATGTGTCTTGATCCTTAACCAGGTGAGGACAAATTTCCAAAGTCTCCCATAAAATTTTCTGAAATGATAGGAAATGGAAATTTATGCATACCTTAGTGAGCCTTGGGAACATATTTTATGGCTGCAAGAGTTCCTCCCTTTAATGTGTTGGCTGATCCAACTGCTGCTATGGATGGCTTCCCCCTCATGAATGTGACAGCATTGGTAAAGGTCTCCTCACGTGGATATGAGGTCCCCTCCTCTTCTAATCTCTCACTGTCAAATCTTCTGATTACTCTTTGCGAGAAATATGCAAAATTAGATACCCTTGCATGATTCACATGGCAAAACCACCAAGTGCTTGCCTTTCCCTCCAAGTGTAGCGCTGAGATCTCCACAGCCTCTTTTCCCACTACTAGATGTAGTAGGAAAAATGCTTCTAACCTCATCACCCAATATTATGATGTACATAAGGGCGATCCATCAAAGGTATACAATAGGAATATATTTCCCTTTATCATCCTTTTGCTGCATGGCCTTCTCTCTTCTCTCAGTTGGATAAACTGAGGAAGATCTAGGGTCTCTTTGGAAGCCCTAGGTTGGCACTTATACTCTGCCAAATATCCACTCAAGATCTCATGTTCTAGGTGGTATTCTTGCTCTCCACTTCCTCTATGAGAACATGAAGTGTATGCATCTTCTCCTTCCTCTTGAAACATTCTAGAGGTCTCATTGCAGCTTTCTCCTCCTTGAAACCCTTTTGGAGTTTCAGTGCATCTCTCTTCTTTATTCCTAGATCTGAAAATTGATGAGAGTAATCTCATCCTCTCCATCATTTTTTTTCTCCTATTCTTCTTATCTTCTGATTGGATCCAAGATCCACGGGCTGAGCTAAGATGGCAGCATTGATACCACTGTAATATCCCAAAACATGGAATTTCTACAACAATAAGAATATCTTAAGATATTCCAAATTTGGAGCTTCAGAAAATCATGAGCATGGAAATGTAGATCAGCTCATTATATTTAAAATAACATCTCACCATCAGATGAAAGAACCTCAGCAAGCATATGGCCTATATCCTCCTTCCCACATCGGGAAATGTAGCAATATAAGGCATAAAACAGTTGTCTTCAGAAAATAACGCTATACCTATGAGGAATGGGACTTATATCCCTTATAATACATCATATACAACTCACATGCAGAATTAGAGGTGAAACAAATTACTCTAGCCAATATAAAAATATCTCCCCAAGTTTGTATGTCTCAAATAAGCCCAATCCCATGAATTTACTCTACAGAAAAGACTGCAACATATGAAAACATTATTTTAATGGGGTTTTATGCAGAAAATGATGAGATAAAATATATCTGGAGTATACAAGGAACCACTGACTGAGAAAATGGAGAATCCTCCCTCTTTATACAAAATAAGTTTAACCTGGCAAGGGTTTCATGAGAGACAAATGTATAAGAGATCATATCTACAGATCTAAATCTGGAAAACATAGATTGAATGCAACTCTGTATAAATATGGCTGTAATATGCAAATGACATAAGATGAATGAAATATAGAGCTTTCTGGGAGAAGGGTTGGCCCTTTCTCTTAGGAACAAGCTGACAAGCAAGGGTTCAAACCCTGCTACTGCAACACCCTGGAAAATGACGTAGTATGTTCAGTAAATTGTGCTATAGTGGATGAGAAATAATTTGGCCACATGCCAATATTTAAAATTTGCTCCAAAACCTCCTATACAGATCTTGAAAAACAAGGGGAGCTCCCTCCTCTGAAAGATAAGCTTAGAAGTTGGTGTTGTAAGTCTCCCATTGCAACACCTTGCAACACAGCGTTCCCTGCTATAGGAATAACGTTGTAGCTGAAGGAGGTGCTTGGCCTCAAGCCTGGATGTGTGAAAATGAAGAACATAACTCCTCCAAATTATCACTCAATGAAGGAGAAGGAATCCCTAAGCATGAATTCCTTGTGTTTAACAACACTGCATACTCAACTCAACAACTGAAGAATGCTCAAGTGTCTAAGCAAACCGAAATCAATAATCCATAAGCTAACCTCAAATTCCTGCTATCTTCCTCCTTATAAATTTTGTGAGCCTCCTCACCTTGGGTCCCACCAATTAGGGTTTCCAACACCATGTGAATACTTTCCCTCCAAAACTACGTTGTAGCTCTATCAAGACTGCTCCTCCATGCTGTGTTGTTGACTTGGTCAACATGACTGAAACAACATGATTCTTTTCCTGTTCACACATGGGAAGTGAAAAATCCAGCCACTAAGTTATCCCCCTTTCACACCAAGAGGGATTTTATGCCAACACAAGACAATTATGGGTCTCTTTCACCCATTTATTCACCTACTAAGTGCAAGAAACAAAATTTAATATTTCTATTAGCTGCACGCTAATTTTAGGAATATTACACGAGGAGCGTTGAGCCCAATGTCCAACAAGTATTGGGTTTTAGAATGCCCCCTAAAAGTAATTCAACACCCATTAAGCCTTCAGAAGGCTCTACTATGACTCATTAAGATGAAGAAACGCAACATGAGATATCAAAATTACAAGAGAAAGTGCACCAAATTTGGCTATCGTAAAGAGCAACAAAAAATGAAATGGAAGTTTTGAAGAAAGGTGTGGAAATTAAGATGGATGATTTGAAGAAAGGCGTGGAAGCTAAGATGAATGGTTTGGAAGCTAAGATGGATGGCATGGAAGCTAAGATGGATGAAATGGAAGCTAAGATCGATGGAAAAATGAAATACAACATGGAAAACATGAAGAATGATCTAAAAGTAGACATCGAAGGTTTGGAAAAGTTGATACAATAAATGTTTCCTAATGGAGAAAATATAACAGAGGAAACTCATGATGAGAAAAAAATAAATGTTAATCGTGATTTCATAAACTCTAATGTTGGATGGAAGAACCATCATATTCCAAAGATGGATATGAGGAAGTTTGATGACAAGGATCCCGTAACATGGATACTATAGATGGAGCAATATTTTTATCTCAATAATGTGCAAAACACACAAAAGGTACGCATTGCAACTTTATATTTGGAACAAAATACATTTGTATGGTATCGATGGCTTTTCTCCCGTAAAAAAATTGTCACTTGGTCAATTTTTACGGAGGAAATGATAGCACATTATGAGGATACAAAAAGAAACACCTTCTTTAGCCAATTGATAAATCTCAAACAAAAGGGTTCAGTGGTGGAGCACATTGAGGACTTCCAAAATTTGAATATAAGGGTAACTGATATTCTAGAGGAACATAGGATTGATGTCTTCATAGGAACTTTAAAGGATAAAATCCAACATGAAGTTTGCATTTAGGAAATTGATTCATTGGAAAAGGCATTCAGGTTGGCAAGAAAAATTGAATGTAAAATTATGGCGACAAGGAAGCCTACCACTCACATATATAAAGATGGAAGTGTTGCTACTCCTAGAATTCCACAACCTACAAGGTTGAAACCACAAAAATTGGAAGAAAAAAGAGCAAAAGGGCTTTGCTATTGTTGTGATAGAAAATACATTGAAGGTCATAAGTGTGTTGAGGAGAAATTATTTTACATAGATTGTGAAGAGGAAGATGAAAATGAACAAGAATCATCAAAAGAAGATAATATACACTAGGAACCAACCCTAGAAGAGGAAGAATTGAGATCGACCATATCGTGTAATGCATTGGTAGGAATTACCACTCCTCAAACTCTCAAGATAGAAGGGCATATCAAGAAGAAAAAGGTAATAATGTTGGTTGATTCAGGAAGTACCCATAATTTTATTCATTGTAAGGTAGCCAAAGAATTGAATTGTTTCCTATACCCAACACCAGAATTTCAAGGATGGTTGCAAATGGAGGACCTATAAGTTTCTTTAGAGAATGCCATAATATCAAGCTAACCATGGGGGAATATCTATTGAATAGTCCAATTCTTTCCATTCCAATGAAGGTGTTGATGTTGTACTAAGAGTACAATGGTTACAATATTTGGGGACGCTAGCTTTTAATTTTCAAGAATTTTTCTTGATTTTTTTGTCAGAAGGAAAGGAAGTCGAATTATGGGGTATCGCAGGGAAGCCAAGAAAGATAATAAGCTCTAATTTCATGAAAAATATTCTGAAGAAAGAACAATGAGGCGTAATTGCACAATTATGCTCACTAGAAGTTACAACATCAAAATCATCTATTTTTGCAGATCTCCAAAAAGTCTTGGACAATCATTCGAAGGTTTTTGAAACTCCCAAAGGACTCCCACCTATTGTGATCATGATCATGCTATTCATTTGATTCCAGGAAGTGTTCCTCAAAACATCAGGCCTTATAGATATCCTTATGTCCAAAAGAGCGAAATTGAACGTATGATTGGAGAAATGTTAGAGGTTGGTATAATTCAACCTAGTTAAAGTTATTTCTCTGATCCAGTAGTATTGGTGCATAAGAAGGATGGATCATGGTGCATGTGTCCATATTATAGGGAGCTCAATAAGCTCACCATTAAAGATAAATTTCCCATTCCTGTGATTGATTAATTATTGGATGAATTACATGGAGCAATTTATTTTACCAGTTTGGATCTTCATTCAGGATATCATCAAACTAGAATGAAGACTAAATATATTCTGAAAACAAAATTTTGAACTCATGTGGGTCATTATGAATTTTTGGTGATACCTTTTGGCCTTACCAATGCACCTTCTACATTTCAAGGGTTGATGAATTCCATTTTCAAACCCTTAGAAAATTTGTGCTAGTATTTTTTGATGATATACTAATCTACAGCAGGTCTTGGAAGGATCGTGTTCAACATTTTGACAGGGTGCTTAAACTATTGGAGGAGAAACAGTTATATGCAAAAACATCCAAATTTTTCATTGGAGTACAAGAGGTGGGATATCTAGGTCATATTGTATCTCATGAGGGTGTTAAGGTAGACCCTAAAAAAATTAAATCCATTAAGGAATGGAAATTCCCCACAACCATAAAGCGGTTGCAAGGATTTCTCGAGCTAACAGGGTATTATCACAAGTTTGTTAAGAATTATGGGTGAATAGCAGCACCTCTAACAACATTATTGAAGAAAGATGCATTTTCATGGACTCCTGAAGCAACTAAGGCTTTGAACATATTAAAAGGGAAATGTGCCTAGCACCAGTCTTAGCTACTAGACTTCACAAAAATCTTTATTGTGGAATGTGATGCCTCAAGAAATGGAATTGGTTATGTTTTAATGCAAGAAGGAAGACATATTGCTTTTGAAAGTCATCCAATCAAAGGAAAGTATTTACAGAAAGCTATTTATGAGAAGGAAATGTTAGCAATACTACATGCACTAAATAAATGGCGACCTTACCTAATGGGAATACACTTCAAGGTAAAAATTGATCATAATAGTCTTAAACACTTTTTGAAAAAAAGACTATCTTCAGAAGAGCAGAAAAAATGGGTCACAAAAAAGGGAAGAAAAATGTTGTTGCAGATGCACTCTCAAGAAAGAATAAAGAGGTGGAAGCATTGCTTTGTGTCATTTATATTATCCAATAAGATTGGATCATCAAAGAAAGGGATGAATGGAAGAAGGACGAAGAAATGTCGACACTCATTCAATAATTACAGTAAGATCCTAATACATCTGATACATTTATTTGGAAAAATGATTCTTATGGTACAAAGATCACTTATATCTTTATAATAATTCCCAACTAAAATAAAACATTCTTTTGGAATTGCACACTTCTCCTTTAGGAGGACATTTAGGATTTTAAAAAACTTATCATAGGGTGAAGAATTTTTTTTTTCGGATGGCCTTAAATCTGATATTCAAAATTTTTTGGCAGAATGTTTAGTTTTCCAGCAAAATAAAGTTGAGACAATTAGGACCCCTGGTCTTGTACAACCTTTATCCATTCCAAGTCAACATTTGGAGGAGATTTCAATGGATTTTATCACAGGTTTACCTAAGTCCAAAGGAAAGAGTGTCATTATGGTCGTAGTTGATATACTTACCAAGTATGCACACTTTTGTGCATTATCTCATCCATTTAAAGCAAATATAGTTGCTGCTACATTTATGGACACAATTAAAAATCTACATGGAAACCTAAAGATTATTATGAATGACAGAGATCCCATTTTTACTGGAAATTTTTGGACGAAGTTATTTTTTTGTTTGGGTACTCAATTAGCTCATAGCTCATCTTATCATCCTCAATCCGATGGTGAAACTGAGATAGTGAATAAATGTTTGGAAGGATATCTTCATTGTTTTGTATCTAATAAACAAACATAATGGGTCAAGTGGTTACCTCTCGCTAAATGGTGGTATAACACTTCCTTCCATACTGCAGCAAAAATGACCCCATTTATGGCACTTTATGGATATCATCAACCGCCCATCACATAATCTTTAAGAGAAAATTATAAGGTTCAAGCAGTGGAAGATCACATTGAGCATCAACAAGAAGTTCTCCAACTCTTAAGGGATAGCCTAAATTTGGCACAAAATCAAATGAAACAACAGAGAGATCGACATCACAACGAGAGAAGTTTTGATGTAGGAGATTGGGTATTTCTATAGCTACAACCATACAAACAAATGTACCTCAAGCAAGCTGAGAAAGATAATAAATTATCGCCAAACTACTATGGTCCTTACAAGGTGTTGCAAAATATTGGTACTATGGCATACAAATTGGAGCTTCATGCTTCTTCGTGAGTGCATCCAGTTTTCCATGTTTCATGCTTAAAGAAGGTTATAGGTGAAAATCCTCCAGTTCAAACAATATTTCCAAAAATTGATGAGGAAGGAAAAATCATATTGGAACCTAAAGCGGTCATGGAAACAAGAACTCGATAGCTACGAAATCAATCAATTTCAGAGTATCTCATCAAGTGGAAGAACTTACCCACTGAAGATTCTACATGGGAGGATGATAATTTTATACAGAAGCACCCAAAGCTACTCAAGCATTAAGGAAAACACTTTTTTGAAGGAGAGGGGCATGTTAGGTCCCTATATTGCTAGTTTAGTCCCTTATTGTTATTAGTGTAGCCCCCTTATTATTATTGTTGTACCCTTGTAACCCCAATATTGTTATTATTGTTCCCTTAAATTATTATTGTTAGGTTGCCTAGGATTATATTGTGGCCCCATGGACTCCTATATATAAAAGGAGGTTTTGGTCATTTGTATCATCCAATAATTTTTCATTTATGTAATGTATTGGAGGTTTCCCCCTCGAAGTGGCTGATTTCTAAGGCGTTGATATATCTTTTATTCTATTTTTGGAGCTGGTTAGTGTTGATATATATATTGAGTTGTGTTGAAGTCACTGGATCTAGTGTGAAAATTTATGAAACATGGTCTGCAGTGGGTCTGAGGGTTGAAGCCTTCAGTGTGGAATTAGAAGCTTCCTTCCAGTAGAAGTTGGTGTTCTCATCAGGGGGTTCTAGCTCCCTTCCAGTAGTGGTTGGTAAACGCGATCAGGGGGTTGGAGCTCCCTTCCAGTAGAATCTGGAGAATGAGAGAAGGTTTTAGCCTTCTACAGGTAGAAGCATGCATACTAATATGAGTATGCATCAGTAAAACATTGTAATAAGTTTTCAATGTAATAAATATTGAAGACAGAGATGACAACAATGGTGGTTTTCTCCCAACCCAGCTTTCCACCTTAAATATTGGTGTTCCTGTGTGATGCTATTGTGTGATGATTTATTATGTTATTACTGCACATGTTTACTGCTTAACTGGTTGATGCATAATTGATGATCTAGGCTAAATAATATTTTAATATCTATTTAAATAGTAAATTTATTTGGGTATATGCATTTTTTTGTTAGGATAACCACATATATATGCTAGTTGGGTTAATCAAAGTTGCGCATAGAAATATATAAAGGAAAATGTAAAATATTGTGATTCTTATAAATACTGATTCACCCCCCCCCCGGCCCTTCTCAGTATTTTTCGCAACAATTGGTATCAGAGCAGGTCCTTATCTAAAAGCTTAATCTCTAGAAGGAATATCATCTAATATGAGCAATCAAGATGGGACAACATCTATTAGGCCTCCACTCTTCAACGAAAACAATTTAATATTTTGGAAGACAAGGACAAGATCCTATCTTCAATCTCTTGGAGAAGATGTATGGGCTATCGTTGAAGGCGATTATCAATATCCAGCCTCAGTTCCAGCAGATACAACAGCAATAAAAAACTATGAAACTTATGCAAAGGTTGTCAATGCATTATTGGGGAGTCTGACTGAATGAGAAATTGACAAATTTATGTAGTTAAATACATTGAAGGAGATATGGGACAAAATCATTCTAAGCTATGAAGGTGATGCCAAGGTAAAAAGTGCTAAACTCCAAACTCTCAAAATTAAATATGAAAAACTTAGAATTCATAATGGTGAAAGAATTTCTAGTTTCTTTTTACTTCTAGATGAGATTGTAAATTGCATGAGAAATTTGGGTGAATTTATAAGTGACACCACTCTAGTAGAAAAATTCTTAATACATCTAACTCCTAAATTCGAGTCAAAAGTGTCTGCTATTGAAGAGAAACAAGATCTAAAAACACTTGTTGTTTTTCAACTTCATGGGATTCTGATTGCGTTTTAAATGAGGAAAGGAGGTTCATTTGAAGTTAAAGAAACTACTTTTAGAGCTACTGCAAAAGGCAAGGAAATGGAAGAACAAGAAGAATCAGGGTATGTATCAGAAGAATATGAGATAAATTTTGTAAAGAAACTTCAACTTGGCACTGGAAGGTTCAGAGGTAAGCTTAATTTCAAATTTTTTTCTTGTGGAAGAGTTGGTCATTACGCTGCTAAATTTCCTCATAAAGATAATCATGAAAAGGATTTGGTAAAAGTTAATAAGAAACGTTTTATCAATAGAAAAATTTATTATACTCATGAAGATAGTGATGGTCTATCAAATAGTGAAGAAAGATAATTTGATCAAGATATTAGACTACTCATGGAATTTGAAAAGGACTCTAGTGAGGCTAAAGATACTTTTATGGATGCTTTAGAAGAAAATGATTTTATTAAATAAATAATTCAACTAAAAATATGTTTTGAAGAGAGAAAATAGCCATAAATACTCGAAAGAATCAACTTATAGAAAAGGAGAAGCACAATAAGAAATTAGAATATGAAATAGTAAGTCTAAGAAAGGAAATTGAGAAAGTGAAAACTTGAAATATTATATTTTCTAAAGGATCTGAAACCTTACATGAAATTATCAAGGTGCAATGATCTCCTCTTGCAAAGACAGGTCTTAGATATATCGGATAATCTTATCAATCTTCAACAACAAGCTATCTAAATGCAGCTAAAGCCAGCCAACAACACTTCGTTACTCAGCAAAATAACAAAGAGAATTCCTAGGTAAAGCATGACCACTTCAATTCAAGGATGAACAATAATATAAATATCAATCAACAGCTAAACATCAATAGAAGGTTCCATGATCGCATAAATTTATTCTTTAATGGACAATGCTTTTCATGCCATAATTTTGGTCATAAAACTACTCAATGTGTTGCATACAAAACCATCATGACCAGAAAAGAAATAAAGCAAAGAAATGAGATAGTAATAAAGAATAATACTCATAAAAACTTTTCTCCTCCTCAAGGCGAAATCAAATGTTCTTATTGCAATAACTTTGGACATGAAGAATCTAAATGCAAGAGCAAACTTTAGCCAAAAGAACATGTACCCAAAAAATCCAAGGTATGGAGAAAGAAGGACTTACAGTTTGAAAGTTGTGGCATATATTTATTTGCAGAATGAGAATAAAATCAATGGTACATTGATATCAGATGCTCAAAACACATGACAGGTGATAAAACTAAACTTCTTTCATACAACACATTAGAGAAGGAAAAGAATGTTACTTTTGGAAATGACTCTCTAGCTATCATTAAGGGTAAATTTTATGTTTTTCTAAAAGAAAAGTTTAAAGCTAAAATTTTTAGGTATGTGGATGGATTAAAGCATAACTTGTTGAGAGTGAGTCAAATGTGTGATTAAAGAAATGAAGTTGTCTTTATTTCAAAAGAATGCGTAGTTCGTGAACTTGACATAAGAAAGACCATAATAAAAGGAACTAGAACACCAAGCAATCTGTATATATTGAAATGTGGCCAAGAGAAATGCTATTTTGGTAAATCTACATAAAATTGGTTATAGCACATAATATTGGGACATTTGAGCTTCTCTTGAATAAGAAAATCTAGTAGACTCAAAGTTGTTCGTGATCTACCCAACATCACTCCACCTGAAAGTATAATATGCAAATCATGCCAATTAGGTAAGAAAACCAGGGTGCCATTTAATTCCAAAGAAGGATCAGCAAGTAAGCCTCTTGAACTTATACATACTGATCTATGTGGTTCTGTAAGGAAAAATTCACCTCGTGGAGAACAATACTATATTCTATTTATTGATGACTTTTCTAGAATGTGTTGGATCAATTTATTGAAACATAAAGATGAAGCGTTTGAAAATTTTAAGATCTTCAAAGTTTTGGTTGAAAATGAATTAGAGCTAAAAATAAAATGTCTTAGATCTGATTGAGGAGGAGAATACATATTAGATGCATTCTTTGATTTCTCTGAACAATATGGCATCAAAAGACAATTTTTTTGTAGTTGGAACTCAACAAAAAAAAATGGTGTGACTGAAATAATGAATAGAATAGTTTAGAAGATGCCTCGTGCTATGCTAGATGAATCTGGAACTATTGATACCTTTTGTGGAGAAGCAACGCATAATGTAGTAAATATTCTCAACAAGGCTCATGTTCATGTGAACAGTGATAAAACTCCTTATGAGCTCTGTTATGGTAATCTTCCCACTATGAAGCATTTTAGAGTTTTTGGGAGAAATTTTTTTATCAAGAGCAATGATGAAAAACTTGGTAACTTTGAGACTAGAGCAGATGAAGGTATGTTTCTTGGTTACTCTTATAGAATTAAAGCATATAAATGTTACAATAAAAGACTTCAGAATATTTTTGAATGTATTGATGTTGTAATTGATGAGTCTCTCACAGCTCCCAAAAGGGGAATAAAAACAACAAATGAAGATGATGATGATGATGTATATTTTCCCTTAGCATATAAGAAAAATATAGAAGGATAACCCAATGAAGCACCAAAATAAGATATATCAGAAAAGGCTCCATATAGGTATGTTCAAAAGAATAATCCAGAATCTCAAATATTGGGAGAAAAGGGATCAAGTGTCCAAACAAAAAGAACTCTTGTAGGATCCCCTAGCTATCTGGAATTGTTATCCACTATTGAACCATGGAATGTAAATCAAGATGGTAAGGATGAATGTTGGATTCAGGCCATGAATGAATAAATTAATCAGATTGAAAAGAATTAGGCTTGGGAATTGGCTCCAAGACCTCATGATAAAAGTTATTGGAAGAAAATGGATATTCAAAAACAAGTTAAATGAAAATGGGGATGTTATTAGAAACAAAGCTATACTTTTTTGTAAAGGTTATGCTCAACAAGAAGGTATAGACTTTGAAGAAACATTTTCACCTATAGCCAGACTTGCAGCAATAATAATTTTTCTTGATTTTTCAAGTTTTCAACAATTCAAAGTTTATCAAATGGATGTAAAATCTTCTTTCCTCAATGGTGATCTAGAAGAAGAAGTTTATATAGAACAACCAGAAGGATTCATTCTGGGAAATGATGAAAAACTTGTTTGCAAACTCAAGAAGGCTCTATATGGTCTCAAATAGGCTCCTTGGGCATGCTACTATCATTTTGACAAATATATTCAATAACAAGGTTTCACAAAAATATCTGCTCATAGTAACGTATACACAAAAATTGATAATGATAAACTGTTAATTATTGTGGTGTATGTTGATGACATCATTTATTGGGAGTAATGAAGATTCCATGAGCCATAAATTTTCTTATTTTATGCAACAAGAATTTGAAATGTCATTACTTGGGGAACTAACATATTTTCTTGGCTTACAAGTGAAACAAGCAACAAATGGCATATTTGTATCACAAGAAAAATATCTTAAGAAAATCCTGAAGAAGTATGGGATGGAAGACTGCAAACCTTTGAGCACTCCAATGGTAATTGGATGTAACCTCAGTCCTCATGATGATTCTCCCATGGTAAACCAACCAGAGTATAGATCTATGATTGGAATTTTTCTTTATCTAACCAGGACTAGACCAGACATTATGCATTCAGTTGGGATTGTTGGACGATTCCAAGCTAATCCAAAAGAGGCACACCTTTAGGTTGTAAAAAGGATATTCAAATATCTACAAGGGACTCAATATTTTTTTCTATGGTATCTAAAGAATGTTGCTCTTACTCTTCATGCTTACACAGATGTGGATTGGGATGGAAATTTTGATGATCAAAAAAGCACTAGTGATGGTGCATTCTATATGGGGCCCCAATTATTATCTTGGTTTAACAAGAAACAAAGTTCCATTTCCTTATCTACAACAAAAGAGGAATATGTGGCTGCCGCATCATGTTGCAAACAACTTCTTTGGATGATGCAGACACTACAATATATTCAAATTAAATGTTCTCCTCCCATATCTATCTTATGTGATAGTACAAGTGCCACCAGTATCTCGAAAAATACTATTATGCATTCCAATACCAAGCACATTTATCAAGTATCACTTCTTACGAGAACAAGTGCTTGAGAAAAAGGTTAATTGGAGTATGTTCCCTCCAAAGAACAAGTTGTGTATATATTTCCTAAACCTCTTCCCAGGG
Source organism: Pinus albicaulis (assembly GCA_034641835.2). Lineage (NCBI taxonomy): Eukaryota > Viridiplantae > Streptophyta > Pinopsida > Pinales > Pinaceae > Pinus > Pinus albicaulis. Next base: position 247,785,653 of record CM076570.1, read on the forward strand.
AAGCATCTGAATATCTCAGACAGAAGCTAGGAGTTGTCTCTGCCTCACTTATCAAATCTGCTTGGTTTCAGAAGATTAAATGCAGTACACAAGTTTCTTAAAGGTGAGTCACGTATATATGAGAGTATCTCTGTATAAATCTACATATGGTTTTTGCTGACATAAAATCTATGGGTCAGCTTTCAGAACAGTTTGGATCATATATTTTTCCCTCAAGTGTTGATGTGTAAATTCTGCAATTCTGGTATTCATCTTATAGTTCATTTATTTGATATTTATCTCCTTGATGAAGATGCCTTGATGAATTGGTTGTTGAAGGTGTTCACGACGCACAGGTTTAGGGGGAGCATTTTCCTTACTGAAATGATTACATTGCTGGCACTATGATGGTTGGTATGATCTCCTGTTGGAGATTCTTTGGTCTTGGTTAGAAAAAGTCGTATATGTAATTTGATATAAGGGTCATATTGAGACATTTTATGTAAATATTTTTATATTGAGTCATGTATGGACCTATTCATATATGTAAACCCACTTGGTTGGGTAGCTGAGTCAATATCTAATTCCACTCAGTTGGATCCTTGATGTAATTTTGTGTCCTTGGTGATAGGAAAGGTCATACTCTGTTGAATTAAAGAGTCATGTATTTTGTTGAAAAATTGAAGCCTCAACATGTGCCCAAGAGAATTTTTCCACCCTTTGATCTTGATGTGAAAGGGGGAGAGTATCTAGTGTTTTAATGTTTATGTATCTACAGGTTTTTGGTGACAAAAATTCAACATGCTTTCCATCAAGTCCAAGGGGGGAGATTGTTGGCAATATGATTCTTATGATTGCATATGATTGTCCTTGATGGCAACTCTCTTGCAAATGATGAAGTATATGACTTCTAGAGAAGCACAATGGTTTAGCATAAGGTCTAGCAGAAGAAAGGTATAAGTCCAACAGAAGATAGTTAATATTCATATTGAAGGTTCTATACGCTAGTTCGTGCAAGCCAAGTAGGATATACACATGGAAAAGAACGGCCCAAGTCGTGGATGCCTTTTTCGATCTAAAATTATGATACCAGGTGGCATTACCATGGTTTTAGTGCCCCACAATATTGAGCGTGGTGTCTTCTATTTTATTCCATCCAAGAATACCATTGGCACTTGTGTGGTTTTGTCTCATGGTATTGGTAAAGGCTAAAATTATATAAGGAGAATAAGATCATAGTGCAAAGTGTGCAATTATATGGGTTTTAACTGAATACTTATCTCTGAAGTATATTTTCATAGAATGGGTCTTTTTTGTTGGTAGATCTGAAATTATGATGCACCCATGGACACAATGATGGATCAGGATCTCTAGACCTGAAATGATTGTGTATTTTCTTGATCTATTGGTGAGATGTTGAGATATATTACCTAGTGCATGATTGTTGAAGTGAAGGGTAAATTTTGGGTAAGTCAATAGATATAAAACTTTCTACAATCTTGAATATTTACAGATCTATATGTTGGTTCGTCACAGTGAAAGCGCGTATACATGCAGGTTTTTTTCAGAAAAAGTGCGTATGTAAGTCAAGGTTTTCTGAAGCTTGATGGAGAGTTTATCTATTTATTGCTGCTGTAATTCTTTTGTTTGTCAGTGAATTCTTCATGTAGATCTGGGTTGTTTCAATACTGTATATGATGCCAGTTGAATATGTACAAATCTGATCAATGAGTGATTAAATATGATTAATGATGCTTACTGAATAATGGTTCTACAAATCTAAAAAGATATATGACTGAAAGTCTCAGATCTATTTCTGATTCTAATCATATTCTGTAAATTCAGTATTCACATATCTATACGCAGTTTGGTGTGCAGGAAAGTGCGTATACACGCAGGTTCTAGTAAAGTGAAGTAGTGTATTCTTTTGATGAGATGAATGATCGAGGTTGAATTTGGAAGCATAGGTTTATTACTGTGCTATGGTTATAGTGATCTTACTATTCTGCTTAAATTTTGGGTTATGTTTATTTCTGATCTATATATTGAGTTGCGTTAAAGCTATTGGATCCAGTGTGAAAATTTATGAAACGTGGTATGCAGTGGATCTGAGGGTTGAAACCTTCAGTGTGGAAGTAGAAGCTTCCTTCCAGTAGAAGTTGTTGTTCTGATCAGGGGGTTGTATCTCCCTTCTAGTAATGGCTGGTAAACAAGATCAGGGGGTTGGAGCTCCCTTCCAATAGCATCTAGAGAACAAGAGAAGGTTGTAGCCTTGTGCAGGTTGATGCCTATGTACTGATATGAGTCTGCATCAATACAACATTGTAAGCATTTTTCTATATAATAAATATTGAATACATAGATGACAACAGCAGTGGTTTTCTCTCGACTTGGGTTTCTACCTTAAATCATGGTGTTCATGTGTGATGCTCTTGTGTGATGATTTATTTTTTTATTACTGTAAATTTTTACTGCTTATTTGTCTGGTGCATAACTGACTGATGATCTAGGCTAAATGATGTTCTTAATATCTATCTGAACATTAAATTTATTTGGGTATACGGACGTTTCTGTTAGGATAACCGCGTACATATGCTAGTTGGGTTAATCAAAGTCATGTATAGAAATCAGTAGAAGAAACTGTAAAATATTGTGATTCTTGTAAATACTAATTCACCCACGCCCCCCCCGCACCGCACCTCTCAGTATTTTTCCCAACACTTGGTTGTCCTAAATGCTTTAGTTCCAGAAGTTTCTCTCTCTCAATGGTGTAGAAAACCCAAAATGTATTGAACTCTGTGGGAGATCAAGAAGTAAAATAAAATAGTAGAAAAAATGAGAATGATCAAAGTGTGACAATGAAAATGATCAAAGTGAAGAATGAATGGAAAAACCCTTCTATTTATAACAAAATATTGAGTTATTCTTGATAATGGTGAATAATAAAATATTATTAACCAAGATGTAGATCTAACTATTTGGAATGTTTTATTATATTTTATTGAAGGTAAAAATTATTTAAATTGGTTGAATACCTTTATTTAGAAATAATAAATAAATAAATGATTTGTTTATCATTTCAAGAATGTGGTTAAAGAATAATAAAAAAATAATGATTTGTTTAATTATTCCTAGGTGATTTAGTCAAATTTAACAAGGAATAATAACTAAATAGTGACTTAATTAATTATTGCTAGAGAAAGATAAGATAAATAATGATTTATCTAATGATTTCTCATATTGGGTTAAATATGACCAGGAATATTATCTAAACAATGGTTTAATTAATTATTCCTAGAGGAAAAATCAAATAAATAAGGATTTATTTAACTATCCTCATGGGGTTTATTGTTTAAATGAGAAATAACTTAATAAACTATGCTTGTTAAATTATTTCCTATAGTGAAAGCAATTTTACTATGGTAAAATTGATCTTACATGGTGTACTTCGATCCATCTAATTTTAAATTGTTAGATGACCATTTTTTTGTGATAACAACGTTATTTATCTTTATAATAATAATGCTTCCCATATAAGTCATTAGGGGAATTTTGAGGTAAAAAATGGACATAAAAATGATAAATGTACTAGTGAAATAAAATTTAAAAGAACCAATAGGATTTAAGATGATGATGTCCTCCCTAATGGTAAATACTTTTGGAGGGAAAAGAAGTAAACTAGTTTTTTATTTGTATTTAGACTTATATCCTTATAGATTTACTCAAATTTCAAGTGTGGTCACTTTTTAGAAGAAGAATTTGATTTTTCATCCAGTGAGTATCCTCTTTTCAAACTTTTGAATAAAGTCACACCAAGAAATTTTGAAAATACATGAAAATTTTGATTTTTTTAAAACATGTTTTTTCATATGTTTTCAACTTTTCTCAGTGTGGATCTATTGAAAAGCATGTAAAGTGAATAATAGTTGGTTTCCAAATAGAATTTGCATCCAATGAGTTCCCATACAAGAAATTATGGTAAAACCTATAAGGGGATAAGTCACAAATACGATAAAAAAGTAGTTTTCTTTTTTTTTCTTTTAAAATTCAGAACTCTTATTTTATTATTTTTAATATTATTTTATTATGTTCTTTAAGAGATCATTTTACACCTTTAAATTCTCCTAATATTTTTTTTGGTATAGGTAATATTATGTTATAAGTGTTATTTAGTGAAAGTAAAACTATATAGAAGGGATCTAACATAATACTTTCTATATAAGTTAGGTTTATATAAATTTATTAGATTAAAATAAAAAAATAGTAAATATATATATATTAATATTAATTATAACATGGAATAAACTTTTAATTACAATATAGGTTATTCTAATAATATAACTTGCACATATTATACATAATACATAAATAACAACTATAATTTGAAGAGGGTTCATAGAGTATGCCACTAAAAATATTAATGTTGGTATTATTAAAGTAAGGAAGGATGCTACCACATCAACTTTAGGACTTACACCTTGAAGTCAAGGTTTAGAATCACATCAATTTCAATTATTGCACCTAAATTTAAGGTTTGGATAGGTAATGATTTTTGCATAAATAAATGCATTAGCACAATCATTTTCTCATAATTGTACGATATGTACACAATACCACATGTATACTAGTACCATATGTACAACATGTACACAGTACCATCTGTACACAAAACTACCTACACAAAATGTGCACAACATCACATATACATGACACCACCTACATAGTGTGTACACAATGCCTAATGTATGTTATCCTTATGTATTCTATAGACTTCACTAGGTGACTGTTGATCTTCTACAAGCAACTAAAGATAGAATTCCCTGCTTATCAGCTATCTTTATAAATCTCACTACCTTCATTATCCTCAATAAGTCTTTTTCACTAGATTTCATCTCTGCCTTCTCAAAATGCCCTTTTGCTCTTAAAAGACTTATTTTGGGCTTGTTTCTCCCTTTTTCACTCTCCCTCCCTACCCAAACTCTCATTCAATCATTCCCTCCTCTAAAAACCCACTTTCCCCACTAAAATCCTTCATAAAACCCCTTTCCTTCATCCTTTTCCTTTATTTTATCAAAACAATGTAAAATATCCTCTTTTACATTGTTTTAAATCAACATATTAAACTTTCGGGTCCCTTTTTGTTTTATATTAAACTCTATTTTTAATATATAAACCCGACTCTTTTTATTAACCCGAGCCCCTTTTTATTTTTAACCCCACGACCATATAAACCATAAATCCCTCATATGTTTTTGACCCCCCCGCTACACGACAAAGATCCCACCACCTGGCGCCCAAACCCCACCTCTGCACCTGCCTGCCGCTCCAGATCTCCTGATGACCATTGATCCGCCTTCCATCAATCTGACGACTCCCAAAGATTGTGACCACCATTGATCTCATCCCACGATATCCAACGGTTGATTCTGCATATCGCAATATTAATGGCGCAGTGGTTTAAAAAACTCTAACCATGCGAAATGGGTGGTTTTTACCTGCCACGCGACGCTTGCTGAGTGGAATCGCATGCCCACTCCCTATACCATTACCACCCTTTCGATCATGTGAAAACTACCCTCTCCACTACCAAAAAACCTCTTTCCTCCATTCGTACCAAAATGCATATCGCTGCCCGATTTAAAACCATCCAGAGCTTCGTGGCTCTTCGATAAGGCCCATAACACCATTTTTGCCTCTGAAAACACCGAAAAGCCCAAAAAAACCCCAGAAAAACGCAGAAAAAACCTTCCCCAAAGGATTTAAAAGCTAATTGTTCATTGCATATGTAGGTTTAATGGAGAATCGTAAGGAATGCATTCCAAGGGTCCAAAAAATGTTTTAATGAATTTATGGGTGACGATCCAAAGGTTTATTGTATTTTAAAGGGACCAGAGGTGTAAAAAATGAACATAATCCTAATAAATCATGATTATTGGTGTTATTTAAAAACCCTCCAGCAGCAGAATAATGCATCCCTACACCAAAAACACAGACAAAAATAGATACAGTGAAGAAATAAAGCAGTCAAGGGATTGTGACAAAGAAGTGAAGGTTAGAAGGCTAATCACATATCAAAAGACAAATCATGAGGGTTAGCCAAAAAGCAGAGATTAAAGATGATGAAGACAGAGGAAAATATCAAAGGTTTGAATAATAAAGTCAAAGGTTAAAAGGTCGAATCAACAAGAAAGACAGTGAGGTAGACAGTTAGAGGCAAATCTAGAGTTTAAATGCCTAAAATAGAGTTTAAAGATAAGGCAGAGGTAGATATACCAAGAAACACATTCAAATGAATCAAACAAAGGTAGTTACTCTTCAAAATATATTTTTCCACCTACAAAATGTTTTCTTTCAATAAAGCATCAAGCAATTATTACAAATAGTCAGAGATATTTTTCCTCTACCCAGCAGTTATTGTAAATTTATTGAAGAAGCTTTAAAGTCAAACATTTCTAGAAGTTAACTCAAAAGTTAAGTTAGGAGTTATTATTTCATAGAAACACTCTTAGATATTTTTTCCTTGGGCCTTGCATGGTCTCAAAGGTCAAAAACTCATTAATGCTGTAATAAATGACATATGAAACCCTATATTAGCATCACCTCCTCATTCTGCAGATAAATACTACATGTAAGCTTCATTTTTAGTTTTGGTTAGTTGGTGGTTATTTGACTAATTTCTGTTGCTGAGCTAGTTAAGGATTGCTAGCCAAGATTTGAGAGAGCTCTGAGTTGCAGAGAGCTATTGTGCATGGAGTAATGTAAATGTTTTGATCATTAGTAATACAAGCACGTTCATAGGATTCTTGAGCTATGTTAATGGTGAAGTTTTTCTTCTTTGTCATTTTTTTCTTTTGTTTTCCATTCTGTTCATATTTCTCTGATAAAAGAACATAAATTTTAGAGTTGGATATACTATCTTGGCACCCTATTTCTGTCTTCCTTATTTATCTTAATTTTTTCCTCTGCAAGGTCTGATTGGAGAATTTTTTAGTTGCTCTCTAGTTCCATCTAGCTTGTTGTCTTAGAAATGATCTAATAGAGTCAATCGAAAGAAGTCTATGGCAAGCCATGTCCTTTGGTGTAGCTTAAAATATTGTTTTTAAGGCATTTCCTTGAAGTATACTTAGTAGAGTCTAAACCAAGGAAGTCTATGGTATGCCCTGTCCTTTGGTTAGCCTCAAAATTTTGCTTTGAAGGTCTTTGAGTGTTTAGTTAAAGAATATAGGTTTAGCTTTCTATTTAGTTGCTCTCATTATTATCTTAATTTTTTTCTTTGTCTAAAAGTAATTCTAGGATTGCTGGATCGTTGTCTTAAAGGTTTTCTTATTAAAGTCTAGCCAAAGAAGTCTATGGTATGCCTTGTCCTTTAGTTTTCCTCAAACAGTTTCCTAAAAGGATTTTCTTGTTAAAGTAGATCTAGAATATTCTTAACTGACTATAGTTCTACTTTCTTCACAACTTATTCTTATTTCATATCACAACTAATCTAAGAGATCCACTTGATATAGTTAGCTTGATCTATGAAAACCCTTGCAGAGTTGATGAACAATTAAATCCTTTTATGACTCCATTTCCCAATGGACTAATGTTTTCTCACGGTCTATCTATTCAGCTGAAACATCCCCTCAATTAATTACACCACATATCTATCAACCTATAAATTAATTCAACCAAAACAAACAAGTCCTTAGAACTTCATAACTAGCCTAATATCATAAAACAAGAGCACAAAGACATATCATTTATAAACACTTATATAGAGAGATCCCTCTCTGAATCCAGGAAGGCTAGGTCCTAGGATTTGAAAGTGGTTCTGATGTGGTCCCCGCAGTGTTTGTTCTTGCCAATATTGCAAATCACAAGGAGCCAACATAGTGGTGATCGTACTAGGGATACTGAGTAATAAATATTAACTCAAAAACTCAGAAAACCTCATTTTAAACTTAGATGAATCAAGTGTTAGCCAAGAATGGTTCCTGGTCGCTGATGGTGGACAATAATCAGCCATAAAACAAGTAAAAATCCTCCAACTAGTGATTCCACTAGTTTTCAGTAGACCTGCTAACTCCACTGGTTTTTCGTAGAATCCACTGGGAAGCTTATTTTATCATGGAAACATCAACAATACCCAGTCAAGAACACTTTTTGGATTAATTATTTCTTTCACATATTGTTTGTCCTTTAAGACTGTTATAAACTCTTAACCCTTCTCATTTTTTGGGTCCAAAGTTCTGGCTTCTAGAATAATTCATACCAGATCCCATCTTGACCCAAATACTCCTGCTATATTTGAGAATTCTAAAAGTATCCTTAGGAAGTCTCCTAGATCTAAATATTCAATTTTTATTAGACCAATCTAAAAAGCAAGTTCCCTACCTAAAAACCTCAAAGACTTGCAGAATATCCTATTTGATTCACCCCTAGAACAAATATTGTCTAGGAATAGATCTCAGATTTGGATAACCCAAATAGTTTTAGACCCATCCAACCTACAACAGACTTCAGCTTTCGTTGTTCACCTTCCTCCAATTAACCCTGTACCTCCTTTTGTAGACCCTCTGCTTGTTAACCCTCCATTGTTTCCCCAACCTCATATCATGGCAACATGGTATGCTCCCTTGGTCCTTTCTTTACCTTTAGTTGTTTTTCCACAGGACTACCAGTCCAATATTTCTTTATATGATGCTAGTAGTTCTTCTACTACTCAACAGCATGTGGACAGAATTAATGGCTACAATGATAGACAAGAAATAGATGATGAAACTGTTAAAATCAAAATGTTTTCTCAAAGCTTAGGGGGAGAAGCAAGAAAATGGTTTAAAGGCGTAACCCCTAACAGTATAAATGACCTACCTAATTTTCATTAACTATTCTTAAACAAATGGGAAGTCAAGAAAAATCCTCTTCAAATATTGTCAGAATATGATAACCTTAAGAGAAATGTTGGAGAGAGTTTCCAATACTACTGCACTAGGTTCAATAGTGTATATAATGCACTCCCTCCCCACCTGAAACCCCTAAAAGGCCTAGCACTAGTAATATTTTCAGATGGATTTGATCCATAAATGTCTTATCAATTAAGAGAAAGAGACCCTCTCACATTAGAAGACATGCAAAGGGGAGAACTAAGTGTAGAAGCCAACTTAATTTCCAAAAGGGCTATATTGAGAGAAGAGAATAAGGTTACATCCAAAGAGGAAACTATGGCCTCCACATATGATGCTAAAATTGGCAGCCTAGTTAGGACAATGGAAAGGATGATGGAGAGAATAAATATGAATGAGAGAGCTTATCCTAGAGAAAACCAAACAGCTCATCAAAACAGAATCAAAATCAAAACCAAAATCAAAACTTTAGAAGATATCCCCCTCAAATTAAACCCCCCCTGGCGGGGGTTCGGGGGCAGCGCCCCCGAAGCTAAAAATAGATGTAAAATTGCCTTGTAAAAGTATAGTAATTTCTAGTCAATCTGGGTCGTGCATTAGGCAAATGATCTGACGGTAGAAGTTATGTTTAGACTAGGGTTTTTTGCCCTAGAAGGCAACCCCCTTGTATATATGAGGGCATTGTATTGTGGCTGTGCATTATGTGTGTATTCTCAGAGCAAGAAACAGAGAGGGAGACTGTGAGAGATAACAAAGGATATTACAGTGGATCTGCTGTAGGTTTTGTCTCTTCATTTTTGCTGGATAATAGAAAGGAAGGACTGGCTGTTTGAGGTGGATGTAGCCCAAACTGGGTGAACCACGTATATCTGTGTCTCTTTGGTTTTATGTGTTTTGTGTGCTTGTACTTTCCGCATATTTTATGTGTTTCATTGCTCTGTAATATTTAATTTTCTAACAACTGGTATCAGAGCCGAAGGTATATTTGGCTGATAAACTCGCAGGAAAAAAGAGTTCCTGGTTCGAGTGGGAGAAATGGCAGACGATGGTAATTTTAGGGTTGAGAAATTTAACGGCCAAAACTTTGCGTTGTGGAAGATGCAGATGGAAGATTATCTGTATCAGAAATATTTGTACCTACCATTGAGCGGAAAAACAAAGAAGCCGGCGACCATGACAGACACGGAATGGAACATTATCGATATAAAGGCACTTGGAACAGTACGATTGTGTCTTGTGGCGTCAGTCGCCTTCAATATTTCGAAGGAAACAACAATAGAGGGTTTGATGCAGACCTTGGAAAAACTGTATGAAAAGCCCTCGGCCTCAAACAAGGTATTTCTTATGAAACGACTATTTAATATGAAGATTTCGGAAGGTGGATCTGTTGCAGACCATTTAAATGAATTTAATACAGTTACCAGTCAGTTAAGTTCTGTAGGGGTAAACTTTGATGATGAAGTTAGAGCTCTGTTATTCCTGTGCTCATTACCAGAAAGCTGGAATGGTTTAGTTATGGCCATTAGTAACTCTGTCTCTGGATCTAGTACTTTAAAGTTTGATGATGTTGTTGGTGCTATCCTTAGCAAGGAAATGCGACGGAAAAGCTCCGGTGAGACATTAGGTAATGCTTTGAGTGCAGAGTCTAGGGGAAGAAGAATGGAAAGAGGAAAGAGCTCGGGATATCGCAGTAAATCAAGGAAAGGTAGATCCAAGTCTAGATCAGGGATAGTGTGCTGGAATTGTGGAAAGAAAGGACACCTAAAGAAAGACTGCAGATCTCGGAAGGGAAAATAAGGAGACACACAGCAAGAAAACAATCATGAAGCAAATGTGACAGGTGATGTGTTACAAGATGCTTTTATTCTTTCTTTCAAAAATGTTACTGATTCTTGGGTTGTAGATTTAGGGGCTTCATTCCATGCCACACCTGATAAGAAATATTTTCATGACTATGTTCAAGGAGATTTTGGACAAGTTCGTTTGGGTGATGATAAACCCTGTAAAATTGTTGGAATGGGTAAAGTTATTGTAAAACAACAGAATGGAAACCAATGGTTACTAAAGGAGGTAAGGCATGTTCCATATCTGAAGAAAAATCTGATTTCAACAGGGCAGTTAGGCAGTGAAGGTTGTGTGACAACTTTCACAGATAAAACTTGGAAGGTCACCAAAGGAGCCCTGGTAATAGCGAAAGGTGAAAAGGTTGGTACATTGTATTTATGCAATGGTATTTCTAACTATGTTAATGCTTTAACTTCCAAAGGAGCAGATGCAGCATTATGGCATCATAGGCTCGGACACATGAGTGAGAAGGGAATGAAGATTCTTCACTCAAGAAATTTGTTGCCAAGTTTGAAGAATGTTGATTTGGATTTCTGTGAGAATTGCATTTATGGAAAACAAAAGAGAGTCAGATTTCTCAGAGTTGGGAAAGAAAAGAAGAGCGAAAAATTGGAGCTTGTGCATACGGATGTATGGGGACCTGCTCAGGTATCATCTCTCGGTGGCTCTCGTTATTATGTTACTTTTATTGATGATGCAACTAGAAAAACATGGATTTATTGTATTCAGAATAAATCTGATGTATTTGATACTTTCAAGAAATGGAAAGCTTTGGTTGAGATTGAGACAGGAAAGAAGTTGAAGTGTCTCAAATCAGACAATGGAGGTGAATATTGCAGCAAAGAGTTTGATAGGTACTATTCAGAGCATGGAATTCGTAGAGAGAAGACAGTTCCAAGAACACCACAAGAAAATGGTGTGTCAGAAAGGATGAACAGAACTATCATGGAGCGTGCAAGGTGCATGAGATTGCATGCAGGATTGCCTTTACAATTTTGGGCAGATGTTGTAGATACTATTGTTTATCTAATAAACAGAGGGCCTTCAAGTTCCTTGGATGGTGGTATTCCAGAGGAAGCATGGACAGGTAAAAAGGTAAACTAATATTTTTTAAAGCCTTTTGGTTGTGAGGCCTTTGTCCATATTAATAAAGAAAACAGAACAAAGCTTGAGGCAAAATCAAAGAAATGTACCTTTATTGGATATGGTGCTAATGATTTTGGTTATCACTTATATGATTATGAAAATCATAAAATCGTTAGGAGCAGAGATGTAATATTAAATGAAAAGGTCTTTTATAAGAATCAGCTGCAGGAAAAGAAACAAGAAAAAGAAAGAAAGGAATACGAGGTTCTTGATGAGATATCTGAAAAAGTAAAGGTGCCTGAAAATAATAATAATCAACAACCAAAGCAACAGCAACCACCACAACAGCAGTAGGCACCTCAAACACCTAAAAGTGGTGTTAGGAGATCTACCAGGATAAGTAGACCCCCTGAACGATACTCTCCTTCATTATATTATTTATTGTTGACTGATTCCGGTGAACCTAAATGCTATGAAGAAGCAATGCATGTTGAAAGTAGGAAGAAGTGGGAGCTAGCCATGGAAGAAGAGATGGACTCCTTAATGCATAACCAGACTTGGGACTTAGTTAGGTTGCCTGCAGGTAAAACTACATTGCAAAATAAATGGGTTTACAAGCTGAAAGAAGAAGATGGAGGAAAACAGAGGTACAAAGCTAGACTTGTGGTGAAGGGATTTGCACAAAAGAAAGGTACCACAAATCAAGCATTATGCTTTGGTGGTTCAAACATTGCTCTACAGGGATATGTTGATGCAGATATGGCAGGTGACAGAGATAACAGGAGGAGCACTACATGATATGTATTTACTGTAGGTGGAACAACGGTCAGTTGGGTTTCAAAAATCCAAAGTGTTGTTTCAATTTCAACAACAGAAGCCAAGTATGTTGGTGCTACATAGGCTAGTAAAGAAATGATTTGGTTACAAAGGTTTATGGATGAATTGGGTAAGAAGCATGATATGGGCACACTATACAGTGATAGCCAAAGTGTTATTCATCTTGCAAAGAACTCAGAATTTCATTCCAGGACTAAACACATACATCTCAAGTACCATTTCATGCAGTCAGTATTGGAAGATGGAGAGTTGAAGCTGGAAAAGATACACACTAGCCAAAATCCTGCAGATATGCTAACAAAAGTTGTAACCAAGGAGAAACTGAGAACATGATTAGTTTCAATTGGTCTTCAAGGATGACGATGAAGATGAGAAACAACCAGGTCCAAAGAGGAGTCATTGTCCAGCAAATAAAGAAGCGATGGAGTTGCTACAATCAGTCTCCAAGTGAGAGATTGTTGGGTGTGGAGCCTGATTATCTTGTTTACTTTGTATCACAGCATTGGACCCCTGTACCTTAAAAAGGGGTGGCAACGCCGCTCAAAATTAATCGCTACCGTGGGGGGTCCAGAAGGGGGCGGCAGAGATTTTCGGAGCGCCCCCCCTTGGCGGGGGTTCGGGGGCATCGCCCCCGAAGCTAAAAATAGATGTAAATTTTTCTTGTAAAAGTATAGTAATTTCTAGTCAATTTGGGCCATTCATTAGGCAAATGATCTGACGGTAGAAGCTATGTTTAGACTAGGGTTTTTTGCCATAGAAGGCAACCCCCTTGTATATATGAGGGCATTGTATTGTGGCTGTGCATTATGTGTGTATTCTCAGAGCGAGAAACAGAGAGGGAGACTGTGAGAGAGAACAAAGGATATTACAGCAGATCTGCTGTATGATTTGTCTCTTCATTTTTGCTGGATAATAGAAAGAAAGGACTGGCTGTTTGAGGTGGGCGTAGCCCAAACTGGGTGAACCACGTATATCTGTGTCTCTTTGGTTTTATGTGTTTTGTGTGCTTGTATTTTCCGCATATTTTATGTGTTTCATTGCTCTGTAATATTTAATTTTCTAACATGATGAAGATGAGGGAATAATTGAAGAAACAGAGGAAAACCACATAAATGTAATGGGAGTAAATAATGAGGATATTTTTTTCCTTACAGAGGAAGAATAAGGCATGTTTTCCCCAACTCAATATGATGAAAAATGCCTAGAATCTGAAGACTATAAACAAGGCTTTGAAAATTCCATCATGGAAGTACATATACAGTATGATCTCAAGGGCAAGAAAAACCAAGACACTCCCAAAAGAAAGGCCTCTAAAATTTCTTCTAGAAAAACACCTGAAAACACTTATAGAAAGACAGAAGAAAACACTAACATAGTGGCTGAAAGTTCTAATAAAAAATAAAATAAAAACAACCAACCTAATCCCAAATATAGTGGTGAACAAATCAGCACTAGAAACTCAGCTAATTCTCCTAATAAAATTGTTTTAACTGTTGTTCGTAATAAAAACCAACAAGTTGAAATTGCTGTGAAAACAGTGACTGAAAAGGTTGATTTAAACATTTCAAAAACTCAGACACCATTTAGTATAGAGAATGAAATTGCCAAGATAAATATCTCTATCCATATTATTGAATTAGTCACTCAATATGTATATAAATCTCAACTTTTGAGAGCTTTAAACATAGGAGAAAATGTTGATTCTGTCAATTTAAATGATGACAAACCTAAACTTCTGTTTGGACCAGAAGTAGAAGGAAAATTTCAAGGGGGAGGTGTTCCTCCATTTTATTTTAGTTTGAACATCCATGATAAGATTCTCCACAATGCCATGTTAGACTCCAGAGCTTCAGACAACCTTATGCCAAAAGTAGTAATGGAAAGATTAGGCCTTGAGATAGTTAGACCATACAAAGATTTATACTCTTTTGATTCCATTAGAGTTAAATGCCTAGGCCTAATCAGAGAGATATGTGTCAAATTAGCACAAATACTAGCCAAGAGCGTAGTAATGGATATTGTAGTGGCCGATATTCCTCCTAAATTTGGCATGCTCCCTTCAAGATCATGGGGTGCTAAACTCCAAGGTACCCTACAAATGGACATGACTTATGCAACCATCCCTGTATTTAGTAAACTAAGAAGACTATATATGGAAACACACATGAAATACATGGTCAGCAGTCAAGAGAAGCTAGATAACTCCCCTTTTTATTCCATCAATACAGATCTTGATTCATTTATCCTTTACAATTATGAAAATGTTAATAAACAAGTAGAAAAAAATGAGGAAATAATTGTAGAAGAAGAGGAAAAAGAGGAGGAATATTTAAAATATTTTTCCTACATAGAATATTACAGAAAGCATAGTGGAAACCATAGTGAACAAATAAACCATCAACATAGGGCTGACCATGAAGAACAAATAAAAAACATTCAACATATTGGAAACCACTGGGAATAGAACAATGATGAACATAGCGCAAACCTTAAAGGACAACATGGTAAACAACATAGTGGCAGCCACTATAAACAACATGATGAAGACCATGATCAACTTAATGAAAAATATGAAATTAAACCTCTTTGGAGTATGATTTTTGATGGTTCTTGTAGCAAAACTAGTTCAAGATGAGGCATATGGGTGCATAACACAGAAAACAATCATGCAGAAGGTCACTCATACAAGCTAAAATATCAATGCACAAATAACATAGATGAATATGAGGCACTCCTCTTAGGACTACAATTACTGAAGAAATTAGGAGCCAAGAGGATAAATGTCCATGGATATTCAGAGTTAGTTATTAGGAAAATCAATGGAAAATACACAGCCAAGCATCCAAGATTAAAAGCTTATAGAGATGATGTTGTTGAACTCTTGAAAAAATTCACAGAATATGAGCTTACTTTTGTCCCTAGAAATCAAAACATCATTGCCAATGGTCTAGCATTTTCAGCCAGCACATGTCAAAAACCTTATCAAAGCAGAAAATACATAGTCCAAGTCAAATATAGATCACAAAATCCTGATAACATAAAATACTGGCAAGTTTTTTAAGGAGATAAACATATAGAGGATTTCATGTAGTCTAGAAATGATTTTGAAGGACCAAATTCAGACTCAGAGTATTAAGAAGACTGCTCTGTTGAGGAACAATATTTTAAAGAAGAACCTCCTGACACTGTTGATATAAATCTGTTAATAGAAGAACACACACATGAAACAGAGTTGTGCACTAATTTAGAGAAAGAATACTTTGAAGTGTTGCAGTCCAATAATGATAACTTTCCAATGGGACTGACTCCTCTAGAAGAACTATTTGACTTTAATGATGTTGCTAAGAAGCCAAAGTTAGAACCCACTGAAACTGAAATAGAAGAGTGCAATATAGGCAGTGAACAAAAACCCAAAATGATCAAACTGTCTAAAACACTTCCTACTCATATAAAACAGAAATATCTTGAGCTTTTTAGAGAATTTACTGATATTTTTTCTTGGAGTTATGAAGATTTAAATTCATATGACATAGAGATAATTCAGTATAAGATACCTCTCAAAGAAAACCAGAAGCCTTTTAAACAAAAATTGCATAGAATAAACCCTGTGCAACTACCCCTGGTTGAGAAAGAAATTAAGAAAATGTATGATTCTGGAATAATAGTCCCTCTGAGATGTTCAGGATGGATTTCAAATATTGTATATGTGAGGAAGAAAATAGGAAAAATTAGGCTATGCATATATACTTTAGAAATTTAAACAAAGCCTCCTTGAAAGACAACTACCCTTTACCAAAAATGGACCACATCTTACAAAGGGTGGTAGGTTATAAAATAATATATTTGCTAGATGGGTTTTTAGGATACAATTAGGTGCTGGTAC
Source organism: Pinus albicaulis (assembly GCA_034641835.2). Lineage (NCBI taxonomy): Eukaryota > Viridiplantae > Streptophyta > Pinopsida > Pinales > Pinaceae > Pinus > Pinus albicaulis. The sequence continues at coordinate 247,802,168 of CM076570.1, forward strand.
ACCTAGATGATCAACACAAGACAGCTTTCACTACACCTTGGGGCACTTTCATGTATGTGAAAATGCATTTTGAGGTAATGAATGCTAGTGCCAACTTTCAAAGAGCCATGAATATTTCTTTCTGAGATGAAATAGGCTACTTCATCGTGATTTACCTTGATGACATCACAGTCTATTCTAAAACAGATGAAGAACACCTAGCTCACTTAAGAAAAGACTTTGAAAACTGTAGAAAGTATGGTTTGTCTTTGAATCCCAAGAAAACTTTGTTTGGCCTTCAAGAAGGAAAACTTTTAGGCCATATCATATCTGAAGAAGGGATCAAGATAGACCCAAAAAGGATTGAAGTAATATTGAAAATCAATCATCCTAGAAATATCAAAGAGCTGCATTCTTTAATTGGAAAGATAAATTTCTTAATAAGGTTCATACCAAACCTTGCAGAACTCCTAAGAAAAATTACAAACATGTTGAAAAGAGAAATAGGATTCAAGTGGACCATAGAAGCAAAGCAATACTTTGAACTACTAAAACAAGCACTTACCCAAACACCAGTTCTAATCATCCTTGATTTTACCAAAGATTTTTTCATCTTCTCCTTTTCATCAGAACATACAGTTGCTTCTATCCGACTACAGAAAAATATAAAAGGACAGGAACAACCCATTGCATTTTTCAACAAAGCATTAAGAGATTCACCTTTAAAATACAACATAATGGAAAAAAAAAGATTTTTCCTTAATCAAGGCATTAAAAGATTTCAGAGTTTACATTTTACACTCACACATCATTGCATTTGTGCCTCATTCAGTGGTAAAAGACATATTAACACAAGATCCTGATGGAAAAAGGGGTAAGTGGATTGCTGTTATATTAGAATATGATCTAGAAATGAAGCCCACTAAAATAATCAAAGGACAAGGACTAGCTAAACTCATGGCTGAAACAAAATTTCAAGCACTGGACATGAATATGATTGATGCATTAGATGAACAATAGAAGTTGGAAACTCCACTTATTGAATAATCATTTCTGAATTCATCTTGGTATGATGATATTCTATATGTACTTTTTAATCTTAATTTTCCTCCTAGTTTGTCTAAAACTAAGTTCTATATTCATAAATTTAAAGTCTGTAACTAGTACATTGTAGATGAAATTTTATATCGGAAAAATGCTAGAGGTATATTGCTTAAATGTTTGCCTGAGAATGATGCAGATAAGATCAAGCATGAGTTTCATGAAGGATAATGTGGAGGCCACCTCTATTGGAAAACTAATATTAACAAAATCCTTAGAGTTGTTTATTTTTTCCCACCCTCTTTCAAGACATTCATAAAATGGTAATTTCCTATCATAAGTGCCAAATCTTTGAAGGCAAAAGAAAATTGTTGCCATTACCTTTGCATCCTATCTTTGTTGAAGCTCTTTTTCAACAATGGGGCCTAGATTTTATTGGAGAAATCCATCCTGCGTCCTCTTCCCAACGCAAATGAATCCTCACTACAACTGACTAGTTTACAAAATGGATAGAGGCCATCCCTTATAGAACTGCCACGAACTCAGTAATCATCAAATTCATTAAAAACCATATTTTGTCTAGATTTGGTTGCCCTAGAAATATTATCATTGACAATGCTGCTGTCTTTAGATCCAAGAAAATGGTGGACTTTTGACACAAATATCAGATTACATTGGGCCATTCTACAACTTATTACCCTCAAGGTAATGGGTTGGAAGAATCCTCAAACAAGATTTTGGTAAACATCATCAAAAATTTGTTGGAAGAAAAAAAAATTTCATGGCACAACAAACTAGTACATGCACTATGGGTAGACAGATTACAAATAAAAAATAAATTGGAATGTTTCCCTATCAGCTAGTATATAGAGCAGATGTAATTTTTACAACAAGTTTAGGGGTACCAGTGATGAAATTCATCCAAGAAGTATAGTCTAAAGAAAATGACATACCAAGGAGAATAAATCAGATTGCCCAGTTGCAGCAAACTAGTAAAGAAGTTGTTGGGAAAAATACTGAGAGGGGGGGGTGAATCAGTATTTAGTGCAGACAATAAAACTTTGATATTTCTTTCTTAAAAACCATACGCAACTTTCCTGAAGAAAACCCAGGTATATACGCGGATATCCTTTACAGAACTCGCATATATCCAGTGATATAATTATGCATTTAGTTCTTGACTTAGATCATTACATTACTCATTCATCAGATATTTAGAACATAGTAAACAAGTGCAGGAAGAACAGAATAATCATCACACATAAGCAACCACACATGAACACCAGGATTTTTAGGTGGAAACCCAATTTGGGAGAAAACCACCGCTGCCATCGTCTTAGTCTTCAATTTTTATTATTAAGAAAACTTCTTACAACATGTACTGGTACAGACTCATACTAGTATGCAGGCACCCACCTGCAGAAGGCTACAACCTTCTCTCATTTACCAGCCTCACCTGGAAGGGAGCTACTACCCCCTGATATTAGCACCAGCCTCTACTGGCAGAAAGCTTCTATGTTCAGACTGAAGGTTTCAACCCTCAGATCCACTGCAGACCATGTTTCATCAATTTTCAAACTGGATCAAACAGCTCCAACACAACCCTTTACTTGTCAATAAACAACCTTTTCCCAATGCATCAAATAGAACAGTGAAACCACTGTAACCAGAATATCAGAGATAACCCAGACTTCAGAATAAATATGCAGAAACACATTCAACGTTGAGCAACCATAAGATCAGATATCATACGCGCTTTTATTTAATCAGACCTGCATATATACGCGCTTTTTATGAAGCGAACCAGCGTATACATCTGTGCATTTACCAGAATAACCCTAAATGTCCATACGCAACTTTGTTGAAACAGATTCGCGTATACACGCGCTTTTCACAAACTGAACCTGCGTATAGATCTATAAAAGATAAACTTTGCACAACAGATCAGATCTATGAACTTACCCATATTTCTTCAAGTTCTTCAACAGATTTTCGCCAGGTCTTCATCACTTCTTTTTAGATCATCCAAGAGATTCACCATTTCTAGATCTAGAGATCTTTAACCTTCACCATGTTCATAGATGCATCATAGATTTAGATCTATCAATCAAGAGCAGAGTTCAACCATGCAAATATACTTCAGAGTGAAGTATTCATTAAAGCCCAGACACTTTCACACCTTTTGCACAATGATTTTCTTCTCCTTATATAGATTTAGCTTTTGTCAATACCATGAGCCAAAACCACACAATATCCAATGGTTTTCCTGGACGGGATCACATAGACAATCCAACGCTCAATACAATGGGTCAATACGATGGTAGTAACCCCTAGTTTTACAAATTTAGAGTGCAATTTAGCATACATGACTTGGCACGTACTTTTCCTCGTGCATACGCTACTTCTCCTAGACAAACCCGCGTATGCCTTGAGACACACACTTTTCATCATTGTTCTAGCACATACTGAAATTCCTTTCATCATTACATCTGAGTTGCTCTGTAGACACATCATATCACGTTAGATTTACATCATTACCAAGACCATTAAGTCAAGAATAACTTCATCAAGTAGGTTTCCATCAAGGACAACACTCTACAACATATTGTCAATCATCTTGTTTCATCCATTAAGTTGCAATCAAGGACAACACATGCCAACAATCTCCCCCTTTGGACTTGATGGCAACCACTATGGTGTTTGATCACAACAGATAGATACATTAAGCATAATGATATTCTCCCCTTATTCAAACACCATGTCACTCTCCCCCTTTGACATCAAGGGCAAAGGGTGGATCAAAAACAACATAATATTGTTCTCCTCATGTAGAAAGAAGAGCGCTATAGAATTGATGTACACTGAAGTTACCATGCTCCCCCTGAGTTCATGCTGAAAGTTCGAACATATTTTTCAATGAAGTACATGACTCTATGACCTTCCTATCACCAAGGACTCATACTTACATCAAAGATCCAACCAAGTGGATTTACATATGAGACTTAAGTACCCAACCAAGTGGGTTTACACATTTTGACTCAACTACCCAACCAAGTGGGTTTACAAATTTGAACAAGTCCTTACATGACTGAATATTACAATTTGTACATCATAGGTCTCAACATGACCTTTTCATCAAATTACAAATATGACTTTCTATGACCAAAACAAAAAGGACTTCAAGAAGGTGATCATAATTCAGAATCATAATACCAACAATGCATAATCCTCAGCAAGACTAATGCTCCCACTAAACCTGTACATCAGTTTACTCCTTCATCTCCCCTTAGCTTGTGCATCTTCAACACTTTCAACAGAAGATCATCAAGGCATCTTTACCCAATATCAGAGAATGAGACAGAGATAAAAATTCACCAGAGATACCATACAGCATCAGAGATATCACACAGTACTGCAGATGTGTTGAAAAATGCTGACTCCAGACAAAAATTTTCAGCAACAGACCATACGCGGCTTTCTGTGGATAAACTCGCGTATATACGCGACTGTATTTCAGGAAACCCACGTATCCAATTTAATCTTCCGAATTTAATCAGATCTGAACTTCTGAGAGGCAGAGACAACACCCAGCTTATGTATGAGATATTCGAACGCTTCCCTGGTCAGAGGTTTGGTAAATATGTCAACAACTTGTTCTTTGGAGGGAACATACTCCAACTTCACCTTTTGTTCAAGCACTTGTTCACGTAAGAAGTGATACTTGATGGGAATGTGCTTGGTCTTCGAATGCATAACAGGATTCTTTGACATGCTGATGGCACTTGTATTATCACACATAATGGAGATAGGAGGTGTACATTTGATTTGAAAATCTTGTAAGGTTTGCATCATCCAAAGGAGTTGAGTGAAACAAGATGCGACAGCCACATATTCTGCTTCTGCTGTAGATAAGGCAATAGAATTTTGCTTCTTGCTGAACCAAGATACTAACCGGGGTCCCATATAGAATGCACCACCACTAGTGGTTTTTTGATCATCAACATTTCCATCCCAATCTGCATCAGTGTAAGCATGAAGAGTAAGATCAACATTATTTGGATACCATAGTCCAAAGTCTTGAGTTCCTTGCAGATATTTGAATATTCTTTTGACAGCCTGAAGGTGAGACTCTTTTGGATTAGCTTGGAATCGTCCAAAAATCCAAACTGCATGCATAATGTCCGGTCTAGTCCCAGTGAGATAAATTAGGCTTCCTATCATTGATCTGTATTCTGGTTGATTCACCGCGGGAGAATCATCATTAGAACTGAGATTACATCCGGTTATCATTGGTGTACTTACAGGTTTGCATTCTTCCATGCCATACTTCTTCAGAATTTTCTTAAGATATTTTTCTTGTGATAAGCATATACCATCTGTAGTTTGATGCACTTGCAAGCCAAGAAAGAATGTTAGTTCTCCAAGTAAGGACATTTCAAATTCTTGCTGCATGACAGAAGCAAATTTCTGACTCATAGATTCTTCATTACTCCCAAAAATGATATCATCAGCATATACAACCACAATCAATAGTTTATCATTTTCAAATTTTGTGTATAAGTTGCTATCAGCAGACCCCTTTGAAAATCCCTATTGATGAAGATATTTGTCAAGACGATAATACCATGCCCTTGGAGCTTGTTTGAGACCATATAGAGCCTTTTTAAGTTTAAAAACAAGATTTTCATCATTTCCCAAAATGAATCCTTCCAGTTGTTCTATATACACTTCTTCTTCTAGATCACCAATGAGAAAAGAAGATTTAACATCCATTTGATAAACTTTGATTTGTTGAAAACTTGAAAAAGCAAGAAACATTCTTATGGCTTCAAGTCTAGCTACAAGAGCAAAAGTTTCTTAAAAGTCTATACCTTCTTGTTGAGTATACCCCTTGCAAACCAGTCTAGCTTTGTTTCTTATAACATCCCCATTCTCATTTAACTTGTTCTTGAATATCCATTTAGTTCTAATGACATTTTTATCATGTGGTCTTGGTACCAAATCCCATGTTTGATTATTTTCAATTTGATCAAGCTCTTCATTCATGGCTTGAATCCAACATTCATCTTTTCTAGCTTGATTGAAATTGTGTGGTTCAATTGTGGATAGAAATGTCAGATAGCTAGAAGATCCCACAAGATTCCTCCTTGTTTGTACACCTGATTCCTTGTCTCCCAAAATTTGAGATTCAGGATGATTCTTTTGAACATATCTGGATGGAGCCTTTTCAGATAAATCATCTTCAGGTTCTTCATTGGATCCACTGTCTATATCATTTCTATTTGATGTAGAAGGACAAAAGTCACCATCATCTTCTTCTGTTGTTTGTTTTTCTTCTATAGGAGTTGTAGGATACTCATCAATAACAACATCAATACATTCAACAATCTTTCGAAGCCTTTTATTGTAACATTTGTATGCTCTGCTTGTAGATGAGTGACCAAGAAGTATCCCTTCATCTGATCTAGGTTCAAACTTGCCAAGCTTTTCATCATTATTTTTGATAAAGAATTTACTTCCAAAAACTCTAAAATGCTTCACAGAGGGAGAATTACTATACCAGAGTTCATATGGAGTTTTGTCACTATTTACCCGAACATGTGCCTTGTTGAGAATGTTTGCTGCTGTATGTGCTGCTTCTCCCCAGAACATGTCAGGAGTTCCTGAATCATCAAGCATAGCTCTAGAAATTTGTTGAATTGTTCTATTCATTCTTTCTGCTACGCCATTTTGTTGTGGAGTGCCAGCTACACAGAACTGTCTTTTTATGCCATGTTTTTCACAAAATTCAAGGAATTCATTTGATGTATATTCTCCTCCTCGATCAGATCTAAGACACTTGATTTTTATATCTAATTCATTTTCCACCAATGCTTTGAAGATATGAAATTTTTCAAATGCTTCATCTTTGTGTTTAATCAACCCGATCCAACACATTCTAGAGAAATCATCAATAAATAAGATATAGTATTCTTCCCCACGTGGTGAATTTTTCCTCATAGGTCCACATATGTCAGTATGAATGAGTTCAAGAGGCTTACTTGATGATCCTTCTTTGGCATTAAATTGTACTCTGGTTTGCTTACCGAATTGGAAAGATTTGCATATGATACTCTCTAGTAGAGTAATATTGGGAAGACCACGAACAGCTTGAAGTCTGCTTGATTTGTTGATTTGAGAGAAGCTCAGATGCCCCAGCCTTCTATTCCATAGCCAATTTTCTAAATATTTTCTCAAGTAACATTGATCTTTGCAGTTCTTCAATACATACAGGTTGCTTGGAGTTCTTTTCCCTTTTATAATAGTTTTACCTGTATCAAGATCACGAACCACACATTCTTTTGAACTAAAGACAAATTTTGTTCCTTGATCACACATTTGACTTACACTTAACAGGTTATGCCTTAATCCATCCACATACATGACATCATTAGCCTTCACCTTTTCTTTTAGAAACATAGACCCTTTTCCTTTAATTACAGCAGGAGTATCATTTCCAAATGTAACTTTCTTTTCTTTTTCTAGAGCATTATATGCAAGAAGTTTGCTTTTGTCACCTATCATGTGTCTTGAGCATCCACTATCAATGTACCATTGATTTTATTCACCTTCTGCAAATAACGCTATCCCACAATTTTCAACCTGTAATTCCTTATTTTTCCATACTTTGGAACTTGAAGGAAAATGTTGTTTTGGCTGGACTTTGCTCCTGCATTCAGATTCTTCATGGCCAAAGTTATTGCAATAAGCACATTCAACTTCATTTTGAAGAGGAGAAAATTTGTTATAGTTGTTCTTCTTTGGTTCAATATCCATCCTTTTCTTTCTTTCTTCTCTTGTCATGATGGTTTTATATGCAACACATTGAACAACTTTATGACCAAAATTGTGACATGAGAAACATTGTCCATTGAAGTAGAAATTTTTGCGATCATGAAATCTTCTATTTGAATTTACCTGTTGGTTGTTGCTTCTTTGAGAGATATCCCTATTAGTGTTCCTAGAATTGTGATGATCATGCTTTACCTGTAAATATTCTTTATTCCCTTGCTGAGTGGCTGAATGTAGTAAACCAGTTGTAGCTGCTTTTAGATAATTTGGTGCTGAAGCCTGAGAAGATTCTCCGGTATATCCAAGACTTGTCTTTATAAGAGGAGAACGTTGAACCTTGATAATTTCATCTAAGGTTTCAGATCCTTTAGAAAATCTAAGACTCAGAGTCTTTAATTTCTCAAGTTCTTTTCTTAGACTTACTACTTCACATTCTAATTTCTCATTGTGTTTCTTTGCTTCTTCATTCTGCCTTTTTAGAGTTTCTATGATTATTTTACTTTCTTCCAAGCATATTTTGAGTTGATTGTTTTGATCAAGAAAATCATTGTCATCTAGAGCATCCATAAAAGCATCCTTGTCGTCTCTAGAATTATTTTCAAATGCCATGAGAAGTCTAAGATCTTGTTCACATTCTTCCTCACTATCAGATAACCCATCACTGTCTTCATTTGTATAGTAACTTTTCTTAGTGCTAGATCGGTTTCTATTCCTTCTTGCTACTTCTTTCCCTTTAGCAGATGTTTCTTTATAAGGACACTTTGCAGCATAATGACCAACTCTTCCACAATCAAAACATTTGAAAGGAAGCTTACCTTTGAATCTTTCGGTTCCTAGTTGGAGTCTTCTCACAAAGTTTGCCTCATCTTCTTCTGAGATATATCCTGATCCTTCTGGTTTTTGAACTTCTTTCCCTTTTGTAGAAGCTTTAAAAACAACTTCTTTGACTTCAGATGATCCTCCTCTCCTTATTTCATTTGCAGTCAATATGCCATGAAGTTGCACCACAGTAAGAGTTTGAAGATCCTGTTTTTCTTCAAGAGCAGAGACTTTTGATTCAAATTTTGCCGTTAGCGATCTTAAGATCTTCTTAACCAAAGTAGATTCCGTGATTGTTTCTCCCAGATTTCTCATACGACGTACAACATCATTAAGACGTAAAAAGAAACTGGCAATATTCTCATCACTATGCATCTTTAAATTTTCATATTCAATTCTGAGAGTTTGAAGTTTTGCACTTTTTACCTTTGCATCACCTTCATAACTTAGAATGATTTTGTCCCATATCTCCTTTGATGTATTTAGCTGCATAACTTTGACAAATTCTGATTCAGTTAGACTTCCCGTTAGAGCATGGATTGCTTTTGCATTTATTTCATAATTCTTCTTTTCAGTCAGATCTGTTGGTATTGCAGCTAGATATTGATATCCTTGTTCAACAATGGCCCATACATCTGCTCCCATAGACTGAAGATAGGATCTCATCCTTATTTTCCAGAAGATTAAATTGCTTCCATTAAAGAGTGGAGGCTTGATAGATGCTGTTCCATCTTGATTTCTCATCTTGCTTGATCTTCCTTCTAGCGGTTAAGATTTTTCAGAAGGACCTGCTCTGATACCAATTGTTGGGAAAAATACTGAGAGGGGGGGTGAATCAGTATTTAGTGCAGACAATAAAACTTTGATATTTCTTTCTTAAAAACCATACGCAACTTTCCTGAAGCAAAACCGCGTATATACGCGGATATCCTTTACAGAACTCACGTATATCCAATGATCTAATTATGCATTTAGTTCTTGACTTAGATCATTGCATTACTCATTCATCAGATATTTAGAAAACAATAAACAAGTGCAGGAAGAACAGAATAATCATCACACATAAGCAACCACACATGAACACCAGGATTTTTAGGTGGAAACCCAATTCGGGAGAAAACCACCACTGCCGTCGTCTCAGTATTCAATTTTTAATATTAAGAACACTTCTTACAACATGTATTGGTGCAGACTCATACCAGTACGCAGGCACCCACCTGCAGTAATAACCTTCTTCGCTACCACCACCGGAAGGGAGTCATTACCCCCCCCGATACCAGCACCACCTCTATTGGCGATATCCTCTATAACTGGGATCGAAGGTTTCAACCCTTAGAACCACCGTGACCATGTTTCATCAATTTTCAAACCTGATCAAATGTACCAACACAACCTCATTTGTCACTAAACAACCTTTGCTCAATGCATCAAATGGGTAATGGAAGGTTGAAAACCATTGTAACCTGCATTACCGTAGGAAACTATTTCCGTAACAAATACAAATAAACAAATTCAACCTCGAGAAACCATAAGATCACATATCATACACACTTTTATTTAATCGACCCGTATATATACGCGCTTTTGCGAAGTGAACCAGCATATACATCCGTGCATTTACTTAATAACCCTAACTATCCATACGAATTTGTTGAAACAGATCCGTGTATACACGTGCTTTTCACGAACTGAACCTGCGTATAGATCTATAAAAGATAAACTTTGCACAACAGATCAGATCTATGAACTTACCCATATTTCTTCAATTTCTTCAGCAGATTTGCGCTAGGTCTTCATCACTTCTTTTTAGATCATCCAAGAGATTCACCATTTCTAGATCTAAAGATCTTTAACCTTCACCATGTTCATAGATGCATCATAGATTCAGATATATCAATCAAGAGCAGAGTTCAACCATGAAGATATACTTCAGGGTGAAGTATTCATTAAAGCCCAGACACTTGCACACCTTTTGCACAATTATTTTCTTCTCCTTATATAGATTTAGCTTTTGTCAATACCATGAGCCAAAACCACACAATATACAATGGTTTTCCTGGACGGGATCACATAGACAATCCAGCGCTCAATACAATGGGTCAATACCATGGTAGTAACCCCTGGTTTTACAAATTTAGAGCGCAATTGAGCATACGCGACTTGGCACGTACTTTTCCGCATGCATACGCTACTTCTCCTAGACAAACCCGTGTATGCCTTGAGACACACACTTTTCATCATTGTTCTAGCACATACTGAAATTCCTTTCATCATTACATCTGAGTTGCTATGTAGACACATCATATCACATCAGATTTACATCATTACCAAGACCATTAAGTCAAGAATAACTTCATCAAGTAGGTTGCCATCAAGGACAACACTCTGCAACATATTGTCAATCATCTTGTTTCATCCATTAAGTTGCCATCAAGGACAACACATGCCAACAGAAGTATATAACAGAACACAACAAGTGCAGAAAAACATCAAGAAGCTTTTTGATAAGAGAACCAAAGAAAATGATTTCAACATTGGTGACAAAGTGCTAAAGTGGAACTCAATAAGAGAAGACAAGGGAAAGCATGGAAAATTTGAAAATGTATGGAAAGGCCCATACATCATGAATTCTACAAAAGGTAACAATGCATTATTCCTATAAGAAATGGATGAAACATAATTATTTGGAGGTATTTTCAATGGCAGGATGCTCAAGCATAATTTTTGTTGAATATCTCAGTTCAAAACTTTATTCATTGTATATAACACCGTTTTAAGAAAGATATTAGAAAAATAAACAAAAAAACAAAGAAAAAGAATAAAATAGGGCAGATAAAAAGAAAAAGGTAAAGCCCCATACCAAAAAGGAATATTTCTGAAAGTGCACAAGTCCAAATGCCACTACTTTGGAAGAGGAATTTTTTTTCAATCATACCGCCTAATCATGATTGAACAAGTTTTAAATTTCTATTGATAGGTTAGTAAATGAATATTTTCCAAACCATTTAAACTTGGATTATCAGTAGATTAGATTAGGAAAATATATTAGTTCCAATGTTCAAATCTAAACCAAGGAAAAAAGAAAGGGATCCATAACAAATTCCAAATTACAGGCCTGAAGTTTTTGTTTTACTTTTCGAAAAATAAATCTGTGTGCAGTTTGTACAAAATGCCACATCTTATGACAAATCAAACTGTTTAATCTTGATTTGATCATGTTTTCAATTACATGTTAAATAGAATAGAGAATGAAAATATATCCAACTGTTTAATCTTGACAGATAAGTAGATTAGGTAGAGAATAAAAGAGCTCATTAGTTTAATCTGAGCCTTTGGATGATATAAGTGTAGAAGTAGATAGTTTCATGTTTTCAAAAAGAAAATTATGTCAAGGGTTTCCAATCTAAATGCACCCAAATGAAGAAAAAAATGATAGGGAAATTATTATGGGTAGGTAAAGTTTGAGTTTAAGCAATCATGTTTTTCCAGATTTTGAATATCACAGCTTCAAAAGAACAACAACAAATCAGAAAATTGAAGAAAGGAGTCTATCAAAGTGAAAATCAAGGCACTGGTCTACAAATTCCAAAGATTTGATCTCTGAGGTTCTTGACACCTCCTAAAGGAGCTTCCTTCCCTAGCTGGAGCCACTGTTATCCTCATGTATTCTACAGAGTTCACTAGGTGACTGTTGATCTTCTACAAGAAACTAAAGATAACATTCCCTACTTATCAAATATCTTTAGGAATCTCACTACCTTCATTATCCTCAATAAGTCTTTTTCACTATATTTCATCTCCGCCTTCTCAAAATACTCTGTTGCTCTTAAAAGACTTATTTTGGGCTTATTTCTCCCATTTTCACTCTCCCTCCCTACCCAAACTCTCATTCACTCATTCCCTCCTCTAAAAACCCACTTTCCCCACTAAAACCCTTCACAAAACCCCTTTCCTTCATCCTTTTCCTTTATTTTATCAAAACAATGTAAAATATCCTATTTTACATTGTTTTAAATCAAAATATTAAACTTTCGGGTCCCTTTTTGTTTTATATTAAACTCTATTTTTAATATATAAACATGACTCTTTTTATTAACCCGAGACACTTTTTATTTTTAGCCCCATGACCATATAAACCATAAATCCCGCATATTTTTTTTACCCCCCCCCCCCGGCTACATGACAAAGATCCTGCCACTTGGCACCCGGACCCCACCTCTGCACCTGCCTACCGCTCCAGATCTCCTAACAACTGTTGAGCTACCTTCCATCAATCCAAAGGCTCCCAAATCTTGCGACCACCATGAATCTCATGCCACAAGATCCAACGGTTGATCACGCATATTGCAATATTAATGGCGCAGGGGTTAAACAAACTTTGACCACCCGAAATGGGTGTTTTTTACCCGCCACGTGGCACCCACTGAGTGGAAATACATGCTCGCTCCCATTACCATTACTACACTTTTGATCATGCGAAAAACTCCCTCCCCTCTCTCGAAAACCGCTTTCCTCCATTCCCACCAAAATGCATACTATCACTCGATTGAAAACTATCCAGAGCTCTATGGCTCTGCGATAAGGCCCAGAACACCGTTTTTGCCTTTGTAAACACCCAAAGGCTCGAAAAACCACAGAAAAAGGCATAAAAAGCCTTCCCTGCGGGATTTAAAAGTTAATTGTTCATTTCATGTGCAGGTTTAATGGAAGAAGTGCAAGAAATGCATTCCAAGGGTCTAAAAAATGTTTTAATGAATATATGGGTGAAGATCCAGAGTTTTATTGTATTTTAAAGGGACCAAAGGTGTAAAAACTAAACATAATCCCAATAAACCATGATTATTGGTGTTATTAAAAAACCCTCCAATAGTAGAAGAATGCATCCTTGCACCAAAAACACAAATAGACGGAGACACGGTGAAGAAATAAAGCAGTCAAGGGACTGTGACAAAGAAGTGAAGGTTAGAAAGATAATCATAGATTAAAATACAAATCATGAGGGTTAGCCAAAAAGCAGAGATTAAAGATGATGAAGACTGAGGAAAATATCAAAGGTTTAAATAATAAATTCAAAGGTTAAAAGGCAGAATGAACAAGAAATAAAGTGAGGTAGACAGTTAGAGGCAAATCCAGAGTTTAAATGCCTAAAACGGAGTTTAAAGATAAAGCAGAGGAAGGTCTACCCAAAAACACATTCAAATGAATCAAACAAAGGCAGTTACTTCTTCAAAATATATTTTGCCAACTACAACATGTTTTCTTTCAATAAAGCATCAAACAGTTATTACAAATAGTCAGAGATATTTTTCATCTACCCAACAATTATTGTAAAGTTATTGAAAACGCCTTAAAGACAAACATTTCTAGAAGTTAACTTAGAAGTTAAGTTAGGAGCTATTATTTCAGAGAAACACACTCAGATATTTTTTTCCTTGGGCCTTGCATGGTCTCAAAGGTCAAAAAATCTTTAACTCTGTAATAAATGACATATGAAACCATATCTTAGCATCACCTCCTCATTATACAGATAAATACTGCATGTAAGCTTCATTTTTAGTGTTGGTTATTTGGTGGTTATTTAACTTATTTCTGTTGCTGAGCTAGTTGAGGATTTCTAGGTTGGATTTGAGAAAGGTCTAAGTTACAGAGATCTATTGTACATGGAGTAATGTAACTATTTTGATCATCAGTAATACAAGCATGTTAACAGGATTCTTGAGCTATGTAAATGGTGAATTTTTCCTTCTTTGTCATCATTTTTCTTCTGTTTTCCATTCTGTCCATATTTCTCTGATAAAAGAACAGAAATTTTAGAGTATGATATGTTGTCTTAGCACCCTATTTCTGTCTGCCTTCTTTATCTTAATGTTTTCCTCTGCAAGTTTTGATTGGAGAATTCTTAGTTGCTCTCCAGTTCCATCTAGCTTGTTGTCTTAGAAATGATGTAATAGAGTCAAGCCAAAGAAGTATATGGCAAGCCCTGTCCTTTGGTGTAGCTGAAATATTTTTTTTAAGGCCTTTCTTTGAAGTATACTTAGTAGAGTCTAAACCAGGGAAGTCTATGGTATGCCATGTCCTCTGGTCTACCTCAAAATGTTGCTTTGAAGGTCTTTGAGTGTTGAGTTAAAGAAGATAGGTTTAGCTTGCTCTTTAGCTGCTCTCACTGTTATCTTAAATGTTTTCTTTGTCTGAAAGTAATTCTAGGATTGTTGGATTGTTGTCTTAAAGGTTTGCTTATTAAAGTCTGACCAAAGAAGTCTATGGTATGCCCTGTCCTTTGGTTTGCCTTAAACAGTTTCCTAAAAGGCTTTTCTTGTTAAAGTAGAGCTAGAATATTCTTAACTGACTGTATTTCTACTGCCTTCACAACATATTGTTATTTCATATTGTAATACTCCTATTTTAATAGGAATATTCAATTTCATTTTGTTTTTTTTTTCTCAAAGAATAACTATGTAAAGGAGGGTCAAAAACTCCTAATAAAAAGAATAAATACATGCCTAATGTGAAAAAGGATAAATCTGGGCCACTTTAATAGACACACTTGAGTGTGAAAATAACAAATCCACTTGACTGGGTCAACCTTGACCAAATCTACAGCATTGTCCAGATGCAATGTACCAAGATAAACAGTGCAGATCTAGTTGAAGGTTCCAAATGTGAAAGGAGCTAAACCTTTGAGATGGTTTAGGGTTTTGGAAATCTCTCATATTATAAAAGGAAGGGGAAGGAAACATATGGAGGGTGTTCATGATTTTATCTCACAATTGTTGTTTGTTTAGACAAACAGCTTTCTTGGCTGCTTAGCCTAGATTACATTGGGGTTTCTTGTTTAGGAGATCCATCTCTTCCCATTGAGGAGCTCTTGGGAGAGCTTATATTTCTTGTCCACTATCAAGTTGAAGACCAAGCTTCTACTTCCAACTGCAACACAGATCCAGTGAGGGTTTTCTTGCTTTTGTAAGCTGCAACAAGTGGAGAACTAGATCTGTTCAGATCTAGCTTGTATTGGAGGCTCTTCTCAGTTAGTGTGTCTTTTAACCTCTTGGAAGAGTGCATTCCTTGTTTGAGCTTCATTTTTGCATCTTGGCATCAGGGCAACACAGTTAATCAAGCTGCAGCACAGTCTCCCTTGAGGGACTGCATTATTTTCATGGAGATCATATCTCTTCAGATCTAAGTCATTTCAGTGCTCTTTGTCAATGGAGGAGGCCTATCCTCTATTGGAGAAAGTGTATTGGAGAGCATGAGCCTCAATTTCCAATCTTGCCATGTGGCCATCAGCTGTCTAACCCCTACAACGTGGTTTCTTCTCTAGATCTGCGTTATTCCTGTAGGAGGTGTTGCAAGGAGTTGGGTGCATCATTTGGTGAGCTAGTTTCCTAATGTTTCGGATCTACCATTCACTTTGAAGACCTATGGAAGGATATCTACACATTTTACTTTTCAAATCTAATCTAATTTCTTAGATCTTAGATCTACTGCTTATGCTTGGTGCAAACCCAAAAATTCCAAGGGGATCTGAAAGATGAGCTCTTCCAGTGCATGGATATGATATAGATCTGAATTTTTATGCATAGATCTGCTCTAGATCGGACATGTAACATACATCAATGCAGCTTAATAAGAATAACGCTATCAAGGCAGCTTTCTATAAAACATATGGTTGCATACCTCTTTGGAGGATATTTCTTTTGTCTTTGCCTTGTATTTTTAGACATGTATTTAATGAACTTAATTGCAAGACTTATTTGCTACTGTAAATACTATTGAGATATATTTTATGAGCCTCCTATCACTGCTTTGCAGAAACTACATTATTTCCTAAGCAGAATCATTGTTATTGTTGTAGCCTCTCTTTGAGGCATTTATGAAGACAACTAGGTGTGGTAGATATGTTTAACCCACCTAGGAGGATTTCTTTTTGATGCACTCTTGGATTTAGGACTTAAATACTCATTTTTTAAGGGATCCAAGTGTTGGTTTCCATTTTTGTAGCATACATTACTGGAAAATGCGTTTTCCAGTCATGCCTTTCTAGCTTTTCTAGATTTGGAATATTAGAGTGGTATAAAAGCAAGATCTTTGGCTCAGCCTGTGGGCTTCAAGCCAAAGTTCTATAAAGAAAAGTATTAGAGAGCAAAATTATGGAGAGGATAAGATTGCTCTCATCAATTTTCAGATCTAAGAAGAAAGAAGAAGAAGAAAGCAATGAAACTCCTAGATGGTTTCTGATGGTAGGCTACCTTGCCTCTCCCACAGTCTCCAGCTAATTCTGCATAAAAAAATTGCATTTCTATTTAATAACCCATCATGGTCCTCAATTTCAAAATCTGGGCAATCTTAAATAATATAGGTGGAAGCTTCTATATCTCAAATCTGAGATTTGAGATATTAGAATAAAATTATTATGGGTTTCAAACCACACATCTCTCCCAGAACTCAATATCCTTTGTGGAATATTTTCTTCTATAACTCCTTGAATTGAAGCCCTATAACAAGGCTCATCTCAATGTTCAATATTTAATTGAACTCGACACACCAATTCATTCTATTCCAAGGTTCATTTGATCCAAAGTGCAACTTCAGTTCTCCCACCATATGACATTTCAAATTAATATTCCAAATATAATCCAACCCAACATATATTTAATGTATATGGTTAGTTTTCCTTAATGCCATATTAATGTTGTTTACCCAAAACACACTCACAATTCCAATGCTAATTGGCCCCACAATTTATTCTATATTTCAGCCATATTCTAATTATTCCAAAGTTTGACTTTGGTCTAAATATAGCCAACGCACTTATATTGACCAAACTGAATGCCAATTAACATTTTATTTCGAATAAAAATTCGGCTTTGAACTAAGGAAAGGCCAATCACCAACAAATCAAAACATATCGTCCATGGTTTTATAACTCACCTTGCCTTAACTTTCACGCATCTTCATGATGCGAATGTCGTCGCTCATTCGACGAGTATCATCGAATGAATATCGCAAAAGTTTTAACCTCATGAATTAACTTTCCAAAATAACGCGAAACTCGTGGTTTTTAAAAACCACCTCCACCTTACGTGTCAAGTGCCGAATGCTATCGCATTTTTTTTTCAGATTCCGCTTACCATTTTTAAGTTGTGCAATACTGTCAGTTTGTCCTTCAAACCCGCCTTTAATATTTCAACAGTTCTGGTTCCACTTTAACTCGTGGTTCCGTCCAAAACTCCACCTTCGCTCTTGCAATTCGAAGACTCGCTCTCCATTTGTAAATTTCATTAACCTTTGTCTCTCTCCAACATTTGCGTAAACTCGATCCTTTGGTTCTGTTTCTAAATGCAGCAACTAGTCTTCATTTTGACTTCATTCTGCATCTCGTTTCAATGTTTCCTCTGCACATATCTTCACGGATTTAATGCCACTCCTCTTCATCGTTTTACTACCATCGAAACACGATTTGTTTTTACATCTGATCTGCTTCAACCTTTGTTGTTCCTTAATGCTATTAACACATAGCATCAACGCACTGCCTCTTCAATCCATATAATTTGATCTTTGTTTTGATTAAACCCTTAATGTGATTCAACGCTCCATCATTGACTTATAATTCTGCACTATAGACTAATCCTCTACTATGATTCCCCTTTTATACATGAATTCCCTTCTTAAGATCCGATACATTCGGTTG
The DNA here is from genome assembly GCA_034641835.2 of Pinus albicaulis. Taxonomy (NCBI): domain Eukaryota; kingdom Viridiplantae; phylum Streptophyta; class Pinopsida; order Pinales; family Pinaceae; genus Pinus; species Pinus albicaulis. The sequence continues at coordinate 247,820,526 of CM076570.1, forward strand.
TCAAACTCTGTATTAAAACTTAATTTCACTCTATGTCATCGACCCTTGCAATGATTGATGACTGCAACCCTTCCTCGTCTTCTCAAAAGAGTGAAAAAACCCCTCAATGCATTTAGTTCAAAACAAAATATCGGTATTAGTTAACATTGATTCTTTTATCATATACAGAGCCTCATCTCAGAGATTTGTTAAAGAGTTTCTCATAAAATTACCCATAGGATTAAAACATCTTCACATAGAATTTGATCCAAGAATACACATATATTTCGGAACCAATTTCCTCATTATATATATGAAGTCAAATACAAAATCATTCACTTACAAACTTCTTGTTTGGCCAGATCTTCAATTCGATGGCCCTTCTACCTCACTACTCTGTCTCTGAATAGTTCCTACCTGCTACTTACTACCCTCCTTAATGCCTTGAGGATTACATTTATAAAAATGATAATGAATCGACTCAGATTCCTTAACAGCTCAACAAAATTGTTAAAATTCCAGATTTCCTAAATCTAAACTAAATCCCTAGATTTGTGGAAACTGATTCCAACTCATTCCTACTCTGCAGTATTTTCGAATCTCCCATCTCTTCATATGCCCAACTAATCATTCGAGAGCAATTAAAATTCTCTCCACATTCAATTAAAATTAATTAGAACCCAATAAATTCATTACATAAAATCTAATTCTCTTGAAAACTAAAAACCCCTAAGTCTAACAAAAATGCATGGAATTGTTTTTAGCCTAATGCCCCTGCATCAGAATCCCAAGGTTAAAATTTATCATGATCTCTCAATCATGTGCTCTTAAAACTTTGCCTCCTGGGTCCCATACTTTTCTTTGCTGCTATCCATCAGCTGCATTATTCTTCAACTGCACACTTCCAGGTTTCCATACTTTGTTCTGCAACTTAACTCCAACTATGCTTTCACATTATGCTCTTGTTTTTCCTTTGCTAAAATTCCTTTGCTTTCTTGTTGTTGTCTGCTTCTTCTGAGGCACCTTCATCATCAATGTCCTAATATTTTCAATTTCTATGTCTAGCCTTTCTTTTGTCTGGAACTTACTTCGCCCACTGCTGCTGTTTCCAATTTCTATTGCTGCCAACACTGCTGCTGTTACTGTCTTCAAGAATTTTTCCATTGCCCCTGTGGCTATCTTCTCAATTTTTGTTGTAAATGTTTCCCTCATGGATGTTGCTTCAGCTATTTCTCTTGCTACCACTGCCAATGTTGTTGCAAATGTTGTCTTAAACATAGCTGTCAATGTTGCCTCTTGTGCCAGAAATGTTGCTAACATTGTTCTTACTCTTGTAGATGTCACCCCACATGATGCTGCCTCTGTGGCTGCCTCCCAAACTTCCTGAATATCCCTTAGGATATCTCCCTCTGCAACATTCTTCTGCTCATCACCAGCTTCTATTCTTTTCACAGCTTCAAGCATTTTCACTCTAGTGTCTGCAATTTCATTCTCTTCTCTAAATGTTTTCAGCAACCAATTCAGCCAATTCCCTTGAACTTGTTTCACATCATCAATATGCTGCCATTTAAATTCAACATCTTCTTCTTCTTCCTTGACAATCTTCAGTAATTGTCTTCCACCTTCTTGATTGATTCTGGCAATCAATTCAGGTTCTTCAAGTTCTGCATTTTCATCTTCTATCAGAATAGAAGCCTGATTTCCCATCACTGTAGCAGTTCCAAAATTTTATCCTCTAGTCTTCTCTTGGCTATTCAGACAAGCCAACTCTTCCCTGTCATCAACAGTAATAACAAGATCCTTCACATGAGACATGATTGCCTCACCTTCCTTCTTCTGCAACAGTTCATCTGTATCCAAGACAACTCCAAAACATGGATTGTCTTCTGCAACACTTGTCAACACAGCCAAATTGTCAGTTTCAGAATCATAAGACCCAATGGTCTCACTTGATGATTCAGTCACCAATTATTTCCTCAGCAATCCTAAGTCTCTTCCAATACTCGCAAAGTCTTCACTGTCTTCATTCCTTCGCATCCTCACATTCTGCAATCCCCAATTTTGAAATTGAGGTTCTCCTTCCTGTATTGAATCTTGTTTATTTAGCATAATATCCAGCAATCCAATTTCTTCATTCCATGGATTAAAGTCTTCCAAAGAATTTTCCTCCTCCTTTATTTGACTGTCCGATGGTATCAATTTTTCTTCAGCATCAACAAAATCTGCATTCACAAGATAATTATTAAAACAAAACTCATAAGGCCTCAACGCATTTTCTTCCTCTGCCAGCATTTCAGTATGTTGTCTTGAATTTTCTTCCATCTCTATCAGCACATTAGTATGTTGATTCACTTTTCCCAAAGAATTCTCTGAAGAATTACCAAGATTGTCAACAAGTATTTCATTCACACCATCTGTCTCCATGATGTTTTCCTATTCACTGTAGTGAACTCTGCCTTCTGCAATCTCCCTTTCATACTCTGATTTCTCCAACAAATATTCCAGCAATGCAATTTCTTTGTCGCATTGCTGAAGTATTTCATCATCATTTACTATCCCTGCATTCATACACAAAATTTTAGTTTGTAAACCACAAGCTTCAACAGCCTCAACTGGTGGTTCACATATCAGTTCTTCAAACTGATCCTCTCCTTCTTCATTCACAATAATTTCTTCCTGTGCTGCAAAAGTTTCCATTATAAATGCATCACTGCTTCCTTCAGTCAAGAGACATTCTCCAACATTGCATTTTACTCCAGAGTATTCATCTTCTGAGAGATACTTCTTCATACTTGTGATAGCTTCACAAGATTTCTCATCCTCCTCTACAAAACTTGTGATCACATCACAATTATCAGTTACAAAAAATACAAGGTTCTACACCATCCAACTGATCTAGATTTTCCCAATGGTTCAGGAAATCATCAATGATATCCTCTTCAGCAAGACAAATTTCTTATTGTCTTACATCTTCATCATGATTCACAAGATCTTTTACATATCTCCATTCTTCATCTGTACTCTGTTCTACTTCACAAACAGAAACTTCTCTTCTCAACTCAGCTGCTCTAAGTTCTGCACATCCCAACTGTACATCCATCCTCTGTTCAATCTTTCTCATCTTCTCTACAAACTGCATGTTCTCTTGTTGTTCTCTTCTCTGTTGTAGCCTTGGCCACTTCACTCTCTTCTTCATGAGCCAGCCAACTCTCTGGCTTTCCTCTATCATCATTTCCAATTTATTAAATTTCTCTCTAATCTCTACGACCTCTTTCCAATATTCTGCATTAGTCAATTTCTTGCTCATGCCATTTTTCCTGGCATCTTCTTCCTCTTTTATGTTGTGTCCTCTCTCAGAACCTCTGTTATATATTCTATTACTTTTGGAAGTCATCTTCTCCTACATGATTTCCTCACTCATAAGCTGCACCAAGCCTCTACAACAACAAGCTCTCTTGTTGCCACTTACCTCACTGATCCTTTCCTCCAAATCTGGTCTTTTGGCAAGTACTGGTCCCCTATCTGATAGAACCTTCTGATCACTCTCTTCTGCTCTCTCTAGGCTTCACTTTGCAACTTTTAGAACTCATTCAACCTCTTTTGAATCTCTTCAGGTCCTGCCACATTATTCTTCCCTTTAGAATCCTCTGCTGGATTCTTTCATCACTGCTCTCAAAGCTGTGATATGCTATTGTTGAGATTTCTTCAATTTCCTACAATATGAGTTCTGCAAACAATTCTTCAAACCAGAGTTGAAAACTGCTCATCAACTCACCTTCCAGGATCTTTGTGTGATCTTGTTGTTCCTCTCACCTGCACTGCATCTCTGTATGTTGTAATCTTTATCAGTTTCAAAAATATGATCTTAATTCATCACACATGCATTCAATCAAAAACTTGAACCTTCAAAAAGAGCTATTCCAGCTTTGATACCTCTTGATGGTAGGCTACCCCACCTCTCCCACAGTCTCCAGCTAATTGTGAATAAAAAAATTTCATTTCTATTTAATAACCCATCATGGTCCTCAATTTCAAAATCTGGGCAATCTTAAATAATATAGGCAGAAGCTTCTATATCTCAAATCTGAGATTTGAGATATTAGAATAAAATTATTATGGGTTTCAAACCACACATCTCACCCAGAACTCAATATCCTTTGTGGAATCTTTTCTTCTATAACTCCTTGAATTGAAGCCCTATACCAAGGCTCATCTCAACATTCAATATTTAATTGAACCCAACACACCAATTCATTCTATTCCAAGGTTCATTTGATCCAAAGTGCAACTTCGGTTCTCCCACCATATGAAATTTCGAATTAATATTCCAAATATAACCCAACCCAGCATATATTTAATTCCTATGGTTAGTTTTCCTGAATTCCATATTAATGTTGTCTACCCAAAACACACTCACAATTCCAATGCTAATTGGCCCCACAATCTATTCTCTATTTCAGCCATATTCTAATTATTCCAAAGTTCGACTTTGGTCTAAATATATCCAACGCACTTATATTGACCAAAATGAATGCCAATTAACATTTTATTTCCCATAAACATTTGGCTTTGAACTAAGGAAAGGCCAATCACCAACAAATCAAAACATATCATCCATGGTTTTATAACTTGCCTTGCCTTAACTTTCGCGCATCTTCATGATGCGAATGTCGTCGATCATTTGGCGAGTTTCATTGAACGGATATCGTAAAAGTTTTAACATGATGACTTAACTCTCCAAAATAATGCGAAACTCGTGGTTTTTAAAAACCACCTCCACCTTACGTGTCAAGTGCCGAATGCTATTGCGTTTTTTTTTCAGATTTCGCTTACCATTTTTAAGTTGTGCGATACTTCTGGTTTGTCCTTCAAACCCACCTTTATTGTTTCAATAGTTCTAGTTCCAATTTAACTCGTGGTTCCGTCCAAAACTCTGACCTCTCTCTTGCAATTCGAAGACTCACTCTCCATTGGTAAATTTCATTAACCTTCGTCTCTCTCCAACATTTGCGTAAACTCGATCCTTTGGTTCTGTTTCTAAATGCAACAACTAGTCTTCATTTCGACTTCATTCTGCATCCTGTTTCAATTCGTCCTCTACACATATCTTCACGGATGTAATACTGCTCCTCTTCATATTTTAACAACCATCGAATCACGATTTGTTTCTACATCAGATCCGCTTCAACCTTTGTTGTTCCTCAATGCTATTAAAACATAGCATCAATGCACTGCCTCTTCAATCCATATAATTTGATCTCTGTTTTGATTAAACCCTTAATGTGATTCAATGCTCCATCATTGACTTATAATTCTACACTATCAACTAATCCTCTACTATGATTCCCCTTTTCTACATGAATTCCCTTCTCAAGATCTGATATATTCGGTTGTCAAACTCTGTATTAAAACTAAATTTCGCTCCATGTCATCGACCCTTGCAATGGTCGATGACTGCAACCCTTCCTTTTCTTCTCAAAGGAGTGTGCAAACCCCTCAATGCATTTAGTTCAAAACAAAATGTCGGTATTAGTTAACATTGATTCTTTTATCATATACAGAGCCTCATCTCAGAGATCTGTTACAGAGTTTCTCATATAATTACCCGTAGGATTCAAACATCTTCACACAAAATTCAATCCAAGAATACACATATATTTCAGAACAAATTTCCTCATTATATATATGAACTCAAATACAAAAGCATTCACTTACAAACTTCTTGTTTGGCTAGATCTTCAATTCGATGGCCCTTCTACCTCACTACTCTGTCTCTGAACAGTTCCTGTCTGCTACTTACTACCCTCCTTAATGCCTTGAGGCTTACATTTATAAAAATGATAATGAATCAACTCAACTCCCCTAACAGCTCAACAAAACTGTTAAAATTCCAGATTTCCTAAATCTAGACTAAATCCCTAGATTTTTGGAAACTGATTCCAACTCATTCCTACTCTGCAATCTTTTCGAATCTCTCATCTCTTCATATGCCCAACTAATCATTCGAGAGAAGTTAAAATTCTCTCCACATTCAATTAAAATTAATTAGAACCCACTAAATTCATTACATAAAATCTAATTCTCTTGAAAACTAAAAACCCCTAAGTCTAACAAAAATGCATGGAATTTGTTTTAGCCTAATGCCCCTGCATCAGTTTCAAGAGGAAGAAAGCTACAGTGAGACCTCTACAAGGTTTCAAGAGAAAGAAGAAGATCCATGCACTTCCTGTTCTCATAGAGGAAGTGGAGGGCAAGAATACCACTTAGAACATGAGATCTTGAGTGGGTATTTGGCATAATACAAGTGCCAACCTAGGGCTTTCAAAGAGACCCTAGATTTTCCTCAGTTTTTTCAACTGAGAGAAGAAAGAAGACCATGTAGTGATAGAATGATAAGAGGCAACATATTTCTATTCTCTACATTTTATGGATCACTCAAGTGTGCAGCAGAGACTTGGGTGATGAAACTACAAGCCTTTTTCTTACTACATCTAGTAGTGGAAAAAGAGGTTGTGGAGATCTCAGTGCTGCACTTGGAGGGAAAGGCAAGATCTTGGTGGTTTAGCCATGGAATTCATGCAAGAGTACCCACTTTTACTGATTTCAATCATCAGATAGTTAGGAGATTTGGCAGTAGAAGATCAGAGGAGGAAGAGGAGTCATCTTCTCCATTTGAGGAGCCTTGTACCAGCACTGTCACATTCATGGAGGGGAAGCCAATTCATTCCTCTGCACCTTATTTGAGTTGCATGAAGCATGAGGAGTTAGGGTGCAAGATGGTGGAAGGCATTCTGAGTGTTCTGCCACTTTCTATTGGTGTGTGGCCTTCAACACACTTGGACTCTTTTGAATCCAAGAGGATCATTGATGAAGAGTCTTCTTCTCAAAAAGAAAACTTGAAGACTCCTCTTTCAGAGGTAGACCAAGGTCTAAGGTCTCCTATTAAGGATGATGCATTTCCTACCTTTGAAGAAAAGGCTAGGGGTGACAACGCATTTATGATAAAGGCATCTCTAGCATTTCATGTAGAAGAAGGAGCAGTTGCTCCAAGAAGAGAAGCTCTTGAATTCTTGCAAGGAGTTTAAAAGAGTCTCACATATAGAGATTATGGCACCATCCATGAGCATCATGTGCCATCATTATCAGATGGTGAGTTCCTGTATACTGCAGAAAATGAAGAGGAGGGCAAGCTTCATTGGGACAGAAACATTTACCCCTCTTTATTTCAAAATAGTGATATACTAAGAAGGCATGGAGATCTATGCAAGACAAGCCATGACACATCAATCCATACATCTTTCTATTATTATCTATGCCTTGATGTCTCCTTACTTGGAAGAAGCCCTCTAGGGAAACTCCTTGATGAAAAGAGAAAAGTGTTCTCTCAACCTTGCACAGTGATGATACATTTAGCCAAGGGAGAGACTATTACAACGCTGGAGACTTTGGGTAAGAAGCATGCTTATGTTAATCACACTCTATTTTATGATTTCATGCATTATTTTACTTTGCATGTGTAGGTCATGACTCCTAAGAGGAGTTTCCTACCTTATAAACTTCATGGCCAATTATGGGCCAAAACTATTCTCAAGAATGGCCACTCCGTTATTGGGCTAAGGGAGGTCTTGCAGCATGATGGGTTCTTCCCTAAAGCATCCAATATACATTTCACCTTCAACCTTGGTGGGATGATGAGGGTAGCAAGTAAGTGGCATGTAAAACACTTACCACATCCAGGTCTAAAGCAGAGAGGAGATGCCCTGTGCTAATTTCTATTGGGTGAGTGTGGGTACCACCCAAGGTTTTTTATTTTCTTGTCTCATGCCTTGTATCTCAAGGAAAGAATGCATAAGAAGGAGGCATGGTTGCTTGGGTTGAAAAGAAGCAAGTATGGACACCCCATAATGAATTCCATGTCCATAACTTTACTTATGTCTATGATGTATTTAAGTGTACCTTTGTTTAGATTGAATATCATAATCATGTATGTACTTTGGGTTGGGAAAAATTGTGACCTTCTCATGAGGTGGCATGAGGGAGCTTGTTTATATCATGATGTTAATAATGCTCCAATATTTGTTATGAACATGAGAGGAGGAATGAGACATTGTGTGGATGCGTCCATTGGGAATGCAATCTCTCATATTTACTTGTACTTCAAGAGGAGGATAGAACATTGTGTGGCTTCTACATTGTATCATTTGTTTTCTCATGCTAAAATCCATATGTTGGGCTTATGCCATTGGAAGAAGTCTCTCACTTGGGAAAATTTGCAGCAAGACATGTCTTGCTTGAATCATATTCATCCAACACCTATTATCCCCTACTATTTCCAAGCTTTGAAGAAGCTTTTTGCAACAATAAGGTGGTGGGATGGCAACTTATTGTACTATGATTTGAGGCAGCAAGATGAAGGACAACGCTAGCCTCAAGAGAGGGACTATTGTCACCATCCAATATGTCATATGACACTTAGTCCATGTTTCTTTTGGAGCACATATGGTGAAGATCCTCTATTCACTACATTCATGCAAGATTGGGCAAGGAGGCTCACTAGAATCCATGAAGGGAATCATGAAGTTCCAAGTCTCTTTTGGCTTCATGAGGACTATATTACTACAGCCCTGGATCATCAGCTCCATATTTTTCATAAATGGAGGGAGAGACAATGTGAATTGAGAATTATTATCTCTCATTTCCAGCCATGGAGCCCCTACACATTGCATATGGTGGGGATTGGAGACTATTTCTTTGAGCTATCAAGGATGGCTCACTTTATTTAGTTGATAGTATGGGGATTGAAGCTTCTCATGGGGGTTGAAATGCCCGATACTTACCATCTCTCACACCTTGAAGAGACCAATGGACAACATATTATTCTTCTTTGTATCTCCCACTACTTCATGATGACAGCTATTTGGTTCATCCACCAAAAGCAGAATTGCATTCCTGGGAGCAGACAACTCCATTGAAGGTCTTGTAAAGTCCTTGTGAGTTGCTTGAGGACAAGCAAAATTTTGGAGGGGAGAACTGTAATATTCCTATTTTAATAGGAATATTCAATTTCATTTTGTTTTCTTTGCTCAAAGAATAATTATGTAAAGAAGGGCCAAAAAATCCTAATAAAAAGAATAAATACATGCCCAATGTGAACAAGGGTAAATCTGGGCCACTTTAATGAACACACTTGAGTGTGAAAAGAAAAAATCCACTTGACTGGGTCAACCTTGACCAAATATACAGCGTTGTCCAGATGCAATGTACCAAGATAAACAACGCAGATCTAGTTGAAGGTTCCAAATGTGAAAGGAGCTAAACCTTTGAGATGGTTTAGGGTTTTGGAAAGCTCTCATATTATAAAAGGAAGGGGAAGGAAACATATGGAGGGTGTTCATGATTTTATTTCTAAATTGCTATCTGTTTAGACAAACAGCTTTCTTGGCTGCTTAGCCTAGATTGCATTGGGATTTCCTGTTTAGGAGATCCATCTCTTCCCATTGAGGAGCTCTTGGGAGAGCTTGTATTTCTTGTCCACTATCAGGTTTAAGACCAAGATTCTACTTCCAACTACAACATAGATCCAGTGAGGGTTTTCTTTCTTTTGTAAGCTGCAACAAGTGGAGAACTAGATCTGTTCAGATCTAGCTTGTATTGGAGGCTCTTCTCAGTTAGTGTGTCTTTTAACCTCCTGGAAGAGTGCATCCATTGTCTGAGCTTCAGTTTCACATCTTGGCATCAGGCCAACATAGTTAATCAAGATACAACACAATCTCCCTTGAGGGACTGCATTGTTTTCATGGATATCAGATCTCTTCAAATCTAAGTCATTTCAGTCCTCTTTTTCAGTGGAGGAGGCCTCTCCTCTATTGGAGGAAGTGTATTGGAGGGAAAGAGCCTCAGTTTATAATATTGGAATGTGGCCATAAGCTGTCTAACCCCTACAGTGTATTTTCTACTCTAGATCTGCATTATTCCTGTAGGAGGTGTTGTAGGGAGTTGGGTGCATCATTTGGTGAGTTGGTTTCTGAGTGTTGGGGATCTACCCTTCACTTTGAAGACCTATTGGAGGAGATATACACATTGTAATTTTCAGATCTGATCTGCATAATCTTAACGCTTCAACAATCCTGAATATTTCTGTAGATCTGCTTTATTAGATCTCAGATCTACTGCTTATGCTTGGTGTAAACCCCGAAATTCCAAGGGGATCTGAAAGAGAAGCTCTTCTAGTGCATGGATCTGATATAGTTCTAAATTTTTATGCATATATCTACTCTATATCTGACATGTAACATACAACATTGCAGCTTAATAATAATAACACTGTCAAGGCAGCTTTCTATAAAACATATGGTTGCAGCCCTCTTTTGAGGAGATTTCTTTTGTCTTTGCGTTGTATTTTCAGCCATGTATTTGATGAACTTAATTGAAAGACTTATTTGCTGCTGTAAATACTATTGAGATATATTTTATGAGCCTCTTATCACTTCTTTATAGAAACTACATTATTTCCTAAGCAGAATCATTGTTATTGTTGCAACCTCTCTTTGAGGCATTTCTGAAGACAACTAGGTGTGGGAGATCTGTTTAAATCACCTGGGAGGATTTATTTTTGATTCCCTCTTGGATTTAGGACTTAGATACTCAGATCTAAGGGACCCAAGTGCTATTTTCCATTTATATAGCTTCCATTACTGGAAAATGCATTTTCCAGTCATGCCTTGCTAGTTGTTCTAGATTTGGAATATTACACATATCACAACCAATCTAGGAGATCCACTTGATACAGTTAGCTTTCCCTATGAAAACCTTTGCAGAGTTGATGAAAAATTAAATCCTTTTATGATTCCATTTCCCAATGGATTAATGTTTTATCACGGTCTATCTATTCAACTAAAACATCCCCTCAATTAATCACACCTTAAATCTCTCAACCTATCAATTAATTCAACCAAAAAAAACAAGTCCTTAGAACTTCATAACTAGCCTAATATCATAAAAGAAGAGCACAAAGACATATCATTTATAAACACTTATATAGAGAGATCCCACTATGAATCCAGGAAGGTTAGGTCCTAGGATTCCAAAGTGGTTCTAATGTGACCCCTGCACTTTTTTTTTCCTTGCCAATCTTGGAAATCATAGGGAGCCAACAATGTACACAACACCACCTATACAATGTGTACATAATACCACATGTACATGGGACCACATGCAAGACATGTACACAACACCACATGTACACATCGCTACATACACGCAATGTACATGACATCACTTGCACATAGCACCAGATGTACAACAAGCATACAACACCATATGTACAATCATGCATACAACACCATATGTACATAGCACAACACGTACACAACACTGCACATCCAATATGTGCATAGTACGATTTTTAGACAACACCGCATATCCAACGTGCGCATAATACAATATGTACACAACACCACTGTAGTGTCCCTTCTTGGTGAGATAGCTTTGATGACACTTAGAGATGGTGATTTTGATATAATGATATAATATTATGCATGACAGATTTATGTACATGCTTATATGCTATAGACTTGGTTTGGGTCGCTTGGTGGTTGTGTGCTTATGATAATATCTATGGTTGTGTGTATAAGAATTGATTTAGGTTAAGAGTATATTAGCAATGTTTTCTCTTCGGCTATCCTATTTCGGACATAGGTTTATGACATGAACAGTGATTCAATATTGAGACATAGATCCATGGATGATCATGGTTATGTGGAACATATGGTTAATTATGATTTACAGATGATACATGATATGTATGCTTATATGAGTGTAATATCGTACTAAGAATTATGTGGCAGGGGACTTCATCATTTCCAACAAGGATGCTCAAGTTATAAATGAATGCAGAAGTCATTTCTCCAAAACAAAAATGACTATGGAAGTCATGCATAATCTTTGGTAAAATGTGAATAAGTTAATTATGAAATTCATTTGATTTATTTTATCTATGAGATTGTGATGTGTGCAGGTCTTGGAAGAAGACCTTACCAATGAACCATCAGATGGGCATGAGCTCACACTCAGTACCTTAAAGTAAAGCATGCAGTTTCAAAGCAGAGTAGATGACAAGCCATGGAAATTAGGGCGCTGAGTCCTAATTCCATGAAATAAAAAGAGATGGAGTCTTGGATATATAATAAAAGGATTAGGGCACAGAGTCATAAATCCATGAAATATAAAGACATGGAGTTTTGGATCTATAATTAAATGTTTGGGGCATGGAGTCCTGAATATTTAAAAATATCAAGGTGTGCAATCTTGGATCTTTAGAGTAGATCAGGGCGCGGAGTCGTCAATCTACTAAGGCACGGAGATGCATACAATAGGGTGTGGAATCCATATTATTCGGAAGAAAAATACCACTCATGGGCAGCTCACGGATGAATTTCCTTAATAAAATATCATTCCTAACAATTTTGGATTGACTTTCTAAAAATAGAAATTCATGTCTACCATTTCAAGTATGAGTTTCCAAAAATAGAAAATCACCTCCAATCAATGGGTAATCAAGTATACATGAAGGAAAATCACTTAACTTATGATTAATCAATCGTAATAGTTCAACCTCGACTTAATCCTCAATATTATTAATATTATTAATATTATTATTATCTTTTATGAGATTATGATATTATTATTAAAAGGGAATTATATCTCCTCAATCACTTCACACCTCTCTCCTTGATGATTCTCATGGCTTTATGTAAATCTCTCTCCCTCTCTCTTTTAATTATACATTACACTCTCTTTTGTGCACTCATCAAAGAATGGCATATTCCTCTTACACTCATTAAATACATGTCATAAAATATTCCTCTTACACTCTCTTTAATGCACATGTTACACTCTCCTTAATTGAGGCATGCATACCTCTCCTTAATGGCATGAGTTACACTTATAAAAGGAATACAAGGCATGCATATTATTCCTCTTTTATGACAAGAATTTGTTGCTCCTCCTATATATGTACCTCATGTATTCTCACTTAGGTGGGTGCATGGTGATAGCAAGAGTTGGAGAGATTTGAAAAGAAAAATTATGAGAGGGAGGGACTTGGAGAGTAGCCAATTTCTTTTGAAATGAATTTGAAATCCCCAAAATAAATTACTAAGTATTTTTACATGGTGCAGCAGACCATGAGTGGTATTTGGAGGAATTGAAACTGATCTTCCTCAACTTGCCTTCGCTTTCTCTCTACTGCTATAGTTTGGTACTGTTTGTGAGCTTTTACAGCTCGGGGGTTCCAGGGGGAGTAGTTCTCCCTGAATATGGTTGGGTGGAAAACCGGATGGTTCAAATGAGTTGGTTAAGGGATCGAAGGTGGATCATATTCTCAACAATTGGAACTGAATATCTCTTCAAGTATAATTTCCATTTTCCTAAAATTATAGTATAGCTTTAGCATAAAATAAAAAGTAGACATTTAAATTGTTGTAAGCATCTAATTTTGGTTTAGGCTTATGTTATCTAGAATATTATTGATTAGTTAAAAATGAATACTAGATTAATCTATATGTATGGATGCTTAGATCTCAATACTGGAGTTATTACTGGTGTATTTTATGGTACTAATCTTGGTATTGTAGCATTTGAGAAAGGAAATCCAAATATTGTTGAAGGTAATTGCAATAAATAAATTCCAAAGGACTTGGGTAAGTATTTCATGACTTATGGTTTTGTTTCAAGTAATTAGATGCATGTTTTAAAAATGGTTTTAGGATAGTTTGCAAAGTGTTTGAAAAAATCCGTGAATGAGTAATGTTATTTATGCATGAATAAGTGCTAACTTGCAGCTTACATCAGAAGTAATAAAATGGACATGTACCCTAAATGTACTTGGAGGAATTATAGGATCAACCCTTAAAAGAAAATGCAAAAATAATGGCAACTAAAATATGGTTTGGAAGATCAAATGCTTGAGGTAAGTTGGAGATAAATTTTTAGTTATGGCTTATGTTTCATATTCTTATCAATAATTCAATGTTTTTTTATTCAAGATGTTGTAATTGTATTATCAGAATTTTGACAGAAAGCCTTAATGGCTGTAGCATTCAGGGCTGCCATATGTTTGTTAAATTGTAGCAATCGGTGCAAAAAGCTTGTCAAATCATGTCAAATGAATTAGCTTGTGGGTGGTAAAATGTTTCAAGAACTCATATGGTGGATTTACAAATGTGTGATTTCAATGAGCATATCTTAGTAGCATAACTTTGGGTTGTTTTTCCTCATGTGGAGGTGTAGTTGTAAGTTTTCATTCCATATGTTTGACAAAAATCATAAATGAAACATTTAGGCTATAAATTTTTGTTGTTTTCAAGAATCACATTTCTGAGCGTTTTTAATTCAGTTCCGCCCAACATCAGGGGTTATCCGTGCCTAATGGACATGTAACCCCTGATTTCATTCCAAAAAAATACTTTTTAGAACTCAGATCGAAAATCTGGGCAATTTGGTAGATTGCTGTTATGAGTTATGTGCGCCTATTGTTGAATCTTTGATGAAAGACTAAGATTATTTAGTCCCTGTTTTATGATGGCAACATTTAAAGTTTCAATTTCTGAATTTTATGAGATAAATATGTTGAAGAATAATCTTAAATTCATTGTTGCTAAGTGTTTGACAAAATTCCTCAATGAATTTTAATTGCATGCTTGCAAAGTGTTTTTCATAAGGGCTCAATGAGTGTAGAGTGCATGTTTGCAAAGTGTTTGTCAAAATTCTTGAATGGCTATAGCTTTTGTGCATATAAATTGCTAGTGTAAAATTCTTAATTACTGTTTTTTTTATGTTACTATAAATTATAAATAAACGATTTAATGGGTGTAGCTTCCTATGTCTGCAAGTTTTTGGTATGAATGTGAAAATGAATTTAATAATTTTCTGAAGTGTGAATAAGACAATTGTTTCTTGTATTATCTAAAGCTTTCATAAAAAAAAGGCTTGTTGAAAACATTTTTACAGTGATTAATTCTTTAGGATTTTGTGCAAATGAGTATCAGTGATTATGTGACACCTACTTCTCTATCTTATTGATGGTGGGTAAGGTGGGACCTTACACTATACACCAACCTACCAGCTGATATGAAGCCTCCTCAGACAGCTGCCAAGGTAGTGTTTGTAGGAGATTTTGAATCTTAGTTCGGTTTCACCCTAAGAGAAAGGAAGTCTTCTTCTCTAGACCAAGCTCAGACCGATGCATTAGAGGTAGAAGCCAACTTCGCTTCTACAGGGAAATCTAAGGGAAGGCTGGACCATGATTTCAGACGAAGGGGTAAAGAAGAGGCTTCTTCTTTAAACCAATAAAGAGAGGTGGTAGATTATAATATTGAGGAAATGAACAAGATGATTAAGAATCTTTCAAATAAACTGGTGAAATTAGAGCTTGAAGCAAAAAATGCATCATCCCAGCCCTCCCAGACTGCTCCTAACAGGGGTTATAACCCACAGTATCGGAAGCCACCTCTGCAAATATTGCAAAGGGATAGAAAGGAGCAGCAAGACCACATACAACCCCATCTGTATTTGGAAGGGTAGATGGAGGGCCCTACCGAAGATGCTCCCGATGGACAAGATGATCAATACCTTGCTTATTCGGAAGGGGAAGAGGTAGAGCTTTCTCTACAGGAGGAAGAAGAGGAAGAGCAAGTGAACTCCACTGAAGATCCTGACATTGATGATTACTGCAGATAGTTCGTGGATTTCACGCAAGCCCAATTCCACAAGAAATATGATCTTCGATCTTCTAGGAAAAGGACTCGTACTCAAGATCAAGATGAAGAGTCACCTCCTAAGGAACGAGTCTCTCAGAAGGTGGATTATAGAGGTAAGAAACCTGTTGAAGAGCCCTTGCAGCAAAAATTTCCCTTTCCCTCTTCATCTAAGTCAGTACCTGATCCCCTTGCAAGTCCTAAATATATTCTTGCCGATGCTAAGCCTCAAGTCCTTCCTAAAGAACCAAAGGAGACCATCATGGAAAGGTGTCCCATTGTGTTTAATACTCAAAAAGAACTTGAGAAAGTTAAGATCCCTGTCCCTTTTGTTGAGCTCTTGAAGCAACCCTCTTATAAAGCTCAGGTATCTTAGTTTATGCTTCCTCATGGAGTAGCTCCTCCTCCCAATAGTCTTAACCTTCAAGAGGAGAGGCCTATGGTAGTATTTGGTCCACATGTAGAAAAAATGGATTAAAAAATCCCACCCTTTTATGTATCTTTGGTCATCCATGATTTGTTGCTGCACAATTGTATGTTGGACTCAAGGGCATCACATAATATGTTACCTCTTTCAGTCATGGAGCAACTGGGATTGCAGATCACACGACCGTATAAGGACCTTTATTCTTTCTACTCCAAAAAGTAAAAATTAGTATACATTAAGCATGCATACATCAATATTCCCGTAATCTCACAATATTTTATCTTCTTGCAAAATACAAAATCATTCCACTGTTAATATTTTGTGGAAAATTAATTGCAAACACATGTGAAGCATAAATAAAAACAATCGCACATAACACAGCTGTTTAACGGGAAAGCCTGAAGCTGAAAACCCCAACTATCATATATTATGTATCATGGAGATCATGTAACAATCTCATACAAAGCTTAGTACATCAAGCTCTCAATACAATACAATCGTCACACACTAATCAGGAAAAATCTGCAAATCCATGCACTGATCTCCGCCTCCTGCTTAGCTCCGCTCCACCGCAACTTCGCCGAAGAATAGCTCCTCAATGAATTAATTACCCTTGCCTTTACTGCGTGATTATCATTGACAACTCCAATGTATATGTAGATGCAATTCATGCCTCACTAGTAGTCACAACGGATAGTCCATCTTGTCTTTTCACCTATCTTCTCCACTCCGGGTCTCCACCGGAACCCGACATACACCGTAGTTAATTGCCGTATTGTTCAGTTGTGATTAATGAGTTATTATTTTTGAATTAATTAACTAATTAATTCACTCCACCTCACTAGTGTATCAGGTCTGGCTTAGACTAGATACAACTAGGCCTAACCGAGCTCAACCTAGGTTAAACTAAATACAACTCCATGAACTACTCTTCCAACTCTGTCATAACTTTGCCACTTCAGTTCTAACTGAGTCCTCCATGCATGAACCACTAGTAAACCCTAGGAATTGCGTAATTCCTTCAGCCCACTGATTTTCCAAATCTGTGCACTGAAACTAAGTGCTCTAAGAGAATAAGTTGTTGTTTATTGTCGGATTATTATTAAGAGCTAATAATAATCGACATGCATCTATTTTTAGATCGACGATCTATAAATATACTTCGCCCAATATTCTAAAAATAGAATTTCATCTATATTTCCAACTTGACCAACCATCCACAAATAACATCCTGCAACTTCTGAAATATGATCACCATGTCTAAAAATAGACATAGTCTAAAAATAGACTTGCGCCAAAAATAGTCTGCGGGCCCACTTAGTGAAGGCAACTCTTTTCACTAAGCTCATCATCTTGTTAAATCTCAACACTCCCTCTCAACAAGATAGGGATTATCTTTCACCCCGATCTTGCCTCTATGGTATTCGAATTTTCTCCTGGTGAGCGCCTTCATCAGAATATCTGCATCTTGATCCTCCGTAGGAATGTATTGAAGCAACATGATCTTCCGCTGCACACAATATCTGATATGATGATACCGGATATCAATATGTTTAGATCTATCATGAAACACATGATTAACCAAGAGTTTAATGCAACTCTGATTATCACAATGTATCACCGTGGGATCTAAATGTGAACCGAACAAACCAACCAGGATCTTCCTCATCCAGATAGCCTCACATGTAGCTTGACTTGCTGCCATGTATTCTGCTTCCGCTGAACTGAGTGCCACGGATCTTTGTTTCCTGCCATACCAAGAAACTGTCGTAGATCCGATACTGAAAATCCCTCTTGATGTGCTCTTTCTGTCTGTTGGGCTGCCTACCCAATCTGAATCTTTGAAGCCATGCAACTTCACCTCATCCCTCTGTCTGTACCATAAACCATACTCATATGTGCCCCTAAGATATCTCAAAACATGCTTTCCTGCCTTCCAAAATAGCTTGGTAGGCTTAACCGTCGCTTGTGAAAGCTGGTTCACCGCATAGCATATGTTCGGTCTTGTATTAACTAAATAAATGAGCGAGCCTACCATGTGTCGATAAACAGTGGCATCCACTACCTCTGCCAATGTAGCATCCTCTTTCCTCCAATTTCCTGGAAGAGGAGTGTCGATAGGCTTGCAGCCTTGCATGTGAAACTTCTCTAGTATCTCCCGGGAATACTTGCCTTGAGACACAAACAGTTCACGTTCCCAATCGCCATATTTCCAATCCAAGGAAATAATGAAGGAGGCCCAAATCCTTCATCTCAAACTCCTTTTCAAGATCTCGGCTTCGTATGAATGTATCAATCACATCACCCGTTAGTATTAAATCAACATAAAGAACAATGATTAAAATCTTACCCTCCACCACAATTTCCACATGTTTTCATCCACTTCACTTTCGTGGAAGCCAAGTCCAGTTGAAATAGCTATCGATAATTCTACACACAAGCACGCAGGTGCTTGTTCTTAGTGCATTCAACGCTCTTCGAGCCTCGTATTACAGACTCACCGTCGAAGAAAATTACCTTCAGGCTGCTCAATGTACACCTCTTCCTCAATGATCCAATTAAGGAATGTAGTCTTCACATCCATCTGATGAATGTGCCAACCCATCTGCGCTGAGAGAGCAAGGATAGTCCTTATGGAAGAATACCGTGCGACAGGTGAAAAGGTTTCTTCATAATCAATCCCTTCAATCTATGAGAAGCCTCGGGCAAAAAATATTGCCTTATACTTCTCGACACTCCCATCAGCAACTTGCTTTACCTTGTAGATCCATCTTGATCCTACAACGGATTTTCCCACCAGCCTTGGAACAATCTCCCAAGCACTGTTTCTAACAATGGAGTCATACTCCTCCACCATGGCATCTACCCATGTGGGCTCCTGCACTACTTCTTCAAAATAAGATGGTTCTGTCACGATACACTTGCTCATCAGAGCCACATATCCAGTAAATCGGTCAGGTGACTGTCTCTGTCTGCGCTGTGATGTAGGGACTCCTACATTTTGTGTTGCATCAAGCTTCAGTCTCTCAACTTCTGTGGTCCGCTTTCTGGCTTTTCTGATGTTTAGTTCTGTATGAGTGGACTCCTCCACTCCATGAATCTCCTCCTGTGGCTGATCCACATCTAGAGGCTCATCTTTGGGAATAAGAAGTTCCTCCTCTACATGCAAGTGTAGCTCCCTCTCAAGCATAGCTCGTGCAGCACCCACAATCGTTTTGTTCTTCCTCTCCGCGACCCCATTCTGTTGTGGGTTATGAGGTGCTATGAGTTCTCTTCGAATTCCTTTTGTTGATCATTAATTAACATGAGTCATTTTTGAATTAACCCTTGAGAAGCCATGTATCGAATGTTATGACAGCGGGTGAAACATTTAAGGGATGGTTGAAGAGAAACGATGTAAGACAAGTCACGTTCCTAAAAACCGAAGCATATGTACGAAAAGGGTCCAAACATAAAGTGAAAGGGCAAAGGTAATACAAAAAGGCAAAGGTATGGTGTAAAGGACGCTAAACGAAATTATTAAAAGGCTTGTCGCTTTCATAATATGCACGTGAGGGAACTCTTCGTATGGGAAATTCTGAGGGGGTCAAGGAGCGGAAGGGGGAAGAGACCCATACCCCCGCGAAATTACGGTGACGTGCCATGGGGTAGACCCCAGGTAAGGGTGATGTGGCAGAGTGAAGCGCGGGCCCTAGAGGTCTGTCTGCTGTGTGTTTCACCAATTTTACGAAGAATATGTTCCGAAGACCGTGTGGTTTACGCGGCAGAGGGGTAAGGTAAGTCTCTAGGTGAGCTGGTACTGAGGCCCGTACCAGTATTAAACCCGGCACATGGTGTTCACCTACTTCCAGTTGACACCCAATCCCTATACGCCGCGTGCTCCACTGTCAGTGTCCTTACGACACTCACCCCGCTTACTTCACCTCTCCGCCTTTTACCTCAGAACTCTCAGTCTTAGATAACGGTCCTCCGGTATTTTACTGCAGTGAAATTTACAGGTTTTCCATTTACGATATAAACTAAGTGGGAGCTAGTGCTAGGTCTACCCAGTCACTGTCAGTACCATCGCGTCGTTTTCCCGAGCAAATTTCCCACTGCACAGGTATTCTGTCCCTCATATTCCCTCTGCTTTCCTTTCGTTTTTAAAAGTTTTGTATGTCAGCCATGGGAAAGGGCACCCCCAAGAAAACTGAACCAGAGACTCCTCAGGTCCGTGAAACCAAAAACCCTCCCGGGTTCGAGCCTTTCGTTGACCTGCAAGCCGAAATCTGTGATCCCCAATACCCTTTTCCCATCAGCAGTATAAAACCCGAGATTTTTAGGCAACATGTCGAGAATAGGGATCGATATTGGGTGGTTGTATCAGTTTTATATCATCAGATTACCCCCCCAGTCTACCCGATGGTCGAGTTTATTTGCTGGCTCAGATATGCCTACGACGAGCGTCGAGGCATGTTTACCTCTGCTCAGGGGAACAAGATTTTTTCTCTTTCTCCCGACATCATCAGGCAAGCCCTCTGCTTTCCCACCAGTGTCAGCGACCACCTCAACCCCTTCTCATCAATGAAATACTGTCAATTCATGATTCGACCCTAGTGGCCTTTTTACTTTTACTCTAGTAAATTACTTTTAAGTTTCAAGTAGAATTTATATTCCACTCCAGCATTTTACTTTTTTGCCAAGATTGTTGTTTAATATTTTGTTTCAAAATAGCCGAGTGCCTAACTGAAAATGATGAGATGCATTTGTTCCTCATTAGAAGTTTTGGTTATTTTGATAAGGACCTATAACTAATTTCGGGCATGCGAGGAAGATATTTTTCCCAAAAATATCTTCCCGCTTATGTTGGGAGGCCTCTATATAAGCAAGATCTGAAGAGAAAAACAGGTTCCAGATTTTCGAAAGAATTTTGCTGTGAAAGAATTGTTGTATGCTTGTTGTTGAAATCTCAATAGAAATGCGAAGAGCCCGTTGGGTCTTAGCAAGAAGAAGTTTTACTCTAAGTGAGGATTCTGGTCTTAATGTTTTATAGTGTTTAACTCTGCCTTATGTGATACTGTTTAACTGTTCATTTTGCTATTTCCACTTCCTTTATATCATGTTCTGGAATGCGAGTGGCTCACTAGTTTGGTATAAATTTATCACCATTGATACTTATATTCAGCTTGTCTAGCGCTTTAAATATGGCTCAGGCATGATATGATGTTTCACTTTCCACTTCACTCATTATTCCTTTATATTAAATACTGTGAGATGTTATGCTTTGAAAGCTATTGACATGTATAGATTCTTATCATTTTAAGCCCATCTCATGTTTAGATATGTTTACGGAGTTCCATCTCATTAGTAGTTAGTATCCTTTCTATATTTTATATGCAGCAAAATTCATCTTATTTTTAATTTCTGTAAAGCGTTTTAGAACCCAACCCTCCTTACAGAAAGTTGTCTTTGAGTTGTCTGATGCATTTGTGTTGAAAATCCACTCTATGCCTCTACAATGCCCTTTTCATCATGCTAGATCTATGAGTATTCTAGTTCCATTTACATCGCACCTTTTCATTTGAATTGAAGTAGTAAGGAGCCCCGTTCGGATAATTGTCTCTGTCATATCTTTCGCTCCTTACTATATAAGATGTCCTAGGCACTGGTCTTCCACAACTCAAGGCTGTCTCTAGGATTGACAACATCTTTTTGGCGTCGTTGCCGGGGAACGAAGTTAAGAAAATTTGAATCTCTGGGCCTCGAAAAAATATTTATTCACTCTTCAAAAAGGTGAGCATGAAGATTTGAGAGTTGTAGATCCCTCACCTTGGCGACTCCATAGTCATCTATTAGAAAAACTTACTTGCAGTCCTGGCTCCTCGGAAGCCACACCTGAGGTCAGATACGTCTCAGCCAAAGACACCTTCTCTGTCTGACCCAGAGAAAATCCTACACAGAAGAAATTGGAGGGGAAGACAATTTACCCACGCTGAGATCCCACAATTTTCCTTAGAAGACTTTCTGTCCTCTTCTTCTCAAGTAGCCCAAGTACGAGGTTTCGACTCCACTGTGGGAGAAACCGGTTATTACTCAGACAGTCTACCTCTGGGAAACATCCAAATTAAGGATGAGGCTGAATCAATAGATACCACTTGTTATTCATTCCATCCCACTCCAGAGGCTGAAGAGGTCAAAGAAGTCACTGAAATATCTGCTGTTAATATTCCGCCTTTTTCGTCATCACCCCAAGCTGATGTTCAATACATTCCCATTGTCATTCACACCTCACTTCCACCTTCCCCTCCTCTTACACATAAAACCCTTCTGTTACCTCCACCTCCTCCTCCAATGGTAAATGTTCCGGGCTTCTTGTTGAATAAATATGCCCCTTTGGCATTACCTCAAGTGTTAAATGACATGCCACAGGACTATCTAAAGATCTTACCCTGATTCAATGGGGAAAATGAGATTGAAGCTCAAAAGCATCTCGAGGTTTTCTGCTCTTTTGCAGAGAACTTTAATGTGGAACATCTAGACGTAGTCTTAAGACTGTTTGTTCAATCTCTTGATGGTGAAGCCAGAAAATGGTTTAAAACATTAGGGGACCGTTCTGTCACCACTTGGGAAGGAATGGAGGAAACTTTTCTCAGAAAATGGGGAGAGAAGAAAGATCATGGACATTGTCTTACTGAGTTTAACACACTCAAGAAAAGACATAATGAAGGGGTGGCTGAATTTATTAAGAGATTTAACAAGTTGTACCTGAGCCTTCCCGCAGATATGAAGCCTCATCAGACCGCTGCCAAGGTTGTTTTCGTGGCATATTTTGACTCAGAATTTGGCTTCTCTCTAAGAGAAAGAAAGCCAACCACCCTAGATGATGCTCAAACAGATGCACTAGAGCTGGAGGAAAATTTTTCCTCTACTGGTAAATCCAAGGGAAAGCCTGAACAGGATACTAGAAGAAGGGGAAAAGAAGAGGTATCCACCTCGGGCCAAGATAGAGATTCAACTAATGACAGGATTGAGGAGATGAACAATATGATCAAGAATATCTCAAGTAAGTTGGTTAAACTTGAAATGGAGGCCAAGAATTCACCCTCCAAGAATTTCCAAAATGCTCCAAACAGGGGTTATAATCCTCAATACAGGAAGCCCCCCTTGCAAATATTGCAAAGGGAACGGAAGGATCAGCAAGACCAGGTACCACATCCTCTGTATTTGGAAGGAAAAGTAGATGGTCCTACCGAAGACATCACTTATGAGCAAGAGGAGGCATACCTTGCTTTCTCAAACAATGATGAAGTTGAATGCCCCCTACATGAAAGTGATGAAATAGAGATGCTGTCACATGCTGAAGAAAAATTTAATGAAAGCACTGAAGATCCTGAGATCGATGACTACTGCAAGCAGTTCGTCGATTTCATGCAAGCTCAGTTCAATAGAAGATATGACCTCAGATCTTCTAGGAAGAGAAATCGCACTCAGGATCAGGAGGAGGATACACCTCAAGAGGAAGCACCTGCATAGAAAGAGGCAACAGCTCAAAGGACCCCAGACAAAGGTAAGAAACCTCTTAACCAATATTTGCAGTCTACTGATCAAATTCCTTCCTCTTCACAAATGACTGCACTCCCTAATGTCAGACCAATCATGAAGGAAGTCAAACCTCTCCCCCAGAACAAGGACCCAAAAGATAAAGAATCAAAAGAAGTGTCAGTAGATAGGCCCTCTTCTACCTTCAGTCTACAAAAGGAGCTTGAGAAGGTAAAAATCCCAGTTCCCTTGACCGAATTGTTAAAACATCCTGCATATCAGTCCTAGGTCACATCCTTTATGCTCCCCCCAGAAGTAATACATATTCCAGACAGTCTGAACCTTCAAGAAGAAAGGCCTATGGTTGTATTTGGCCCACATGTTGAAGAATTAGATGCTGCCACTCCCC
The DNA here is from genome assembly GCA_034641835.2 of Pinus albicaulis. Taxonomy (NCBI): domain Eukaryota; kingdom Viridiplantae; phylum Streptophyta; class Pinopsida; order Pinales; family Pinaceae; genus Pinus; species Pinus albicaulis. The sequence continues at coordinate 247,844,614 of CM076570.1, forward strand.
CGTTTTATGTGTCTTTAGTAATACATGACCTGCTGCTGCATAAATTTTTGTTAGATTCAGGAGCCTCTCATAACCTATTTCCCCTCTCGGTCATGGAACAACTAGGACTACAAATCACCCACCGATACAAGGACCTTTATTCATTTGACTCCAAAAGAGTTAAATGCCTGGGCATGATCAAGGACTTAGTGGTCAATTGGCCCAGATCCCAGCAAAAAGTGTAGTAATGGACATTGTGGTGGTTGACATTCTAGCTCGCTTCGGCATGCTACTATCAAGATCTTGGGGGACTAAAATTGGTGGATCAATCAAGCTGGACTTGACCTATGCCACTATCCCTATCTTTGGTGGCCAAGAGAGGAGGCTGTACTGGGAAACTAGATTTGTTAAGACAGTTACCAAAGAAAATGACTCAGTTAATTCTCTAGTTTATAGTAGGGAGGGATATTTTTCATGTTTGATGATGGAGGAAGATCAAGAGTATGCACATGAACCATCATTCTACCAGATCAAGACAGAGCAGTCAATAGAGAGTCCTGAATCCGAAATCTGGACACTTCATTTTGATGGGGCAAACTCCAGAGAAGGTAATGGGGCTGGGGTATTATTGATTTCTCCTGTAGGCCAATGGGTCCCTTTGTCTTTCAAGCTGGAGTATGAAGCCACCAATAATGTGGCCGAGTATGAAGCACTTCTGTTGGGGCTGCAAACAGCCAGGAGCATGAACATATAAAGTCTAAAGGTTTTGGGAGATTCGGAACTGGTAGTCAGACAAGTGAAGAATCAGTGCCAAGCCAAACATCCTAGGCTAAGGGCTTATAGGAACGAAGTTTGGGATATGGTGGAGAATTTCTTCTTGGCATTCAATATCCAGTTCATGCCCCGGGAGCAGAATAGGATGGCAGATTCCATTGCAGTGGTTGCTAGTACTTTCCGTCCACCTCAAAATCCTCTCTTGAGATATGAAATTGAGGTACGTTATCGGCCATCAATCCCAGACAACATCAAACATTGGAAAGTGTTTGAGGATGAAAAACAGGTGAAAATATTCTTGGAAACATTTGGGGAATTTTCCAACATGGAGATTGATACTTGTGAAGAAGAGGAGGCTGAAAACACTTCCAGAGATAAATGGGAAGAGAAGGTGGCTGGTCATAAAGTTCTGCAGCTGAAAGGGAATGTCATTCCTCGAGGACTAGTGCCCTTAGAAAGGTTGTTTAACAAGAATGATGTTCCACTGCAGCCGAACAAAGATGTGGAAGAGGATCAAGTAGAAGATCTTAATCTTGGCACTGAGGCTGACTCCAAAATCGTGAAGTTGTCCAAGAAGGTCCCGGAAGAATATAAAGAGCTCTACCAGAAATTATTCCACTCATACAAAGATGTGTTTGCATGGTCTTATCAAGACCTAAAAACCTTCGATATCAGCATCATGCAGCATAAAATTCCACTGAAGGGAGATGCAAAACCACATAAACAAAAGCTTAGACAGACAAATCCCCTGCTGCTACCCTCGATTGAGAAAGAAATTAAGAAACTGTTGAAGGCCAAAATCATCGTACCATTGAGATATTCTGAGTGGGTAGCAAATTTAGTCCATGTACGGAAGAAGAATGGAGAAATAAGGCTATGTGTTGATTTTAGGAATTTGAACAGATCATCCTTAAAGGATAATTATCCACTGCCAAAGATGGATCACATCCTGCAGAAAGTGGTGGGAGCTTCTCGAATGTCGATGATGGATGGATTCTCCGGGTACAATCAAGTGGCTGTACTACCAGAAGATCAGAAGAAGACTTCCTTTACCACTCCATGGGGAAAGTTTATGTATGCCAGGATACCTTTTGGGTTGATTAACTCAGAGGCCACTTTTCAGAGGGCCATGGATATTGCTTTTGTTGGGGATCAAGATAAGTTTGTGGTGGTATACCTGGATGACATTACTGTGTTTTCAAAAGATGATGCAAAGCACATTGAACACTTGCGCAGAACTTTCGAAAAGTGCAGAAGGTATGGCCTCTCCCCCAACCCACAAAAGTCTTTGTTTGCACTGGAAGAGGGCAAGATTTTGGGACATATTGTAACCAAAGATGGAGTAAAGATAGACCCTAAGAGAGTAGAATTTATAAATGGCATTTCCCTTCCCAGAAATAAAAAGGAAGTTCAGGTGTTCCTAGGCCGTATAAAATTTCTGAGGAGGTTCATCCCTAACTATGCTGAGATAGTTAGGCATATAACTGACATGCTGAAGAAGAATAATGAGGTAAAGTGGTCACAAGAATCACGAGAGGCCTTTGCCAGGATTAAAAACGCATTTGCTGAAGCCCCTGTGCTAGCGGGACCAGATTATGCCAAACCTTTTATGATCTTTTCCTTTGCATAACCTCACACAGTGGCAGGGGTTCTATTGCAGAAAAATGAAGAAGGGTATGAGCAGCCTATCGCCTTTTTCAGTCAGGTGCTTCGTGATGCTGAGCTGAAATATAACATATTAGAAAAGCAGGCATATGCTCTGGTAAATTCTCTTAAAGCATTTCGTATGTATTTCTTGCAGTCCCCTATCACTGCGTTTGTGCCTACAACAACTGTTAAAGATATTCTTATCCAGGGAGATAGTGAAGGAAAAAGAGGGAAATGGATTACCAAAATACAAGAGTATGAGATAGACATCCACCCTACCAAACTAATCAAGGGACAAGGGTTAGCCAAAATCCTGTTCGAATCAAATTTTCAGGATCTGGGTATAAATCTGTCCATGATAGCAAATGAGGAGTCTGTGAAGAAAGAAGAGTCACAGGGAGTAGAGATAGCTTCCCAGAAGACACATATGAAGTACCTCATCAGTGCGTGGTATAAAAAGATAGCGGAATATATTCTAACACTCAGTTGCCCGCCCAGCTGTGACAAAGATAAATACAGAACACTGAGGTTGAGATCATAGAAGTACATTGTTGCAAACGGTTGGCTATACTGGCGAGACCCCTCAGGCATCCTGCTCCTGTGTCTCACAGAAGAAGAGGTAGAGAGTATAATGGCTGAGTTTCATGAAGGAATCTGTGGGGGTCATTACAGCTGGAGGGCCACTGCCCACAAAATCCTGAAAGCTGGTTTCTACTGGCCGAAACTCTTTGGGGATGTGTTTGCTCGGGTCAGAGCTTGTGAGAAATTCCAAAGATCTGCTGAAAGACAGAAGCTAGCACCTCTGCCCATGATTCCTATTCATGTGGATGAACCATTTCAACAGTGGGGAATTGAATTTATCGGCGAAATACATCCTCCATCAAGTGGTCAGCATAAGTGGATACTAACTACCACGGATTATTTCACAAAGTGGGTGGAAGCTATACCCGCCAGGAATGCAACAGATACTGTGGTAATAAAATTCATGGAAGAAAATAACATATCCAGATTTGGTTGCCCTACCATGATAGTGACCGACAATGCATAGGCCTTTAAATCTGCAAAGTTTGTCAGTTTCTGCCAACAGTATAACATCGCATTAGGTCACTCTACAGCCTATTACCCACGAGGAAATAGCCTGGCAGAGTCTTCAAATAAAACGATGGTGAGAGCACTGAAGAAGGCTATCAATGAAAATAAGAAAAATTGGGATTCCCAGCTAAAATTCTCTCTATGGGCCAACAGGATTACCAGCAAGAGAGCAATCAGGAAGTCCCCGTACGAATTAGTATATGGGAGGGCAGCAGTTTTCCCTGTACAGTTAGCATTACCAGTAGCTCGATTCATGCAAGAAATCCAAGAAGAACTCGATGATGTGACCAAGAGAATCAACCAGCTGGTGGAATTAGAAGAAACACGGAACCAGGTAAGTCAGAGGCTAATTGAATATCAGGAGAAAATGAAAGTATTTTCGATCAACATGCCAAGGACAGGAAGTTGCAGACTGAGGATTTAGTGCTCAGATGGGACATTCGAAGAGCTGAAAAAGGGAAACACGATAAATTCGACCCCCTTTGGTTCGGCCCCTTTAAAATTGTGGAACAAGGGGACAACAATACTTTCAGGTTAGAAAATTTACAGGGAGATTTGCTTGATGCCCTTGTAAACGGTCAGTTCCTCAAACCTTACTTCCAGTTATGATTTAGGCTGAGAGAGCCTGATGTATCATATTGTATATTAGTTTATGTTTCATCTTTGTTTGAATAATGTGTGTGTCGTGATGGATCATGAAGAGGAAAATTAAAAGTGCTGAAGAATGGTGTCCACAGAAGATAAACAAGTGGTCTGCGAAGTTCTCGACACGCTCAAGAATGAACGTGCCGTCCCCAGGTGGAGCCAATGTTGATCATTAATTAACATGAGTCATTTTTGAATTAACCCTTTAGAAGCCATGTAACGAATGTTATGACAGAGGGTGAAAAATTTAAGGGATGGTTGAAGAGAAACGATGTAAGACAAGTCACGTGCCTAAAAACCGAAGCATATGTACGAAAAGGGTCCAAACATAAAGTGAAAGGGAAAAGGTAATACAAAAAGGAAAAGGTATGGTGTAAAGGACACAAAACGAAATTATTAAAAGGCTTGCCGCTTTCATAATATGCACATGAGGGAACTCTTCGTATTGGAAATTCCGAGGGGGTCAAGGAGCGGAAGGGGGAAGAGACCCATACCCTCGCGGAATTACGGTGATGTGCCACGGGGTAGACCCCAGGTAAGGGTGATGTGGCAGAGCGAAGTGCGGGTAAGCGTGATGTGGCAGAGTGAAGCGCGGGCCCTAGAGGTCTGTATGTTGTGTGTTTCACCAATTTTACGAAGAATATGTTCCGAAGACTGTGTGGTTTACGCAGCAGAGGGGTAAGGTAAGTCTTTAGGTGAGCTGGTACCGAGGCCCGTACCAGTATTAAACCTGGCACGCGGTGTTCACCTACTTCCAGTTGACACCCAATCCCTATACGCCGCGTGCTCCACTGTCAGTGTCCTTACGACACTCACCCCGCTTACTTCACCTCTCCGCATTTTACCTCATAACTATCAGTCTTAGATAACGGTCCTCCCGTATTTTACTACAGTGAAATTTACAGGTTTTCCAGCTACAATATAAACTAAGTGGGAGCTAGTGCCAGGTCTACCCAGTCACTATCAGTACCCCCGCGTCGTTTTCCCGAGAAAATTTCCCATTGCACAGGTATTCCGTCCCTCATATTCCCTCTGGTTTCCTTTCACTTTTAAAAGTTTTGTATGTCAGTCATGGGAAAGGGCACCCCCAAGAAAACTGAACCAGAGACTCCTTAGGTCCGTGAAACCAGAAACCCTCCCGGGTTCGAGTCTTTCATTGACCTGCAAGCCGAAATCTGTGATCCCCAATACCCTTTTCCCATCACCAGTATAAAACCCGAGCTTTTTAGGCGACATGTCGAGAATAGGGATAGATATCGGGTGGTTGTATCAGGTTTATATCATCAAATTACCCCCCCATTCTACCCGGTGGTCGATTTTATTTGCTGGCTCAGAGATGCCTACGACGAGCGTCGAGGCATGTTTACCTCTGCTCAAGGGAACAAGATTTTTTCTCTTTCTCCCGACATCATCAGGAAAGCCCTATGATTTCCCACCAATGTCAGCGACTGCCTCAACCCCTTCTCATCAATGAAATACTGTCAATTCATGATTTGGCCCTAGTGGCCTTTTTACTTTTACTCTAGTAAATTACTTTTAAGTTTCAAGTGGAATTTATATTCCACTCCAACATTTTACTTTTCTTCCAAGAATGTTGTTTAATATTTTGTTTCAAAATGGCCAAGTGCCTAACTGAAAATGATGAGATGACTTTGTTCCTCATTAGAAGTTTTGGTTATTTGATAAGGACCTCTAACTAATTTTGGGCATGCGAGGAAGATATTTTTCCCAAAAATATCTTCCCGCTTATGTTGGGAGGCCTCTATATAAGCAAGATCTGAAGAGAAAAACAGGTTCCAAATTTTCAAAAGAATTTTGCTGTGAAAGAATTGTTGTATGCTTGTTGTTGAAATCTCAATAGAAATGCGAAGAGCCCGTTGGGTCTCAGCAAGAAGAAGTTTTACTCTAGGTGAGGATTCTGGTCTTAATGTTTTATAATGTGTAACTCTGCCTTATGTGATACTGTTTAATTGTTCATTTTGCTATTTCCACTTCCTTTATATCATGTTCTGGAATGCGAGTGGCTCACTAGTTTGGTATAAATTTATCACCATTGATACTTATATTAAGCTTGTCTAGCGCTTTAAATATGGCTCAGGCATGATATGCTGTTTCACTTTCCACTTCACTCATTATTCCTCTATATTAAATACTGTGAGATGTTATTCTTTGAAAGCTATTGACATGTATGGATTCTTATCATTTTAAGCCCATCTCATGTTTAGATATGTTTACGAAGTTCCATCTCATTAGTAGTTAGTATCCTTTCTATATTTTCTACGCAGCAAAATTCATCTTATTTTTAAATTTCTGTAAAGCGTTTTAGAACCCAACCCTCCTTATAGAAAGCTGTCTTTGAGCTGTCTGATGCATTTGTGTTGAAAATCCACTCTATGCCTCTACAATGCCCTTTTCATCATGCTAGATCTATGAGTATTCTGGTTCCATTTACATCGTACCTTTTCATTTGAATTGAAGTAGTAAGGAGCCCCGTTCGGATAATTGTCTCTGTCATATCTTTCGCTCCTTACTATATAAGATTTCCTAGGCACTGGTCTTCCACAACTCAAGGTTGTCTCTAGGATTGACAACACCTTCTTTGCTACAGAAGTATTTGAATTCGCCCGATATGTATTCACCACCATTATCGCTCCGTAGAGATTTCACTTGCTTCCCCGACTCCTTCTCCACCAATGCCTTGAACTCACAGAACTTTGAGAATGTTTTGCTCTTATTCTGCATGAATAAGATCCAACATCTATGAGAATAGTCATCAAAAAATATAACATAATACCTGTGTTTTGCTGTTGAAGCAACTGATAAAGTTCCACACACATCTGTGTGAATTCTCTCTAGGATCACCGAAGCACGGTTCTCCTTTTCATGAAAGGTGGTCTTCACAAACTTACCCATAGTACATCCCTTGCACTGATTTGACTGCGCAAGAGTACCCTTGGGAAGTCCAGTAGAAATCTGCTGCAAAATCTTCAAAGCGCCATGGTGAATATGGCCCAATCTCCTATGCCATAATTCACCCTCATCCCAGCTCACCACTTCTTCTGCTTTGCCCACCATTGCAGTGCAAAAATATACCTCCAGCTTGATTATTAATTCAAACCCCTATCTTCTTGGTTTGATCTATTGTTTTATGTCGAAGGAAGGCTTTTCCCTCACTGAAAACAACATCATAACCTTTGTCTTCCAACATTGTGATCGAGACCAAGTTCTTCTTCAGACCTAGAACATGCATAACATCCTTCAACAAGAATGGATTACCAGACTCCCTCTCAAAGGTAATGGTTCCAATGCCAGTTGCACTGTATCGACCATCATTTCCCATCTCTATATGCATCTGGAGGTCCTTCTCCTCCAAGTCACTAAACAACTCCTTGTCTCTCGTCATATGGAAAGACGCACCACTATCAAGATACCACACCGATCCCATATAGCTTGAAACCAAGCATGCGATCAAAGAGAAATCAAGTTCAAATTGTGAGGCTAAGGCCTCCCCAACTGTAGCTCCAACAACCTTCTTGTTCTTCTTCTTCTGTGGGTAGTTAGTGGCGAAATGCCCATGTTTGTGACTGTGAAAACACTTCACCTTGGACAAATCCTACTTCTTGCCTTTAGCTTTGGATTTTGAAAGAAATTTCTTCCCCTTCCCCTTCCTTGCTTTGGAAGCCAAAGGGAAATTCTCTTCATCTTCATTATTCGATGAAGAGACATCCCTGGTACCTCGCCTGATCTCCACCTGCACAAGATCCGACCAAAGTCGCTCCCATCCCGATAGTTTCTCCCGTCCATTGACAGAGCCTTCGTAGCTATGCCAACTCTTCAGAAGCCCAAGGAGAGCCAAGCTCACCAAGTGTTCATCATCAACAGTAATCCCCACACTTCCTAGTTCATCCCTACAGTGGACAAACTTCGTGAGATATTTTGGAATACTATCGCCCTTCTCCATTTTTATTTTTTTGAGCTTGTCTTTAAGTGCCAACTTCCTCTGGTCGCTTCTGCTTTGGAGAAAATAGGTCAAAGCCTTCCACATTAAGAATGGAGTGGCTTTCCTGTGAAGGCTGGACACAATATGGTCCTTCACACCTTCCAACAAAATTCTTCTTGTCTTTGCTATCTTCTTTTGCCATGCGTCAAGTAATGCAGCATCGCTAGATCCCGGCTTAGGAACATCACTATCGATGAACTCCTTCAGTCCATTATCCTCCAGCACCGCCTCCATCCTATCCTTCCAGGCTATGTAATTCGAGCTCCCATCAAGGGCATACTCCAATCACAAACCATTGAAAGACATTTCAATGTATACGCAACTTATGCACCAAGAATCTTCTGTAGCAAATTCGAATTGTCCACCAGCACAAACTCAACAATTCTTCACAATTGCAATTTTCAAGAATTAACACTGCTCCAATACCATGTAGAAATTAGTATACAATAAGCATGCATACATCCATATTCCCCTGATCTCAAAATATTTTATCTTCTTGCAAAATAAATAATCATTCCACTGTTAATATTTTGCTGAAAATTAATTGCAGACATATGTGAAGCATAAATAAAAACAATCGCACATAACGTAGTTTTTTAACGGGAAAGCCTGAATCTGAAAACCCCAACTATCATATATTATGTATCATGGAGATCATGTAACAATATCATACAAATATTAGTACATCAAGCTCTCAGTACAATCAATCGTCACACACTAACATAGAAGAAATATGCAAATCCATGCACCAATCTCTGCCCTCCTGCTAGCCTGCCTCCACTGCACAATCCCTGCTAAAGAATAGCTCTGAATGAATTCGAATTACCCTTGCCTTGACTGCGTAATTATCATTGGAAACTCCATTGTATATGTAGATGCAATCAATGCATCCCTATAGTCACAACGAATAGTCCATCTTGCCCTTTCACCTATCTCTCCATTGGGTCTCCACTGGAACTGACATGCACTGTAGTTAATTGTTGTAATGTTTAGTTGATTAATGAGTTATTATTTGTGAATTAATTAACTAATTAATTCACTCCACTCTCACTAGTGTATCATTTAGTTAGACTAGATACAACTAGCTCAACTGAGTCTAACCGAGTTAAACTGAATACAACTCCATGAACTACTCTTCCAACTCTGTCATAAATTTTCCACTTCAGTTCTAACTGAGTCCTCCATGCATGAACCACCAATAAAACCTAGGAATTGTGTAATTCCTTTAGCCCACTGATTTGACAAATCTGTGCACTGAAACTAAGTGCTCCAAGAGAATAAGTTGTTGTTTATTGTCGGATTATTATTAAGAGCTAATAATAATCGACACTTCTATTTTTAGATCGACGATCTATAAATAGACTTTGCCCAATATTATAAAAATATAATTTCGTCTATTTTTACAACTTGATCAACCATCCACAAATAACATCCTGCAACTTCTGAAATATGATCACCATGTCTAAAAATAGACATAGTCTAAAAATAGACTTGCGCCAAAAATAGCTGCGGGCCTACTTAGTGAAGGCGAATATTTTCACTAAACTCATCATCTTGTTGAATCTCAACACAAAAGAGTAAAATTCCTGGGATGAGTAAGGATTTGGTGGTGAAATTGGCTCAGATCCCAGCCAAGAGTGTTGTTATAAACACAGTGGTCGTCGATATCCCAACTCGGTTTGGGATGCTTTTGTCCAGATCATGGGGGACTAAAATTGGCAGGTCAATCAAGATCGATCTCACTTATGCGACCATCCTAGTGTTTGGTGGGCAAGAAAGGAGGTTTTATCGAGAATCTAGATTCGTAAAGATGGTGACCAGAGCTGACGGCTCAGTTAATTCTCCGGTATATAGCAAGGAGGGAGAATTCTCTTGCCTAATGCTCGAGGAGGACCAAGATATATTGTAGGAACCATCCTTCAATCTGTTGAAATTGGAACAGTCTATAAGTAGTGACGAAAGGGGAATGTGGACTTTGCAGTTCGACGGAGCAAATTCAAGGGAAGGAAACGGTGTGGGGGTCCTCTTAATCTCCCCTACTGGAAAATTGGTCCCTTTCTCTTTTAAATTGGAGTATGAAGCCACCAATAACATGGCAGAATATGAGGCACTGCTTTTGGGGTTACAAACTGCCAAAAACATGAACATCCAAAGTCTCAAAGTTTTTGGAGATTCAGAGCTGGTAGTGAGACAAATTAAAAATCAGTGCCAAGCCAAAAACCCTCGGTTAAGAGCATACAGAACTGAAGTATGGGACCTAGTAGAGAAAATTTTTCTAGCATTTAATATATAGTTTATGCCAAGATATTAGAACAGGATGGCCGATTTCGTCGCTGTGGCAGCAAGTTATTTCCGTCCACCCCAAAATCCACTCTTGAGATATGAAGTGGAAGTGCGTTGTCATCCCTCTATCCCAGATAACGTCAAACACTGGCAGGTGTTTGAAGATTAGGAGCAGATAAAGCGTTTCATGGAGACTATCGGAGAGTTCTCTAACTTGGTCATTGATACATGAGAAGAAGAAGAGACCGAAGAAAAACCTTAGAACAAATGGCAAGAGACAGTGGTTGGGAAAAAGGTGTTGCAACTGAAAGGGAATGTGATCCCCAGAGGTATGGTACATTTGGAAAGATTATTCGATAAAAATGATGTCCCTATCAGCCCTAACAAATCGACTGAGGAAAATCAAGTAGAAGATGTAAATATTGGGACAGAAGAAGATCCTAAAATTGTGAAATTGTTTAAAAGAGCTCCTGAAGAATACAGAGAAAAATACTTCAAATTGTTCCATTCCTATAGAGATGTTTTCCCTAGGTCATATAAATATCTGAAAACATTTGACACCAACATCATACAACATAAAATCCCACTGAGGGGAGATGCCAAGCCACACAAACAAAAGTTGAGGCAGATCAACCCTTTGCTGCTCCCTTCCATAGAGAAAGAAATCAAGAAGTTGCTGAAGGCTAAGATCATTGTGCCTCTGAGATATTCAGAATGGGTGGCCAACCTGGTCCTGGTCCGAAAGAAGAACGGGGAAATAAGGTTATGTGTAGACTTTCGGAATCTGAACAGAGCATCCCTTAAAGATAATTATCCTCTCCCCAAGATAGATCACATACTGCAGAAGGTGGTGGGATCCTCTCGAATGTCCATGTTGGATGGCTTCTCTGGATATAACCAAGTGGCAGTCCTCCCCGAAGATCAAAATAAGACGACATTTACCACACCATGGGGTACGTTCATGTACGCCCGAATGCCTTTTGGCCTGATAAATGCGGGAGCCACTTTCTAGCGGGCGATGGACATTTCTTTTGTAGGAGAGCAAGACAAGTTCGTGGTGGTATATCTGGATGATATCACTATTTTTTCAAAGGATGAATCCGAGCATATTGAACATTTGCGCCAAAATTTTGACAAGTGTCGCAGGTATGGTCTGTCCCTAAATCCTCAAAAATATTTGTTTGCTTTAGAAGAAGGAAAATTATTAGGGCATATTTTAACTAAATTTGGAGTAAAGATTGATCCAAAAAGAGTAGAGGTAATTAATAGCATATCCTTACCTCAAAACAAGAAGGAGGTTTACGTATTCCTTGGGCACATATATTTTTTTAGAAGATTCATCCCGAACTACGCAGAAATAATTCGACATATCGTTAAAATGCTTAGAAACAAAAATGTTGTGAAATGGACGCCAGAGTCAAGAGAAGAATTCAATAGAATTAAAAGTGCCTTTGCAGAAGCCCCAGTATTGGCAAGACCAGATTATGGTAAGCCTTTCATGATCTTCTCTTTTGCATCCCCACATACTGTAGCTGCAGTGTTATTATAGAAAAATGAAGATGGGTATGAGCAACCCATCGCCTTTTTCAGTCAGGTGCTTCGGGATGCCGAGTTAAAGTATAAAATTTTGGAGAAGCAGGCATATGCCTTGGTAAAGTCCCTAAAAGCTTTCAGAATGTATGTGTTGCAGTCAGCAATAACTACTTTCGTGCCCACGGCCACGGTGAAAGACATCTTGATTCAAGGTGATAGTGAGGGCAAGAGAGGTAAATGGATTGCTAAGATTCAGGAATATGAGTTGGATATTCACCCCATGAAGCTTATCAAAGGACATGGGTTGGTAAAAATCCTGACCGAGTCAAACTTCCAGGCTCTGGGCATAAATTTATCTATGGAAGGTGGAGAATTACTTGAAGGTACAGATGAGCAGCTCGGGATAGAAACTATTGCACAAAAAACTCACATGAAGTACTTACTTAGTACCTGGTATAAAGATATTGTAGAATACCTTTTAACTCTCAGGTGTTCGTTGAACTTTGATAAGACCAAGTATCGAACCCTGAGGTTGAAGTCCCAGAAATAAATCATTGCAAATGGCTGATTATATTGGAAAGACCCTTCGGGAATATTACTCTTATGTCTCATAGAGTCGGAGGTGGAGGAGGTCATGGCTGAATTCCATGAAGGCATCTGTGGAGGTCATTATAGTTGGCGATCAACAGCTCACAAGATACTGAAAGCGGGCTTCTTCTGGCCTAGACTGTTCAGGGACATACATGCTCGGGTCAGGACGTGCGAGAAATTTCAAAGGTTTGTTGAAAAATAAAAATTTTCACCCTTAAGTATGATCCCGGTGCACATAGAAGAACCCTTTCAACAATGGGGAATTGAATTTATCGGAGAGATTCACCTAACATCTAGAAGTTAGCACAAGTGGATCCTCACCACCACTGACTACTTCACTAAGTGGGTAGAGGCGATACCCGCAAGAAATGCCACTGATGCAGTTGTTATAAAGTTCCTGGAGGAGAACATCATATCTAGATTTGGCTACCCAACCAAAGTCGTGACAAATAATGCTCGGGCTTTCAAGTCTGCCAAATTCACCAATTTTTGCCAGCAATAAACATCACCTTAGGACATTCTACAGCCTATTATCCTCAAGGAAATGGGCTGGTCGAGTCTTCAAATAAGACATTGGTAAGGGCATTAAAGAAAGCCATAAACTAAAGTCAGAAAAACTGGGACTCCCAACTAAAATTGGCACTCTGGGCGAACAGAGTCACTAGTAAAAGGCACTAGGGGAATTTTGAGGTCTAAAATGGGCCTCCTAAGAAAAATGTACAACAAAAATAAACTTTATAAGAACCAATAGGATTCAAGATGATGATGTCAACCATGGGGGATGATTCACCATTTTTTAAGTAAAAGGGTAAAAAGATTAAAAAATAATAAAATAATAAAACAATAAAACTACTTTTTCAAATCGTATTTTCAACTTATCTCTGAAATTTTTTACTCAAATTTCAAGCGGGAGTACTCATTGGATGCAAAATTTAATTCCTCGTCCAAGGAGTACCCATGTTGCATACTTTCGATGGACCATGCTACATGAAAAATGAGAAATACATAAAAAAGCGTGATTACAATCACGTTTTTCATGTATTTCTCATTTTTTGTGTAGCATGACCCATCAAAAGTATGCAACATGGGTACTCCTTGGATGAGGAATTAAATTTTGCATCCAATGAGTACTCCCACTCAAAATTCGAGTAAAAACATTGAGAGATAAGTTCAAAATATGAGTTGAAAAAATAGTTTTTTTTTTCCCTCTAAAATTTTATGATGTCATCAAATCTTATTTTATTATTTCCAATATTATTTTATAATTTCCATAGGAGGCCCATTTTAGACCTCAAAATTCCCCTAATGTCAATAGGAAAGTCACCCTATGAACTGGTTTATGGCCGAGCTACTGTTTTTCCAATTCAGCTCGCCCTACCTATGGCTGGGTTCCTCCAGGATAGCCAATAAGAACCCAACGATCTCATCAGAAGAATGAATTAGCTGGTTGAGTTAGAAGAAAATCGAATTCAAGTGAATAAAGGTTAGTAGAATATCAAGAAAAGATGAAAGGCTTGTTTTATCAACATGCAAAAGACAGAGAAATGCAGTCCGGGGATTTAGTACTGAGATGGGACATCAGAAGAGTCGGGAAAGGTAAGCATGGAAAGTTTGACCTGCTATGGTTCGGGCCATTCAAGATTTCCGAGGTGAAATGCAACAAAACCTTCACACTGGAAACCTGGAACGAGGCGCCCGTAAATGGGCAGTTCTTAAAACCCTATTTTCAATACTAACCAATGTCTCGGAGACCCGCTGTATATAGTGTATATATTTGTTGTTTTTGTATTCAATTTTTCTATTTAGTTTTTCCATAGGAGTGTTTAAAATTTTTGAAGAGGTTCTGACTCTCAATGAATAGACGGCAGATGGTCTACAGAGTTATCGACATGTTCGAGGATGAACATGCCGTCCCCAGGTGGAGCCAATGTTGTTTGGTCAGCTTGCACCTTAAGAAAAAAGGAGAAAAGTCAAAATAAACAAAGGAAGGGTCCATAAAAGATAAGCAGGCTAAGTGAATATAAAGGTAATATGTCATGAAAACCCCCTCATGGTAAGATCACAGACAAAAGAATAAATGGCATTACACAGTTAGACAAAAGTAGGGCCGCATACTTATGTCGGACAACCAAAAGGGAGTCCCATGTGCAGGGATTTCGGGGGTACTAAGGATGGGAGGAAGAAGGCAGAGATCTATTCCTCGGAACGTGTGACGTCACTCGATGGCACGCCAAGGTTTAAGCTTCCCGTGGGGTGGTGAAGCATTATGGGAGGATCTCACGGGCTCTCGACAAAACTTTAAGTGGACCCCTCAAGGAAGACACGTGGTGTTATGAAAACAAAGGGTAAGGTAAGTTAGGAAAGCTGGTACAAGACCAGTACTAGTATTAACCCGATGTGTGGCTTGCACCTACCCGGCTCCTGATAGCCAATAACCTATCGCCACATGCCCCATTATCGACGTCCTTACGACGTCAGCCCTATAATTGGCACTCTAACCTCGTTTTCTGCAAATCTAGGTCTGTTTAATCCTGTTTTACGCCCACTCTTAGTAATATGCTCGTTTTTACGAACCTTTCATGCAACAAAGCTCGAGTTACAGTATTAGGTCGCTTTCAGCCCCCGCGTCGCTTTCCCCCCCGAGTTTCCTCACTATTTGCAAGTATTTAGTCATTCTTCTGCCTCACCATTTTCCCTTCTATTTTATTTTTCGAAATGGTCATGGGGAAAGAAAAGCCCAGAAAGTCTGAACCTGAAACCCCCCAAGCTCATGAGTCCAAGGTTGTCCCTAGACCTGAACCCTTCATTGACGCGCATGCGTGGATTCACGACCCGCTCTACCCCTTCAGTGTATCCCATCTTAGACATGAGTTGTTGCATCCTATGTGAAAGGCCAAGACCAATTCAGGGTCATCTAGTCATGCTTGTATTATCAGATTGCCCCGACCACATATCCAATCCCCAAGTTTATAGGTTGGCTTAGTGAAGCCTATGATGAACACAGGGATTTATTCTTATCGGAATAAGGCAATACAATTTTCCATATATCTCCCGAGCTCATAAGGGAGGCCCTCCATTTCCCCCACAGTTAGAGTTATGTCGAGTTCACTGAGTTATCGCTCTCCCGACAGTTTTCAGAGCTGCCCTAGAAGCAACCGAGTGAATTCCTCAGTTTTATTTCATATTCTCATCTTACCTCTATCACACCTTCATATATGGTTCCCTTGGCCACTTTCAGAGATTATGACCAACCTATCCTTGCTTTCATTTTAGGGTTACTAGGTCTCAAGGAGGTCGAGCGGTTGTCAAAGGAATGTATAGCTCTCCTTTGGCTCATGTATCAAAAGGGTGTTCTTTTGGATATCCCTACTTTCCTAGCCTCGACCATTCAAACCCAATTCCAAGAGCTACCCTCTTTTGGTTATTTTTAGTTCTGTTCATTAGTTTTTGATCTCTTCTTGTATGAGCATGCTAACAGGTTTAAGACTCTAGGCCTCGAAAATATTTCCAGGGCAAACTCCCAACCTAGAACTATTTTTGAATGGAACGTCTCTGTGTGTCAAAAGCCCAACGGGAGGGGTTACATGAAGTTCTTGAATGAATTCATGTCCATAGCCTACACCATCATACATGACAACCCTCTGCCTAGAATATTTCTCGAGAAGAAGGAATAGCTGCAATTTGATGATGAAGATAACACAGGGGACTGGTACCTATTTGACGACTACACTGAGATCAAAGTCTATGGTGCAGATGTACCCCCCTACCACCTGCTGGCGTTTCCTGCTATGCAGATTTTTGCCCTTGAGTACATCTGTAAAACCCTGAAGGCCGACTAGTTCCACTTCGTCCCCATAAAGAAAGGATACATTCTCAAGCTCCCTATCTCTGTCAGCCCCTTCACTATAAATTCATGGAATGCCCTCTCCACAGTGGAAACATTGCTTCAAGGGATGGATCTGATACAAGGAAAAGCTTGGCCCTATGACTTGAAAGGGATCCTTTCCAATAGGAAAAAGAAAATAAAGTCAATTGCTTATGTACATGAGACTAGGCCCTTCATTGAGTGGAGATATAACCTTGATACATGGCCTTTGGCTTCGCATATGGAGGCCGAATCATCAGCTGTAGAAGGAAGGGGCGACACTACTTACACGGGAACAGGAAGAAAAGGGCAAGCTGACGAGGCAGATGCTTTAGGAGGACAAGAAGGCATGGACATGGGCGAGGGATCTCATCCCTCCAAGAAACAGAAAACTGATGAAGTGGAGATTGTATGGGAAGAACCCCCACTTGAGGAGTTGGTCTGATACGGGGAGCCGGACTGAAGTAAGGCTGGTTTCCCAGTTACTTATGACGGTGCTTCCTCATCAGAGCTCTCTGGACTATAGCAGGCCGTTTCAGTTAATATAGTTGAAGTGAGGGAAGAAATAGGCAACATAAACATAACTACGCGGGAGAAATTGTGAGTAGAATTGGTTGGATTTGTGAACAAGTACTATACTCGGCTCACCACTAAGCTATATATGGACAAAGAGCAGCTGATAATCGCCATCACTGAGGCAGTGCTAGAGCCTACAATCGAAGGTACTAGTTATCGAGCCTTGGAATTCACTTTGAATCTAGCTAACATCCTTATAACAGACAAGCTCGGTCTGCACCAATGTATCGGGGATATGTTGAGAGATGAAGTGGTAAATATTGCACTCTCTCTGAGGAAACTTGAAGAAAAGTACAACGCAGTGTTGGAAAATCAAAGGAAAGAAAGAGCTAGTGCTAGAGCTATAAACAACAATCTGCAAAATCTCAGGAGGTTAGTAAGGGAAAAGGGGGGCGACAAGGGTGCAGTTTAGAAGAAGCTCCTCTTTGATCTAGAGGCAGAGAACTCTGAGTTGAAGAAAAGGCCAAACATCCCCCGTGGAGAACATGTGAAAATAGACGAGCTTGTCCAGATGGAAAGAGAGAGATCAAATCTAGCTGATTCATTGATTAAAGAGCGAGAAGGGAACGCCAAGATGACCGTGGAGATGTCTAGTTCAAGGCAGAGGTTGGCTGATTTATAGGGGAAATGGGACAAGAATGTATGCGCGACCCCAACCTCCAAGGAGCCTGGCACTACTCCAGAGCAGCTAACTAAAGCCTTTTCAGACTTGCATGTTTTAGAAAATGAAGTCAGAACAGCTCGCCTCAGGATACAGGAACTAGAAGCTAAGCTGGGGACAAATGATAAGGTGGTAACAGCCTTGCAGGATGAGGTCGAGAAAAAAAATAAGAGAAGCTAATACAGGTGAAAACCATCAAATAATTGAACACTCGGATGAAGGGAAATGTGACCCTCCTGGAAGCTAGGCGTCTCACCTAGCCAGACATCATATTAGAGATAAGAAAACATTGGAAATATCTCACTCTGATGGATGATAAGAAGATCGCGGTCCGTTTGTTCAAAGTAAATTTGCAGGAGGGACATGAGGAAGAAACAACTAAGGTGGTAATGGCTAAAAGGTATATCAGCTACCTGAATGGATTGGACCCTGAAGAGCTTCTCACTTAGGGAATCAAAGACCATTTCAGAGGAGTGATGGAAGTCAGGAGAGTGATCGAAAGGGATACTGCGCGTGCAAACACATTGAGTGGTTTAGAACAGGTGGCCAGGGGGGTTGAATAGTTTGATCGTGAGTGGGATGAGCTGGTAAAGGCAGGTATTCCATCATGCTGGGAACCTGAAACGTTTGCGTTTTTAGGGCTAACGAAATATGAATAGAAGCTGACAGTCATCATGAACCAGACTAATTTACCTTTGGAGAAAACTTCCCACCTAAAGGCAGAAACAATAATTGCCGCCCTAAGTAAGGAATTCTCTCTTCTCTGCCAAATTAAATAAGGCTTGGCCATCCAAGTAGATTACACTGAGTTAACAGATATTCAATCTCTAGTAGATAATTTTGTCACTATGCCGTCACCAGGAGAGAGTATATGGCAGAAATGCAGTGAATATATCAACACTCCAGCCTCCACATCATCTCGCCAGTCACTACCTCCTCCTAGTCGCAAAATTGGTTCGTCCTCGTCATCAGCACTTCCCAGTAAGCCAGAAGTAAGCACTCCTGTTCATCCTAAAAAATGACACTCATATTCTAGCCCAGGTGGCCACTTTACTTTTATTTCTTTAGTATTGTAAAAATGGGCGAAATCTTTATTTCACCCTCTGCATTTTTATTTTCTTTTTTATGGTTATGTTTTCGGTTAGTGCTTTCGTTAAGGCCACTACGTAGATGATGAGAGGCCTTATTCGTCATCATCATTTTTGTTTTTGATGGAGACCCCAAAGAGAAATATGCTTTGAAGGGGAATATTTTTTTCTAAGAAATATCTTTTCGCAAGGCTCAGCAGAAAGCTATAAGAAATGAAATCTGAAGCTGAGAGAGGGTTCCAGATTTTTCAGAGCAGTATTGCTAGTTGTGAATTTTCCTTTTTGTAAATATTTTGAGATACGTTTACTGTGTATGTTGGAAGATCCCATTGGGTAATATAAGTGAAGCTATTCTCTTTTGCAATGGATTCCAAAATGAGATGGGTTACAGTCTGTATTTTCTCAGTTGTGTTTTAATATAAATGTTCATTTGTATTTCCATCACTTTTCCTGTATCGAAAGCTTTCAGAATGTGAGTGTTGATTATTTAGATATGAATTTATCTTGAAGGGTATTCATATCTAATTGTTTGCTACACTTTAAATATGGCTCGAGGCACGATATTCAGTTTATGTTTTATTTACATTACCGTCTTTCTTCCAATGTTAGTTGGGTGGATTCTTATGCTAGTGTAAGCCTACCTTAAGCTAACATTTACTTTCATGTTCTGCCATTGTTTCCACACTCATTTATCTCAGTAGCTGTTACCAGTCTCATGCTTGACCCTTTTCACAGCATTTAGTTTTATGTCTACTTATAACGCTCACTTATAGACCCTTAGGTTATATCGTTGGAACTCATTATTATTCATTTTTTGTCTTTGATGTCTTGGTCCCGCACCAAAAAACTTTAATTTCTTTTCATCTCAAGAGGACATATATTATCAGCTATAATAAAGCCCTTCTGAAACCTCTTGTCTTAAGATGTCCTAGGCACTAGTCTTTGACAACTCAAGGCTGTCTCTAGGAGCTACAACACTAGACTTGTGAAGATATTTATTATTAGTCTATGGTTATGCATGCAAAATCATTGCTACAAACAAAGGCTTTGGAATCCCAATTGACATCCCCAATCATCTATTTTCGGTTCTTGCATACTTAATGGGTCCATAATTGCATCCTTGCATTCAAAGTAGCGTCTCATTTTGTATATGGTTTGTATTATTGGTGTACATAATTTAATTACTTATGCACATATAATAGTTAATTATGTATAGTATTAGTTTGGTTATTGTCATCAATGAATGTGGGTTAACAATATAATATTGATTTTCATTAATTTGATCTCATTATGTATTAGTCAATTCAAAGTTGATTTAAGTTATGTAATTTGATTTTACTATGCATTAATTGATTCCAAGTTGATTTAAGTTATGTTTGAGCTTTTGATTATTTTAGGCATAGATAGTTGAGTTGTGGCTTAGTGAATTTCCAATAAGCGAGTAGTTAGAATGTAACCATTTAATCTATATTATTGACATAGGTCTTCATTACTAAAATGATGAATGAGATGATAGAATAATCAAGCTTTTCTTTTCTCCATGGATCTTCTCTTTGAAAGGTTTTACCATGTAGTATCTAGTGTTCATTTATGAGATTGCTCTATGTTCATTCCTTTAACCATGTTGGAACACCTAATCCTACATGGGTAGGTGTGGAATGTGAAAAGTCACAATGGAGTCCAAGTGACCTTGGAATATGAAACCAAGAGTCACACCATTGTATTATAAATGTACATAATGTGTAATGGAAAAATAAGAAAGCTTCACGCTTATCTTTCATTGTGTGTTGAGTCTCTTGTGTGTGTGTTCATCTTCGTCATACACCATTTGTGTGCTTCTAACGTGGTGTTTAACATGGTATCAGAGCGGGCGATTGCTAGCCCTGCTCCAAATTGAGTGAGCCATTTGTGTGTATGGCCTGTGCATATCTGCAAAGATTCTTGACATTGTTGCAGCACTCAGAGTTTCTAGAGCAGACATTTTTCCGCATTTAGAAAGTGGTTTTGGAGAAGGAGCAGCATTCAGAAATTGGCAGCATTCAGGAATTGGCTTTGAAGAAAGGCAGCACTGTCCATCTGAAGGTTTTCATTCTCATTTTTCTCTGAAATTTATGCTTATTAAAATCTGCAATTTGAAGAGCTGCTGGATACTGTTTAAATTGGTTTCTGA
Organism: Pinus albicaulis; assembly: GCA_034641835.2. Lineage (NCBI taxonomy): Eukaryota > Viridiplantae > Streptophyta > Pinopsida > Pinales > Pinaceae > Pinus > Pinus albicaulis. The sequence goes on from CM076570.1 coordinate 247,865,518, forward strand.
AGAAGATTCTGGATTTTCACTGCTATAATTTTCAGAAAAATTCTGCTGTGTATGCCTGCTTAAAATTCTTCATTTATGCATTTATCCAATATTCTACTGCTGGAAGAAAAATACTCTCTTTCCTACTACATTGGTGAAATTTCTGCTCTTTTACTCTACTCTGCTGTTATAAAAGAAAAAGAAATAAAAATAAAAATAAAACCCCAACTGTTCTGGGCCTTTCAGTTTTCCCCACTTAAACCTGCAACCTGCACTTTTTTAAAATAAAAAAAAATAAAAAAATAAAGTAAAATAAAAATCTCTACAAAAGGCCTTTGGCTACACGCCTGCAAGCTTACTCATACCCCCTCACCGCCTGCGCTATCCGTGGCTCTTCCTCTCCATTATACACTCCTCCCCTTACATACAACACTCATCCCTTACACTACTCCCTCAACAAACAACCGGCCCCTCACCCGACCGCTCCACCCTACCGCACCCTCAACCTACATCACACCACACTATACGCTCTCATCGCACTACCCAAACTCCTACCTCCGCCCTTTTCCACTTACGCGCCCTCCTTATCTGCTCCTATCTCCCCTAAAACTGTACGCACCAGCTCATTCGACTCCCCCTCTCACTAACGGCTTACCTCTCCTCCCTCTCGGCACCTCTCAAAACGCTCCCCCCTACTGCTCATACTCTGCGGCTCTCCCCTAAAACCGCCCTCCTCACCTCTGCAATACGCCCTCCCCTCACTCAACCCTCCCACAATTTTAAATTCGTTTTTTTTAATTTTTAAATTTTCCCCTCCCACATTTATAATAACCCCCCTCCCTTCTCAATACATTTCCCTCCACTACTTTTTAAATTCGAATTTTTATTTTATAATTCCCCCCATATACTTAACACTGCTCCCCTTTTTTTAGTCCCACTTTTAATTCCTCTCCCCCGCCACTGTTAAATTTTTATTCCTTCCCATTTTAATTAATCCCATTAATTCCCTCCTCTTTTTAACTATTCCCATTAAATTATTTTTTAATTAATCTATTTTTTAATTAATTAAAAAAAAAAACAGCACAGAGAGAGAGGAGAGAGAGAATTTGAACAGCAGAAAAAGAGGAAATGACATATGAAGAATATGGACTGAATACATAGAGAAAATTGCAGCTTTGACATTTTATGATTTGTGGCATTGATTTGAAGGGTGATTTTTTGAAAGAATTTTACATGTGAAGACAAGTTTGCCATCATTTGAACAGCTATTTGAAGAAAAAAATTCAGCTGCCTTAGAGGCTTCTTGCATAGTGTTTTTAGCTGCACATATTTTGCAGAGATATTGTATTGTATTGACATTGTATTGTGAGCGGATATTGCTCATTCATAGCTGCAATCAGTATTTGAGTTGTTGAAAAATTGTTGATTGCCCTCCATCATTTGAGGAGCAGATTTTGTACTTTGAAATTTCTTTGAGTCATTTGTATTTCTTGTTGCATCACATTGTAAACGGGTGCATTTTCGGTTGAAGCCGACACCCTTTCATTTTTTGAGCCTAAGTTGTTGAAAATGGCTAAAATCAATGAGGCATTAGAGTTGTTGAATAGCCTCATTCATTCAAATGTTGATGATATCATAAAAATGAGCAAGGATGCTCTTTGTAACATTCAAAATTGTTTGCAAGATGCACATGAGAAGATTGAGTTTTTGCAGTTGGAATCTTAGCTTCAGCGAGATGAAATTCACCAAAAGAGTCACCATTCTGAACCTGTTTCTGTTCAGAATATTGAGAAGGACTCCCATCAGCAGCGAGTCAGCAAAGTTGCAGTTGATTCACATTCAGTTCCTTGTACTAGAGCAGATGTACATGCAGATGCAGCAACTCAACCTGCACTTCTCAAGCCCATCATCAGACCTTGGGAAGAGCTTGTCCACAACAAGCACAAAACTGGTCTTGGATATGACAAGGATGTGTCCTTTCATATTCCAGACTACACCAAGCCCATCATATTTCAGAGTGTCGGATTCCTATATGACAGTTCACCTGCAGCTGTTCCAGATCCTGTTCCACTTCCACAACAGATTGAGAAATGCCAACATTGTGATCGAGTTGGCCATATGAAAGATCATTGTTTTGATCTTCATCCATGCAAGCACTGTGGTCGACACACTCATTCTTCAGACAGATGCTTCAGAAACAAGCCTCCTGCAAGAACAAAGATTCATCTTGGATGGATCGCTTCTTGGCAATGGGCATCAACAGCCAAGAAGATGTTTAAGACACATGTCAAAACTTGTTCACGAATATTGGGCAAACTTGCGGTTGATTTTTCGCCATCATCTCACCTTGTCCCTGACAGGGGGGAAAATGGTGGTCATGTACAAGCTTCGACGTCAGATCAAGCGAGCCTGAGCCACAATCTCTCATTCCATGTTCAGAGTTGTAGCCAGCAGTTCAAGCGAGCCTGAGCCACAATTCGTCATTCCGGATTTAGAGATGTAGCCAGAGACACGGATGCCCATGAGCATGCCTTCGGTTGGTGGACAACCTTAAACCATCATCTTTGGTTGGTGGACAACCTAAAACCACCACAGGTAGTAGACCTTCCTTCTTTTAGGTCGAAGGTCTCCCTTTCATATATGAGGAACACTTCCTCTAGCAGAAGCCTTCAGCTTAGCAGCCTTCAGCTTCTTGCCAGCTTTGGTTGAGTTCCAGGAAATGCTTCAAGCATTCCAGAGTTGTTGGTAATCCTAAGACCATCACAGGTAGTAGACCTGCCTTCTTTTAGGTTGAAGGTCTCCATTTTTTATGAGGGACAATTCCTCTAGCAGAAGCTTTCAGCTTCTTGCCAGTTTTGGAAGAGTTCCGGGAACTGCAACAAGTATTGCGTTCCAGTGTTGGTGGTCATCCTTAAACCACCTCTTTTTTCCAACATTTCAGAGAGTTGATTCAGCCCAAGTGTTGCCATGCATACTTTATAGATTTGTATTACAACTCTTTTCTTGGACTCACACATACCCCTTCGGATTAAGGGGGGATGTTGGAACACCTAATCCTACATGGGTAGGTGTGGAATGCGAAAAGTCACAATGGAGTCCAAGTGACCTTGGAATATGAAACCAAGAGTCGCACCATTGTATTATAAATATACATCATGTGTAATGGAAAAATAAGAAAGCCTCACGCTTATCTTTCATTGTGTGTTGAGTCTCTTGTGTGTGTGTTCATCTTCGTCATACACCATGTGTGTGATTCTAACATGGTGTTTAAAAAACCATGTCAAAATTAAAACATGTTATGAAAGCCTTTTGAAGAAAGCTTTAATTTACTATTCATGTAGAGATTTTATTTCTACAAGCTCAAATGCTTCAAATCCCTTCTTCTAGATCTAAAATTGATTGACGCCTTTCGAATATGAGCTTGAATATTCATGGGTGCACTTTAGATATGTACTAAATAGGGCACTTTGAGGCTGATATAACCATACATATTCAATTGGAGTGGTAAAATTGGCCTAGATTGAACTTTGGTTAACCAAAATCAATTTCTAATTGATCTAGATAAGGAGGATTTTCTCTAATACAGATGGATTATCCATTCACCATAAATGACTTTTGAAATTTCATTTTCAAGTACAATCAAATGGAATTGATGTCTAGAGACCACGGTCTACCTATTTAATTATCAAAAATATGTTAAGGTTTTAGTTTGAAATAAGTATTGGGTTCAAAACCTATTAAATCTGAAACATAACTAAATTTTAATGTAGATCCTTTAGCTATGTCATCAAGTGGACTTGCCACATGTTGAAGTGCTGAAGTGATGCTGTGATACATGGAATGTGTGACATGTTACTACCCCATGTCTCAACCATAATTTTCCATGGAATCACTCCATGTCATTTCTGCATGGAACAACCACAAATTTCCAAAAATCATGCATTTCCACATTGTTAGTGTCATTTACACATGGTTTCCTTTCCTATGTAGGAGTGTCATCTATCGTACAAGCCACATATTCACCTTGTGTCTACCGTATCAATGCATTTCCGACTTAGAAACGTGTCACTTTTACAACCTACCATGTCATAGGTAAGATAGTGCCATGTTAACATCCTCTAGCACCACATTAGTGCTTCACTAACTCAACAATACATGTGCGAGTTCCACAACATACCATGTCATAATTTTATTTTTATTTTTATTTTTTTTCTCATGAGAAATATATTTATTCCATATGCATAATATACATGTTTTGGTCCTTAAGGGGCTACTTAGACAAAAAATCTTGAAGCCATTACAAGAAATTCTCATTATGAGCTTAGCATATCACATGTAGGAATTGAACACGATTAGGTAAGATACTAACATTTCCCTCAATCATCCAAGATAAACCAATTGAAACCATGTCATAAAGTTGTATAGTGTCATTTCAACATTCATTTAATGCCATGTCAACAACCTTAGTGCTACATCAACATCAATACAATGTCATGTCAACAAGTCATACAATACCACACCAACTTTTTCATTGCCATGCCATGTTGTGCATGCTTCCATATCATTTGTATGGATGAAAAAAAAAAACTACCACATCATCAGGGTATGGGGATTCACATGTATAATTCTATTAATCATCTTTAAACAATAATAACTTTTACATCCATTGAACGCTTTAGGTGAGTTATGTTTCATATGTGTATTTTTCTGTCATCTATGCATTAATGAATTTTTTTATATGGAAATTTAGCTTAATATTCTATCATAATTTAAATTACTCATAGAACCTCAAGAATGACATAATTTCTTCATCCAAAGTAGTTAAAAATAAAATAAAATCAACCTATGTATTTTTTCAAGAAGAAAGTTTTAGTTTTTAGTTTTAAGGAATTTTGTATAACATTATCCTATTCTTTTGTAAATTTGGCTATTGATTTTATGAATTATGACATAATTTAATGTCATTATTGTAAGTTCATAATAACTTGTAAGCCGAAAATGACATGTTATTTACTAAAGTGACTTCACTTCAAACAAAAAATATTATTTTTGTTGAGGAGAACTAAGCTCTTAAAGTTGTCAACCAACTCCTCCATGTGCAATAGTCTAATTATAACATGCTTGTCATGGATTTACAAGAAAAAAACTCCAATTTGGTGCAATCTCTTGTATATTCCAAAACCATACTTGGTTTTCTTGATAAATCACAAGACACCATATCACCTAAGTCTTGTACTAATCCTTCACATTTTTTTTTATGTAATATGAAATTGTTATGCCATTGTATTTCTACACTTGTTTTGATTCTAATAGTGATGAAAAACTTGATGTGTCTACCAATTTTGAGCAACACACAAATGGTTTTGGCTCCAAATTACTTGAGGATATGGCCTATATTGGTGGTAGTTTACAAAATCATTTTTAGGGTATTGTTTGGTCAATTGAGGCCTTGTTTTGGACATTTTAACATGGCATTAGTTATGGTTCTGGTATAGTTTGGTCAATTGAGGCCTTGTTTTGGAAATTTTTACATGGAATTAGTTATAGTTCTACTTATCCTTGTTTCAAGAACACAATAAGTATTTTACTCCATCTATGTCTACAAGTTATTCAATTTCAAAATATATAGGGCATTGTCACCTACTTCAAGAGGCACTCTTTCTCTCATTCATGGTATTGATGTTCAAACCAACATGGCATTAGTTATGGTTCTTTCACTTCTCCTTGTTTTGAATAACACACTAGTTTTTCACTCCATCCGTGTCAACGAGTTCTTTAATTTCAAACTATAGAGGACACTCTCATCGTACTTCAAGAGGGCACACTTTATCTCATTCACGGAACTGATATTCAAACCAACCTTCTTAGCATGAATGAGAAAAATGGAATCAATAATGTAAGATAATGACATGTGATTTTTGTATACTCTATATGAAAAAATATAAATAGAAAATTGGAAGTATGGATGGTTACTAATGATGAGTAATACTTGCATCCTTTTGTGATTACCCTTGAACATGTTCCATTTCCCTACTTGAGATGAAAAATAAAAATATATAAGATGGAATTGTAATGCAAAATATTAGCTAATGACTAGTAACATGTGTATGGATATTCGATTATATTTTGATCCTTATGTATCAACTACATGGACAACCTATTTAAATTTTTTTTCTTAATAACTATGTATGTTTAAAATAGTCACGGTGAAAGAAACTCCAAAAAAGTGGTTGTATTTTGGTATGTTGTAGATTGTTATTTTTTTCCAAGGAAAATCTCATGAGAAAACCTAAGGTATTCTTCCCCATTGTGGATGGCATCCTTAGCAAAGTCATTGGCATATGCTAGTGCACTTGAGCTAGAGGAATCATACTAGGCACTTGGGAAATGTTATGTAGTAGGTCACTACAATTGTGTTCATTGTTTTATTATTGAATCCAATTGATAAACAAATGGTGGTTTTTAATTTGGCATGAAAATAAAAAATTATGCCCCATGGTCATGCATTAAGTTGGAAAGTATTATCTCTATGGTATAATAATAAATCTCGAGGGTCATGCAAATTATCCATTCTTGAAATAAACGAGGTGGATCATTATGAACACCCTCCAAAGAGATAGTGTTGCTAAGATTCTCCTTGGAAGTATTTGCAAATTCACATTCATATTCCTTTGCATAGATGTTGTGTTTCAATAACCTATTTAGCACAATATCGAAATGATATATGTTCCCAATGAATGTTTGGTTATATATGATTGTATATTCAAAGAAAACCATAAAAAATATATGTAGGTACTTAACAAACACATTTTTAATTAAATATCGAATCTAGTTATCCTTTTTCCATGAAAAATATGTTTATATTCCATATGAGGAATATGCATGTTTTGGTCCTTGAGGGATTACCTAGAAAACAAGACTTTAATCCATTACAAGAAATACTCATTATGAGCTCAACATGTCACATATAGGAATTAAACCCAAGTGGGGAGAATAACAACATTTCTTCTAACCACCTAAGCTAAACCTAATTTACAAATATAGATAGTTATTTATATGTTTATTTTCATTATGGATTAAGAATATTTTCATCGGAATTACTTGATATGATTAATTATGGAAATATATGACCATCGCCAAGGATGGAACAACATTTGTGGTGTTTAATCTCGAGGGAAATGAGGTAGCTATCACAAACCTAATAAACTTGCTCAAAATTTTTTGTTTGGTCATCTCCAATCATGTAGCAATATTTTTCCTTAGATGTGATGTCTTGATCAAACCATGCCTACTAAAACTAGAATACACCTCTTCATTCAAAGTATACTAATAAATCTACCTTGAATTACAACAATTATAAATATGTGCCATGTCCTACTTTGCTTAGCCTTATTCAAAAAAAAATATCAGGCATGCATCTAGCCATGAATTAAAGCAATCCCAACAATACTTAACATATTTAACACTTAGGAAACGATATAGCATACATTAAAAACATACGAATATAACACAATATATGTGGTATGCTAGCACCAAGATAGTTCTTAATACCCTTTTATTCAATATGTAAGAATGTTACAATGTTACAAACAGGGGAGCCCGACCACTACCTGTAGCTCAATTACATTAGTACAAAGAATAAGGTAGTCACCATCCAAGACAACCCAACTATCTGAATGACCAACCCATGTTGCATGTGAAATATTTCCTCCTATAGGCATTAACCTCAACTCAGTCACTTATCCAATTTAGCAACTTGTGGCGCCAACCCTTGTGCAAGATGACCAAAAACCACTTCCTTAACTTCTTGCTTCCAATTGGTTCCTTCCTTGATTCCTTAGCTTATAAAAGTGTTCACCTACTTATACATTCCTTTACTTGTGTGCAAGAAATACATATACTCCAAGTGAACCCATATTCATAACTCATGTCGATCCACCTAACTTGTGCCATGACTATCTTATCTCCCAATCACCTAGTTGTTTATGCCCAAGCATTCCATTAATCGAGTCAATGTTGCATCAAGCCTAAGTCATCCAAATATTCACAGCCTAATCCATACTTCTGCAACTCATGTAGATGATTCCCCTTAGGTTTTGTAATATTCCCAATTATTCCTAAGCTAATTGGAATATTAATTTTTGTTTCATTTCTTTGTTTTAAGAATACAAGTGTAAAGGAGGTCCATAATACTCCTAAACAATGAATAAATCAATGCCAAATGCAAAAAGGCTGAATCTTGGCTACTAAATCAAGCACCCTTAGGTGTGAAAAGGGGATGGACATTTTGACTGGGTCAACCTTGACCAAATCTACAGCGTTGTCATGGAGGAGTGGCCATCAATGTGGCACAACGCAGTTTTAGATGGAGATGCTTTGTGTGAAAGGAGTGATTTCATTAAAGGTGGTTTAGGGTTTGCAAGCTCTTAACTTATAAAAGGAAGAGATGGCAACATGAGAACATTGTTGATGATGTTATAATTTTTTGAGTATATGGTCTGTTTAGACATATCTCATTCTCTTGCTGTTTAGCTGAGAATAATGTTGTTTAGCATTGGGCGTTCCTGATCGGGAATCCCACCTCTTTCCTTGAGAGACCCCTTGGAAGAGTCTGTGTTGCATAGTCCACTATCTGGTTGAAGGCCAAGCTTCTCTTTTCAACTACAACGCAGATCCTGTTGAGGGCTTGGTTGTCTTTGCAAGCTACAACAAGTGGAGACTAGATCTATTCAGATCTAGGCCATTTCAGTGCTCCTTTTCAGTGGAGGAGGCTTCTATTCCATTGGGAGGAGAGTATTGGACATCTTGAGATTCATTTTCTGATCTTGGCATGTGGCCAAACATATTCTAAACCCTACAACGCAATTTTTCTTCCAAATCTACATTATTCTTGTAGGTGCTATTTCAGGGTATTTTGGCACATCATTTGGAGGATTGGTTTTCAACTGTTGGGGATTTGCACTTCACTTTGGAGATCCATTGGAGGAGATATATTTCTTGTTCATATCAGATCAGATCTCAATACTTCTGAATATCTGAATATTTCTGCAGATCTGCAAACTCAAATCTCAGATCTACTTCATGTACATGGTGTAATGTTGAAAACCCCAAGGGGATTTTGAAGAAGAGCCTATATAGTGTATGGATCTATTATAGATCTGAATTTTCATACAATTATTTGCTCTATATCTGAAGTGTAATCAACAGTTGTTGCAGCCTAATAAAATAACGTTGTAAAGCCCTTTTCAGTGTTAATACATGGTTGCAACACCTCTTTTTGAGGATTTTCTTCTATTGGAGACTTGTATTTCATATTATGCATCTCATGGGCCATCTTGTAAATCTATTTTTCTTCTGTAAATACATTTGAAAGGTCTCCATATTGGCCTCCTACTTTGTCTTTGATGAACTACATTATTTTCCTGCAAATCTGCTTTCTATTGTTGCATTACCCATTTGGGATATTACAGTGGAATTGGAGCATCATCTTGGCATAGCCTGTGATTTACAAGAAGCCAATATGTCTTCTAAAGAAGAAGAACCTCTTACTAATAGAGAGAAGAGGTATCTAAAGAGAAGGAAAAAGAAGAAATTTTATTACACCAATGACAATGAAGACAAGGGTAAAGCCCCTGTATCTGGAAGTGAAGAAGAAGAAAATGATTTTCCTAAGATCCTTCTTAGAGCTATGCAAGATCTTGCTAGAGAGACAAAAGAGATGAGAGTGGACAGAATCAAATAATCCCCAAAAGGATTCCATCTTAGAGAAGGCTCTGGCATATCTCCTCACTGGAATGATCAACCAGTGCATCAGCCACAAGTTTCCCAACACTCTACCATGCCTACCTTTTTGGCTGTGGGAAATGAAGGGTTTCAAGAGCATGAATCCCTTGAAGACTATTTTGAAGAATATGAGTCTCAAAATCAAAGATTCAAAGATAACTTGAGTTTTCAGGATTTTTGTCATATCAAGGACAATAGAAGACCAAGGCATCATCATAGAGGTGGTGGATTCATTCAGAATCGTGATCGACACCACACTATGGGAAGATTATTTTTAACCAATTTTGATGGGTCATCCAAGTGTTTTTCCAAATCTTGGGTAGAAAAACTTGACATCTACTTCCAGTTGAACAAGGTTCCAGATATGGAGGCTATCAATATTGTAGCGCTGCACCTTGAAGGTGAAGCACATGACTGGTGGTTCCATGGATTGTATACATTGGGTCATGCCAATGTGACTGCTTATTCAAAGTTCACTAGAAGGCTGGTGGAAATATTTGATAGAAGAGATCCAGAGGCACCATTCATGAGCCTTGCAAAGTTGAAACAATCAGGTAATACAAAAACTTACATCTATGAATTTTTAAGACTTTCTGTTATGGTTCTTGATTTCTCTATAGCAAGAAGGGTGACATGTTAATTGATTGTTTAGATGAACCTCTTCATGGGTTGGTTAAATATACCAAGCCCACTAGCATACATGCTGCTATTGAAAGGGCTAGAGACCTTCAAGATGCCTTACCAAAAGAAAAGGCAACTTTTTAGCATAAGCCCTCTTTTCCTTCAAAGGGAAAGGAAGAAAAAGTTGCTCCTTCAAAGGAGAGCTCATACAAGAAGCCTCTTGATGATGAAGTACAAAGAGATCTAAGAATAAGGAAGCTTTGCTTCATTTTCCAAGAATCATGGGTACTTGGACATAGATGTGCTACTGGAAAATCACATTACATAGAGGTCTTCTCAGATGATGAGGAGGGAGAAGAAGATGAACCAAGAAGAGGTCACAGCGCTAACACTACAGGAGGAGAGCCAACACCATAAGGGGATGGGAATGGGGAATTTTCTCCTATTGGAGGGTCTCTTGCATATTTGAGAGGAGTACATGTCGAGTCATAAAAAGGTATCTTTTGAACACCTAATTAGTCTACATTAATCATCAATCCGGGAGCGTCTTTTTATTCCAAGAGTGTACTCTGTCTGAGGCTGAAATTTTCTAAGAGCAATGCTATGAAGATGTAGTATAAAATAACAAAAACAAAAGTAACCAATGCTTGAAAAGAAACCTAATTACAGTGTGAATGGAAAGATTAAACTACTTCAATCTTTGCAGAACATCAATCAGGGATGCAGTAGCAGTAACTCTTTCCCTTAGAAATCGATGCAAGATGACCAATCTGGGAACTTGGAAGCTAAAGCCTCTATCCTCTACAGTTGGAGATCTTAAAGCAATCAAAACGAAAGCAGATTCAATGAAAGCAACTTAAATGAAACGCAATCTGAAAAGGAAAAGCAGCGTGTAACTACAACTCATCTGTTTTCTAGTAAAAAACTATGAATAAGTAATGAACAGAAATGGAACAGCAACGCGAATTGAACAACAATTACGATTCTAACATATTCAAGGCACTAGATTTCTATGCTTCAATTCTGTCGATAGCTTCTCACCATGCAACCACCAATTATAACAGATTATAAACTAAAGGAACAATAACTCAAATCAGATACAAGTCAGTGAAGCCTTAATATAACAGAAAAATAATCGAACATCGAATTGTGCTTATTGTAAAGAAGTGAAACAAAAATGACTCTGTATTTGATCCAGTCAGAAATAAACCAATTCAAACATTAAACGCACTCCACATGACAGTAAACAAATATTAAAATACAAACATCGAAGTGATTCCACCAGAGCCGGGCCCTTAGCGCCAGTGAAATACTGCTGGGCTAATTCAGAATTGCAGAAGGTAAATAAAATGCGTGCTTTGTATTAAACCAACATAAAGTCTTACAGAAAGGTTTCTCTCAAACAGAGAGTTAATTTAACAGAGAGAATGTAAAGTCTTTCGACCGATTCCCAATAATAATAACAATCCATCCCCCGTCACTAAAGGACGTGGATTTATATATCAACTCTTCGACAGACCAATCAAAGAACAAGATAAGTTTGAACAACGATCACTCCTCTGTGTTTAGTTATCATTTTGTTTGTGCTGACTGAGGCCGAGCTGTTCCCTGTCTTTTCTGGGCTATTCGTTCAGATCTTCTTGCCCTTGGTTGGATATGATTCAATGCTGATGGAGCAGCAGTTAAATTGTTCTCAACCCCGCCTTTGGTACAACTGTTCACCTCTCCGAATTTCTGTTTTTCAATCAAAAAGTAACCTTTAGTCACCTTTTCTTATTAAACATAAAACTTTCCAATTAATTTGTAATTCCTATGATAAATTACCTTTTCAAGGCAAATAGGAGTATATTTATGGTAAAGAATGAGTAAATATACAATAATTTCATACCTCTTTCACTGCCCAACATACCCCCCTGCTTAATCATTTTCATGTCCTTATGAAAACTATAGTTCACATGGAGAGCAGTTAAAGAATAAGCCAAATAAGGTTTGTCATCCATAGGCCTAAAACCATGGAGTGCAGCTAATTCCTCAAAAGTATGTTCTTGTCTATCCTTCAGGAAGTTCATAAATAACTTTGTAGTCTAGAGCAGGGTACCATACAATAGGGCTGCGAAATCTACATCCTAACCAATATGGTCCTTCTTTTAAAACAAGATGGCTATAGGAAATGAGACGGTCTGCAGCTAGCCCAAAGTTTCTATAATTAAATGGTTTCCTATTTTGCACATTCTGATTCGAGGTTCTCCACCGGACCTTGGCCGCTATGTAGGCTTGGTTTCTAATGGATGAAAAATAATCTATTCCATTCAAAATGACTTATTTATGGACATGCCCCAGAGTTTGGGTAACACCTTCTCTTGTCATCAAGCTTTTCTGTCTAGCCCAAAATTGAAGTGGGTCCTGAGGTTCACTTTTGACCCATAGATCTAATCCATTTTCCTTCCTTTGAAAGGCGTTATAAGCTTTAAGCCATTTTAATTGATTTACAACAAAGGAAATGAATGCCTAAAACTGAACATCTCCAATAAAAGGGCTAGGGTTTGATTCATAGTCATTTTCAAGTATTAGATTATGCAAGTAAAATTCACATAATAGGCGCTGTACTTTGATCCCATAAAGTTTGCGGCATGATATCAAGTCATCTATTGTTTTTAGCTCTATGGATTTCCCTGCCCTAACTGCCTTGATCTTTAATTGTAAATATCTTTCTAGTAAAAAAAAGCATAGTTTTTGGCGGGGCATCTATAGGCTAAGACATCAGTATACAAGGAGCAGAGAGTGTCCATTTGAGTGTAGGCTATTTTTAGTTGGTTCATTACCTTATTAGCCTTTACCTCTGCTTTCCGTCGTTTTTCATGAGCTTCAGCTTCTGCTTCATGAATAATTCTCATTTGTTGCTGCAATTCCTGATATCTTGTTCTTGGGACAGTATCTTCCTCCAATCTCTGCCTTTCTATTCAGGCCTGCGTCAATTCTTCCCTAAGTCTGAACAGTGTTGGCTCACTGAAAGTGTGCTGACTGTTAGATTGCATATTTTCACTCAAAACTGGTTCCTCTGGAAAAGCTTGTGTTGGAACAGCTATTTGTTGCTCCGCATCCTCATAATTAGGCTCAGGTATGGTTTCTTCTGTAATTTGGGGGTTCCTATCAGTGGTCACTCTTCTCTTTTTCGAGCTTCTTTTGATAGAAATGCTTCTTTTCTTAGGGGCTCGCTTGGGCATGTATTTCATTCTCAGAACCCTAATAGTCTGCCTAAGCTGTTAAACTAATTTATGAAGCTTTATTCGCTCCCTTCGAAGCTTCTCAATCTCAGTTGTTTTCTTCTTCTTTCTTAATGGAACAGCCGTTCCTTTATCTGCACTTGTTTGCTCAACAGAATTTTGGCCCATATCAGCCGTGCCTTCAGTAAAATTCTCTTCTTGTTCTTCTCCTTGGGGCTCCTCTTCTACATTCATGTGCCCTTGGCTCAATTCTTCTGGAATCATGTTCTCAGTTAACTCTGCAGTCCCCTGGGGGCTTCCAGCATCGTTGTTTTCTTTCTCCTGCTCACATCCCTCAGGAGAAGCAACCCTAGCTTCGCTAGGGTTTGCTATTTCATTTAGTTTTTCTCCACCTGTTTCTTTGTCAATTGAAGAGTACTTTGGTAGTTGATTAATATCTATATTGAGGTCCAAGGGGCTATGCGGCCGTGCATAATCACTCATATTGGCCAAAATCTGGGCCAATTGATCTTCCTGTAAAGGGCTTACGATAACATTCTCGGGCAGCTTTGTTTCATCCTTATTGCTGCTATGATTGTCCTCATCCTTTTCACAGGTGTGATAACTTCCTTCCTCTTCATCTGAATACCAAATTTCTCCCTCAAGTTCTTCTTCTCCAGAATTTCCTTCGATTCCTTCTTCCTCTACACTGGGTTGTCTTTCACTGCTGGATTGGCGGATTATTTCTTCTTCGTCTGAGTAGCGAATTTCTCCTTCCTATTGTTCTTCCTCATCAATCTGAGGGCTTACTTCCTCTAATTTCTCTTCCTCGTCAGTGCGAGGGCTTACTCCCTCCAATTGTGGAGGCTGTTCCTCCTCTGAGCTGTGCAATTCCAGGGGCTGGCTGCTGCCCAAAAGTTCTTCCACTATCCTTATAATTCGTTTCAACCGGTGGGACTGTCTATGAGTAGAAGGCTCAGCAATTGAGTCGACCATCCTCTTCCGTTTTGGAGCGGGTAGAGCTAACCCTCCATCAATGGAAAATATTAATTCTTCCCAGCTGGTCTGTTGCTGGGCGAGGCTATGACTCACTATTAAACGAATTAAACAATGGTGGCTGACCACCATATCTGCATGCTGGGCCTTTCTTATACCACGAGCAGTATCATGCAACAAAGAATTTAAAAATGCAGGAAAATTAAAGGTGCATTTCTATTTTAATACGGCTAGTAGCTTAAGGTGGCGAGGTCTTACCACATCCTTTCTTCCGTCGCACGTTATGTAAGCCTGCACAATTTTGGATAACTCTGTCCATGGCTCTCCTAATGACACTGGCTGGACTCCTTTACCTTTGATGACTAACGTCTGTCCATCATCTTGAAAAAAATTTATGGCTTCACGAATCCTAATTTTCTTCTGAGTCCAGACAGTACCTTGCGCGGGAATGCCAGACACTTCTGCAATTATCTCGTCGGATACAACTATCTGCCTCCCTCTGACCATGGATGATCCTTCCTGTAGGTTCAATAAAAATTCAGTGGCCACAGCTTCATGGGGTTGCTGCATTCTCAAGAAATATGTAATCCACCCCAGTCTTTCTAAGATTGTCTGTGCAGCATCAGAGATGATCAATACTTGCGGTTCACTGCGAATTGGCCGTCCTCCCATTTCTGCGTTCTGTTAATTTTCTCAACACAAAGTAATCACAATGGAACAACACAACACAGTTCGTTGAAAATTTGTTATTTCCTAAAATACAGGGATTTGGTTCAAATATAGGTAAGGAAATCTTGGAGTTTGATTTGCATGCAGACATCCGCGCCCCCCGAATGAATGAAAGGTCGTCCTCGGCCGTCAATTGAGAGTAGCATGTGTGGCACAACAGCAGTACAGCAGTAAAAAGCAGGCGTAATTATGATACATTCAATCAAATTGCAACAATTACTGAAATCAATGCATGTAATGAATCGTTAATAAATAGAAAATCGTTTTGTAATGATTCAAATACGAGGAGAAGGGACAACATATGATAACCATAAGTATAATTGCGTTATTTACCACTTTGGATTAATATGATCGACTTATAATGATTTTCATGTATAATAGGTTTGGAGGTAAAGGTAAGGGATTCATATTTTCATTTGACATTTAAATAAAGATATAGGAAAAGGGTTAAATATAACTATTGATGTGTATAAGTGTGACTCCAATACCATCAGTAGAGCTCTGCTGCCCACATGTGTCCATAACCTTGACAGAGTTGCTTTCTTACCCACGAAACCATTGTCCTTTATGTATGCTGAGGAAGTGCTTTTTTATTGAATATCATGATGGAGGCCATTGTGCTGGCTTGGCGACCAAATAAACCACAATGCCGTTCACCGGGAAGAAGTGAAAGGTGGGCAGGCCAGCTCGTGAAGAGACCTCCTGTTCCAAGGACTTCTTGATTTTTTCAATTGTCTGTTGGACCATTTCCCTGGTTTGGTGGCCATAATGGGAATGCCACTTCACTGCCTTCCCTATGATCACGGTAGGCTGGCTCTTGGTGAGACCCCCTATCCTCCATCTGCAAAATCATTATTAATGAAATATATAAATATTTTTTCTTCTTTTCTTTTACACACAACACTTTTCCTTAGTTAATCATAAGGGATGGCTCAACACTCCTTAAGATTAGGGATGGTGGAAGAAGTCTAAACATCTCAATAGAAAAAAAGTATGCCCTTATTCTTATTCCATAGATAAACATCAAAGAAAATTATAGCATGTGGGAAAGAACCAATCATGATAAAAATAATCGATTAGATTAATTCAATGGTAATAAAATAGCAAAGTTATGTTATTGATCATGCCCATTTTTCCTTTTTTTCTTATCATTACTAGACAATTTTCTTGAAAAGATGACGATTTCTTTTGATTTGTTGATTACAGTAAGCTTTAACTTGTATGATTGTATATAAATGATATATTTGCCTTAAGAAAAGTAGTCAAAAATTCAAAATGCTAGCTTAAAACAAAAAACAATCCACACAAAAAAGTGTTGTTCCTTTAAAAAGAACAACAAAAACAATCTGCGGAACTGCTGTTCCTTTCGAAAGGGACAACAAGAAAATACTCTGCGAAAGTGTTGTTCCTTTGGAAAGGAAAGCAAGAGCGCTTCTGCGAAACTGCTGTTCCTTTCAAAAGGAACAATAGAGTGTTGTTCCTTTAGAAAGGAACAACAAAACAAACAAAATAAACATAATTTTTTATTTTTTATTTTTCAAAGAAATCAGATTTCACGAAACAAACGATGAAGAAGGAAATAATATTAACTGAATGTCTAAAAACAAATTCCACAAAACAACAATCAAAAAACTGAAAAATACTTTATGTGCAAAAATTAAAAAAAAGAAGAGAGAAGTGATTTATCAAACTGGTGCCAAGGAGGATTTCTCCCCTTCAGCAAGAATTTCCATTGTAGAATCTTCCCGAAACTGTTGGTAAAAGGATTCCCGGGTGAGCGGTTTATGATACAATCGTACTCGATGACTGTTTACCTTAAAGGAATGTCCAGATCCGTCAATGGTAACTAATGTAACAATGCCATTATCATGCACCTTCTGTATTTCATAGGGTCCAAGCCATCGTGTCTGGAGTTTTCCTGGGAAATCTTGGAACCTGGAATCATATAGGAGTGCCCAATCTCCTTCGTGGAAGATCTTTTCTTTGATATGGGCGTCATGCCATTTGGCTCTCTGTTGCTGAATTAATGCTGTGTGCTGAAGAGCAGAGAGCCTAATTTCATCCAGCTCATTAATTTGCTGCAGTCTTTTAGCCTGGGCTTCATTCAAATCTAGACCCACCTTTTGAGTTGTTCTTAATGTTTGAATCTTGAATTCTATCGGAAATATGGGTTCCTTTTCGAATACCAATTGGTATGGTGAATATCCCGTGGTAGGTCTCCACGTTGTTCGATATGCCCACAATGCTTCTGGCAATCTGTAGGCCCAATCTCGTCTACGAGAGGCAACTGTTTTTGTTAATATAGATTCGATTACTTTGTTCGTGCTCTCTACTTGTCCATTGGCCTGTGGGTGATATGGAGTCGTAATCTTGTGCTGAACGTGGTAGTTTTTTAATGTTTTAGCTAATTTGTTACCTATAAAATGTGGTCCTCCATCTGTGATTATGTCCCTTGGGAGGCCATATCGCACAAAGATTTGGAAAAGAAATTGTATTACAGAGTCTTCTATAGCTTTTGAAAGAGCTTCTGCCTCAACCCATTTGGTGACGTACTCAGTTGCAACTAGGATGTATGTTTTTTGGTTTGAAGGGGGATTAATAGGACCAACATAGTCAAGGGCCCAACGTTCCAACGGTTCAATCACTAGTTGGGGGTTCAAAGGCATTTCATCAGATTGCCCAGGTCGACCTGCCCTTTGGCAGCTATCATAGGTCTACACGAATTTTTTAGCATCTTTAAAGATAGTAGGCCAATAGTAGCCTGTTCGTAAAACTTTGTGGGCAGTTCTACGATCTGCAAAATGTCCGCCACACTGTCCATCATGGCATGCTTTCAAGATGTCAAATACCTCATCCTCCCTAACACATCTCCTTATTTGCATATCTGCACCTATATGAAATAGGCAGCCTCCAATCCAGGAGAAGCGGGTACTGCGATGTATTATTTTCTTACGTTCATTAAGGGACAGATGTTTAGGTAATTTACCTATTGCCAAATAGTTCGCTATATCAGCATACCACGGTGTTCTGATAGTAACAGCGAAGAGATGTTCATCTGGAAAGTGGTCTTCAACTGCTTCTATATCTGTTGGCTTTGGCATTCTTGATAGAAAGTCAGCTACATGGTTCTCTTTCCCAGGTCGATCTCTGATTGTGATGTCGAATTCCTGCAGTAAAATTAACCATCTTGTCACTCTTTCATTTGTAACAGGTTTATTTGCTAAAAATTTAATGGCAGAGTGATCAATATATAGTACTACAGGATACCCAGTTATGTAATGTCTAAATTTGTTTATAGCATGAACTATAGCTAAAAATTCTTTCTTAGTCACAGTATAATTTAATTCAGCAGGGGATAGATTTTTGCTAATATAGTAAATTGCATATGGCTTCTTTTCTTCCTCCTGCCCAAGTACTGCTCCAATTGCTGTGTCTGAGGCATCAAATGAGATTTGGAACAACAAATTCCAATTTGGGCCCCTCAGTACTGGGGCTGTTGAAACGAGCTTCTTCAGATCATTAAAGGCATTGTCACATTTATCTGTCCAAGTGAAATCAACATTTCCAGTCAGTGCATATAAAGGTGCAGCTATTCGAGAATAATGTTCTATAAATCTTCTATAGTAACCAGAAAATCCAAGAAATCTACGTACCTCTGTTTGTGTAGTAGGTGTAGTAATTAACAAGAGTATTTGAATTTTAGCCGGGTATACTTGAATTCCAACTGCTGAAATATAATGCCCTAAGATAACTCCTTCGGTCATCATCATGAGACACTTTTCATTTCTTAAGCAAAGGCTAGTATCAATACATCTTTGCAGTACTTTTTCTAGGTTTTCTAATGCATGCTCAAAATCGTCCCCATAGGGTGTGAAATCATCCATATATACTTCAAGGCCTTCATTTATTAAGTCTGCAAAAATGATGAGAATTTCCCTTTGGAATGTAGCAGGGGCATTGCATAGGCCAAAAGGTAGGACTCGGTAGGCAAATTTCCCCCATGGACAGGTAAAAGTAGTTTTGTCCTGATCTTCAGGGGCAATCTGGATTTGATTGTACCCACTGAAGCCATCAAGGAAAGAAAAGAATTTCTTTTCTGCCAATGTGTCTAATACCTGGTCAATGAAAGGAAGGGGAAAGTGGTCCTTCTATGTTGCTTTATTAAGTTCATGGTAATCGACACATATCCTCCACTTCCCGTTCTTTTTTGGTACTACCACTAGTGGGGAGACCCACTTGCTATCAGATATTGGGTAGATGAAATTAACATCAAATATTTTTTGTAATTCATCTTTCACAATATCTTTAAGGTGAGGATTTAGTCTCCTTTGAGGTTGGCGAATGGGTCTGGCATATTTTTCAATGTAAATGTGATGAGTACACAATTGAGGATCAATTCCTTTCATGTCGGGGTAATCCTATGCAAAGGCTGCTTTGTATTTTCGTAATAATTGGACCAATTTCTCTTCTTGTTCAGCAGTGAGATTTTTATTAATATTTAAAGTTTTTCCCGGCTCAATTTCTACAACCTTGCTATTACTCATAGAAGTAGTAGGTATTGTTTGATCGGGAATATTTTTGAAAGGATATTCGTCTTCTTTATTATCGAATGCTGCTTTGATCATGTGACATTGCAAATGAGATCTGGTTTGTGACTTATTAATAAAATTATTAATGATATCATCCTCTATTTGATCTTCAAAATAAAGAGCGTTTTCTATAGTTAGAGGTGATCTCATATTCTCCATAAGATATGATGCAGGTGGTTTTCTTGTTTTGATTATTGATAGACTTGGCTGGGCTGGGGGATATAGGGCTAAATTTTTAACATAATTTCCCCTTGTAATTGTCATGTTGCCTTGTCGGAATCCAATATAAGCATCGGCAGTTGCCAACCAATGTCTACCTAGAATTAACGGATGTCCATCTAGTCGATTCTTCGGATTGATAACCAGGAAGTCAGCAGGGTATTCCCAGGAATCTACAGATACCATTACATCTTGTAGTATACCTTCTGGTTTGACTACTGATTGGTCAGCCAATTCCAACAAGGTTGTTGTTGGTTCCAGTGATGTAATGCCAAGTTTTTGACAGGCGGTGGTTGTTAAAATGTTGATTGCTGCCCCCTAGTCAACTAAGGCATTTGGAAATGATTGACCATTGATCTGCACTGTCACTATAGGATTTCCTGGGTCTTCATATTTGATGGGTGTTTCTATTCCCGATAATAAGTCAGATAAGGTACCGACTATTTGGATAGTAGGATTGGTTGTTGTCCTCCTCTTTGGCTTCTTTATGCATAATTCCTTAATAGTTTTTGCATATATAGGAATATCTTGAATAGCTTGGAGGAGAGGGATTTTTATACACAAATTTTTTAATTCTCCCAGAAGATCGAAATTAGGTTGTTCTAATGGACGAGGTATAATTAATTGTTCTGGGAATGGTGGAGAGAAAGTTGTTACTTGTTGTTGATTTCGTTGTTGTAATTCCTTCTCATTTTGTTCCGTTTGTTCTATTGGTAACGGATCTTCAGTGTGGACATCATTGTTTCTCTCTGTCTCGACTATGCGCCCAGACCTTAATTGAAGATCATTACACTCCCTCAGTTCAGTTTCTACTTCTGGAGGTTCCATGATTTGAACAGACTGAACTGGACTATTGTTTGGGTTTGGGTTGGGTTGGGCTGGGAGTTGTGGTCTTAAACTGGCAGTGTAGGTTGAGAGAGAGGAATTGATCCAACTGGCTGATTTGTAGGTTTTTTCCAGTTTGATTGCCAGGCCTGACTCTGAGAAGTAGAAGGGGACCATTGCGTAGGCCAGAAAGGTGGGTAGAAAGGAAAGTTAGGCCAATATTTTGATTTGTTTGATTTGGCCAAGATGTGGGAGGAAATGGCTGTTGTGATCAATTAGGAAAAGATGGTTGATTCTGCCACATCCCACTATATTGTTGAGTATTATATTGAGGAGTTTGAAAAGAAAATGGATCATTTGGCATACCTGATGGTCGTGGTTGCCATTGTCGACACTGATTAAGCAGACATACCACTTCCGATTCTTCTTCTGCCTCCTTATAAACTGCTTTTAGGCCAGGAAGTGAGGGACATTCTTCTGTAGGGTGATCTTTCGTGCAAATGGCGCAAACTTTAATCACATCCAACGGGCATTCTTTGTGGCTGTGCTTCTTTCTACATCTGGGGCAGAATATTGCCAAGTTCTGCTCTGCTTCTGCCTGTTTCTGTTTGGCTTGCATAATATCGAACTGTGTTGTTAGAGTCCCAAGTATGTCTGTCTTAAAGTCTTCCAGCAGATTTCCAATCTCTGCACGAGTCACACCTTCATTAGAGGTCTTATTTTCCCTTGTGATCATATCACGTTCTGCTGATTTCAGCCTTGTATTGCCCCTCGAACACCTGATACACAAATCAATGATGTTAGGATAATTTTCCTGATATATATCACATTTTCCCATAATATTCAATGTTTCAACCCATTGATCTTTCATTCCCCTAATTAATGTGGTTTTCAAAACATTATCAGGTAAGGGTAAAGATGCATAAGGGGATCTCTGAAGATTATATTGAAACCGTTCCACATACTCTTCCAAGGTCTCATTTGGTTTTGCTGTCATATGGAATATCTCATCTTTTAATTCCCAAGACCTGCAGTAATCTTGATATTTATTCAAAAATGCAACTTTCATATGATCCCAATCAGTTATGACACCCCCACCTAATCCCATAAACCATCGTAGGGCTGCCCCTTTTAATTTAGAAGGGAATAGTTTTAGTTTTTGGGCATCGGTGGTGTAATCGTATCCTCTGCACAACACATCAAACTCAAATAAAAACGCATCTGGGTCCTCTGATGTTAAGCCGTGAAATGTGGGAATATGTTGCAGAGGAATAGCTTTCATGGGTGCATTGAATGCAGTATCTACTATAGGATATTGTAGCGTAGAGGTCTGCTGCTGATTCTGGTTTTGGTTCTGGGCCATTTGATCGAAGATATGCCAATATCCCTCTGGGATTTCCAAGGAATTTCTAGGTTGACGAGCAGGGGCAGGAATAGCTTTGAAAACACTCCCTTTGTCTGGGATAATAAGTATTTCTTGTCGACTTACTGTTTGAGGTGATTTAGTACCTTGGTTCCGGATAAGTTGAACATCACTTCCCTTATCTAGGCTGCTTATTGTTTGGGTAGTTTCAATAGGAGATTTCAAGTTTGTGATTTCTCCCGTTTCCCCTTCTCCTTCTCGGAGATTGCTAGCATTCCCTTCTTAAAGGAAACTTGTGCAAGGATTCTCAATTTCTTGGGAATCTTGCTCAATTCCCTCTGTTTGACTATGTATCTCAGCAAAGGCTTCAGATGGTGATTCTGTAGCCTGAAGGGAACTAGTAGGCTGTCTAGAAGTAGTTCTTTTAAATCCAACTGATGGCTGAGATTCAGTTCTTTTAAGGATTTTGTCAATAAAGGTTGTGCGCCCAAGGGTCACTGGTCCCTTAGGTTTTTCAGTTTTAGGAGGAATTTTGTTTCGCTTAGTTGATTTATTCATTCAAAGAAAAAAACCTTCATTCCTACCTAAAGAAAGAAGCTTACCTACTTCTGCTGTGAAGCGGGCTGCAAGCAAGTGTGTTTCTTGGCCAGTGCGCAGGTTCCTACCTTCTGTCTTTAATACCCAATT
The DNA here is from genome assembly GCA_034641835.2 of Pinus albicaulis. Taxonomy (NCBI): domain Eukaryota; kingdom Viridiplantae; phylum Streptophyta; class Pinopsida; order Pinales; family Pinaceae; genus Pinus; species Pinus albicaulis. The sequence goes on from CM076570.1 coordinate 247,888,512, forward strand.
CTTCGCAAGCAGAAGAAAATCAGCTATGCATTACTCCTTTAAAATGGCATACACTCTCCCCGGCAACGATGCCAAAATTTCGAGTCATAAAAAGGTATCTTTTGAACACCTAATTAGTCTATAGTAATCATCAATCCGGGAGCGTCTTTTTATTCCAAGAGTGTACTTTGTCTGAGGCTGCAATTGTCTAAGAGCAATGTTGTGAAGATGTAGTATAAAATAACAAAAACAAAAGTAACCAATGCTTGAAAAGAAACCTAATTACAGTGACATGAATGGAAATATTAAACTGCTTCAATCTTTGCAGAACATCGATCAGGAATGCAGTAGCAGTAACTCTTTCCCTTAGAAATCGATGCAAGATGACCAATCTGGGAACTTGGAAGCTAAAGCCTCTATCCTCTACAGTTGGAGATCTTAAAGCATCAAACCGAAAGCAGATTCAATGAAAGCAACTTAAACGAAATGAAATCTAAAAACGAACAGCGGCGTGTAACTACAACTCATCTGTTTGCTAGTCAAAAACTATGAATAAGTAATGAACAGAAATGGAACATCAACGCGAATTGAACAACAATCACGATTCTAACATATTCAAGGCACTAGATTTCTATGCTTCAATTCTGTCGACAACTTCTCACCATGCAACCACCAATTATAACAGATTATATACTAAAGGAACAACAACTCGAATTAGATACAAGTCAATGAAGCCTTATGATAACAGAAAAATAATCGAATAACGAATTGTGCTTATTGTAAAGAAGTGAAACATCAATGACTCTGTATTTGATCCAGTCAGCAATAAACCAATTCAAACATTAAACACACTCCACACGACAGTAAACAAAGACTAAAATACAAACAGCGAAGTGATTCCACCAGAGCCGGGCCCTTAGCGCTAGTGAAATACTGTTGGCCTAATTTAGAATTGCAGAAGGTAAATAAAATGCGTGCTTTGTATTAAACCAACATAAAGTCTTACAGAAAGGTTTCTCTCAAACAGAGAGTTAATGTAACAGAGAGAATGTAAAGTCTTTCGACCGATTCCCAATAATAATAACAATCCGTCCCCCGTCACTAAAGGACGTGGCTTTATATATCAACTCTTCGACGGACCAATCAAAGAACAAGATAAGTTTGAACAGCAATCCCTCAGGATCGAAAGATCCTGAGGGATTTGCTCCTCTGTGTTTAATTATCATTTTGTTTGTGCTGACTGAGGCTGAGCTGTTCCCTGTCTTTTCTGGGCTATTCGTTCAGATCTTCTTGCCCTTGGCTGGATATGATTCAATGCTGATGGAGAAGAAATTAATTTTTTCTCAACCCCGCCTTTGGTACAGCTGTTCACCTCTCCTAATTCCTGTTTGTCAATCAAAAAGTAACCTTTAGTCACCTTTTCGTATTAAACATAAACCTTTCCAATTCGATTGTAATTCCTATGATAAATTACCTTTTCAAGGCAAACAAGAGTATATTTGTGGTAAAGAATGAGTAAATATACAATAATTTCATACCTCTTTCACTGCCCAACAGTACCTAAGTACTTGACCTTAAGAGTTCAAGGTTTCATCTTGAATCAGAGGGTTTCCATGTTGATTGATAGTGGGGCTACCCACAATTTCATTGATGCCCAACTAGTGCAAAGGAGGGAAATACCCACTGATACCTTTGAGGGATTCTCTGTTTTGGTCCCAGGATATAGAAAAATGAAATGCATGCATTATGTACCATCCTTATCAGTCACTATGGGGACATATACATTGGTTGATCACTTCTTTGTGGTTGAAATATCTGACACCAATGTGATTTTGGGTGTTCAATGGTTGATTACATTGGGGAAAGTCACCATTGATTGGGAGGCTTTGCAAATGGAATGGGTGGAAAAAAAGAGTGGTGAGACTCAAATGATCAAAGGCATGCATACATATCCCTCACATACCACTTCCACACAAAAAACAGAGATGGATTTGCGTAGTGGAAGCAAGGACCTTACAGTCCCATCTATCATGCTCATGAGATTTCTGCATGGGACACTACTATCTAGTGACAAACCACCTGGGAGGCCACCTGATTTAGATTTTGTGGGAGATATCTCACAAAATGATGCTCCAAGCTTAGATATAGGAGGGATGGGAGCATTGGAAGATAATGATACAACGCTGGGAGTCTTGGGTAGGTTCAAGGATGAGGGAGATCCTCTCCCAATATCATCATCACCCATTCCCATTTTCGATTCTGCGCTGTGGGAGGAGAAGAATGGAAGGAATTGCCTTCCAACATATACCTTTGGCATGGTATATGTCAAGGAGGAGAGCAGCCACATGAAAAACATTTCAGTTGATACATCATCAGCGCTGTCATTGTTGGGGAGTTTAGATCCATATTGGAAATCCTAACTGTTGGTGGATTATTCCAAGGATATTCACACTTGCATGATACTTGATGATCAACTGCATGAAGAGGGCTATTTAGTCCAAGAAGGAGTCATCTATCATCATGGTAGGATCTTCTTGTCTAGAGGCTCAAAGCTCAAGGAGAATTTTCTACAAAGAGCCTATGAAGAGTTCTGTTTCAGCCACACATATTCCATGAAAATCTACAACATCATTATGGGGAGCTTTGATTGGGAAGGCTTTGGAGGAGAAATACATCAGAATTTTCAAGAATGCATGAACCATGTGGAGCTGGGGCAGCAATATGACTATATGAAAGAGTTATTTCAGCCATCTCTTCCTTTTTTTGAGAGAGGAGAATGATCTATGCACCACTCCATTTGTGCAAGGAGGATTGTTGGTGAAGGACATACTCATGTAAATCATGTTTTATTTTCTGATTATATGTATTATTTTACCATGTGTATGCAGGCCATGACTCCAAGGAGGAGTATTGTACCTTATAAACTTCATGGCCAAATTTGGGCCCCAAAAATTTCTGAACATGGCCACTGCCTTAGAGGACAAAGGGAGATTTTGTTTCATGATGGGTGCATTCATAAGGTACCAAATATAACTCACACTTTCAGCCATGGTGAGATGACATGGGAAGAAGGTAAGTGGTGGGTAAACCACTTACCACATCTTGATCTAATGCAGTCAGGAGATGCACTGCGCTGGTTCCACATGTGGGACTATGACCCACCTCCATATGCACAAATTTCTGTTTGCTTGTATGTAGTTTTGATCCCATACATTGATGATGTACTTGTAATTTTTATGGGAATGTATGGAGGGAGGATGGAAGGTATGTATGTACCTTATGGGATGGAGACTCTCTATGTGTCTTATGCTACATGTTTCATGGAGAGCATTGGGCATGCCATGTTTGTTTCATTTGAGCTATTGTCTCCTTATGGGATGGACTATTTACATCTCATGAGAACTTTGAAGGAAAAATTCATGGAGGGCTGGATTGGTGAACACTTAGCTTATGAAGGAAGCTTATCACATGTTGGTGTCACCAATGGAGGAGGAGAAGAGTTGCAACACTCACCTTATCAGTTGCTTGAGGACAAGCAACATTTGGGAGGGGAGGACTCTAATATTTCCAATTAGTCCTAAGCTAATTGGAATATTCAATTTTGTTTCTTTTCTTTGTTTTAAAAATAAAAGTGTAAAGGAGGTCCATAATACTCCTAAACAATGAATAAATCAATGTCAAATGTAAAAAGGTTGAATCTTGGCTGCTAAATCAAGCACCCTTAGGTGGGAAAAGGGGTTGGACATTTTGGCTGGGTCAACCTTGACCAAATATACAACGTTGTCATGGAGGAGTGGCCATCAATGAGGCACAATGTAATTTTATATGGAGATGCTTTGTGTGAAAGGAGTGATTTCAATGAAGGTGGTTTAGGGTTTGCAAGCTCTTAACTTATAAAAGGAAGAGGATGGTAGCATGAGAACGTTGTTGATGATGTTATAATTTTTTGAGTATATGGTTTGTTTAGACATATCTCATTCTCCTACTGTTTTGCTGAGAATAACGTTGTTTAGCATTGGGTGTTCCTGATCGGGAATCCCACCTCTTTCCTTGAGAGGCCTCTTGGAAAATTTTGTGTTGCATAGTCCACTATTTGGATGAAGGCCAAGATTCTCCTTTCAACTACAACATAGATCCTATTGAGGGTTTGGTGGTCTTTGCAAGCTGCAGCAAGTGGAGGCTAGTTCTATTCAGATCTAAGCCATTTAAGTGCTCCTTTTCAGTGAAGGAGGCTTGTATTCCATTGGTAGGAGAGTATTGGACATCTTGAGCTTCATTTTATAATCTTGGCATGTGGCCAAACATATTATAAACCCTATAACTTAGTTTTTCTTCCAGATCTGCGTTATTCTTGTAGGTGTTGTTGCAGGGTCTTTTGGCACATCATTTGGAGGATTGGTTTTCAAGTGTTGGGGATCTGCCCTTCACTTTGTAGATCCATTGGAGGAGATCTATTTCTTTTTCATATCAGATCATACCTGAATACTTCTGAATATCTGAATATTTCTGTAGATCTACAAACTTATATCTCATATCTACTTCATGTACATGGTTTAATGTTGAAAACCCCAAGGGGATTTTGAAGAAGAGCCTATATAGTGTATGGATCTGTTATAGATCTGAATTTTCATGCACTTATTTTCTCTAGATCTGAAGTGTAATCAATAGCTATTGCAACCTAATAAAATAACGTTGTAAAGCCCTTTTCAGTCTTAATACATGGTTGCAGTACCTCTTTTTGAGGATTTTCTTCTATTGGAGACTTGTATTTCCTATTATGCATCTCATGGGCCATCTTGTACATATATTTTGTTGCTGTAAATACATTTTAAAGGTGTCCATATTGGCCTCCTGCTTTGTCTTTGATGAACTGCATTATTTTCCTGCAAATCTGCTTTCTATTGTTGCATTCCCCATTTTGGATATTATAGGTTTTCACATCAAAATCATGCACCAAATGTGGTTGATCTACTCATTTAATATGAGGCCAATTGGATGGTCACCAATCCATCCATTTGATTTGAATATGCATGTCATATCCTTCCATTCGTTTATGGTAAGATTCATTCATGGCATGATAGTACTCCTTCTACCATCCACAAAAAGGTTGTACATCCTCCCCCACTAAATTCATTTCCATCCTAGCAACATCTAACACAAAAGTCTCCTCATAGTACCAAAAAATCTCCCATCCCTTTGAACTATTTTCTTCCTTGGGTCGATCCTTCCATCACACAAAGTACTGATGCTGATAGATTGTATTGAAGAATGAGGTTTCATGGGAAAGTATCTCTTCCACATCCAACTCAAGTTAATTGTCCAAAATTAATTTAGGGGCATGAGAGGTGTATTCAATTTGACACATATTCATTTAAATAATAGGGAAGAAAAAATAGGGGGTTTTCATGTGAGGTGAAAACTTCAATGATTTGTAAACTACCATGGACATTACACTAGATAGTTCATCACAACAAATATGATAAAAATATATTGAAATCCGAAATATATATTGAGTCTTAATTTTCCTTATATTTTTTATTTATTAATTACTATTTTTATAATCATGCATGCAGTATATAATATGCAGAGAATAAATAGAAATTTAATACAATCATTCACAAACCATAATAAACACCAATATATGCTTTGGGAAACCCTTTCTAGAGAAAACCTAGCTAGAAGGTGAGGTTTCTTTGCTCTCTTTTGTCTAAATGGAAATGATGAAAATACAAAGAAATGGTCTCTCTATGGAATTTATTGAGACTTGTGGCTTTTGGGACTCTATAGAACACAAACCCCCTCTATTATGTTCTTTTCCTATCCACACTCATTTAATATGCTCTACAATAGAATAATATGCATGAAAATAGAATGTCACTCCTTTACCTCCTAGTGGTTTGGTTATAACATAGCTTGATAGCCAACTCGGGGTTAAATTTGACCCATTCAACCTTTAACACGAGTTACAATTTTACCCTTCTAAAATATTATTCATAGGCCCCACATGGCTAGTCTCTTTTCTATGAGTAATAGGGGGTGACATGGCATCCTCTTGAATTATGATGGTCAATCCTAATAGGTAAATTTTCGAGAAGCATAACTTTTTCTTTTGAACTCTTTTGAGGTATTTCTTATACTATTGGAAATGTCTCTACATGTAGAATAAAATTAGGTGGTGCACTTAGGTAGCAAAATTTCACCCCCAAAAAAAATCATCTAAGGCCTCAAACTGGCCATGGAAGGTTTTAGACCTCAATTCTCCAAATTAGGTCCCATTGCTAAAACTACTCCTATTAGTTGATTCCTTCAATTTTTCCACTTTGAAAATATTGATATGCATGAAAAAAAAATATAATAATTCCATTTGAATCATCTAATTTTTAGTTAATGTTGTTGATCTTCTGAAGGAATTTAAATGAATCATCAAACCTTCATAGTAAGTCACCTTCCATGCCATTTGATGACTTGAACTATTCTATACCTAGATTGAGCAATAAAAAGTTGCTCACTTTGAATTATAAATCTCACCTATCAAAATATATCCATTGCATTATATATCCTTCCACATTGATCAACTGAACACAAACCATCTCAAGTCTATCCTACCAACACTTCATGAACCCCAAAGAAAACACATTTCATCTATAATAGCCTTGCAACCATTTGTAAGGTGTCAAAGGTTGTTGTCTTTTCTAAGGAGTCGAAGGTATTTTTTCCATTGACCAACTCAAATGGACTATAACTATTCATTGATATCTTCTACAAATTATAGTCGAATTAAGACGTGTCTAATAGCTCTAACTAGTTCGTTTAATCCACTTGTATGAAGTGCCTCAAGTAGTCCTCAAAGAGCCATGATGTGCTTGGTATATCCATTAGTCTACAAATGGTAGCTCGAGTTTATCAATAGCCTATTCCCCATGATTTTGAACAACTCCATCAAAAAATGTTCAGTGAACCATGTGTCCCTATCCACAACACATATGCTCAAAAGAATACTCCCAATATTTCACTACATTTTTTAAGAACAACTTTTCCACTTCTTCCATAAAGAAAGGAACCTTCGTTGGAATGGATATTACATGATTAGAAAATCAATCCACCATTATAGTGATTCCATTACGCTCTTGTTCCATCATAATTTGGGTAATGAAGTCCATTGAGATGCTTACCTAACATCCCTTTGGTCTGGGTAAAGGATGTAATGGATATAATTGCATCTTGGTGTCCACCTTGCTTTGGTGGCACATAAGACATGTTTAGACATAGTCCACATCACATCTCATCTTCTCCTAATATTACGATTGTTTCTCATATTGTATAGGCACTGCGACAATGGCTCAGGGTGGGGATTGTCACTCTAATCCCTGCCAACTCTGTTTTAGTTGTCTCCCAACAACATGCTATGGGGAGTAGTCTCTATGGAAATGAGATGATGAAAGACTAGTTAGTAAGCAACCAGTCCATGAGACATGATTGAGTGGCCTAACTACTTGGTTAAATTTAGCAAGATCCAATGATCAAATTAGATTCAAGTATGAGACCATTGCCTTATGGAGTCAAAATGCCTGCTTATTACAAATTAAGATAAAGTAACCAGATGGAAAACCACTGCTTGAATGATTAACTAACCTATATTTTATGAAAATCCTAAGACCTAGGTGTGATGCAAGGCTCTTGGTTGATTTTAAATTATATGCCCATTATAAATGGAACCTCTCTCTTAATTGTTTTGAGATCAATATTTAGAGTAGTTTGTATGATCTAAGCCAATGGGAATCAAGTAGAGGCTTGATTAACGATACCTCCCCCTGTGTTCCAAACACTCGGTGCCTCTGGTGCTGCAAAGACTGTGGCTTCGACAAATCCAAGGTCACCATGTTAACCACTAAAAAGGGGGTGAATCCATAAATCTAGGTGAGAAAGTATGTCCCTATGAATCTATCAACCAAGCTTATGCTTGGAGGTAAATTATTAATGCACTTAGGCCTAGAATGCTTATGCAAGGAATGTGAGTGGGCCTTGAGTTAAGATTTTTTATGTTCCTTGAGTACTTAATGTTAATTAACTTGTAACATAGTACTTAAAAATGAATTGAAAGACAATATTAAAACAAGATAAGTGCTTAATGATACAAGTGTCAATATTAAACAATGGATAAATCCACAAGATGCTTAACAATTTAGAACAATTATCTAATTCAATAATGATTACTTGAGACCATTTAAGATATGTCAATGACCAATGTTAAGATATGCTCACTTAAAATGATAACTAATGAAACTTAAGATGCAAATTCTTAAGATAGAAACCAAAGATATGGAATATTCTTAATATTATGAGTAATTATCCAATGATTTATCAACACAAAGATGCCAATTAAAATCGCTCAAGATATTCCAATGATGATTAATGATATTATGTCAATGTTACTTGATACCAATTAAGGAAGATAAATTACCCAAATAAGACTTAAGATGTTCAACAATATTAGAGCTTATGTGAGTGATTTTAGTGCCAAGTTAATTTTTTATATCTAACACAAGTCAAGTAGTTGTTAGAATTCAATTGTATAAACCACCGTGAGTCAAATTAATTATGTAAAATCACTTAAGTGAAAAATAGGAAAAAAGAAAATATATATCACTTCCAACCAAGAAATTATTAAGTATATGAAACAGAATATGACCAATGAGTTTCCTAATGACTTTCCAATGTAAATTTATGAGTTTTTAGCCCACTTAAGATGGAATATTAAAAAATTATTAGATCTGAATATACTTTTTATGCAGAGATATCAACCATTATAAATTAGATATCCATGCCAAAAGATTGATGCGCAAGAGACTTTGATGTTATGGAAATATGCTAGATATCACATCAATCAATTTTATGCCCCTTGAAGTGTTATTTCCAAATTATATATGATATTATATATTTGATTATTCAGAGATATTCCAACAAGCAAACAAGTAGATCTAATCTCAAACTTCAATGCCCAACTAGCCAAAACACTAACAAATTTTTACTATGAAAATATTAGTGTGCTTAGACTATTTAGAGATGATTTTTAGGGCACGTAAATCATTTTTATGAAAAAAGTATTAGAGAGAAAAAAACTAGGCCCAAGGCCTTGTATAAAACTTGCCTAATTCGCCCAAATTATTTCCAATGAAGATGCCGCCTGAAAAACCAAGTTTTGAGCCAACATCTTCCTACAAAACCCACCAATTCTCAGTCCAAAAATTTCAGAGATGGGTAGAGGGAAAACTAGGGCCAAGAAGGGCTAACACTAGGCCCAATAGGGATAGCGTTAGGCTAGAAGAGGCCTAGAAGGCGTAGAAGCTAAGGGAAAAGGCTGAAGAGGGGCAACGCAGATTCCAAAGGGGAAAGAAGAGGGTTGGAGAGGGAGGAAAAATCCCTAAAAGGTCTACAGCCAAGCCTTAGATGCCTTAAGGGTCCATGATAAGCCCTCTAGGGCTTAGGATGGGGGTCGAGGCCTTCTAGGCCCATGGTCAGGCTAGAAATGGCCTGAAACCCTTGACGAAAGGCCCAAGGCCTTGTATAAAACTTGCCTAATTCGCCCAAATTATTTCCAATGAAGATGCCGCCTGAAAAACCAAGTTTTGAGCCAATATCTTTCTACAAAACCCACCAATTCTCAGTCCAAAAATTTCAGAGATGGGCAGAGGGAAAAATAGGGCCAAGAAGGGCTAACACTAGGCCCAATAGGGATAGCGTTAGGCTAGAAGAGGCCTGGAAGGCGTAGAAGCTAAGGGAAAAGGCTGAAGAGGGGCAACGCAGATTCCAAAGGGGAAAGAAGAGGGTTGGAGAGGGAGGAAAAATCCCTAAAAGGTCTACAGCCAAGCCTTAGATGCCTTAAGGGTCCATGATAAGCCCTCTAGGGCTTAGGATGGGGGTCGAGGCCTTCTAGGCCCATGGTCAGGCTAGAAATGGCCTGAAACCCTTAACGGAAGGCCAAGGGAGGAGGATGATGAACTTAGGGGATTGCGGGAAACCTCTAGGAGGCTTGGAGGTCTGACGTAGGGCCATAGGAAGAAGATGCAGGCGTTGGAGAGGGAATATCTGGGCCTAAGAGCCCTAAAACTTGAAACCCTTACTCTAAAAAAATTATTTGCTTCAGATATGAAATTTATTGCAAATTCCCTTCAGTAGCTTTCCTTACAAAAAATTTGGAGACTAGATTTTACCCTCACCGGCCTAGATCTAGCTCTGATCCAACTCTTATCAATTGATATCACCTGCACAAATGAAAATAAAAACACCCAACACTCCAATATATACAAAAATATCAAAACCCAAAAACCCCAGCTAGAAAAAATAATTTACAAAATATGTTATAAATTTTTTTTTACAAATGTACAAGTATACAATGTTTTTAAAAGGAATTTTGAGAATAATTTTTTTGAAGATTTTTTGATAAATGGCTAAGTGTATTTTGAAGAATAAATGCAAGCTACAACCTTAGCGAAATTAGAAAAACCATAAAAATATTTGAAGTCCAAAAAAGGTCAGCTTGTGCCCACAGTTTGTGAACATGGAGCCCAAGGGTTGGGGAACCTACAAACACTATATAATTCCTCAAGCATAAATTGCTAGAATAACAATGAATCAAATCATCTAAGATAAGCCCATAACTTATCAATAGGGTGTTCCTATTATCTACAATGAAATAATGGTTTAATTTAAAATTTATAACATAATATAGGAATGCTTGTACCCAACACATACCAAAAATCATTAGAACATAGACACCATGAACTGCACCCCAAAGTCTTTACTATGATTCAAAAACATTAGTGTTACATCATCTTTTCTACATAATTACATTAGTCAAACATCTGATGGCTTGAAACACAAATGACACCTAATTTATAGATAAATCCTCTAAGTGGAAAAATAATGGCTAGTTGGCTTGATCCCCATCAAAATAGTCTTGGCCGTCGAAAAATATTTGATCATATTGTAATCTCCACCGTCGAAAATATTTAATTTTGAGGAATTTTCGAATTTATGATTTGACCCATTTTTTATTAGCTCAAAAATAATTATTTTGAGCTAATTTCCTCAAAAAATTGGATTGCCTTAACAACCAAGGCCCAAGGGTCCAATTTTCCTTGAAATTTTCAATATTCCCTTGGCGAGGGACCTCCAAAAATTAATTTATTTAATACCCATGAATTTTTCCACTTGGAGAATTTAAGTTCTCTAAGACTCTAAGTTTGATTTTAATTAATTAATTTTTTGGCTTAGGATTAATTTAATTTTTTCCGGAAAAATTAATTAATTGACACTTGAGGGGACTAAATATTTTTTCTTCCCTCTAATATTTTAGCCATGGTGTTTAATGTAGTAGCCCTAGTGAAAATTTCATATAATAAAGTTAAAAATAATAACCATGGTTGATGGGACACTTATTCCAAGCTGAATGGTGGGAAAAACATCCTAGTGGGTGTTCATTTCGGTTATTATGGCTAAAGGAAATTGGAAAAAGAATTAAAGAGGCAATAAGCATTTTTGGCACATTTATTTATGAAAATAATGGAAATTAGGAGAAAATGGAGATGAAAGGTCATAGGTTGCATGTGAGGAGGAAAATGAAAGAAATAATGGAAAATGAAAAAAATAGAGGTCTCATTGATAAAAAGGCTTATGAGGATCAGTTGGTAAGATTTTTCTCACACTTATGGAGCTCTATCATTATTCTCTCTCTCTCTCTCTCACACACACACACACACTCTTGTACTCTTAGAATTTTCTTGGAGCACTTGGGCATTGGAGCAAGAAAGGAAAAGAAATCAAGGAAGAGCAGGATCAAGCAGCTACGGCGAGGTTCTTTGCAGATATTGATTTTCATATGTGATTTCCTTGCTAGATATAGCATGCATGGAATTTCATGTGGTTTATTGTTGTCTTTTAATGGGTTTTTCTAGGTGTGACAATGTTTTCAGCCTAGCCTTGCCATTTTTTTATAGCTTTGATGAGATGGGTTTCTCATACTTCGGTTGAGCTGGATTGCCAGATGGATTTGAAGTTGAGTGGGGTGAATCTCTCAAATAAAAAACACATGGCATAATGGTCCTTGAACTGGAATGTGGATCATGGTAAATCCACTGGCCTAATATCTCTTGAGTCAGAATGTGGGTTGCAGTAAAGCCAGATTGTGTGCCACAGTGGGCCTAGGAATCCTTGTCGGTGAATGGAAAGATATACGGTAAAGCCAAGGAATGGATTTCTCTCCATTGGGCCTAGTATTCCTGAGATAGGATGTAGGGTAATTCCTGGAGAGATGGTCTCGATGTAGGGCCTAGTGACCCCTGGATAGGACTGTGGGTTATGGTAAAGCCTTAGAGACTAGGAGGCACTCAAATTCCTCACGGTGTAGGTAGAGAACTCTAGTAGCATCCATTCTTGTTTGGTTCCTTTTTGGTTGGTTATGAGTCCCACTTTCATGCTTGGAATATGGCACGGGGATGATTAGCTGAAGAGTGATTTGGCTCAGCTAATCTATGGTCAGGTGGAACGTGGAAGTCCCATCTCTGGTTGGTTTTTACACTCATTAATCAAAAGCTCATTCCTTTGGTATTTGATGTATAATTGCATTGGTTATTATGTGGATTCTATTTTTGTTGTATCCATGGTATTTTTGTTGTTAGTATGTTGGTTATATGCTTGTATTTTATCAGTGATGATGTATTTCTCTATCCATGTTTTAACTTGTAAATTAATGCACAATGTATCTATGGTCAATTTGATGGCATTGTATCTTATGATGTAAGGGAGCATTGCTTCATAGAGATTCTTAGATAAGTATCATACCCCTATGTTTAAATCTATTGTTTACACCTGTAGATGCAATCATTGTGACATGTTTGATGAAATTCCTGTCATCGTTGGGATGGGTCAAAATGAGTTCCTGATGATTTTATTGCTTCCATAACTTTGTTTTAATGTTATTTATCCTCTCCTAAAGTTTCATGAATTTTTGTGTAGTGACCTAGGTTATGGGGCTAAAAAGGTGGCACAAATATCGGAGTTGCAGGCACAAAACTGACTTTTTGGGGCCCTGGCCTCAACCTTGCCTTGGCATTCCTACAACTATAGGCTTCTAGATGCTCCCTTTCCCTTACATACCTATGGTTAAGGCTCAAATGGGTCAAAAATCATTTCCCCCTTAGGGTTCAGGGGTCTGGGAGGTTGGGTTAGCTCTTAGAGGTGTTATTGATGTTGTGTAAGGTATGTTTGTCAGGTTACTGTTGGTTCCACTTCCTTATGGTCATTTTTATAGTACAAATGACCTCCTCATCAGCTCAGAGGAGAAGGATACATGGAAGGAAGAAAATGACCTAGACAAAGACTTATTTTTCCAAGGAAATGCACCCTAGAAACAACTAGGTCGAGTTATAACACATCCTTGCCTCTTTAAGGGAGAATTAGTGCCTAGGTTAACACATTGTCTTGCCTAAGGGACAACGTTACCCATGTTTCATGAGGAAAAAGGGACAAATTCCGTAGTAACTGACTGACATTTCCAGATTTTTCTCAAAGGAGTCAGTCCAAAAAGCAGCAACTTGCGTGCAGGCCTTTGATTGGACATTACTAAACCCAACAGAGCATCTAAAGAGGGAAAAATCTAGTAAAAGCATGGAAGCATCATGGATTTTTCCCTATTCAAATTAGTGGATAAGAATGGCAAGATTGGTCCTCCCAAATTCTTATAAATTGGAGATTAGGGCTCATTTTCAAAGGTCGAAAAGTTGATTGTGTGAAGAGCGTACTTTTTTTGTTGAGTGTGAAGTGTCATGGTTTGCAAGGTTCTTTGAGAACTCTTGGCCTAAGAATTTTCACAGTTGGATATTGAGGAGAGAGAGGGAGGAGTCAGAGGACTGAGGGAAGCTGGACCAAACTGATAGTTGTAATCTTCCTTCTCTTAATAATAGAACTGCCTATATTTTTTCTACTTGATGTCTTATTGATGTATGTATCGTTTATTTTTTTATGAGGAATGATATAAGTGGCTTAGATCTACATAGTTAAATTTTTTATTATATACTTGTTTAATTTCTTATAGTGATAAAACTGTGAAGATTACACTCGTTCTTTTTTTGTTTGCGAGATTTTAACTTGGAGCCGACGAGGAGGACTCTCGCCACACTACCTAGAGCTCTCCAACAGATCTTACATATACATTGAGGTAATCCTTCAATATCTTACTTTGTCAATTAAGCATTAGTATGAACATGTATGTAGTTTCTTTGTGAATGTTGCAGCTAATCTGACTGTTTGCCTTGGGTCCTGGGAAGGCCCGAGAGGTATCTACTCTAGCTACAACCTATGCATTTTACCCCTAAGTAGAATTGATGACCATACTGGGGACTAATCCTTAGTTCCTAGTTGTTTACTTTTGAGCCTTTGGTTCTTTCCCTCTATCACTTCCTGTTCTGCTGACATCCCTTTCTGATCATTTCATATGCTCTGTGGCCATTTCATCAGCTTTCATTGTTTAGAATAGACCTTACCTGGCCATTATCTAAAATTTCTCCTCAGTAACGCACCGCACCCCTTGTGTGTGTTCCAGAGCGTTATGCACATCTCCTACTTGAGAACAATGTGTTAGTCTTGCTATTAACACACTACACTCCTCACTAGGCAACATTACTCAACCTAAAACATGTTATTTCACCCATGCTGTGATTTCCCTGGTTGTTGAGTTGCTGGTTGTCAGTTTGGCTTCTGTATTTTGGATCTCTGTGCTTGGTTGCCTGCTAGCATATTAGTTTTTCTTATTTGAAAATTTAGCTTAGTTGCATTTACTTTTTGAAAAAGGAAAAGTTTTTTTTTTAATTTTTTCTGAACATAGCTAATTTCATTATGTAATTTTTGGGTTAAATAACTGTTAGTGAGGATATATATCTAAATATTTTTAGGCAGAACTGAATTATTTGGATGTTTGTTGCTGCATGGATGTGTGAAATATTTCTCCCTATAGAAATATCTCTTTCATCAAACTAAATATTAAAAGCATTTTCTGCATGTTTTGGGTCAGAGTCTCATAAAATTTCATAAGTCCAATCCCCCTCCGGAGACTTATAAGCAAGTATTATAAATTAAGCGCTAATAAAATCAATCAATAACTCTTTTCTGAGCTTACAACAACATTAGTTCAGGTTAGTGTCGGCCGGATAAATCGTTCTTGCGGACAAGACCGATCTCCCTAGTGTCAGAAGACAATCTAGCAACAAACGAACAACTAAGTTTGTCTTTCTCTATATATATTCGTTTTACAAATAAATGTTATGAAGGTGTCGATCCTACCTTAGATCCAAATGCTTATTTGCGGTCGCGGTGCTTCCATTGCATCGATAATCCTTCGTCGCAACAAGGGCCCTTTTGTCACAATAAAGTATCATCTTTCGTTGATCTGCAATCACAAACAAGAAAAATATCAATAGCACCTGTATAACAAATAATCATAAAACATACATATCATAGTGATCAAGGAATCTATGAAATAAACGATCAAACGAAAACTTATTGAAATAAACAATCGAACGATAATTTATTGAGAAAAATAGAACTTTATTGTATTAATCTTAAAATATACAGAAGAACCTTACAACCTTAGCCTTGATGTTTGAAAGGTCTTCCCGGGGTCCGAAGCAGGAATCTCCTCTACTTTGATAAGTCTTACACTCTTCCTTCAGGAGCACAAAGAGATATGTGATCTTTCCTCTCAAAAGCTCAGCAGAAAGAAGTCTAAATCTTAACAGCACTTCAACTCAAATACACATAAAGCTTGAACTCTAATCCTCAATCTCCAAAATCTTCATCAAAACTTAACCCAAAAGGCTACCCAATGCCTCCTTTTATAGAGCAGATGAGGAGGTTAGGATTCCACCTTTAAAGGGATAGAACCCTATTTCAAAGGGTGAGCTCCTCGTATCAAGGGATTAGTTCCTTAAGGTGTGGGATAGATGCACCTTACCAAAGCGTACTCATCCCCAAAAAATCTCATCCAGAACCTTCTAGAATTGACCAAAATTCAACTTTTTTGGTTTAATTTCGCGTTTTTTTAACTTTACAGGGGTACCGCAGGCATTAAAATGGAAAAGTGCGTTCTAGACCGCAATTTCTCTTCACATTACCTGCGTACCCTAGCTAAAAACGCAGGTAAGCCTCATATTAACTGCGTACCCAAGGTTTTTTGAGCTTTTTAGGGTTTTTCCTCCATTTTTAGGGCATGGAATGAGGAACAAAGGTTGTAAGACTTGCAGAGGAGGTAAGTATGAGTGTCAATGAGCTCATACAGTCATCAGAATGTCAAGGTGACATTTTTTAGTGTATGATTGCCCCCTAAAGTGCGAGTACGAAATAGATGAAGATGATGTCATGAAGAGTGAAGTACTTTATCATTTCAAGGATCATCCTGTGGACACCCCAGTCGGAACCTGTAAAAACATTCAATGCAAAATATATATATGTAATCATATCATCGCTGAGGTAGGCATTCCCATACTCAGATCAAAAACTAACTAGATTCAAATTGTTCTGATACAGGAATGATTTTGAATACATCATAAGTATAGAAATACGTAGACACGGTATGGACGCAGCCATCTGTTTATGAATAGTCCACTGTATAAATGAATAACAAAATTCCTCGCAGCCTGGATGGTGGAAACTAGATCCGGGGTCTTGATTTCTACTTCCCGAACTAGTACGATTCTATCCATGCGATTAAATGTGTTGAAGTCGAACATGGTAGAAACCACTTGATTACCAGTCAATAATGTAAATTGTTAACAAGTGTGAGAGTAACCACCAATAATGTCAATGGCTCTCAAAATACTCGGTACAATCCGCAGGTAACGAATGAATGAGCTGAAGTCGAACATGTCACGGAATCATTCGATCGAAGGTCAATGATGCAACCTGTCGTCGAAGGCGAGAAACCTGCCATTGAGGCATGTAGATTTCAAGGTACTGACGATTTCTGGATCAACTTTCTAGATAATGTGCTGATGTCGATAGAAAGCGATCTGTCGTAGGCAAACCCACAACACGAAATCATAGATCAAGTTTTGAAAATATATTGGCAAGGACTGACTCAGGGATGGTCAAAGATGGATGACAGATATTTTGCAGATGAATGGTTTTATTCGAACTGTTCTCTTGGACACATAACGACACTGCAGATGGCTTGGTGACAATTGACCCAAAGCTAATACCCAGAAACCGGCTGAAAACTTTTCAATATGGTTTGATTAACTGTTAGGCAAAGGATTTTCCCAACCCAGGTGAACAAAAAGTGTCGTGTTCAAGAGTGGTTAACGGTTTTCCGAAAGATTAAAATGTAACAAACAGGTTCGTTTTTCTCTCTTTTCCCCCACCATTTCTGGCAAGTACCTCTTTATTTTTGAAAAGCTTGAGGAGGATAACATTTTCTTGTTTATAAGCTCATCCTTCGGATGAGTCCAACTTAGTTTAAAATTCGAACCCTAAGAAGGATTGGTTCGTTCCTGTTGAAAATTAAACAGGTCCTTTACTGTTAAGTTTTAACGAGTCCAGTATAGGAGAAACTCGGTGTTTTTCAATTTTAGGGAGTCAGAAGAAAAACTTAAGAAAACTCCATGGGTTTACTTTTTCGTAAATTTAGTCTCTCGAGCCCGAAAAAGGATAAAATAATGCGGGAGAGAACTCTATTGACCGTAATTAGTCAACGTATACCTTTTTCGTAAATAGTCCATTTCAGTCCGTAAAAGGGGTAAACTTATACTGAAGGGACGACTGTTCATTTACTTTAACGAGTTCGAATAGTCAAGTACTCGGCCATCTTTTCATATTTAGAGAGTCTGAAAAGGGCTTAAAAGAGAACTCGATGGTTTCGCTTTTTCAGTAAGTTTTAGCGAGTTCGAAAAAGGGATAAAAATGTACTCATGGTTTTCACTTTTTCGTAAGTTTTAACGAGTTCGAAAAAGGGATAAAAATGTACTCATGTGGCTGACTTTCAATTTAATTAACGAGCAGGAAAAGACAGAAAGAACTCGGCATTTTCATGTGTTTTACGAGAATGAAAGATAGCAAAATAATCTCGGTATTTTCATGAGTTTAACGAGTCTTGAAAATAACCGAAATTGACTCAAGATAGGTTTCATTTTTACAGAAGCTTGAAACAGAGAAAAACTATGCTTCAGAGTAGTTTCATTTTTACACAAGCTTGAAACAAAGAGAAAACTGTGCTTGATGCCCCCTAAGCGTAGCTGCTAGAGCGCATGCCCCCCCAGCTTCATTTCATTCAACTAAGTACACTGCTAGTAATTAGCTGGATGGAATGAAGGTTCATTTACGAGATCATATGAAAGACCCGACCTAAAAACTAAACTAAATATAACTTAACATCTACGAGATCTAATCAAAGACTCGACTCAATTAGGGGAGGATTTGTTTCATTTTTTAACGAGCTTGACACAGGAAAAAGAACTATGCTCATAGAAACATGTTTCATTTTTTAATGAGGTTGACACAGTAAAAGGAACTATCCTCAGCTAACTACTTATTTCTAATCTACCTACATAACCTACTGATTCATTTTTTAAAGAGGTTGACACAGGAAAAGAACTGTCCTCATACCTGATTCATTTTTTAATGAGGTTGACTCATTAACAGGAACTATCCTCAGACCAACTAATTCATTTTTTAACGAGGTTGACACAGGAAAAGAACTGTCCTCATAGAAGCTTGTTTCATTTTTTAAACGAGCTTGACACAAGAAAAGGAACTATGCTCTCGACTAACTGATTCATTTTTTAACGAGGTTGACACAGGAAAAGAACTGTCCTCAACAGCTATCTATTCTAATCTACCAATCTAATCTCTACAATCTACCTACTGTTTCATTTTTTAATGAGGTTGACACAGGAAAAGAACTGTCCTCAGACCACTGATTCATTTTTAACGAGGTTGACACAGTAAAAGGAACTATCCTCACGCCATTGATTCATTTTTAACGAGGTTGACACAGTAAAAGGAACTATCCTCACAGACACCTGTTTCATTTTTTAACGAGGTTGGCACAGGAAAAAGAACTTTCCTCGTACCTGATTCATTTTTTAACGAGGTTGACTCAGTAACAGGAACTATCCTCTGACTAACTGATTCATTTTTTAACGAGGTTGACACAGGAAAAGAACTGTCCTCAGACCTGATTCATGTTTTAACGAGGTTGACTCAGTAACAGGAACTTTCCTCTGACTTACTGATTCATTTTTTAACGAGGTTGACACAGTACAAGGAACTTTCCTCACACTCACTGATCTACAAACGTATTTGGGTTTACGATGCATGTTGGAGGTTTCCTCAATACAACTAACACTGACAGCCATGGTTGGTTGGTTGACTTCTTTCTTATCTTGCTTCTTCTTATTCTTCTTCTTCTTCCCTTTCTTCTTCTTCTTAGCCACCTGGTTACTAGCGTCAAGGCTTTTACCAAGCGAAGAGGAAGAAATGGAGGAAGAAATATTAGGCGAAGAAGGTAAAGGGTCAACAGAAGGTTGGTGATGTTGAGATGGTGAACTCTGTTGAGGTGAAGCATCCGGTTGAGGTGGAACAATTGAAGTGTTTGGGGCCAACGAAGTTGAAAATAACCATATCGGTAAACCTATTGTAAATCCAGGTAATGACAACGTAGCCATATAAGGAGGACCAACATTTCCAAAGCAAGGAAAAGTACTAGGATTCTCATTAAGAGGGGTTCCTTGGTTGGTAAATTCCGGAGCAATTGCCATTATATTCAACTTCAGTGAATTTTATTAACAATTTAAAACTAAAATTAACAATTAACAATTTACACCTAACAATTAAAATTCACAATTCATACCTATGGTCTCTAAAAGTAAAAACAAACAAACTAACACGCGCTATCAAATCTAGGAGTCAAACCA
Source organism: Pinus albicaulis (assembly GCA_034641835.2). Taxonomy (NCBI): domain Eukaryota; kingdom Viridiplantae; phylum Streptophyta; class Pinopsida; order Pinales; family Pinaceae; genus Pinus; species Pinus albicaulis. Next base: position 247,908,452 of record CM076570.1, read on the forward strand.
CACACAAACAGTAACTTCCCGTACTAAAAAAAACTAGTTGGTGATGAAATCCAACATCGTAGAATTTAATACAGAAAGGGCGGTTGGAACAGTTACCCCGACAACCTGCTTAATGAAACAGACTGGCACAAGTTTCTTCACAAAACCATCTCGAGTGAAGATAACCCCCCAGAGAGTCCAAGTGAGTCTAGTCGACGTCTGCTCCAGGTACAGTGGGATCTTCCCTCCACCGTCACCTTAGGAAAGAACCCTATAGATTATGGCCACTAAGGTTACCAACTGAAACAAATATACCTGGGGGAACAGTCTACGATCCGATACACACGCAAGGGCAGAGTAACAAAGCTCGATCCCCTTGAAGGCTCCTTGAAATAATCCAAGGTTTACCGACAAGTGACCCCAGGCTCCTCGACAATGGTCTATCCGAGGTTTACCGTTGTTAATACGTGTATATCTTCTATCGTTCCCAATGAGGAAGGATTGATTACCTCACTGGTTTGGATATGATCTCGTGCTTGACTCCTTTAGGAGGAGCTTCCCAGAGCATACATGCAACAATTGGAATTTTTCCTACCGCAAGATCGACTACTTGTTTGTTTTATTGTCTTGGAGAGTTAACTAAAACCTATTCCAAGACACTAGCCTAAGCTATATTGGTGGAAAGAGCCCTAAAAATGTAAAAAATACTAGATGAATTTTAATTAAGCGCTGTGTTATTTAGGCTGTTATTACTCAAAAGGGTAAATGGATATGAAACCAATGGTGTTATGACCCGAACCAAAACTGAATGCAATCGAATATGATAATGTAATCTTTTCAATTCGATGAATCGTACCTAAAGAAAGGAGAGAGTTTCCATCAACTTCCAACAATGCAAAGATTGATAAATAAAAGAAAATATAACAAATTCTCTAATGCACTAATTTCATCAAGAAAAACTAATGCAAATCAATCCCAAAACAATTTTTTTTATTTTTGTGTTTTTTTTTTTTTAAAACAAACATAAAAACATCTAAATTCAAATCAAATAAAACTGATCTAAATCTACGATTTATTTTTCAGAATTTAAACTATGCAGTTGTAATCTATGCACAATTCACATGAAAAGTATGCAAATGTAATCTATGCACATTTTTCATTCATATTCTGAAAATGAGAATTCTAATTATGCAAATGTGATCTATGCAAGAGAATTCTCAAACACAAGATGATTCTAATGTAATCTAAGAACCAATCAAGTGGAAGTCAAGAAAACCGGGTGAGAGTTACAAAGATCAAAAAATAAAAACACTCAAAGGCGATTAACACTCATACACAATTTAGCCCCCCCAGGCGAATGAGGGGGAAATTTTTTTGCAAAAACAAAAGCAAAAAGATGAAAAATTGTGAAAAGACTGAGACACACCTCCAAGTAATGACCAAAGGAAATCAAATTAAGAATTTCTCAAAAAAGAGACTCAAAACACCCAATTAACTTAATGGAGATTGATGAGATGAAGAATTGCTGAAAGAAATTCAGAAACAAGAGATTTTTGAAAGAAAAATACAGATCTGGGTAGATGCTAAGAATCCTAAATTAAATCTAAACTAAACTGAAAGAAGAAATCTAAGTTTGTCAAGACTTTTAACAAGGTCCGCAGGTCCCAGAAGTAAAAGGTGCGGTCCCGCACTGGTTACTTAAGGAAAGTGCGGAGATGCCCGCACTGTGTGTGAAGACAAAGTGCGGTCCCCTGAAAACTTCAAGAAAAACATAAAAGACTTCAAAACTTTCAAAAACAGAGAAAAACTAAGCTACCCAGGCAGATATCCATCAATCAAAAACCAGGAAAAACTTTTCCTCAAATCAAAATAAAAGAGAACCAAAAACAACAAGTTTCTTTCCCCAGCGGAGTCGCCAATTTGTGGGCCGGATAAATCGTTCTTGCGGACAAGATCGATCTCCCTAGTGTCAGAAGACAATCTAGCAACAAACGAACAACTAAGTTTGTCTTTCTCTATATATATTCGTTTTACAAATAAATGTTATGAAGGTGTCGATCCTACCTTAGATCCAAATGCTTATTTGTAGTCGCAGTGCTTCCATTGCATCAATAATCCTTCGTCGCAACAAGGGCCCTTTTGTCACAATAAAGTATCATCTTTCGTTGATCTGCAATCACAAACAAGAAAATATCAATAGCACCTGTATAACAAATAATCATAAAACATACCTATCATAGTGATCAAGGAATCTATGAAATAAACGATCAAACGACGGCTTATTGAAATAAACAATCGAACGACAATTTATTGAGAAAAACAGAACTTGATTGTATTAATCTTAAAATATACAGAAGAACCTTACAACCTTAGCCTTGATGTTCGAAAGGCCTTCCCGGGGTCCGAAGCAGGAATCTCCTCTACTTTGATAAGTCTTGCACTCTTCCTCCAAAAGCACAAAGAGGTATGTGATCTTTCCTCTCAAAAGCTCAGCAGAAGGAAATCTAAATCTCAACAGCACTTCAGCTCAAAAATCTTCTCCAAAAAACTTAACCCAAAAGGCTACCCAATGCCTCCTTTTATAGAACAGATGAGGAGGTTAGGATTCCACCATTAAAGGGATAGAACCCTCTTTCAAAGGGATAGGCTCCTCATATCAAGGGATTAGTTCCTTAAGGTGTGGGATACATGCACCTTATCAAAGCATACTCATCCCCAAAAAATCTCATCCAGAACCTTCCAGAATTGACCAAAATTCAACTTTTTCAGTTTAATTCCGCGCTTTTTTAACTTTACAGGCGTACCGCAGGCATTACACTGGAAAAGTGCGTTCTAGACCGCAATTTCTCTTCACATTACCTGCGTACCCAAGCTAAAAACGCAGGTAAGCCTCATATCAACTGCGTACCCAAGGTTTTTTGAGCTTTTTAGGGTTTTTCCTCCATTTTCAGGGCATGGAATGAGGAACAAAGGTTGTAAGACTTGCAGAGGAGGTAAGTATGAGTGTCAATGAGCTCATACAGTCATCTAGATGTCAAGGTGACATTTTTCAGTGTAACAGTTAGGGTCTTGGGATAGGAAAAGTGAGAAAACTGCCCAAGATCGCAAACTTGAGACTAGTGTCATTAAAGACTGAAAATCCTATTGCACTCATACTATTAGGGCTGATCCACTACTATCAGAGTTAAGCGCAAGACATCACTGGGGTGTGTGACAAGGTAGCCCACCTTCGATCATATAATACTGGGCATTTTATGTATTTGGGTTCCTCTTGGGGATGTCGAAACTAGATCGGAGATCTAGGTGTTCTTCCCATAGAGAGTGTTGTCTACGACCATGACCCCCCTAATAGTGCCTATGATTTGAGGTATCTTTAGTTTCCATAATTCTAGGGACGTACACAAGGTGATTGGGGCAGGCTACCTTGGTTCCTGACACAGACGGACCTACTCTGTCTTCGGGTTTTGGGAGGGTACTCGTGTTCACGAGAGTTCTTGGCCCCATTATCTGAGGTTTAGACGAAGCTCAAGAGTAACCGTAACTATACATATGACTAGCTCTCTTTGTATGCTATTGTGATACTGGGTTTCATCTCCAGTAAACGATAGTACTTAGACAAGGTCTTACCCCTCTGGTTGCTTGATTGATTGACTTTAGAGTTATTTTTTTAGGTGTTTGGTTCTACTATCACTGAGACTTAATAATGCATCACTTTAAAATATTGATAAAATTAACTGGTCATCATGGCATCCTTTGATCCTCGTCGTCTTTCTGGGCGACAAAAATGTCTCCCTCCATTGACACTGGGGGAGGTATCGAGTCTCGGTGACCCAGTGCCTTCTTCAAAAGAGCAGTCTTTAGTGTTAAACCCTGATTTTGACATTGCTCCTTACACTACAGAGTTTCCTGAGGATCCTTTCATTGGAGGAGTTGTACCTCCTTATAATCCTCTTCTCACTGACACGTGGGGGCCATTGTTGGTTTAGGTAACACCAGTACTAGCCATGTCTTTGGCTTCACCTACATCACCTACACAACCAACGACCTGTGGGTCATTTCCGTTGGTGGCCAACTCGGTTCCACCACCATCTTCCCCACCAGTTGTAAGTTCTACACAACTGATTGGAAACCCTAGTAGTCAGAATGTGTTTGGTCCTAACAACTTGGTCACAACAACTGCGAGTGGAATTGTGAACCCTTCGGTATCTTCTCCTATTGTTTATGCTCCTGGACCTCTGACTTCCACTTCCACTAGCGGGGCTACCTCAGTTCCCTTCAGCAACCCTTTCGGATGGAATCCATTGTTTAGTTCGAACCCCTTGGCTACTATGCCAGGGGGCAGTGTTACCAACAGTTACATGCTAGTGGGCGCTTCTATACCCCTACATTCTATGGGACAAATAGGTCCATCAATTGTTAATTCCATTCCTCTTAGCGGTAAACCTCATGTTGTAGGGTCTATGCCAATGGTCAACTATGCGACTAGTAGTATGCTACAAGATAACTCTATCACGTCTATTTGGGCAACCCTTCCCCAAAACAAATTGGGGCAAGGGGGAAACTATTACCCTGGGGGAAATCAATCATTTATCCCCCAATACAATATCACCTATGGAAAACAACCTTACATCCCTACACCTCCACTAGCTGGAAATTATTATCAGTAGAGTCCTACTTATCCTATTGGAAACACTTTGATAGGAGGACCCTACGGTCCAAATGGTCAGCCGACATCTCCTTGGTTAGAGTCGAGGGAAACCACGCAATTTCCATTCTGGCAACTTTAGACATCCTCGATCTATATAAATTGACCAACGATCCCATCAATCATAACTTGCTTTGGCCTCCTGTACTGCATAAGATTCCATTAGACATCCCTAAGTTCAAAGGGAAACAAGGGGAGGATCCAGCTACACACATCACCACCTTTCATTTATGGTCTGTTTATAATTCCATGGTGGATGATAGTATCCGTAACAGGCTCTTTCCCCACACTCTCACAGGAAATGCTGCCAAATGGTGCATCGAGTTACCATGAGCTGCAATCAATACTTTTGGTGCCTTAGCAATGGAATTTCTTAAGAAATTTCAACTACCTATTCGATATGAAATCGGAATGGAACTCTTAACCTCATTGCACCAATACACCACCACCCACATCTCTGATCATATTCATGAATGGATATGTAGGCGGAGGTTAGTCAAAGTGCCAATCCTGGATCATCTATTATCGAACTAGTTTTTCAAGTCACTCTTGCCACCCCTTGTTAAGGAATTTTTCCCATCTGGTGCGGTCACGGAAGACCAATCCATCTGTAGTGCACAAAATCTATATCTCATCTATTCACAATTTGGCATGTTGTATGAGTTACTCCTACATGCCCCTAGAAACCCAAATCCTTCCGCTACTCATCTACCTGGAGCGCATGCCAATGGCCTCGTTGGTACAAATTCTGGTGTAGTTGTAAAACAGCTCAACAGGCACGCTTCCTAGCCATCTTCGGCTGCCACCGCACCTACCCAATCGGCTTCTCTTCCCACCGCTGAGGTACAATTTGTGCAGTCTAGACAAAAACCTAGTGGTAATAACAAGAAGAATAATAAAAAGACCGCTCGTTCTAAAGATCAGCCCAACACTCAGAATAATCCAAATCAGAGAAACATTGCTAAAAATGACAAAGGAAAGGATAAACCTATGAGATTCCCTTGAAAAGTTTGTGCAAAGTACTATTTGACATATAAATTTCCTCTGCTGTGGGAATGCACATATTTTATCACACAAAAGGACTCTAGAAGGACACCTGTCGTCCTTCACAATCCCTTCCCTAATCCACAGCAGCAATAACACATGGTTGCAAACCCACCACAACCCCCGCCAAGGGGCAATGGTGGTGCTCATCCTTCAGGTGAAGGATCATTTGCCATTTATGGCATGGATACTGTTGAACTCCAAAAATGAGCTAAAACCTATGGGAAAATATTCATCGAGGCTCACGAACCTGGTTCAAGTTCGAATCCACCGTTGCCTAACGATCTTCATATCGAAAGGCCTACTGCTGACCCTGTCATTCGTCCCCCCAAAGGGACCCTTCGATGCATGAATCATAACACCTCTGCACATGCTACCCATAACTACAACATTATATAAGACTTGGCGCAAGCACTGTCGGCTATGTCTGCACTCACAGTGTTGCAAACCTGCCCAACACAAACGAAAGCTCTGCTTTCGGCCATTAGTGGAATTGACCCCCAGGATTCTATGTTAGCCATCTTCGACATGGAAAAATTTAAACCTCACCTTTCACACTAGCTTTCTTTCCAGGTTCAAGTCGTGTTGAAAGGGAGGCCAATCCATCGCACTGTCATAGATGAAGGTGCTTCGACATGCATAATGTCCACTGTGTGCTGACTCGATTTAGGTTCTCCTCTTTATCTCCGTCATCGAATTCCCTCAAAGAATTCGATGGCCATACCTTCCTCCCAAAAGGATACCTTGCTAGCTACCCCATTACACTTAGTGGGAAAACTATAACTGTGGACATCAAATTCGTAGATCATCATCTTGACTACAATATTATTTTGGGGCATAGTTGGTCTTATGCGATGACTGCCATTGTCTCTTCAGTTTTCTAACTCATCCTTTTTCCATTGGATGGGAAGATAGTTACAGTGGACCAACTATCCTTTTTCACCCCTGATTATTCTACATTACCTACCAGCATTGTGCCCCTAGTAGGAGGAGTTTCTGACTCTTATGTCAGTGTCGGTACCGGTCTTCTGAAGGCATATTCTCTGACGGGCTTCTTTCCTCTCCCATCGCCTGAGGTTCCACACACTGTTTCAATGATATCCACCATCTCGGATGGCTCTATCGACCCCTATATCCTACTAGCGCCTTCAGAAATTGATTGCTATGGATATCTGATGCCACTATCACTAGTTGAGTTGGCTTATCAAGCCATCCAATCAGCGTTTGAACCCTCCACTGCTTTGGTTTCGAACAATGGTACCACCCTCTCACCCAACATAGTTCCTTCTAAGGATCTCCTTGATGAAGTCCTTCCTACGAATGAAGCTATATGAGAGATCATGTCTCTAGAGGAACGACCTTGGGGAGACTTTCACCATCGTGCTTCGATGTCTGATTCAGACGTGATCACTATACAAATCCTGTCTTTCGACCCACCTGAGATCATTCCATCCGCTTATACAAATGTTCAAGCTATCAATGCAAAAGGAAACATGGGCAATATTTCTAATACCATGCTCATATATATCTCGGTCAAAACGGGAATCGTGGAAAATATACAGATGGGAGCAGATTTTAGTCCAGAGGAAATTGCATGCTTCACATCCCTTTTTAAGGATTTTTGCGATGTTTTTTCTTTGTCTTACGACAAAATTCCCAACATATATCCTTCGATAGTCGAGCATGAAATCAATATTTATGATAGTGCCAAGCTTGTCTTGGCAAAGGCTCCGACCTGGCCACCCTCGCAAAGAAGCAACTATCAAGACAAAAGTCGAAAAAATCTTACACGTTGGTTTCATCTGTCCCATTCCTTTGACAAAATAGGTATCCAATCTGGTTCCCGTAGATAAGAAACAAGGCACCATCCGAGTTTGTATTTACTATCGTGATCTGAACACCGCTTGTCCAAAAGATAATTATCCTACTTCGTTTCTAGATTAGATTATCGAAGACTGCACCGAATGCGAATATTTCTCCTTTATGGATGGATTTTCTGGATATAACCAGATTGCAATTAAAAAGGACGACCAGCATAAAATCGCCTTCATTTGTCCTTGGGGCACATTTTCCTATATAAATCTCCCATTCGTTCTAAAGAATGTTGGAGCCACTTTTCAAAGGGCCATGAACTATGAATTTCACGATATCAGACACATTGTACAAACTTACTTGGATGATCTTTCTGCTCATTCCAAGAAACGAGCTCATCACCTTCCACATATTAGAGAAATATTTGCTTGGTGTAGGTTCTACAACATCCATCTGAATCCGCATAAATGCATATTTCTTGTCGAGTATGGATGTCTTCCTAGATTCATTGTCTCCAAGCACGGGATTAGGGTTGATCTTGATAAGGTAAGGGAAATTATCAAATTACCTGCACCACAATCCATTCTACAACTCCAACGTTTGCAAGGGAAGGAAAACTTCTTATGCCGCTTCATTGAAAACTATGTCGAGATGAAGAAAGGCTTTATGTGCTTACTCAAGAAAGGGGTACCATACCTGTGGGATGATCAAGCTCAACTTTCGTTTGATGCCCTGAAATGGACACTCGTTTCCGACCCACTTCTTAGTGCCCCCAAATATTCGCACAACTTTTTATTCTACCTGGAAGCCTCACCTTCCTCCCTGGGAATGGTTTTGGTTCAAGTTCACAATGAAGATAGTGAGCATGGGATTTATTACCTGTCAAAAGGTCTCATTGGACCTGAATTGCGATATTCGCATGTGGATAAACTATATCTTGTGGTGGTTTTTGCTGTTACCCGCCTCTGACACTACATATTTCTACGGTAGACTACCGTGACTGATTTGGAGAGTCCCATTTGACACATCTTGTCTCGTTAGATCATTGGAGGAAAATATTCCAAATGTATTGTAATCCTCCAACAATTTGACTTGGTTTTCGTTGCTGCCAGAGCTAAGAAATCTCTAGTATTCACTGAATTATTGTCGGATCTTCCCAGAATTGACCTAGAATAAGTAGCTCTTGATCCATTTCTTGATGAATCCGTCTATTTGGTCGATTCTACTGATCCTTGGTACGAGGACATTCTTTTCTACCTCCAAACTCAACGTTTCCTCCCAATTCTCACGTCAGATTACCATCGTCGAATTCATCACCAATCGAAACACTATCTCGTGCTGAACCTCTATATCGTCATGGTGTCGATACAGTTCTTCGACGTTGTCTCACTCTTAACAAGGCAGAACATGTTTTAAATGGCTACCACGCTAGGGCGTGCGATGGTCATCTTTTAGGCATAGCTACTGCCCAGAAAATCTTGTGTTTACGATACTACTGTCCCACTTTGTTTAGAGATTGTGTCATTGCAGTCCAAAAGTGCCATCCGTGTCAAATGTTTATGAAGAAAATGCGCGTTCACTCTACCCCTCTGCATTCGGTCATATCTGTCGGTCCTTTCGCTAAATGGGGAATAGATTTCATAACATGAAATCCCACTTCCACTTATGGACACAGCTACATCATAGTTGTGGTCGACTATTTCGCGAAATAGGCTGAAGCCATTCCCACTTTCCGGGCTGATGGAGAAACTGCTGCTCTTTTCCTGTTCATTCAGGTTATCTATTGGTTTGGTGTGCCCCACCCAATTGTCACAGATCGTGGTTCACACTTTCAAAACCAAATGATGATAGAGTTAACTTCCATGCTAGGTTTTCAACAAGATCAGTCTTCGTCCTTCTATCTGCAAGCTAACGGTCAAGTCAAAGCTGTAAATGGCGTCCTCAAGGCCATGATTCGTCAGTTAGTCAGAAATCATAAAGCCAAATGGCATAGAAATCTATACTCCACGTTATGGGCATATCGAATGTTAGTGAAGACTGCTACAGGCTTCATGCCATTCCAATTAGCATACGGTCTGGAAGCAGTTCTTCTAATCGAGTGTGATATTCCACCACTTAAATTGTTCATTGAACTCCTACCCAACACTACTACCGAAGAAGAGAACTTGCTCTCGCTTAATAAGTTGGATGAAACTCATCGAGGTGAGACACTGGCACTCGAAGCCCACAAGCACCGAGTTAAAGCTCAATGCAACAAATCTATCAAGCCTCATTCTTTCCAAGAAGGTGATCTTGTTCTACTCTACAATTAGAGACGTGACCTATTGGGGGGAAGAGAAATTCAACCATTATGGCTTGGTCCATTTATCGTCACGAAGGTCCTTTCTAAAGGGATTATGAACTTCAGGACTGTAATGGAATCCCACTCGCTGAGATCCGCAACAGGCTCTATCTAAAGAAGTATTTCGCCAAGTGTCCCACTGGGCATATGCTTTGTAATTTTTTGTATATAAGTTATGTAATTTTTTTGTGTGTCTCAAATATTTTGGTTTTTTGAGTATTTTTTCTCATATAGGCTCTCTTATTTTACACAGATATCTTTGTCATCCTTTCCATACGTTAGATATGCATATGGTGTCAGTCGTCACACATGCACATTGCATCAGCTGCTTTGGTCCTCTATGCACCTGAGTTAGAACTACTTGGTTTCGGGGGAATCTTCCTTGTCGATGCCACCAAAAATATTTTTGAGTACATGTCGGTGATCCAACTCCTCACTGAAGCTGCATCTCGCGACATCTCTAATTTGGTGGTCCGGTTTGATTCCCAGCTAGTTGTTATTCACTTGAACAACTTTTATCACGTCTGACATTCTGTCTTATTACGTTATTACTTGAGGATATGACTTCTAGAACATCAATTTCAATTCATTAATTTTGAACACATTCCTAGAGAATCTAATGCAGTAGCTGATTTGTTAGAAAATTATGTAATGGATTGGCATTTGTCGCATTTACTATAGAAAGAGTCATGCATGAGTGTACGTTTTTCATCATAAAAATTACATAAAAATTAAAAAATACAAGATCAAAATTTCCAAAATATGTATATCTATATATATATATATATATATGTCGTGTCCAGTTGGTTACATCAAAAAAATCTTCAAAAATTGGGTGTTTTATACAAAATTGGCTCTGCTAAGCCTCTCTCTGACATCTATACATTTATATATACTCCTGTTGAGCCTGCTACTCATGATAGCAGATAACTGCATTGTCTAACCTCCTTAGATACACCAATAATTTCTTCGGAAAACCCACTATGTGTCGCTGCAGATGAATCAGGATCCCCCTCATGGGAAGAGGCGGTACACCCATGCTCAACCCTGTCAACCTCGTGCAAATTGCGTGCATCATCTCCCTCTTCAGCGGCTACCGCAACCTTTGCTGCTGCTCCAGCCCTAGGTAGTTTCATTGCTCGCCATGCATAGTGAGGGGCTCCAGAAGGTTGGACGGGTTCCACATCTATGTCAAGCAATGCACTTCATGTCAAAACTCATTTTCACCCATTAAACAAAAAAATTGCATAAATATTCAAAAGACAAAAAATACTTAAAAAAATTGATTTCTCTTCTTACATATTTTCCCCCACTGAGTGTCAGGTGTTGGTGTGCCAAAATGCTCTATTTTTAGCCCCTTCCTATAATCATTAACCTTTGTTTTATTTCCACAAACCTTCTCATTCCTACACTAGTCCAAGAAAACTGTCTATTCCTACATAAAATTAATATTTCATGATTAGGGTTTATTAGGTGCTTTATTAATCATTTTAAATAGATTTAGTGCCTTTAAATATTTCTTGTAACTTATATTTACTTTCCTAAAAGTATTCGATAAGCTAAGTATTAATCATTATGTTGGCGTAATCTAGTGCATGCAGATTCCTACACCGCCAACAATCATTGTTCTGTGATCTCCACAACAGTTCAATCACTCCATGCGAGCATTTTGGTCCACGTCTTCCAATTCAGTTGCAGATTATCTGAAGTTAAACACAGGCGGAGTATATTCAGGGATGTTGCCAAAGATAGGGTCTAGGGCTAGCGATTAGCTCGTGCCTTATTATAGTTGTTGGAACAATTTTGTAATTTTGTTTGTTAGTCCGTTCAGTCGAAAGGCTTGAATTGGGAATGGCTCTGTAATTAGCAATCATGGCCATAGGCCAAAGGACTGTATAAAATATAGCTCTTAGATAGAACTAGGTTAGCGATAGCAGTGTGACTATAATCCTGTTTAATTTTTTATTTCGTTATCGCCCTAGCTCTGGGCTGGACTTGAACCATAATGTATGTTTTCTAATCGAAGTTAATACAAGGAACTGTGCCATGATTTTCTCACATTGCGCCTAATATTTTATTGATGCGTTGATTAAAGTGTTGAAGAGTTTTGTTTCCTAAAACGGGAAATGATTTGGTTGGCTAGGGCCCAACCAAACCACCTCGTTTACCCTTGTGCTTTCATTATTTTAAAAGGTTTGTGTGTTAATTTATTTACTTGCAGATGTGTGGCTTAAATATTTATTTCATTCTTGCTTCAAAGTTCTAATTTAATTTCATTTAATAGTCAAAGTGTGAACGGATCCGTTGTGTGGAAGTATAAATTGAATTTATTTATTTCCTACAATTTCTTTCCTAGTTTTCTTCCGCTTGGATCGTGCAGGAATATTCTTCCTGCACCAGTGCATGTAGGATTCCGCACTCTTGTTTGCTCATTTATTTACAACAAGTGTTATTTTCCTTTTCCTGCATATGATTTAATTTACTTTTGTAAGTAAGCGTTATCATCAGAAGAAAACATTCCTAATATTAAAAGCTAAACTTTTGAAGGTTAAGAATGACTTCGTGAAATGAGAAAGAATGCCATTGCAATGTCTTAATTTATGTTTGCATTTCATGATTTAAGGAAAGGGATTAAAAGTAATATGTAGTTCATTATAAGTGAACTTGTCGAGAGTTAGATTTGATTGTATGCAAATTCCTTTGATTGAAAGTTTTCTTTCACCATTGAAAATTGTTTCATAAGTTTATTTTTATTGCGAGTTCAGTTGATTAAATAATTCTTTTCCATGTGTAATTTATCACAGAATTCAGCTCACAATTGCAATTTTTTTCAACACGTCCTTTGATTTTTCCGAAAGTAAATTGGAAACCTTGGTGTAGGGAGCTTTGTCTCGGTGCAAGAGCCAGTGTCTTGTCACAGGAATAGAGTGTTCTAAGCCTTAAGGCTTAGAGCTCCTACATGAAGACATAATTCTTCAGTATAAGACGGTAAAATATACTTTTCACAAAAGTTATGTACCTGCACTAGTGCAAGAAGATTGCAAAAGTACAAGAACAATTGCTTAGTGTAAAAGGAAAATCATTTAGAAGGTGGATCTTTTCAAGGGCCCACTTGCTAAACTGCCATCATCCATACTGGAGATAAACACAGAGTTTTATTTCAGCATTTAAGATTTTTTCCAGCTGTGTGAAAGTTCCTTTACTTGATTTCTTCTTAAATACATTCTTTTACATTCCAGCACTAGAGTTGTTTTGGTGTCAATTTCCTTTGATTTTTTTTTTGTTTGTTTGTTTGTTTGTTTGTTTTTGTTTTCTGTTAGATTCTTCAATATTTCAATTTAGAAGTAGGAATAGGAATAGAAAAAGTTCATACCACTTCTAGCATTACCTATGCTTAGTCTCTAAGTTTACGAAACCCTTGGGTTGACAATTAAGTGTTGAAGGAGCTTGCTTAAGTGCAATTCTTGCACCCAACATTTTGGCACCGTTGTCGGGGAGGCGATTTGAATTGGTAAGAATTTTCTGTTTTTTTTTGCAATAGAGGTAAGTCTGCTATTATTTTTTCTGCAATGTGCTTCTATTGTTTGAAGGAATTTATAGGTGTTGACTTATCTTTCAATTTGCAACATTTTATTGGAATTTCGTTTTGTCATTTTTTGAAATGAATGCCTAAAAGAGGTAGGGGTCTGAAGCCCACTAAGGGTTGAGGAAATACTGATAAATCTGAAATAAAATCTCATAGTGGGCCTTATTTTGCAGACAAAAAGTCCAAACAAACCCAAACTCATCACACAGGAACTGTCCACTTGGATTCTGGTAACAGTAGTCCAGGGGTGACACAACCCACGAAGGGGAAGAAGGAGACTATCAAAACCCATAGTAAGCCTTCCCAGCCTGTTGAGAGTAGTTCGATTGGAGGAACAACAATGGCAGATCATGAGGACCATGCAGAGGGATCTGGAAAATATCAGGTAAATGAGGAACAATCCACTTTTGGATTCCCAATTGTGGATCTAGATGTAACTGTGCAAATGAAAAATATACCACCATCAGTTCTTCCTCATTTCTATGGTAAGGTACATGAAGACCCAGACTCTTTCTTATTTGAGTTTTCTATTTTATGTAGAAGTTATGATTATTCATTTGATGCTTAGAAATTAAAGTTGTTTCCCACAACTCTCAAGGTTGCAGATTTATGCTGGTTCATGGGACTAGGGGATAACACTATATATTCTTGGGAACATATGAAGAGATTTTTCTTGTCAAAATATTAGGAATATGTAAAACTAGAGATATTTAAGATGAAATATTTACTATTGTGCAAAATGTTGATGAGATTCTAGAGGACTACTTAGAGAGATTCATGTACGTCCTTCAAAATTCAAAGCACAAATTTGATCTAAGTACCATTAGAACCTTGTTCTTACGTGGGCTTACTGATGATGCTAGAAATAATGTAAATTTATTAGGACAAGGGGATATTTCCCAGAAATATTTTGATCAAATCTGTGACTTGTGTAGGAAATTCTCCAGGAACCAATATATATCCGGTAAAGGAATTTGGAATAGAAATAAGAAAATTGAATCTACTGATTCTATGATCATTGAATTGGAGAATAAAATGGACAATATGACAATCAAAATAATGAATACTGTTAGCAAACAAATAGACTCCTTGAAATTTCAACAAAAACTTGTAGAAGAACAAGAGTCATTGTCTATGTTTTGTCCAAAGTGTAGGAAAAAACATATTTTAAGGGAATGTCCTCTTGATGTAGAAGGAACTAATAAATGTGCAATTTGTGCAGAGAACCATTGTAATATTCCAAAATTTTCAAGCAGCAAATTGGAATATTAATTTTTTCTTATGACATCTAGGAGATGAATAAAATGGGTAAAAGGTCCATGAGTAGGAATAAAATCCCTCATAGTGTGTGAGGGATCATTGGAGCAGCTTATTTTTCACCTTCCAGTGTGAAAAGGGGCAATTTACATGAGGACAAGGTCAAGTTTGACCAAGTCAACAGCGCTGCCTAAGAGGTGTAGCTTGCTTGAGAAGACAACGCAGTTTGAGAGGGAGGAATATTATTTTTGGAAGAAACCCTAATGTGTGGGGTCCCGTGCAAAGAAGTATTCACTTGCATAAAAGAAGGAAGAGGCAGCCATAGTGAGATATCTTTGAGAATTTGATCATTTGTCTGATTAGACTATTTGCAGTCTCCATCTATTTAGTTGAGTTGTAGTGTTGTATGCACGAGGTATTCCTATTTAGGATTTCCTCTCCTTCTTGAGAGGCCTCTTGAAGGATTGCACTTCATTTTCTCCACATCTTGGCTCAAGGCCAAAGCCACTTCTTCAGTCACTGCGTTATTTCTGCTGAAGTATAACGTAGTGCTGCTGGGTGTTGCACACCATTCCTTGTCTCATCTTTCAGAGGAGGGAGTATCTATCCCTCGGGAAGGTTAGTAAGGAAGGTTTCAGAACTGATTTTCATATCTTGGCATCAAGGCCAAGCATCTCCCATCATAGACAGCGCAGTCCATTCTCCATACTGCGTTATTTCAGTGCATACTTGCAGTGAGGAGTTGCACCATCATCTTGGAGGAAGAGATCTTCAGGGATAGGATCAGCCTATCACTTGAGAGATCTGTTGGAGGAGGTCTATTTCAGATTGCACATTATCTTCAACAATCTCCAACTATTTACAGAGTTGCAACTGCTACCCAGCAACTCCAACATTTATGCAGAATTTCCATTTGTACATGTATTGCAGCCAATCCTTCTAAGGATTGTGTATTATTGTTGTATTAGTGTTTTTATGGGTTGAGAGCTTGCTCCCCCTCATTTATTGAGCTGATATTTTCATATCATTACATTTTCATTTTGTATGTTGTAGTGTCTCCTTATAAACTGTGTAGTCATAACTAGGGCATATTTATGTAGCAGTGTTTTGTCACATTTGATGTACATGTCTTATTGAGGCTTTCATTTCCTAGATTGAGTGAGTGATTCCTCTAAGCATTGTAATCCCTTGCTGCTATATTATACATTGATCAGCTATTTTCATCTTCATGTGTCATGGCTCATTAAAATAATGCTCTGTATTCAATCCTTGCTCAAGTATTGTTGCAGTCCCTTCATCGGGCACTTTTTGAGGACATCTAAGTGTGGGAGATCTGTTTAACCCACTTAGAAGGATTTATTTGGAGCCTCCTCTTGGATTTAGAACTTAGATAAATTATTCTAAGGGATCCAGGTCTTGGTTTCAATTCCTCTAGCATCCATTACTGGAAAATGCGTTTTCTAGTCATGCCTTGCTAGTTGTTCCAGATTTGGGATATTACAGTGGTATCAGAGCTGCTTTCTTAGCTCAGCCTGTGAGTCTCAGCCGAAGAAGATCAGAATATTGAAGAAGATGAGTTTTATCTCATCATATTTCAGATCCATGAAGAACCTCCCCAAGGAGAATAATCAGAAAGAAGAGGAAGAAACCTGCACTTCCTATTCTCATCGAGAAGGAGACAAAGAAATAAGCAGGAAAAAGACTCCATATTTTGGAGAAGAAAAAGGGGATAAGCTTACAAAGCTTCTTCCTAGATATTTACATATTATTCATGAGGATTTCAAGAAAATCTGGAGGGAGATGTATGAAGAATCTCTGAGAGAGTTTGAATCTAAAGCAAACTCTAGATTTGAGGAGTGCGAGCAAGCAGCTACACATCCTAATACTCAGTGCAGTCACATGCCCAGGATTGCCGGAAAGGAGATAGAAATAGAAGAAGGGGTTGCTAGGAGGGAAACCCTTAGTAATTTCTTGAAAGAGTATGAGTCTCAAACTCAGAAATTCCGAGATAATCTCATTTTTTCAGAGTTTTGCAAGATGAAGGTGAAAGGAGGAGAGCAGCAGGATAGATTTCATATATCTACCTTTGAAGGTTCACCTGAATTTTCAGCCAAAGCTTGGGTGGAGGAGTTAGATACCTTCTTGCAGTAGCACCACATTCCTGAAGAAGAAGCCATCAAGGTTGCAGCGCTGCATTAGAGAGGTAAGGTTTTTTCCTGGTGGATTTTTGAATCCTTTTCTTTGAGAAATGTAAACATTGCATCCTATGCTAGTTTCACTAAGGCATTAGTGAAAAGGTTTTATAGAAGGATTCATGAAACACACATGGTGGGACCCAACAAGGAAACTCAAATAAAACCCCTGCATGAGAACACAGTACCATTTCAGAAAACCATGGGGAAGGCTGAAAACTTGCACCATACTTTGCCGGAGGAGAAAATTTCTTCTCACACTTGTGGACAAGAGAGCATGGAGATCTTTTTTCAAAAATGGATCCAATTATTGGAGGGTTGCCCATTCATGTTGCAGAGATTGAGGGAAAAAAATTTGTCATGTCTAGATATTATCTAGTGCCTCACGCAGAGGAAGGAGGAGCTCTTGCTCCAAGCAGAGGGATGCTTGCATCTTTGCAAGGAAGTCCCTAGGATCTCATATGTGGAGATCAAGGCACAACTCATGTTTTACATGTGCCATTGTTGAAAAGGTGTGGAACCATGGAGACATAAGGAGAAGGTAGGGAGAAGAACCACCATCATGAGATGAGGATTATACATCCCTATTCATTTCTAGAGGTTGATACACTTAAGAAGGTGATTGGATTGCGTAGTGGAAGCATGGAGAGTTTTCTCCATTCATATATTCAGTCATCTCTTGATGATGATGTCTCATTACATGGAGACATTTTTCCAGGGAGACCACTAGATCAATAGAAGAGGATGGATGCTTCACCAGTTGAGGCACCACTCAGTGATTTCAGAGGAGTGGGAACCTTGGGAGATCATTTTACAACACTGGGAGTCTTGGGTAGACTCAAGGAGAGAGGGAGTATTCTCTCAACATCATCATTACCCACTTCCATTTCAGATTCTGCACTGTGGCAGAAGTAGCAGAGGAAGGATAGCAACCTTCCAACCTGCATCTTTGACATGGGAGATGTCAAAGGAGAGGGCAGCCATATGACAGATGTTCTTCATGAGAGATCATCAGCGCTGTCACTATGGAGGATAGATCCATATTGGAACTCACAGCTGTTGGTGGATTATTCCAAGTATCTTCATACTTGTTGGATATTGAATGGCCAGTTACATGAGGAGGATTATTCAGTCAAAGATGGCGTCATATTTTATCATGGTAGGATCTTCTTATCTGGAGCTTCCAAGCTCAAGGAGAAGTTGCTACAAGCAGCTCATGAGTATTTCCTTTTCAGCCCCACTTATTCTATGAGAGCATACCACACCATCATGGAGGGGTATTTTTGGATGGGCTTTGAGGAGGAGATATATCAACATATAAGTAGATGCATGGACCAGATGGGGATGGAGGAGAGACATGAATATTTGAGAGAGTTAGCACAACCACCTCTTTTCTCTTTGAAGATGAGAGGAGACTCACTTATGAGCCACTCCACTTGTATGAGCAAAACATATGGTAATGGTGATGATTATTTTCATGATTATTTATATGATGTATGTCCCTTAACCATATATGTGCAGGATGATGCTCCAAGGAGGAGCATTCTTTCTTCTAGACCACATGGTTTAGTTGAGGCCATAAGCATGATTAATGGCCATTCCCTAGGAGGACTTGGGGAAGATAGATATTATGGAGGACATGTTCATTGTACACCTTACACTATTCACTTCCTCCATACTTATGAAGACATTGGAGCTGCAGGCAAGTGGTTGAGAATCCACACTTCTTATCAGTCTCTATTGCGGTTGAGGGTCAAGCTGCGCTGGTTACATTTGAAGGACCATTGTCCTTCTCATTTGTTGCATATGGCATCAAGCATGATTCTCATTTTTTCTCCCTATGGTTCTATTGTTTCTGTCTTAATAAGGAGCATTCTTGGGAGAAAGACACATTGGGTGAATGTGTCCTTTGAGGGAGAATCCTCCCACACTTTTTGCACTACATGTTCTAAGAGGAGCATGGGAGATGGTATGGCCACTATAGTAACACATTTTTTTTCCTTATGCAGTGAGCCATATGATGGATATGATGCCATATGATGATGATTTCCAACTCATCACATATGGGGATATTTGGGCCAGCTTGATTTGCAGCGTTGGGAAGAGATCTTTGGAGATCTAGTCCTCATCTTTCCACTTGAGGGAAACCTTATTGTAGCCCAGGATCAACATACACTCTACACTTATCTTAAGTGGAGAGGAGGACAGCGTGGGGTATACTATTTTGTCTACCATGTGCAGATTTTCATCCCACCTACTTTGCCCGAGCCACATGTGGATGACAGTTTTCAAGAGTTGCCTAGTTGGGAGGTGACTCATTTTGCATGGCTCGTAGCTTGGGGATGGAGGATCCATATGGGAGAGATAATTCCCATAAGATTTCAGATCCTATTCCTTAAGGGGACTTCTAGACATCACTTTGCTATCCTCTTGAGTATCTCACCTTTACATGATGATGGCTTGATAGCTGACTTACATGTTGAGGAGGAACAATGTGGAGGCTTGATTGATGAGATAGCATCACTTCACTTGGAGGAGATCATCATACATGGATGATATAGGGAGAGGAGGAGGAAAGAATTCAGTATAACCTTGTACTTTCTTGAGGACAAGCTATCTTTGAGAGGGGAGGACTGTAATATTCCAAAATTTACAAGCAGCAAATTAGAATATTAATTTTTGCTTATGACATATAGGAGATGAATAAAATGGGTAAAAGGCCCATGAGTAGGACTAAAATCCCTCATAGTGTGAAAGGGATTATTGGAGTAGCTTATTTTTCACCTTCCAGTGTGAAAAGGGGCAATTTGCATGAGGACAAGGTCAAGTTTGACCAAGTCAATAACACTACCTAAGAGGTGTAGCTTGCTTGAGAAGAAAATGCAGTTTGAGAGGGAGGAATATTCTTTGTGGAAGAAACCCTAATGTGTGGGGTCCAGGGCAAAGAAGCATTCACTTGCATAAAAGGAGGAAGAGGCAGCCATAGTGAGATATCTTTGAGCATTTGATCATTTGTCTGATTAGACTATTTGCAGTCTCCAGTTGTTCAGTTGAGTTGCAGTGCTGTATGCACGAGGGATTCCTGTTTAGGATTTCCTCTCCTTCTTGAGAGGCCTCTTGAAGGATTACACTTCATTTTCTCCACATATTGGCCCAAGGCCAAAGCCACTTCTTCAATCACTATGTTATTTCTGCTGAAGTATAACGTAGTGCTGCTGAGTGTTGCAGTGGAGGGGTTCCAAAACACCATTCCTTGTCTCATCTTTCATAGGAGGGAATCTCTATCCCTCAGGAAGGTTAGTAAGGAAGGTTTTAGAGCTGATTTTCATATCTTTGCATCAAGGCCAAGCATCTCCCATCGTAGACAGCGCAGTCCATTCTCCATACTGCGTTATTTCAGTGCATACTTGCACTGAGGAGTTGCACCATCATCTTGGAGGAAGATATATTCAGGGATAGGATCAGCCTATCACTTGAGAGATCTGTTGGAGGAGGTATATTTCAGATTTCACATTATCTTCAGCCATCTCCAGTTATTTACAGAGTTGCAGCTGCTACCCAACAACTCCGGCATTTCTGCAGAATTTCCATTTGTAGATGTATTGTAGCCAATCCTTCTAAGGATTGTGTATTATTATTGTATTAGTGTTTTCAGGGGTTAAGAGCTTGCTCCCCCTCATTTATTGAGCCGATATTGTCATATCATTACATTTTCATTTTGTATGTTGCAGTGTCTCCATATAAACTGCAACGGTCATAGCTAGGGCATATTTATGTAGCAGTGTTTTGTCACATTTAATGTACATGTCTTATTGAAGCTTTCATTGCCTAGCTTGAGTGAGTGATTATTCGAAGCATTATACTCTCTTGCTGCTATATTATACATTGATCAGCTATTTTCATCTTCATGTGTCATGGCTCATTAAAATAACGCTGTGTATTAAATCCTTGCTCAAGTATTGTTGCAGTCCCTTCATCGGGCACTTTTTGAGGACATCTAAGTGTGGGAGATCTGTTTAACCCACTTAGAAGGATTTCTTTGGAGCCTCCTCTTGGATTTAGCACTTAGATACATTATTCTAAGGGATTCAGGTCTTGGTTTCAATTCCTATAGCAGCCATTACTGGAAAATGCGTTTTCCAGTCATGCCTTGCTAGCTGTTCCAGATTTGGGATATTACAACCATGCCACAGAAAAATTTCCCTCCATACCTAAGCCGAAAGCTGTATTTTAAGGAGAAAAACTTGAAGCCGAATCATTGCATGGTATGGGAGGATGAAGAAACTAGCCTCAGGTAAGTGCAGGTATGGATTCTGAATTTCTCGCACATTTCTTTGGTTATAATGCACATCCATATTCATATCCTAACACTTGTCACTCTCAAAATTGGCAGCATGGGAACCAATATCATTATGGACAACCCTCCCCATTAGGGGAATTTTGAGGTCTAAAATGGGCCTCCTAAGGAAATAATAAAATAATAGCTAAACCAATAAAATAATATTTATGAATTTTCAATTCACTTTTTGCACCACAATCCATGTAACCATAGTTAAATTCAATTCAAAAGTTGTACCAAAATAAAATTAATAAAAAAAATGTATTGATGTGACTATATATAAGAATGATATTTTCAAGGAAAAGTCATTATCATTGAAAAACTAATGCATTTGTCCTTTTTACTTAAATAACTTAAAATAAAATATAAATATAAATTTATAAATTATTAATTATATTATATGTTATTAATTAAAATTTATATTATTTAAATTGTATAATAACATGTAATTAATATACTATATCAAAATAATATAATATAATATAATATAATATAATAAATGTATAGGGATATGCATTGTTTCTTTCAAGAAATATGAAATGACAATAATATATTTTTATTCAAAAAGTGTGAAATGAAATTTATTATGAGTACTTTACTTTGACTTTAAAAGTACTTAGAGCACTATTATGGTTAACCATGAGTTTTTATCCACCATTTATAATGTGACAAGTAAGTACCTTTAACTCAATCAATGCCACCTTAACCATTAGGGATGCTGTCATCCCCTAAAATGTGATTGGTTATCATAAATTGAATTTTGATTGTACATTTTCCTTAGGAGGCCCATTTTAGAACTCAAAATTCCCCTAATGAATCTTGGCAACAAGGATGGAAAGGGCCAAACCATTCACACCATTCCTACCCTGCACCTATGCAGTCATACCCACCTACATATGCACCTTACCCAATGCCACAACCATCATTACCTCAGCTGATTCAACCAATTCCACCATTGCCTTTACCCCCACCATTTCGACCTCCTCAGTTGCCTTCCCAACCCATACCCAAATCCAATAACAAAGCGGTACAAATGATCCATTCCATCAACCCGCTTTCCTCATCCAGATATCAGTCCATGCCAGTTGGAGTCAATTATCTCCAACTAAAATCGGGGAAGATAGTAGCCATAGAAAAATGGAAACAACCTATGGTGATTATCAAAGAGAAAGATGAGGAGGAAAATCCTGACCATTCTAAAAATAATGTCACCATTTAGCCTATCCCTGTACCCTCAGATCCTTTACCATCTTCTTCCAACCGGCCTCCCTATCCAAAGAGGCCAGTTGTGGAGAAGAATGACCCCATTCCTGAGTCTAGCCTGGCCTCCGAGCTTAGGAACCTCTTCATAAAGGTGCCTCTGCTCCAAGCTATCAAAGAGATCCCCATTTGTACAAAAATCATTAGGTAAATCTGTCTCAAGAAGCCGGGAAGGAGAAGATTGGAACCTCAAACCATTCAATTTGTTGGGAGAGTAGCAGAGTTAATGACATGGTGTATGCACATGGAGAAATATATTGACCCCGGAAACCCTGTTGTCTCTATTCAGATAGGTGATGTCCTTGTCTCTAATGTAATTATAGACCTGGGGGTAGCCATTAATGTTATGACCAAGAAAACCATGGATAAACTTGGACTGGTCCATATTCGTCCTACTCCCACTATGCTTGAATTGACAGACATATCTAAAATCAAGCTAGAAGGGGTGTTGGATGATGTGGTAGTTTTATTAGATTCTTGGGAATACCCCGCAGACTTCATTGTGCTACAACAAAATAATCCTGTGGGATGACATCCCTTGATCTTGGGACCACCATGGCTTGCTACGAACGATGCTTATATTGGATGTCGTTCTGGTGACATGTATATTTCCCATGGAGATTCTAGGAAGAAGGTCACCTTGTATCCACCCGCTAGATCCATTCAGGAGCTCTGAGACACTTTGTGGTTAGACTATAGTAGTGATGAGGAGACTCAGTCTGTTTCCATGATACATCAATATGTTGAGTCCTCACAGGATGGTGATATTCAAGACTTCTTGAACAATCTAGACACCATGCCCAATTTTGAGTCATTGAGTCAAATTATTAGTCTAGATTTTTAGGAAATTCACGACTCTTTACCTCCCCCACCACCATATTTAGTAACACCTCTGTGTACTCTTGAGCTTGATACTACTCTTGTTGAGATTAGTCCAGGAAATTCTTTACATATCAGTTTAGACTTGGATTCATCCTAGCAAGAGCAACTTGTGAATTTGTTGTGAAACCATCTTGATGCCTTTGAATGGGGTTACAAAGATATGAAAGGAATCCATCCTGAAACTTGTACTTGCCATACCTATATTCAGGATGGAGCCCGACCTGTCTGACAACCCCAAAGGCATATGAATCCAGCTCTAAGAGATGTTGTAAAAGAATAATTGCAAAAACTCTTGGATGTTGATTTTATCTATCCTATTTTTGAAAACCAGTGGGTCTCTCCATTGGTATTAGTCTCGAAGAAATATGGGAGATGGTGTATTTTCATTGAATATAGAGAATTGAACAAAGCCACTCTTAAGGATTACCTCCCCCTTCCTTTTATTGATCAGGTACTCAATACCCTTGCTGGTAAGAAGTACTTTTATTTTTTAGATGGCTTTAGTGGTTATAACTAGATACAAATTTCACCCAAGGATCAAAACAAAACCACTTTACATGTCCATGGGGCACATTTTCCTACCAAGTGCTTCTCTTTGGGTTGTGTAATGCCCCAAATACCTTTCAAAGGGCAGTTTTGGCCATTTGAGTGTGTGGAAATCTATATGGGTGACTTTTCTTTGTTTGGTGATTCATTTCAGGGAGCCCTAAAAAATATAGAAAAAGTGTTTCTTCATTTCCAAGAAGCTCATCTTGCCTTAAGTGATAAAAAGTGTAGATTAATGTGCAAGGCAGGAGTAGTTCTTGGCCATCTTATTTCAGATAAGGGTATCCAGGTTGACCCTACAAAAATAGAAGTTATTTTGAGTCTTCCTGTACCAAAAACTCAAAGGGAAGTGAGAGGTTTTCTAGGACATGCGGGCTACTATAGTAGATTCACTGAGAATTTATCTAGGATAGCTACCCCCATTTTCTGACTTTTGGCTAAGGATAGTGAGTTTTATTGGTCTACAACTTTCCAACAGTCCTTTGAGACATTGAAGGAAAAACTAGTTCAGGCACCAATTTTGAGAGGACCAAACTGGTCCCTACCATTTCATATTTCCTATGATGCCTCATATAATACTATTAGCACAGCTTTAGGACAGGAATAAGATAAAAAATCCTATGCCATTTACTTCATTATTAAAAACTTGTCACCCCCTGAACTGAATTACACAGTTATTGAGAAAGATTTTTTAGCTGTAATATTTTCCATTAATAAATTCAGACACTGCATTACAGGACACGAAGTCTTTGTACATATTGATCATTTCGTGATAAAATATTTAATGAATAAACCATTAACCAACGGTAGAGTGACTAGGTGGTTATTATTGTTGCAGGAATTTAATATTACTATTGTTGATAGACCAGGAAAATCTAATGTGGTAGCAGATTTTCTTTCAAGATTAAATAATCCTGGTGAAGCAATTCTTGTTGATGATGATTTTCCTGATGAACATCTCTTTGTTGTGTCAATAGAATTCCCTTATTTCACTGGCATAGCTAACTATTTGGTCACCGGGAAAACACCACCTCACTTATATGTTCGTGAAAAGCAGAGTATCATACATAAAAGTTCTACATATTCTTGGGTTCAAGGCGACCTCTTTTACACAGGACCATACCTTATTATCCATTGATGTGTAAGAGGGGAAGAAGTGTTTGATATCTTAAAATATGCCCATGATGAACCTTACGGAGGCCACTTCGCTGATAAGAGAACTGCATACAAAGTTTTACAAGCTGGCTATTTTTGGCCCTCCTTGTTTAAGGATGCCAAACAATATATCAAGCGATGTGATAGCTGTCAGCGAGTTGGTCAACCTAATAAAACCAATGAAATGCCTTTATGTCCTTAGGTTATTATTGAGCCTTTTGAAAAATGGGCCATTGATTTTGTAGGACCAATAAATCCAACATCATTAAACAAAAGGCATATTTTGGTTTGTACAGATTTCGTTACAAAATGGGTAGAAGTTAAAGCTATTTCTTTTGCTACTGAAAAACTTGTTGTTGATTTTCTTTTTACCAAAATATTTACTATATTTGGTGTGCCTAGAGAGATTGTTTCTGACAGTGGTTCGTAGTTTATTTCTAATATGGTACAGGTGTGATGGAGCAATACAAAATTCGACACAGGAAATATACACCGTATCACCCACAAGAAAATGGTCAGGTGGAGTCCACAAATAAAGTAATTGAGTCCATCCTCACAAAGATAGTAAATATCCATAGAAATGATTGGGCTAATAAATTGTCGGAAGCCTTGTGGGAATATCGAACCACTTGGAGGAATAACATAGGACACACACCATATGAGCTGGTGTATGGGAAACAAGTCTTCTTGCTGATAGAGTTCCAGATCAAGACTTTCAGAACTGAAGTCAAATTGGGGCTAGATCTCTCTGAAGCACAACAACAGTGTCTCCTTCAGTTGAATGAGTTACATGAATTCCTAAGGGATGTTTTTCAGCAGAACATATTGGTTCAACAACAACTCAAGAAGTGGCACGATAAGTCTATCCGAAAGAAGCAATTCCAACTAGGTGATTGGGTACTCCTTTATGATTCTAGATTTAAATATTCTAAAGGGAAATTCCATACACACTAGATGGGACCTTATGAGGTAGTTAGAGTGTTTGAGAATGGAGTGGTAGAAATCAAAAATATTGATGGACGGAATTTCGCATTCCTAGTAAATGGGCATAGACTAAAGGTGTATTTTCAGCCCCTTACTAAAGGAGATTTTATGCAGCAAGTCCAACAACAATTTGAAAAGGAGATGGTAGGTGGAAAAATCGAATTGTTGAATATATGATTCTTTCTTTTAATTATATAATAAAATGAAGAAAAAAAAGAGAAAAAATGACAAAAATAAAAAAATATATAAAAATAAAAAAATTTCATGTAACTATGAAAATCAGTTGACTGATATGATTGTAGAAGGATCAACCTGAAAACCAGCATACTGGCAAGAAGATCTAAATTTCAATATAAATAAATTTTTTCTTGATTTTTAGATATGTTGGCTTTCACCAAGAAGAAGTAGGTTCAAGGAACCAAGCCCTTACCCAAGTTTGGGATAACTAGCATGGAAATTTTTATCCAAGTAACGCCTAATTCCCGCTACATTTAATTTTTCTGGCACCAGTGCAGGCATATTTTGAAGGTAAAATTATGCCTTTCTTATATTTCCCGTTTCGTAAATTCCCACTATTTTTCTTTTCTTAATCCCATAATGAATTGCCCTCCTTTTTCTTCTAAGAAAACTACCCTTACCCGATTTCGTAAAATCCCTCTTTCTCCCTTGAATTTTTTTCCACATCCCGTTTCGTTTGTCCCCCTTGGTGGTACTATTCTTAGAATCCCTGCCATAATGTTCCTTCCCATTCTGAAAATTACCCCCTTCCCACTTCTTTATTCGCTCATAAATTGATTGCAGGATCTGATGTAGTCAAATTAGAAGGCATGCTCATGAAACACTAGAGGATGGCGAATAAAATTTTTCTTGTATATTCAGGACAATTTTTTAGTCCAACCAAAGAACTGTGTTCTATTATAATTTTCTTATTCCGGCGAAGTCCCTGGTGCAGAAACGCACAGTGCAAGCAGGTTGAGTGCAAGCACGTTGCAGTGCAAGCACGTTGCAGTGCAAGCAGTATCAGTGCAGGCATGACTAATGCAAGCACGCGCCCGACTGTGAAAACACAATGTAAGAATATTTAACACAGTACAGGAGCGCTTGATGCAAAATTCTTATGGAATTTTTTTTATATATGAGACTACTGCACTAATAGATCATAACATAACATTATTTAAATTTTGGTTAACACTCTACTTTATAATTTACTAAGTTAGGGAGAAATTATTTAAGTGCAAGGTATTTTAGATTCTGAAGTCTAATCTTTTTAATAAGTACCAAAGTACATATTAAAAGAATTATGAGGCAAAAATTGGGATAGTACAGATCTACTCAAAACCCCATACTTAACTCATTTGAAAACATCATCCATCACTTGCTCATCATAACCTTACCTCATAACCCGATCATTCATGAATGTTACACTGCCTCCACTTCCTCCAATTATTATTGCCTGCCTGTAGCAGATTTATACATGTATGCATCTGATCTGAGGTGAAAGCCATCAAAAAATTCAATGAGGTTCAACGAGATATAAAATTAAATGAGGTGAAATCCATGAAGTTGTCGCTTGAGAGGGAGCTACACTTGCATGTAGAGGAGGAACTTATTGTTCCCAAAGATGAGCCTCTATATGTGGATCAGCCACAGGAGGAGATTCATGGAGTGGGGGAATCCACTCATGCAATACCAAACATCAGACAAGGCAGAAAGCGTAACACAGAAGATGAGAGACTGAAGCTTGATGCGGCACACAATGTAGGAGTCCCTACATCACAGCACAGACAGAGACAGTCACTTGACCAATTTACTGGATACATGGCTCTGATGAGCAAGTGTATCATGACATAGCCATCGTCTTTTGAAGAAGCAGTGCAGGAGCCCACATTGGTAGATGCCATGGTGGAGGAGTATGACTCCATTGTCAGAAACAATGCTTGGGAGATTGTTCCAAGGCCGGTTGGTAAATTAGTCGTAGGATCAAGATGGATCTACAAGGTAAAGCAAGCTGCTGATGGGATAATTGAGAAGTATAAGGCAAGATTTGTTGCCCGGGGCTTCTCACAGATCGAGGGGATTGATTATTAAGAAACCTTTGCACCTGTCGCACGGTATTCTTCCATAAGGACCATCCTTGCTCTCTCAGTGCAGATGGGTTGGCACATTCATCAGATGGATGTGAAGACTGCGTTCCTTAATGGGATCACTGAGGAAGAGGTGTACATTGAGCAACCTAAAGGATTTGAGATGTTCAGTAGCGAGTCACATGTGTGTAGGCTCAAAAGAGCGTTGTATGGGCTGAAGCAAGCACTTTGTGCTTGGTACACACGGATCGACGACTATTTCACTAGAATTGGCTTCACCAAGAGTGAGGCAGATGCAAACCTGTACCAAATTGTGGTGGAGGATAAGATTTTAATCATTGTTCTTTATGTGGATGATTTAATACTAACGGGTGATGAGCAGTTGATACACTCATGCAAGGAAGATCTTGAAAGGGAGTTTGAGATGAAGGATTTGGGCCTCCTTCATTATTTCCTTGGATTGGAAATATGGCAGCGGGAAGGTGAACTATATTGTGTCTCAAGGCAAGTATGCTCTGGAGATACTTGAGAAGTTTCACATGCAACACTGAAAGCCTATCAACACTCCTCTTCTAGGAAATTGGAGGAAAGAGAATTCTACATCGGCAGAGGTAGTGGATTCCACTGTTTATCGACAGTTGGTGGGTTCACTCATGTATTTAGTTAATACAAGACCGAACATATGCTATGCGGTAAACTAGCTTTCACAAGCGATGGTTAAGCATACCAAGCTCTTTTGGAAGGCAGGCAAGCATGTCTTGAGGTATCTCAGGGGAACATATGAGTATGGCTTATGGTACAGACAGATGGATGAGGTGAAGTTGCATGGCTTCATGGATGTAGATTGGGCAGGCAGCCCAATAGACTGAAAGAGCACATCAGGAGGGATTTTTAGTATCGGATCTACAACAGTTTCTTGGTACAACAAGAAACAAAGATCCGTGGCACTCAGTTCACTGGAAGCAGAATACATGGCAACAAGTCAAGCTGCATGTGAGGCTATCTGGATGAGGATTATCTTGGTCGGTTTGTTCGGTTCACATTTAGATCCTACAGTGATACATTGTGATAATCAGAGTTGCATTGAACTCTCGATTAATCCTGTGTTTCATGATAGATCTAAACATATTGATATCCAGTATCATCATATCAGATATTGTGTGCAGCGGAAGATCATGTTGCTTCAGTACATTCCTACGGAAGATCAGGATGCAGACATTCTGACGAAGGCGCTCACCAGGAGCAAATTCGAATACCATAGAGGTAGGATCGAGGTGAAGGATAATCCCTATCTTGTTGAGAGGGAGTGTTGAGATTCAACAAGATGATGAGCTTCTTGAAAATGAGTCGCCTTCACTAAGTGGGCCCATAGGCTATTTTTAGGTGCAAGTCTATTTTTTGACTATGTCTATTTTTAGACATGGTGATCATATTTCAGAAGTTGCAAGATACTATTTGTGGATGGTTGGTCAAGTTGGAAAAATAGATGAAATTATATTTTTAGAATATTGGGAGAAGTCTATTTATAGATCGTCGATCTAAAAATAGAAGTGTCGATTATTATTAGCTCTTAATAATAATCCGACAATAAACAACAACTTATTCTCTTGGAGCACTCAATTTCAGTGTACAGATTTGGAAAATTAGTGGGATGAAGGAATTACGCAATTCCTAGGGTTTACTGGTGGTTCATACAAGGAGGACTCAGTTAGAACTGAAGTGGCAAAGTTATGACATAGTTGGAAGAGTAGTTCATGGAGTTGTTATTCAGTTTAACTCATTTAATGGAGTTAAACTCAGTTGAGCTAGTTGTATCTAGGCTAATTGAATGATACACTAGTGAGAGTGGAGTGAATTAATCAATTAATTAATTCACAAATAATAACTCATTAATAAATTGGAACAATACAACAATTAACTACAGTGCATGTCAGTTCCAGTGGAGACCCAGTGGAGAGATAGGTGAAAGGGCAAGATGGACTATCTTTTGTGACTATAGTGATGCATTGATTGCACCACAAACACATTGGAGTTTCCAATGAGTATTGCCCAGTCAAGGAAAGGGTAATTTAAATTCATTCAGAGCTATTCTTCAATAGGGATTGCGTAGTGGAGGCAGGCTATCAGGTGGTAATAAATTAGTGCATGGATTTGCAAATTTCTTCTGATTAGTGTGTGACGATTGATTGCACTAAGAGCTTGATGTACTAAGATTTGTATGAGATTTTTACATGATCTCCATGATACATAATATATGATAGTTGGGGTTTTCAGCTTCAGGCTTTCCCGTTAAACAACTGTGTTATGTGCGATTGTTTTTATTGCTTCATGTGTTTGTAATTGATTTTAATTTCCGCAAAAGATTAACAGTGGAAGGATTCTGTATTTAGTAAGAAGATAAAATATTGTTAGATCAGGAGAATCTGGATATATACATGCATCTTGTATATAATTTCTACAAAGGTCAACTGATATCATAGTGCATTCAAAGAAGATCATGAAGCACTTATGATAAGATAGTGGAGGAAGTGGTGCATTTAATGCACATATGATGGAGAGGGTGATCACCCCATGTGCACTTCATGGAGGACATGAGGCTACAATGCAGTCAAACATGGAGACCCTGTCCACATGTACAATGTAGATTTGGAGTGGGCCTAGGCTATGGAAGGCTCATGCATATAATGAAGGTGGAGGCACACTGGAAGGCATGATTTGGATTATTCATTTCTTGATATGTTTAGATATAGATTTGTCTTAAGACATTTCTATGCAGACTTGGGTTGTTTAGCAGAGTTTGCAGTGTTGTTTAGCACAGGGTGTTCCTGAGGGGGAATCCCACCTCTTTCTTTGAGCAGCTTTGGAAAGAGGATTGTTCTTCATTCCTTATCAGGGGTTGGTGCCATCTTTAGGAGGTTGTTTCTAGCATTCATCTAGGAAACCAGTGGAGGATTCATCCTACCACTTTGTTCTTCAGATCCAACCTTTTAGGAGTAGTAGATCTACATCTGGCATTTGGGCCATTAGGTTTTACCTCCATGCATCATCAGTCCCTTCAAGGATTGCACAGTTCAGTCCTGTAGATATATTGGAGGAAGGAATTTTCCAGTATTTCAGTTGAAAATCCTGTGAGGGATCATATCCTCACATTGGATCTATTTTTTCCATCACTCAGGAGCTGATTTGACATATCTAGCAGCAGGCTATTGAGCCTCCTCCTCTGATAGCACAATTTTCTGAAGTTGTTGTTCATCCAGCAGCTATTTTCAGTGGAGGAGATTGGAGGAGCTAGATCTTGAGCTTTTAGCCCAAGGATCTAGTGAAAGGGCTAGCCCTTCTTGCATAGATATGATTGTGCACCATTGCAGCCATCATATCATCAGATCTAGCTTCAAATCTGCATTCCCAGCAGCATAAATGTGAAGCCCTAAGAGGGTGGTTTTCTTAGACTTATAGATCTGAGAAATCCCTTCTGGATTATCTTGGGAATCCATCATTGATCCCAGATCTACAATTTCAGCATCATCGGAGCTCCCATTCTGCCTAGATCTGAATTTCTATTTTTCAGGAAGTTTTAGTCCCAATAGTTGCAGCAGGGACAATGAATTTTACCTTCCAGTAGAGCAACAGTTACCCAGTCCCTCTTGGGAAATCATTGCAGGGTCATTCTAGGCCACCCTTATGGCTTGAGTGTCTCATATTTTGAGCACTGTTGTACTTGCTTTTTCACCTCCAATATAATAAAATGGATCAGCTATTTCTGTGCATTCTAATGTGTATATAGATTTATTGTTTACTTTGTTGCAGTTCTTATATTGTGTTTCAGAATTACTGCATTCTCCATTTTGGGATATTACAGTGGTATCAGAGCATGATCTTTGGCTCAACTTGTGGACACTTCATCTTTTGCATTAAAAGAAGAAGAAGATAGATGATATCTGTCATGAAGGAGGTTAATTCTACCACTCCTTTCTTTAGATCCATGCAAGATCTCTCTAAGGAGGTCAATCAAATGAAGAAGGAAAGACAAAAAGAAGATCCAAGAAGAATATTGGATGAGGAAGGTCCAAGCACTTCCTATCAGTAGAAAGGAAGACTAGAGAATCATAGATCTCCTCATAGATCCACTATGCCCACTTTCTTTGGAGAAGGTGAAAGGTGTAGAGATGAAGAAATAAGAGAGCCCGAGACTCATGAGACTCTTATTCTGTATCTTGAAGAGTACAAGTCACAGTCTAGAGCATTCAAAGAGAGTCTAACTCTCCAAGAATTCTTCCAAATCAAAGAAAAACAAGGATCCTATAACAGCAATAGAAGGAAGAGGCACAATAAATTCTATTTGCCTACATTTGATGGATCTTCCTCAAGCACTGTTAAGGCTTGGAGGAAAGAGTTAGATGCATTTTTCAGGTTACATCTTCTAGCTGAAGAAGAGGCTGTCCAAATTGCAAGACTTCATCTTTTAGGTGAAACTAATGATTGGTATGTTGGTCACATGGAGCATGCAAAGGTGACTAAATATTCAGATTTCTTTCACAAATTGAGGAAGAAGTTTTTTGTGAGAAAACCATATATATGTCACAAATAGAAATTTCCTAAGGAAACAAAGGAGGATGTCAATCTTGTCACTCTGGACAAGAAGTCACTACATTCACCAATAGTTGAAGAAGTACTTACATCTAGAGAAGAGACACTTGCAACTCTGCAAGATATTCTTGAGCTCTTGACTCATAGAGTCCCATGCACGATTCAGGAGATTCATGAGGAAGAGGAGGAAGATTCCAGCGCTGTTACACTTGGAGAAGAGTAGCCATCACTCTTACCAGTAGTTCGAGACACTATTGTACCGGTTGGAGGAACTCTTTTGTTCTGGCAAGAGGTTTCCACACATTAGTTGATCCAAGGTATGCAAGAAATTTCATCACATATTGTTTCATTATATCTTATTTAAACTTATGAGGACATGCCATCAGGGCCAATGTATAACCAAGGGTTAGAAAAAATGTTGATTTGAAGTAGCAACATATCACAGCGCAGAGGACCCTTGATCTAATAAAGGAGGAGATTAAGAACTATCCTAGTTCATCATTGTTGAGCTACATTCAACCCTTTGAGTTGAAGTGTAGATTTTCAGAAAATGGGATGAGCATGATCCTATGTACAATAACTGGTTATGAGATCAGTATTGTTCCTTGCTTTAAGACAACACATGTGTTACCATGCAGATCTACAACGCTGTCACTTAGTAGCTATGAAAATGAAGAGGTCCCATCATTATTGCAGCATTCTGAAGGTAGCTTCACTCATGAAGCAATGGAGGTAAAGATGATAAATGGTAGACATATTGAGATGAGAAATATTTTCTCCTTTCTAGATGACCCTTTCTCAATGAGCATCTCAAAGCTCAAAGAGAAACTTCTACCTGAAGCAGATCCAACACCTCTTTCATTTTTGAGGGCCTTTGGTGAAAAGAGAATCTCGTTGAGAGATCTCATTGGAGGTGCACTTCAACATTTCATGAAGTGAAAAGTTATTCATCAGTTTGGGGAGGATGGAATTCTACAAAGGGAGGATACCATGATTATGCAGTACATCATTCATCATCCACATTGGGATGAGTGGGTGAGGATGATGAGCAAGGGGTTGCATGACCACTTGCAAATATATGACATGGGCCAACAAGCTTGGTTACATTGGTTGCTCTTGAGAGATTTTTGTCAGTAACCAAAGGCTGCTATTTCTTTGATCCATGCCTTGAAAAATACTTATGAAATGAAGAAGGAGGAATGGATGCGATGGTTGCTCTTGGGTGAGTATGGTTACCACCCAATAGCTCATATTTTTCTGATTCATGCCTTGTGTATCAATGGTAGAACGCAAAAAAATAAGGCATGTTCATTTTGGTTTCCCTCGAGAGAGTTTGGCCACGAAATGACATCTCCTATGTCTATGTGTTTTGTATTGGGTAGAACTTGGCATGATGCTCTCATGATGTGTATTGATGGTATTTGCTTGTATTGGGCTGATGTGACATTCCACATGTCTATCAGTATGTTTTTACTCCATGATGCACATTAGGAAGAGAGAAAGTAGCAAGATCTCTTGTTGCTTTGGTTGCTTTTGGGGGATTTTGGCTTGTCCATCTTACATGGAGGAGATGGAGGATGGAAGAAAAGGGCCTTACTCCAGCGGCTACGATTGGGATAATATGGTTTGACATCTTTTTCTACCCATATATCTCCTTTTATTCTTTTGCATAATGTTGGAATGATGGTTGGATCCAACAAGACCAACAGGGCTAAGGATTAGAGCATGTCAATTCTCAATCAAATTCATAAAGCATGGGATGAATAGATGTATTGTGAGATGGAGCTTTTCCTTTGTGGAGAGTGCCACCTTAATTTATGTACCTCATGTATTAATGATAATGTTGGAAAACATATGGTTGTCACTTGGTACTTCATGGTGGAAGGAAGACATCTAACCATATAGTTGGAGGTCATTCTATGTGTTTTTAAAAGACAACTTTGGAACCAAAAATGCATAAGACATTGCAGAAAATGGAGGATGCCTTCCTTATGTGGATGCCATTTGGAGGGGAATAGACGGATTTGCGTCTACTTTTGGAGTTGCTTGAGGACAAGCAACATTTTTCCAGGGGGGATTGTAATATTCCCAAACTTCACATTATATTTGGAATATTAGAGTCCTTGATTTTCTTAATAAATTAAGTAAATAAAAGGGTGGAGGGACCCACAAACCTCAAAGATGAAAAAAATCCACTTTTAATGTGTATATGTGGATATTATAGATCTAGATATAAAATCATGGAGTAGTGGAGTAGCTCCATTAATGGAGATCATGTCTCATTTATGGGATAGATTATGGATGATGAAACAGTCAAATAAGATCATGGATATTATTATATAAAATCACGAGGATCTTTGATAAGGTCAACTGAGATCATAGTGCATTCAAAGAAGATCATGAAGCACTTATGATAAGATAGTGGAGGAAGTGGTGCATTTAATGCACATATGATGGAGAGGGTGATCACCCCATGTGAACTTGATGGAGGACATGACGCTACAGCGTAGTCAAACATGGAGACTCTGTCCACATGTACAACACATATTTGGAGTGGGCCTAGGCTATGGGAGGCTCATGCATATAATGAAGGTGGAGGCACAATGGAAGGCATGATTTGGATTATTCATTTCTTGATATTTTTAGATCTAGATTTGTCTTAGGACATTTCAATGCAGCCTTGGGCTGTTTATCAGAGTTTGCAGTGCTGTTTAGCACAGGGTGTTCCTGAGCGGGAATCCCACCTCTTTCTTTGAGTAGCTCTGGAAAGAGGATTGTTCTTCATTCCTTATCAGGAAATGGTGCCATCTTCAGGAGGTTGTTTCTAGCATTCAGCTAGGAAACCAGTGGAGGATTCATCCTACCACTTTGTTCTTCAGATCCATACTTTCAGGAGAAACAGATCTACATCTGACATTCAAGCCATTGGCTTTTACCTCCATGTAGCAGCAGTCGCTTCAAGGATTGCGCAGTTCAGTCTTGTAGATCTATTGGAGGAAGGAAGTTTCCAGTATTTCAATTGGAAATCCTGTGAGGGATCGTCTCTTCACATTGGATCTATTGTTTCCATCACTCAGGAGATGATTTGACATATCTAGTAGCAGGATATTGAGCCTCCCTCTCTTACAGCACAATTTTCTGAATCTGTTGTTCATCCAACAACTATTTTTAGTGGAGGAGATTGGAGGAGCTAGATCTTGAGCTTTTAGCCCAAGGATCTAGTGAAAGGTTTAGCCCTTCTTACATAGATCTGATTATGCACCATTGCAGCCATCATATCATCAAATCTAGCTTCAGATCTACATTCCCAACAGCATAAATGTGAAGGCCTAAGAGGGTGGTTTTCTTAGACTTACAGATCTGATAAATCTCTTCTCGGTTACCTTGGGAATCCATCATTGAGCCTAGATCTACAATTTCAGCATCATCGAAGCTCCCATTATGCCTAGATCTGAATTTCTATTTTTCAGGCAGTTGTAGTCCCAACAGTTGCAGCAGGAAAATGCAATTTACCTTCCAGCAGAGCAGCAATTACACAGTCCCTCTTGAGAAATCATTGCAGGGTCATTCTAGGCCACCCTTGTGGCTTGAGTGTCTCATATTTTGAGCATTGTTGTACTTTCTTTTTCACCTCCAATATAATAAAATGGCTTAGCTACTTCTGTGCATTCTGATGTGTATATAGATTTATTATTTACTTTGTTGCAGTTCTTATATTGTGCTTCAATATTACTGCATTCTCCCTTTTGGGATATTACACTCAACCTAAGCATTTATATAAATTATGATCCTCATATCCTCCTCTTGTAGGGGATTTCGCTACTTGAAACAGACCATTGTGGAATTTTAGCTATAAATGTGTTTCTAAGAAGTTTCAGAAGCTGAAATTTTTATGAGATGACGCTGAAATCCTGAGGAAGCTGCTATAAAAATTTTTGATTATGGTGCCCAATATTTCGAAGATATGATCTTTGGAAGTTAGGGTTTTTGCAGGCTCCTGAACTTCATCTCAAAGAGGTGACCTTGGGAAAATCATCATAACTCTATATCTGTGTATCAGATTGGAATTCTGTAAAAAATGGTGGATATTGAATGAAATGCAGTTTTCTCTGTATCAATTTCAGAGCTGAATGAAGAAACAGTGACATGTGACACGTCGTACAAGTTATCTCTACTGAACTAGTCCATAATTAGGTCATTGTGAGAGATTGGGCATAACTTTGTATTGAAGAATCCAAATTGGGTCAGACCTGTGGAATTGGAAATAAGACTCAGAGGACTACTACAGAATCGAAAATCACATATTGGGGATCTTAAATAACAGAGATACACCAGATTCAATATCGAGCTCCTATATGGCAAGAAAGAGCTAGATCATGTGCTATCAAGGGTTGTAAAGGACTAGACTTTCTAGGGAAGCAAAGCAAAGAAAGGTGAAGAAGAGGTAAGCTCCAAGTAAGTATATTTTGTATATGCATTTTCATCTCTTAATTGCATTAGGTTCTTTGTATTCTATTTTTTTTTTTCTTTTAGCACTGACATATGCTCTGCAGGATGAGGTAAATTTTGATATTATCATGTGATGGTTATTTCCTTGAAGGATTTTTTTAGGTATTATATATTCATCAAGATAAGACTCAATGCATGATCTAATGTTCTGAAGAGTGAGAAAGGGTAGCATAACAAGAGCATAAATCAAGGTGCAGAACCGCAGCAAGAAGCTCACCACATGAAGTCTTCAAGTGGGCAGCACTGCATACAGTCATTGTAAAGGTATCATTATACTAAGTCACTGTAAAAGAATAATTGTAAAAATTTTACAAGTTTCTATCTGCCAAGAGTTGAAGAGGCAATGTCGGGAGTTCTAGGATCATCATTAGGTGGTTGTGTCATAGTTGGGGCTATGGTATACTGTGTCTTATTCTTCTACATTATTCTATATCATTGTAAAGTCGACTATTTTCCCTGGTACGGAATTCCATTCTTCTTTTATACTTCTACAAGGTGGTAGGGTGGTGGTAGGGTGAGTTGTAGCTCATTGGGTGTTGGGGCATCCATTCAGTTGACTATTGAAGAATCTCGGGTGTTGGAGCGTCCATCTAGTGGCAGCTGGAGAAGAAAGTTTTTCTAGATTCTACGAAGTTGGAGATTTATTTTCAATTGGATTTGAATATTAAATAATTATTAGCAAAGCATACAGGTGCTTTTTGTCTTGGAGGGGGTTTCCACCTTAAAAACTGTGTGCATTTGTGTTCCTTTCGTTTACTGCTATCATTGCACAAACACTGATAATAATTGAAGATTAATTAATTCTATTAAATATTAATAATAATACTAATTGAAAGGAATACTAATTCACCCCCCCTCTCAGTATCTCCAACAGGAATCAATATCGAAGTGCAGTATTAAAATATGGCTCCCTATTTTTTAAGATTTCCCGCAGCAGGTAAAACATTGTGTGAGGACACACAACAGCTAAGGGATGGGAGGATGTTGGTGCACCAAAATGCTCTATTTTTACCCCCTTCCTATAATCATTAGCCTCTGTTTTATCTCCATAAACCTTCTCATTCCTGCACTAGTCCAAGAAAATTGTCTATTCCTATAGAAACTTCATATTTCATGATTAAGGTTTATTAGGTGCTTTATTAATCATTTTAAATAGATTTTGTGCCTTTAAATATTTCTTGTAACTTATATTTACTTTCCTAAAAGTATTCGATAAGATAATATTAATCATTATGTTAGTGTGATCTAGTGCATGAAGATTCCTTCACCACCAACAATCATTGTTCCGTGATCTCCACAACATCTCAATCACTCCATGCAGACGTTTTGGTCCACGTCTTCCAGTTTGGTTGAAAATTATCTGAAGTTAAACAAAAACAGAGTATATTCAGGGATGTTGCCAAAGATAGGGTCTACGATGAGCGATTAGCTCGTGCCTTATTATAGTTTTTGGCCCAATTTTGTAATTTTGTTTGTTAGTCCATTCAGCTGAAAGGCTTGATTTGGGAACGAATATGTAATTAGCAATCATGACCATAGGCTGAAGGACTGTATAAAAGATAGCTCTTAGATAGAACTAGGTTAGTGATAGAAACATTACTGCAATCCTATTTAATTTGTAATTTCGTTATCGCCCTTGCTCCAGGCTGGACTTGAACTATAATGTATGTTTGTTGATCGAAGTTAATACAGAGAACTGTGCCATGATTTTCTCACACTGTGTCTAAGCTTTTACTGATGCGTTGATTAAAGCGTTGAAGAGTTTTGTTTCCTAAAATGGGAAACGAGCTGGTTGGCTAGGGCCCAGCCAACCTAGCTCGTTCACCCTTGTGCTTTCATTATTTTAAAATTTTTGTGTGTCAATTTATTTACTTGTATATGCATGGCTTAAATCTTTATTTCATTCTTGCTTTAGAGTTATGATTTAATTTCATTTAATAGTTAAAGTGTGAACGGATCCATTGTGTGGAAGTCTAAATTGAATTTATTTATTTCCTGTAATTTCTTTCCCGGTTTTCTTTTGCTTGGATCATGCAGGAAGATTCTTCCTGCACTAGTGCATGTAGGATTCTGCACTCTGGTTTGCTCATTTATTTACAACAAGTTTTCTTTTCCTTTTCCTGCATACGATTTAATTTACTTCTGCAAGTGAGCGTTATCATTAGAAAAAATCATTCCTAATATTAAAATCTAAACTTCTGAAGGTTAAGAATGACTTCGTGAAATGAGAAAGAACGTCATTGCAATGTCTTAATTTATGTCTGCATTTCACGATTTAAGGAAAGGGATTAAAAGTAATATGTAACATTATAAGTGAACTTGTCGAGAGTTAGATTTGATTGTATGCAAATTTATTTGACTAAAAGTTTTCTTTCACCGTTGAAGATTGTTTCATAAGTTTATTTTTATTGCAATTTCAGTTGATTAAAGCATTCTTTTCTGTGTGTAATTTATCTCAGAATTCAACTCGCAATTTCAATTCTTTTCAACACGTCCTTTGATTCTTTCAATAGTAAATTTGAAACCTTTGTGTAGAGAGTTCTGTCCTGGTGCAAGAGCTAGTGTCTTGTCACAAGAACATAGTGCTCTAAGCCTTTATGCTTAGATCACCTACACGAAGACATAAGTCTTCAGTATAAGAGGGTAAAATATACTTTTCACATAAGTTCTGTACCTGCACTAGTGCAAGAAGATTTCAGAAGTCAGGAAGGGTTGCTTAGTGTAAAAGGAAAATCATTTAGAAGGAAGATATTTTCAAGGGCCCACTTGTTAAACTGCCACCATCTATACTGGAGATAAACATAGAGTTTCATTTAAGCATTTAAGATCTTTTCCAGCTATGTGAAAGTTCCTTGACTTGATTTCTTCACAAATACATTCTTTTACATTCTAGCACTAGAGTTTTTTTGGTGTCAATTGCCTTTGAATTTTTTTTACGTTTGATTCTAAAATATTTCAATTGAGAAGTAGGAATAGGAATAGGAAAAGTTCATACCACTTCTGGAATTACTTGTGCTTTGTCTCTAAGTTTACAAAACCCCCAGGTTGGAAATTAAGTATTGAAGGAGGTTGCTTAAGTGCAATTTTTGCACCCAACACTAGGTGGAAATCTCAACTCCGGATTTCCTGTGAATTTCATCCTTGCATAGGGATAATCCTTGATCATTATGATATGGCTATTAATCCACTCAAAGAATGCATCATCAAAGAAATGGTGGATTGGACCCTCTCTAGTCCGTGGCATCAAGGCGGACCAGTGACCCTGTCTAGGCTCTTGTTGTCCCACAACATCCATGATCATCCGAGGCCTCATAACAGACACTCTCTCTAGTATGAACGAAAAAATTAGCATGCCATACCCAAACTCTCTTTGGAACCGGGTCTTGCAGGTTGTAAACTCTTCTCGAACTTGGCAGACAATGCCTTCACACCAATAAAATATTTATGGATGTAGGCAATATAGCGTTAGTAGTACATGGGACTTGGTGGCCACATGCTGAATCTTGGCCCTTGCCAAGAAGATGATCATCCACAGCGATTACCTCACCGGTCTCGAGGCCACCTATGCTATAGGAATCTAGTTACTCACCGGTGCAGTGTTGTTAGTACAGTGAGCCTGGATCAACCCCATGGTGGTTCAGGGATTAGCTCTCGATCCTGTTAGATTGGACCTCGACCCTCTGTATGATAGGCTTGTCAGAAAGTAGATATATTCCTTCTCTATCATGAGCTCATGACCCCTGATGTGAAATACATGATGTTCTTCATCCCACCGTTGGATTATATAACTCAGAAGGTCCTCCTACCCTTTCATCATCTCTAATATGGCATATTTGAGTAATCCATACCTTCGGAGAACCAAAAAAAATGCTCGATCGGCAACCATTTCATGTTCCTCTCTCTCGTGCTCTCTTTCACACCAGATACTCATGGGAAAAGCTTTGTACCTGCACAAATCAAGTTTTCAATGGATGAGTTGTTGGCCAAATCATTGCAAACAGGAGTAAACCAAGCTTAAATTTTTTTTGGGTTGGCTAACGCGGGGCTCTGTGCAAAGAAAATCATGCTAACACACTGTCCCTTAACGGCCAGTGCGTTCAATGTGGCACTACCGTGAGGCACCTGTGTTACCTGCCTAAAATTTCTAGGGATTTCCAAAAACTCAGTTTTTAACCATTAAAAACATTGAAAATACCAATGTAAAGTTAGATAAAGGCTCAATATCTTACCTGGAACTAACGAAATCGAAGATCGTTGCTCGGATCTTCAGCAATCAACAGCAGACGTTTCACCTCTTTTTTCTCTACAGAGCTCTTTCATAGAACACAAATAGTGAAAATGAAGGTCTTTTTCCTTATTATAGACATTCTGGAGGTATGACACACTCAGCTAGTCATTTGAAATTGGAAAATTTCCACTATTTTTTTATGCAATTGTTGTTTTATCAAAATTACCTATGCTCTGATGAATTTTTAGTGTTTCTATGCAGATTTGACCATGCTTGACCTGGATCGAGCCTTTCTTTTAGGGAATTTTTCTAGCTCGTAAAACTGAAAAAACCTTGACTTTCCTTTGTTAGGCTCGCTGAACTACCACGATGAAGAAATATGAGCCATTATTTTCCATATTTTTCTAGCTCGTTAAAAATCGAAAAATGCACCGAGTTTTTCTCTGTTGGACTCGCTAAAATTTCACGGAGAGGATCGAGTTTTTCTTTGTTTAATTCGTTAAAACTTCATGAAGAATATTGAGTTTACTTCATCTCCTCATACTCTAACAAAATGAGATAGATGTTCGTTTAACATAGGTTTATAATTTTATCCGGATTTAATGGACTAACTTATGGAAAAGGAACTGTATCAAGCATACTATTCTCCCTTTTTTGCACCTGGTTATCAACCATGACAAAGATACCCCCTTGGAATTGTCTTTTATGATGTTCTTTAGACTCCCTAAATATGAAAACATCACTGAGTTTACCCTTCTGGACTCGTTAAACCTAATCTGATCGGGAAAATTTGGACAAAGAAAGTCTCATTCTTTTATACTTTGAAAGTCAATTTGGAAGTAGCACCTTGAACATGGCACTCCTCAGAAAAATCTATAGCAATTAGTCGAACCCTACCATTATATAATTTTATCCTTCATATGTTGATGTGCCTGCATTGGTGAAACCGAACACTCTTTGGTGTTCATAAACCTAAGATGCTTGGTACCCTGTTTACTGTGCCTTCTATTGTTCAAGAGATCCTGCTATCTACGGCTTCCTATATCAGCCAAGCCATCATATGCTAGAAATTATTTTTCGTCATCAGTTAGTACCATTTTCTCTTGACTATATTCAAAACAAAATCATATTTATCCCACTTCGTTTCAATCTCCTGCCTTTTGACAAATCTCTTCCTATTAACTTCAACATCTTATCTAGGAAGTTGATCCATAAACATATCAGTACCCTGGAACTTGCAGACCTCAGTGGTAGGTTAACTTGTGTTTGATTGGGGGTTTTCATCATTGGTTCCCAGTCGAATGATTCTACCAGTGTTCGACATTAACACCATTTGTTC
The DNA here is from genome assembly GCA_034641835.2 of Pinus albicaulis. Lineage (NCBI taxonomy): Eukaryota > Viridiplantae > Streptophyta > Pinopsida > Pinales > Pinaceae > Pinus > Pinus albicaulis. The sequence continues at coordinate 247,951,281 of CM076570.1, forward strand.
ACACTCTCTATATTGTATTGTGCATCTTGGAGACCATCATCCTTATCAGTGGTCATCCTCACGTCTGTTAACAATTTTCATCATTGACTGGTAATCAGACGATTTCACGCATGTTCGACTACAAATCCTTTATTCACATGTGTGGAAATATGAAATTTAGTGAAGTGACGACCAAGGCTTTGGGTTGAGGCTTACATAATTCAGCTTTGTTTCCTCTCCCAAACTGCTATATTGTTTTCAGAGACAACTTATCAGATTGATCCTGTCATGACACAAGCTTCCACATTGTGCTTATTGATGGACATACTGGTCATATCTCTTCCTGGAGAAATCATTTTGATATAGCTATTGAAAATGGGAATGCCCGACTCAGGACAGATATTTATATTTTTGACATATGTTGTTTGTTTCAGGTTTTCCTCAGTCCTCCAACTCCTCTCACTCTACTACACATGTTATTAAGTATTTTGGCCATCATCTTCATGTATGAATGCACACTTTAGGGGGAATATGTTATAGTACAAATGACCTCCTCATTAGCTCAGAGGAGAAGGATACATGGAAGGAATAAAATTACCTAGACAAAGACCTATTTTTCCAAGGTAACGCACCCTAGAGATAGCTAGGTTGAGTTATAACTCATCCCTGCATATTTAAGGGAGCGTTAGTTCCTAGGTTAACACACTGTCTTGCCTAAGGGGAAATGTTACCCGTGTTTCATGAGGAAAAAGGGACAAATTTTGCAGTAATTGAATGACATTTCCGGCTTTTTCTCAAAGGATTCAGTAAAAAAAGCAGCAATTTGCTGTGCAGGCATCTGATTGGAGATCACTAAACCCAACTAAGGATCCAAAGAGGAAAAATATAGGAAACATCATGGAAACATCATGGATTTTTCCCTATTCAAACTAATGGAGAAGAATGGAAATATTGGTCCTCCCAAATTCTTATAAATTGGAGGCTAGGGCTCATTGTCAAAGGTCGAAAGGTTGATTATGTGAAGAGCATACTTTTGTTGTTGAGTGTGAGGTTTCATGATTGGCAAGGTTCCTTGAGAAACCTTGGCCTAATCATTGTCGCACTTGGATATTGAGGAGAGAGAGCGAGGAGTCGAAGGACTAAGGGAAGCTTGACTGTTGGGTGGATTAATCAATCTTGCGGACAAGATCGATCTCCCTAGTACCAAAAGGTAATCTAGCAACAAATATCCAAATAAACCTATCTTTCTCTAAGCATATACGATTTACAAAAAGCACTATAGAGGTGTGAAAGACTTACCGTAGGTCCAATGCTTGTTCGAAGTAGTTGTTGTCCCTTGTGCACTTGAAGGAGTTATCTTCGTAAACCTGCAATCACAAACAAGAAAACATTAAATAGCACCTGTATAGTAAACATCACAAATCATTTTTATCATGGTGATCAAGGAATCCATGAAATCAAAAGTTAACTAACAACTTATTGAGAAAAATGAATTCATTTGTATTAACTTTAAAAGAAGGAAAACCGTATAACCTTAGCCTTGATGTTGAACAGGCCTTCCCGGGGTCTGAAGCAGGAATCTCCTCTACTCTGATAAGCTCTACACTCCTCCAACCGAGACAGATAGAGGTATGTGATCTCTCCTCACAAAAATCTCAATTAAATGAGTCTGAATCCCAACAACACTTAACCTCAAATAATTCTAAATCTTGAACTCCCCTTGAGGCTACCCAATGCCTCTTTTATAGTGGAAAAGAGGAGGTTTCAGTTCCAACTATGAAGGGATAGAATCCTCCTTCAAATGGATAAGCTCCTCACATCAAGGGGTTAGCTCCATAAGGTAAGGGATACATGAACCTCAAAAGAGCGGTTCTACCACCGCAAGATTCTTTCTAGAGGCTTCTAGAATTTACCGAAAGTGAGATTTTTTGAGTTTACTTGCGCCTTTTTAATCTTTATAGGGGTCCGCACCCATAACACAGAGAAAGTGCATTTAGGTACGCAGGAGACATGAACATTAGGTGCGGGACCGCAGGCAAGATATAGAGAAAGTGCGACACCAAAGTTAAAGAGAGTTTTAGGAAATTTTCTCTGATTTTCAAGGCTTGACATGAGGAAATGATATGTTAGACTTGAAAAGGAGGAAGTATGAGTAATAATGAGCTCATACACATAGCAAAATGTCAAGATGAAAATTTTCAGTGCAACAGATTTCCCCCTAAAGTGCAAAGTCTGGAATAGATGAAGCTGAAGTCTGTCATATATGAAGAGTGCTATACTTTATCATTTCAAGGATCATCCTATGGACACCCCAGTCAGAACCTGTAAAAACATTCAATGAAAAATATGTATATGTAAATATATCATCGCTGAGGTAGGCATTCCCATACTCAGATAAAAACTAACTAGAAATTGATTCAAACAGTTCTGATACAGGAATGATTTTGAATACATCACAGTATAGACATGTGTCGACACAGTATGGACGTAGCCATCTGTTTATAAATAGTCCACTGTATAAATGATAACAAAATTCCTCGCAGCCTGGATGGTAGAAACTAGATCCAGGGTCTTGATTTCCGCATCTCGAACTAGTACGATTCTATCCATGTGAATGAATGTATCGAAGTCGAACATGGTAGAAACCACTTGATTACCAGTCAATGATGTGAACTGTTAACAAGTGTGAGAGAAACCACCAGTAATGTCAATGGTTCTCAAAGTACCCAGTACAATCCATGAAATGTGAATGAATGAGCTGAAGTCGAACATGTCACGGAATCATTCGATCGAAGGTCAATGATGCAACCTGTCGTCGAAGGCGAGAAACCTGCCATTGAGGCATGCAGATTTCAAGGTACTGACGATTTCTAGATCAACTTCCTAGATAATGAGTTGTCATCGATAGAAAGTGATCTGTCGTAGGCAAGCCCACAACACGAAATCATAGATCAAGTTTTGAAAATATATTGGCAAGGACTGACTCAGGGATGGTCAAAATGGATGACAGATATTTTGCAGATGAATGGTTTGTTTGAACTGTCCTCTTGAACACATAACGACACTACAGAAGGCTTGGTGACAATTGACCCAAAGATAATACCCAAAAACCGACTGAAAACTTTCAATATGGTTTGATTTACTATTAGGCAAAGGATTTCCCAACCCAGGTGAACAAAAAGTGTCGTGTTCAAGAGTGGTTAACTGGATTTTCGAAAAATCAAAATATGACAAACAAGTCCATTTTTCTCTCTTTTCCCCCACCATTTCTGGCAAGTACCTCTTTATTTTTGACAAGCTTGAGGAGGATAACATTTTCTTGTTTATAAGCTCATCCTTCGGATGAGTCCAACTTAGTTTAAGATTCGAACCCTAAGAAGGAGTGGTTCGTTCCTGCTTAAAATTGAACAGGTCCTTTACTGTTAAATTTTAACGAGTCCAGTATAGGAGAAACTCGGTGTTTTTCAATTTTAGGGAGTCAGAAGAAAAAACTTAAGAAAACTCCATGGGTGTAATTTTTCGTAAATTTAGTCTCTCGAGCCCGAAAAAGGATAAAATAATGTGGGAGAGAACTCTATTGACCGTAATTAGTCAATGTATACCTTTTTCGTAAATAGTCCATTTCAGTCCGTAAAAGGGGTAAACTTATACTGAAGGGACGATTATTCATTTACTTTAACGAGTTCGAACAATCAAGTACTCGTCAATATTTTCATATTTAGAGATTCTAAAAAGGGCTTAAAAGAGAACTCCAATGTTTCGTTTTTTCGTGAATTTTTGAAAGAGTCTGAAAAAGTGATAAAAGTATGCTCTTTGTTGAAAAATGATCAATTCTCCTGAAAAATCCAATTTCTGCACAAAAAATTGAAACATTACACATACCTGTTTAAGATAAATAAAAATGCTTTCAAAAATAACCTTTTTAAAGTGAAAAATAAACAAATTAAAAATTCATTTATTCGAAAAAACTTATAAAAATGACTTTTCTAACTTCATTTTTACCGTTCGAGTTCAGAGTGAAAAGTAAAAGCTTTTGGGTAAAAAAGTTCCTATGAAGATTCTGGAAAATCTGGCCGAGGAAATCGAGAACCGTCAGGTCCAGGTAATCCACGGCCTCCTAATCTTGCATTTCATTCATTTACATTTCATTTTTAGGCTTTAGATTTCATTTTTAAGAGAAAAATATGTTTAAAAAATCGCCTGCGGGGGTCCACAGGTGCAACACGCGGGCCCTGCAGACCCCAATTTTTTCTTACATAGAAACAAGTCGTGGGTCCGCGCTTGTCTCACAGTGCCTGTGCGTTCCTACGCACTTTGTATGAGAATAAAGTGCGGACCCCACACAATTAAATTTCAAACATAAATTTCTCAATTTCCACCCAAAATTTTTCAAATTAGATTGTTCTAATATATCTTTTTATGTATTGTAGGAGATACAAGATGCTAATTTGGAGAGAACGTGGGCATGAAGACTTAGATGACGTCACAATGCTCCATTTGCCTACAATTCAGGCATTAAGAGCATGTGGTTTGTATAAATTCTGGATCATTCAGGGCATGAGGGCACAGGTAGACCTCCTAACATGGCTGGTGAACAGGTGGAACGTACAGGACCAGTGTTTCATTATTGGCAGCCACCGGCTCGAAATTGAGCTGGAGGATATCTATTTTCTGACTAGTTTGTCCAAGAGGGGTGAACAAATTTCTTTGTTTGGGACTAGGCCAGGTGGTCAGACTGTTGCTAGTCTTCGACAAGAGTTCTGTAATGATTAGGCAGACCCCAGGGACAAACGGATTGACATAAAAAATATCATCCATCCCAAGCTAAAAGTTATTGCATTTAATGTCACCATACTGTGTGGGAGTGCAGCGTTGCATGTGGCTACCGGTTCCCAAATGCGCATTGCTGTAGACTGTTTTTGAGGCACCATTTTCAACTGGTGCAAAGATGTGTTGGCCAACGTAAAAGGCCAACTAACCAGAGAAAAGAATGGAAAGCTAAATAAATTTGGATATGGATCTATTGTAGTCACCTTTTCTCTAGAGAGGATCCCCATGTTAGCTCCGCAAAACATTCCTGTTGATGCCGGTCGACCTCGAGAACCTAGGATGGTTCGATGGGTTGCATTGATGGCCCGTCATGCTATTGAGGGCATCGAGATTGTTCGATTTCCTCCTTCATATTTTTGTTGGCTAGAACACAAATTTTTTGTTATAGAGGACTTTCCATATGCCGGGATAGATTTCCACGGCGATCAAGAGATGACTCTCCCAGCAGGGGAACAATGGGATGAATAAGGTAAAATCATTTTCAACAATTTCTAAGTTCTAATTTTTTTATTTTAATCGTCTTGAAATTAATAAATAAAAGTTTTAAATGTATATGTGGGTCCACGGTGACTAGCCCATCTCCAACCTTATGAGAGGAGGCATCCAGCTGCCACAGCACCAGCCCTAGAGGGCCAATCAGCAGATATTCTATCTGATTTAGAGCATCACCTAGAGCGCCTGAATCTAGACATTCCAGAGAAGGACATAGATGATATTCCACTCAGATTACAGAGATACGTGATTGGTGTCCGAGAACCTTTTACGAGGTTCCTATGTAGGGTGGCTCGGGCAGTGGTCTCTTATCGTGATCACCATCAGTGATAGGATGATCATGTCGTAGAATCATATGTTTGACCTTTTGTATTACCATTTTTGCTAATCCTATGATTGAAGACGATGTATATTTTTTGAACACACTTCTATACTATGACATATCACTATTTACCGGCTATCTATGTACATGTTATGAATGTTGTTTAATTTACTGTTTTGATTATTGCAAATGTTGATTTATCATACTAGAAGAAACTGCATCTGCTAATGTATTTAAATGTCTTGGAATATGCTGATATTAAATGTAATCAAATTCACGTTCCAAGAGACGAACTCTTAAAAATAACCATAATAACACTGGATTTCTAATGGAATAAACCCTGTTGAGTTGTAATACAACAAGTTCAGAATCCAACCTAACAATCAAACTCCGAATTCCAAATGATATGGATTCAGATAATAACTCAATCACTGCACTATACTCTACAATGTTATTTGTTGTTTGACCAAGGCTTACCCCATGCATGGATACTAGCTCGTCAGAGGGTGAATAAATAACCCAAGATGCAGAAGAAATGTTCTGTGTACTACGACAAGAACCATTAGAAAAACCAATGTAGGTTTGAAGAGACGTCAACATCTGCAATATCAAGACTAAAACTCAGATAAGCAGGAATAGTGACAAAACACACTTCTAAACTAGGCACGCTTTTCTAATCTAAGACACACCACCAGTAAAGAAATCTAATCTAACAAAAAATCTCCACACCAAGTTTAAGCATAATATCTCTTCAGATAAAGCCCATTTCTGGGTTTATCTAAAGGAACACCATCAAAATATATCAGCTCATAGGCCCCTTTTGTTGGCTTTCACTTAACAATGAAAGGACCATGCCACATAGGCACGAATTTTCCAGCTCCTAGCTTATCGTTGGCTTGATCATAAACTAAGACTAGGTCTCCTTCTGAAAAATTTTGAGGGGTAACACTTCTATCATACTGAGCTTTATTCGTTTGACATGAGCCTCGTTTGCTATTGCAGCACTTCATCGATTCTCATCTAGCTGAGCCAAGTACAAAAAAATTTTCTCCTCTTCAGACGTAGCTAGGAGTAATTCTATGGCTAATTTCAACGACGAAATTTCGCATTCAATCGACAACATAGCTTCCAAACCGTAAACCAGTTGAAAAGGAGTGAAACCAGTTGATGTTTTTACCGAGGTTCGATATGCCCAAAGCGCTGAAAATAACATGGAATGCCAATTAGTCTTATGAATACCAATAATTTTTCTGATCATAGTGACTAAAAATTTATTGATAGCTTCAACCAGACCATTGACTTGTGGATACTATGGAGTAGAACTATCGTGGCGTAGGCCAAGTTGATCTGTCAGTTCAGTCATCATGATATTTCGAAAATGACTTCCATGATCTGTAACAATGGCTTGAGGAACACCGAATCTAGCAATTATGTGATTGAATACGAAATTTGTAGCAGTTTTTCCGTCAGCCGAAAATGTAGGCATTGCCTCGGCCCACTTAGTAAAATAATCCACTGCTAAGATAATATATGCATGCCCCCTGGCCGAGTGAGGGTTACATGTACGAAATTAAATAGCCCACTTTGCAAAAGGACCAACAACAATTATAGGGTGAAGAGGAGCGGGTGGCGCATGCATCTTACGATCAAAGAGTTGACAATTGTGGCATTTCCAGACTGCATAGATACAATCTTTAAATAACGACGGCCATAAATAACCAACGCACAATATCTTTTGGGTTGTGGCATACCCAGAAATATGACCACCACATGCTCCAGAATGGCAGTCATTTAAAACCTTCTCGGCTTCTTCATGAGTAATACAGCGTTGGAAAACAGAATCCGCTCCATGACGATATAGTGTATCACCAATAATATTGTATTGTTAGGATTGGAAACATATTTTCCGTCGCTGAGATCGTGAGATTTCAGGCCGAAAATATTGGGTTTGGAGATAAACAATAATATCCCCATACCATGGATCAAGAGTACTGATAAGAAATAAGGATTCGTCTGCAATGGGCTCCTCCGCCACAATTTCGGTATTAGTAGAGGGGAAATCACACATCATTTTAGCAAAAACCAAAGATTTCTTTGCCTTGGATTTTTCAAATTCCAAGTCAAATTCCTGCAGGATAACTATCCATTTGGAATGCTTTCCCCCTAGCAATTTTTTGGTTAAAATGTACATCATAGGGTTACAGTCAGAAATTACTGTGGTTTTGCATAATAAGATGTAGTGTCTAAATATTTGGACATCTTGAACAGCTTCCAAGGCCAATTTCTCCAAATGTGTGTATTTGATCTCAGTCGGATGCAGATTTCGACTAAGATAGTAAATCACATGTTCAGTGTTAGATTCATCTTCCTGAACTAAAACCATCCCAATTGTGGAATTTGAAGCGACGAGGTACAAAACGTAGTCCTGGTTGTAGTTGGGAGGATGCAATAACGGTGCATGGGTCAACGCGTGTTTAAGTGCATCAAAAGATCGATCAGTGATCTCATCCCAAAAGAATGGAATGTTCTGTTTCAACAACCGGGTAAAACCCTTTGTTAGCTCGACGTAGTTAGGAATGAACCGACATAAAAAGTTTGCTTTCCCCTACAAACTTTGGAGTTGGCGCAAAGTCGAAGGAGGAGGTAAATTGACAATAGCTTCGACCTTTGACGGATCAACGCGAATGCCTGCTTTCGAAATAAAAAATCCCAATAAGCGACCCAATTCTACACAGAAAACACATTTGTGTGGATTCAGCCTAATTCGATAATGCCTAAATCTCATAAAGATAGCTCGTAAGTGAGTGAGATGGTTGGCCCTACGCGATGAATGAGAAGGTAAATCATCGAGATAAGGCTGCACAATGTGCTTAATGTCATGAAATGCGTAAGACATAGCCCTTTGAAAAGTTGCTCCAGAGTTCTTCAATCCAAAGGGTAGTTTGCAATAAGAAAATGTCCCCCATGGACAAATGAAAGTTGTTTTTGGCTGATCAGTAGGGAGTATGTTTATTTGATTGTAACCGGAAAAACCATCCATAAAGGAAAAAATTTCACTGCTAGCACAATCATCAATTATTTGATTGATATAGGGGGTTGGATAATTGTCTTTAGGACATGCTCGATTAATATCCCTATAATTGATACATACTCGTATCGTTCCTTGTTTCTTAGTAACAGGAACAATATTCAATACCCAATCAGTTAAAGAAATTGGATAAATGAAACCTGCACGAAGTAATTTCTCAACTTCGGCTTTGATAGCAACAGCTTTTCTAGGATGTATTTGACGTAGACGTTGACGGACAGGTTTGGCATCCGGGTAAGTCTTGATTTCACGTATGACAACTGACGGATCAATTCCTGACATTTCTTCATAGGACCAGGCAAAAACATCACGAAATTCTTGAAATAGGGCTTTATAAGTTTGAATTTCATCTTCTGTATAGCAAGCACCTATATGAATGTTTTCAATTATTCTTGGCTTTACTAAAATTTCAATTGGAATTGTTCGAGAGATATTTTCCAAATTTAACTCAGAATCAAGATTTTGCAATGGATTCTGCGGTTCTTTGACATATTTAGCAGTAAAAATAGAAGCGAAATCATCTTCAAAATGATCCAGCTCAGGTAAAAAAAAAGATCGATGATGTAGATCTTCCCATGGTAAATCGTCAACGGAAAAAAGTTCACGAATCTGCTCATCAGTATGAACAAGATCAGGAAATGTCATTGTGGCTGAACTAGATATAGAAAGTGATTCCTCATGGATCCCATTCATTGGATCAGTTTCAGTTGAAGAAGGGTCGGAAAGTGACTGTACAGCCTGATATGCAATTTCAAATGGACTCAAAGGCATCATGCCATCAAATGAATCTAACTCGGAGTCAGAAGGTACGATCCAAGGATCATCAAACATAACAGTATATGACAAAATCATATGAATAGTTGCGATAGAAGGCGATACGTTAGGAGGAGGAAAGGAAAAAGTTCCTAGTAAACTAGAATCTTTAATCAAACCTACTCCAACATCCTTGTAAGGGATAACCGCTTTACCAACGTGCTGGTTTGTTTCTGTAGAGGCTGGATCAGAAGAAAAATAAGTTAACCGATCTATTGTAATGATCCTTCCTTGATATGGAAACTTTATAAGTCGAAAGACCGAAGAAACAACAACAGTCATAGCATAAGATCAACTACAACCCAGGAGAAGGTTGTAATCTAGAGGGGCATCAACCACTTCCACACCTAGATTTACGATTTTACCTTCAACCCCTATGGGTAAATCTTGCAAAATACCAAAAGGGTGGAAACCTCGGCCATCAAAAGCCTTTAGAATTGTCGAAGATTGATTGAGTGTAGGAGAACCAAGCGATTTCCAACACTGGATCGACATAATACACGTTGAAGCTCCCTCATCAATCACAGTCCGAAAGATCGGTCTGTTTTTTACTAACACTGGAATTTGGAAAGCCATTTGGTGAGGTAGGCGAGGTGTACTATTCTCTAAATCAAAGATTATTAGGTTCGAATCCTAAATATCGACAGCTCCTATGGCAGAAAAAAGTAATTTACGCTGTGCTGGGCATGACTGCAGCACTTCCAAAGCCGACATTGCTGAAGGGGGAATAGCTAAATCTTCAACAATGTTGTAATTCTGAGCAGCTCTCGCATGTGGATTGAAATCTGATTTGCGAAGAACACCTTTAGCAGGCGGTTTGATTATTAATTTTGGATTAGGTTTCTCGATCTGTAGTGGACCAAAAACAGGAGGAGGTGTAGTTGATGTGTTTGCACTAGAAGATTCTGCTTCTTTACCATCAACAGGATTCTTACTACCATAATCTTGCGATCGCATCGCAATCCTTACATGAGACATCATCAGAATAGGTTCTTCTAAGGCATTTGAGGTAGAACCAACCATCTTACTATCTTGAGTTGGAAAAGGATCCTTCAAGACATCAGGTTGTTGTGAAACTTTAACGAATTCTGCAACCTCTACTCGATGTGGGCATTCCTTAGTAAAATGATCCTCGTCACAAATGTAACAAGGATAGCGAGGTTTGTGTTTTTCGTCATTGGATTCGTTTTTATCAGTTTTCTCTTTTGAATTCTTTTTTTTTTGTTCTTCCCTTTCTTTTTACCGCTGGATTTAGATTTGGTCGTAGATGTCCCTACGACATGAATGTCGGCAGAAATTCCGGAGAATTAGGTAAAGTTATAATAGGAGAAGAATTCTTTGAAGATTTCTTCTCGCTTTTAGTATTGACTATACCAATCATACCATCAGCGGCATGAGACCCTGAAGGAGCTGTAGCTATTTGACCTTGTTTTGGAAGATCGAGGATTTTTTCATGTAAAGTACCTGACTGCATATAAACGAGGTCAAGGTACTGAGCTTGAGAAATCACTTGCTCCTCAGTAACAACTCCGACCTTAGCTACGTCTTCAATGATTTTGGGTAACAATGATTTAACAAACCATTCTGCCAAAATTTGATCCAGAATGTAAACTTTCACCAAACGCCTTCTACGTTGCCATTCATGAATATGATCAGAAATATATGTGGAAGTGGATTGCTTTAGTGAAGTTAATAGTTCAGTGTCATTGTCGTATCTGACAGGCAACTGAAAATGAGTCAAGAATGCAGTTGCTAATTGACTGAAATTATTAAAAGAGCCTCGTGGTAACTCAATGTACCATTTGGCAGCAAGACCAATAAGAGTTATTTGGAAAATATGTTAGCGAATTGAATCATCAATTATTGAATTAGACGCACACCAGAGGTGATAAGTCATAACGTGATTTGATGGATCCTCTCCTGACTTACCTTCGAATTTTGGTATATCACTGGGCAACTTATGCGGCATTGGCGGCCAATACGGATAATAGAAAATTGGATCATTCGTAAGGCGCGTCAAATCAGGTAAATCCAAAGTTGCAACAAATGGTAACTGATGGTTAGGGTCGCGAAAACCTTGAGTAGCCAAAGCAGTTCCAAGAGGAGGATACCCAGGATAACTGGGAATCGGATTTGCATTAGGAATTGTGTAACCTCCCGGATAACCAAGATTAACCAGACCAAACTGGGGTTGTTGAGGTTGTTGATAAGTATAGCCAGGGTACGGTTGATACTGATAATTTGGATTTTGTGAAACGGGACCGAATTGAGGCTATCCCTGGTATGGTTGATACGTGAATTGTGGTTGAATCGTGACCACCGTACTTGTACCAGCTTGTCCCGCAGGCATCTGGACTGAAGTCTGAACTGTAGGTCCTAACTGGGGTACAGATACTTGAGGGATTTGCATGGATGCAGGGATAGAATAACTCAAAGCTACAGATACTCTGGAAATAGGCGTTATAGGTTGAACAGACGTTGCAGCAGTTGCAGCAGTTTGAGGTGGAGTCTGAGGTGTACTAGGCCTAGACTGCTGAACAGAACTAGGTGCAGGAGTTTTTATAGTAGGCTGGATAGGTTGCTGGGTTGGACCAGAAACCAAAGGCTGTCCAGGTTGAGAAGGAAACTGCACATTAGGCTACATAGGCTGTTGATATTGGGATGGATCACACACCATGTTCATTCCGGGGTATTGTCCCGTAGAAGGTTGAATGTAAGGACCATATCCTCGTTGAACATAGGGTTGATAAGTAAGTGGTAAATTTTCGGCTCCTTGTACATATGATTGACCAGAAGGCTATTGGAAACCTTGAATTGGGTACTGACCTTGAGGTTGATAACCTTGAGGCGCGTACTGAAGCTGGGGTTGATAAGGACCCTGAGAAGCATATTGAGTTTGGGGTTGACCTTCGGGTATGTACTGTCCTGAAGGTTGATAACTTTGAGGTATGTACTGTCCTTGAGGTTGTCCTCCAAAATAATATGATTCTACAGTTTGTCCTGGGAAAAAGTTACCTTGAGGTTGCCCCCCCGGCTGTAATTGACTGCCTGAAAGTTTCCCCCCAGGTGGTAATTGAATATCCTGAGGTTTCCCCCCAGGCGGTAACTGATTTCCCTGAAATTTTCCTCCAGGCGGTAATTGACTGCCTTGAGGTTGAGGATTCGGAATATTACCGGACATCATAAATATTTTCTCTGCGCTCGACGTTTCAGTTTTAATTCCATTAAAACCAGATGATAATACGTGTTCAATTGGTTGAGGAGCTGCTCCAGAGAAAATACCAGAAAAAGCCTGATATCCCGCGGGAACAGAAGGACCACCGTGTAAAAATGCTTCTGGTGTCTGGGAAAACATGGATGACTCTCCTGCCATAATGGATGACGGATAGTAACATCTGGGTGTAGGATGAAATGGAATTCGAGGTGGAGAAAAAGAAAGACCCGAATTCTCTAAAAAGTTTGTCAAGGATAGATACCAAGCGTCAGTCCGAATAGGGCTATAGAAAATAGATTCACACTCCCTAAGATTTAAATACCGAGGGGATTCAGGAAGAGATAACTCTTCATCTGGACTAGTAAGTTCTTCAATAGAAATGATGCCAGATGGAAGATCTTCAGTGCCAATATTTCTTACCCTAGGTGAACCAGGATCACTAGAAGTTGGTGTAATAAATCCTGAGGATGTTTCCAAAACATAAGGTTCAGTTTCAGGCTCAGAAATTTCAAGTTCGTCAGCTAATTCACTGGAAGAAGAAATACTACCAGTAACTTTCGAAACTGAAATTGGTTCTTGAATTTATTTTGTTGTGGGTGTTTGATGATCAGGATGAACAACTATAGATGAAGTTCCAACTTCTGTTGATCTAATTCTACCTCTACTAGATGATACTAGAGCACACAACCCTTCAAGCTGACCTGGTGTATATTCAGGGGGTTTCCCTTGAAGTCTCTGGGATTGTCTCGGCAATTCCGCCACTAATCACATGAAAACAAAGAAAAATTTCAATTAAAGCACCTAAAGTCTCTAAAGAAACAAACAGCTGAATCACACGCTTAAAAATCTAAGAGTTCAAACCACACACAAACAATAAACTTCCCGTACTAAAAACACTAGTTGGTGATAAAATCCAACTTAGTAGAAATTTAATACAGAAAGGGCGGTTGGAACAGTTACCCCGAAAACCTGCTTAATGAAACAGACCGGCACAAGTTTCTTCACAAAACCATCTCATGTGAAGAGAACCCCCCAGAGAGTCCAAGTGATTCTAGTCGAAGTCTGCTCCAGGTACAGTGAGATATTTCCTTCACCGTCACCTTAGGAAATAATCTTAGGTTTTTGGACACTAAGATTACCAACAGTAACAAATACAACTGGGGGAATAGTCTACGATCCGATCCCATGCGCAAGGGAAGAGTAACAAAGCTCAATCCCCTTGAAGCCTCCTCGACATGGTTAATCCGAGGTTTACCGACAAGTGACCCCAGGCTCCTCGACAATGGTTAATCCGAGGTTTACCATTTTTAATGCGCGCAAAATCTTCTATCTTTCCCAATGAAACATAATTGATTGTTTCAAAGGTTCGGACATGATCTCGTGATTGACTTCTTTAAGAGAAGCTTCCCAGATTGTACCAATTACGATTGGATTTATTTCCTACTACAATATTTATCTACTTTTTTGTTTTTACTATCTTGGAGAGTTAATTACTCTCTACTCTAAGATACTAGCCTAAGCTATGTTGGTGATAAGAGCCCTAGAAATAAAAAGATTACTAGATTAATTTTAATTAAGCGTTACTTTTATGAGCTGTTTATTAAGTCAATAGGTGCGGAAATGAAACTTTGATGGTGTGAAGACTCGACTTCCAAAAACACTAAAAATGCACCTAAAAATGATAATCAATTCGTTTTCTTTCAATGAAATTCTAGCTGAAGAAAGAGTTCGAGAATGCAATTCTTTTAAGAAATGATTCTTTCTTTGAACATAGAGAATAACTGGAAGAAAATATTTTTGTCTTTTCAACACTGACTCAAAATGAGACATATTATCAAAGCTCACAACAAAATCCTTTCACTTTCAAAAAATTGAAACTACAAAAGCAATTTTCCTTCAAAAGAAATCTACAAATTTTTTAAAAGCACTCAAAACTACAAAGCTAATTTTGAGATCTACAAACTTTAAAAATCTAATTGAATAAAAGCTTTAATATTTTTGAAGAATGTTTTACTTAGTTGTTCAGTAAACTAAGGATTTATTTGTCCAGAATAACAAACAAATAAAAAACACTCAGATATGTTTTTTTATAAAAATGAAATTCAAAACCTATAACAATTTTTTTTTGAAGATTTGCAAAGAAACAAGTAGATCTATTTCTCAATAAAGGATGGATTTCAAAATCAGGTCAAACTCAAAAAAAAGGCAAAAATACCAATGTAATCTCAGGTATTTCAAACTGCCAATGCTTTGAATCACTACAGAGACCAAATGAAAAGCAATCCAAAATGAAAAACTTCTAGAAAATCATCAAAACACAAATACTGCTGGAATTCATTCACAAAAGTCTTTTGACAGAAACTACGTCACTCTGCGCAGATACTAAAAACTCTAAATCAAAATAAAGATAAACTGAAGAAATAAATCTGGAGTTTTTCCAAAATTTTAACAGGGTCCATAGGCTTCCAGAAGTAACAGGTGCGGTCCCGCACTGTTTACTTAAGGAAAGTGCGAAACTGCTCGCACTGTGAAAAAGAACAAAGTGCGGTCCCTAGAAAAAATAAAGAAAAACATAAAAGATTTCAAAATTTTCAAAAACAGAGAAAACCTAGGCTACCCAGGCAGATATCTATCAATCAAAAACCAGGAAAAACTTTTCCTCAAATCAGAATAAAAGAGAACCAAAAACAACAAGTTCCTTCCCCAATAGAGTTGCCAATTTGTTGGGCGGATTAATCAATCTTGCGGACAAGATCGATCTCCCTAGTACCAAAAGGTAATCTAGCAACAAAATTCCAAATAAACCTATCTTTCTCTAAGCATATACGATTTACAAAAATCACTATAGAGGTGTGAAAGACTTACCATAGGTCCAATGCTTGTTCGAAGTAGTTGTTGTCCCTTGTGCACTTGAAGGAGTTATGTTCGTAAACCTGCAATCACAAACAAGAAAAAATTAAATAGCACCTGTATAGTAAACATCAAAAATCATGCTTATCATGGTGATCAAAGAATCTATGAAATAAATAGTTAACTAACAGCTTATTGAGAAAAATGAATTCATTTGTATTAACTTTAAAAGAAGGAAAACCTTACAACCTTAGCCTTGATGTTGAACAGGCCTTCCCGGGGTCCGAAGCAGGAATCTCCTCTACTCTGATAAGCTCTGTACTCCTCCAACCGAGACAGATAGAGGTATGTGATCTCTCCTCACAAAAATATCAGTTAAATGAGTCTGAATCCCAACAACACTTAACCTCAAATAATTCTAAAGCTTGAACTCCCCTTGAGGCTACCCAATGCCTCTTTTTATAGTGGAAAAGAGGAGGCTTCAGTTCCAAATATGAAGGGATAGAATCCTCCTTCAAAGGGATAAGCTCCTCACATCAAGGGGTTAGCTCCATAAGGTAAGGGATATATGAACCTCAAAAGAGCGGTTCTGCCACCGCAAGATTCTTTCTAGAGGCTTCTAGAATTTACTGAAAGTGAGCTTTTTTGAGTTTACTTGTGCGTTTTTAATATTTACAGGGGTCCGCACCCATAACACAGAGAAAGTGCGTTCAGGTACGCAGGAGACATGAACATTAGGTGCGGGACCGCAGGCAAGATATAGAGAAAGTGCGACACCAAAGTTAAGGAGATTTTTAGGAACTTTTCTCTCATTTTCAAGGCTTGACATGAGGAAATGATATGTTAGACTTGCAAAGGAGGAAGTATGAGTAATAATGAGCTCATACACATAGCAGAATGTCAGGATGACAATTTTCAGTGCAACATTGACCAAACTAATGGTTGTAATATTCCTTCTCTTAATAATAGAACTGCCTCTATTTTGTCCAATTGATGTCTTATTGATGTATCTATCGTTTATTTGTTTATGAGGCATGATATAAGTGGCTTAGATCTACATAGTTAAATGTTTGATTATATACTTGTTTAATTTATTATAGTGATAAAACTGTGAAGATTACACTCGTTCTTTGTTTGTTTGCATGATTCGAACTTGGAGCCAGTGAGGAGTACTCCCGCCACACTACCTAGCACTCTCCAACAGATCTGCCATATACTTTGAGGTAATCCTTCAATATCTCACTTTGTCAATTAAGCATTAGTATGAACATGTATGAAATTTATTTGTGAATGTTGCAACTAATCTGGCTGTCTGGCTTGGGTCCCAGTAAGGCCCAAGAGGGATCTACTCCAGCTACCACCTATGCATATTACCCCTAAGCATTCATCTAGAAATTTGAATATCATATTAGTAGCCTCTCATCGCACGTTTACCCCGATTGGCCAGTTACTTGGGTAGATGTGGGAAGAGGGTGTTACACAGTGGTATCAGAGCATGGTTCAACCCTTGGATTGGATGGGAAATGTGTTGATCATGCATTTATGTTGGTTTCATATGTTTTTAGTATGCTTGTGGTATATATGTTTTTTTTGCATCCATGTTTTTTTGGCCATGGTGGTAGTGGTATCTCCATGGAAGGGATGATGGTGTTGTTGTCAACATGTTTTCATGAGTGTATGACTGGTTATGTGTGGTTCTTGCTTATGTATTTTTCGTTCAAGCTTCCTTACATGTTGCCACATGTTGTGTATGCATTTCTTGTTTATGGTAGGTCACATATTGGTCATGATTATGTGTTGTCCGTGTATGCTTTCTTATGTGATGCTATATGTGGAACATGCATTGGTCATTCATGATTGGTTATACATGTTAAGTGGGTGCATATGGTCAATTTTTCATTGGTTTGGTGAATTTTGTTATGCATAAGTTCATTGTATGCAATTAGGTCATTATGTTGATATTGGTATGTTATGATGCTAATGTGTTGGCTAAGATAGAGTAGGAGATGCATACAATCAAAGTGAAGTTGCATCATTGGACCTCGAGGCAAGAGCATATGGTCATACAAGTGGCATGTTGGGCATGCATGTATGTGATTTATGGTCGTTGTATGCATTAGGGTTACTTACATGTTTGTCATTCTATTGTTATCATTGTTACATGTATGATAAATGTTGGTTGATCAATGTAGTCATATGCATTATGGTTATGTGTATGCCTCTCATTCTATTGATGTTATGATAGATGTTAGGTGACTAGTGTGATCATAAGTACATGTGTTGGTTAGTCAGACATGTTATAAACTTGATGATTATGTTATATGTTGTTGATGAGCTTGTTATATGTTAACTTGTTGTTGGTATATTTTAGTTAAATTTATGATTAGAGTTACTACATTAATATTTTTATGTTATGTTTATCATGCTAATTTGGATTGGCATAGACATTTGGTTATGGTTATGAAATTTAGGTCTGAGTAGACCTAAATATGATAGTGTGTTATATTATGTCTAGACTGGTTGTGCATATGTGATTGTATGCATGAATGACAAATGTTTATGAGCTTATGATGTGAACATGTTAGTTAGTTATCATAACCTTATTTAGGTTTGATTTGATGTGTTGTGAAGTTATATTTTTCTAACCTAGATTGATTTTGCAGAATTTATATCCTCCCCTGAGATACATTAAGGTATTAGTTTATTTATTTTGTGTAATTGATGCTTGATTGTTTGTTTATGTCATCTATCTGGTGTTGAGTGTTTGGTGTCCATTATGTCGTCTAGTTGATTTATCTAACATGGTACATTTATAGTTTGTTTAAATGTTTGAATAATCCCATGATATGAGTATGTGTTTATAAGATTACATGAAGAAATGATCTTGTTTTAAGATGGTCATACTAATGCAAATGTGTTGGGATGGGTGATATTAATTGAGTATAAGTAGGTGATAGTTGTAGTTTTATGATTTTGACTATTATTTGATTATGGCATGGTTGTTAGTCTTGGTAAAAGTTGATTTCAAATTGATAGATATGTTGTCTTGATCTTTGGTACATATGGATGACATGTGTGTTTAGTTACATGTCATCGTGCTTAGCACGACAAGGTAAGATAACTGGTATATTGTTATATTTAGTTATGTGCGGATAATTATGTGTTTATCGCAATATGATGCAGGGATTTCATGGCAAAGAGATTGTCATGAAATCTTGAAGAAGAATTAGGTTGATTTTTCCTTCAGAAGCACTGGGGACCCATTGGGACTAACTCATGGTGTTTGTTGCTAGTCTTGTGATTTTCATCTTTTTTTATTTTTTTGCACTTAATTTGTGGTCTTGATTGCATCTAGTGCATGGCCATGCCACTTTGTTGCGGTGTCATATTTATTTTGGGTTTTCATGGTATTCTTCTTGCTTTCTCTTGTTATTTCCTTTTAGGTTTTGAGTCTTGGGAAAGAGGAAATTTAATGGATCTCGGGGAGAGCTTTGTGGTACCCAACAGGTAATGTAAGACACAGGTGAAGCTCGGTGCATGAGTAAGTGCAACGAAAGGTAAGACGATGACAATCAGTTGGACTTGTTGGGTCCATTGTGGTAAATGTATTGTGGTAGTATAGAAATGAGAAAGGTAACCATAAAGGTAAATAAAGTGGATACGAGGTGTTAGATGCCATGGCTATGTTGGGAACTGTTGTTATCAATGTTTTGCATGTTGTGCACAAATAAAGGAAGTTCTCTTAACCTAGACCTTATGATATCTAGAAATTGTGTGGCGATCATGATTATGTTGATGTTTATATATCTATACATGTATGCATGTATGTATGTCGTGTCTAACGGGGTCGTCATGGATCATGATTGTTTAATGATAATGTTTATATGTATATATGTGTATGTATGTCATTGTATGACAGGATCATGATTATTTTATGCTAATGATTATATATATGTATGTATGTATGTACCTATGTCACTGTATGACAGGATTTTCAAGGATAATTCTTGTGGAGGGATGATTGCTTATGCAGGTGAATGGCATGAAGAGGTTCCTGGCTATGAGGAATCAAGTGGCAGAGTAGCATTGATAGATCTATGAGGTTAGTATCATGTGGATATAATTTAATGTTATATTATTGTACCATGCCTATGTTTATATTGTGGTCAAGTAATTCTGAGGGGTACAATAACGAAGTGAAATTAGCGTGATCTGCGACATTCTAGGATATGCATGGATAGTGGAAAGACACTAGACGTAAGGTTGATTATGGGATCAGTGTGTTATCTATGGATGTGCAGTACTATTGTTGTGTATATGTTGTGCATGTTGTATATTAAATCATTGTACCTATGATGTTGTATTCCTGTTGTATATATGGTGTTGTGTGTATATTGCATATGCAATGCTAAGTATATATGGTGCTATGTACATATGGTGTTTTGTGCGTGTTGTACATATGGTGTTATGTACATATGATGTTGTGTGTATGATTTTACATGTCGTGCATGTAGTGCTATGTACATGTGGTATTCTGTACACATTGTATAGGTGGTGCGATGTACATTTTGCATTGTGCACACGTTGTGCAGGAGGCTTTTTGTACATTTGATGATGTTCACACATTGTGTAGGTAGTTTTGTGTACGAGTGGTACTATGTACATGTTCTCCATATGGTACTAGTATACGCGTGGTATTATGTTGATCTATTGTGGGCATATGGTACTATGTATATGTATATGTATTGTGTTGAACTGTACAATGAGTGTAGGTGTATGTGTTGCATGTTGGTGTAGGCGTATGTATTGCATTTTATTGTACACTAGATATAGGTGTATTTTATTGTGTTTTACACCGGGTATAGCTGTATTGTGTTGTATCGTACACTAATGTAGGTGTATGTGTTGCATTCTGGTGTAAGCGTATGTGTTGTGTTTTGTTGTATATTGGGTGTAAGTGTATGTGACGTATGTCAATGTGAGTGTGTGTATTCCATGGTGTTTTATGTCGTATATGGATGTACATGTTGTGGTGTACATTGTGTGTGTATGTGTACGTGATTGGATAGAAGCAAAGGCATTGGGTGCTTTCCAGGTGTGGAAATCGATCTGGTGTGTGTACAAAAAGAAAAAAGGTAGAAGTAAGGATCGATGAAGGATAACTATCAGTATTTTGTTTTAGTTCTGTTATGCATGTGATCTACGATTCTATCTTATGATGGTTACATGTGATTTATGATTATGGTTTACAGTGATTTCATGTGATTCATGATTTTAATTTATGATGATTGTGTTTTGAGATAACTAGATGTGACATGTTTATACATGATGTTTTGATCAAACAACTAGTTTGACTTGTGTGACAGGAACTGAACATAATTTTGAGTGTACCTTATTTACGAGATACTAATGAGGCATAATGTGAATTTATTTCAATTTATTTTGACTCTAATGGGAATTATGTGATTGGTACAGGAAGCACGAAAATGTCTGGTTGGGTGATTGAAACCGACTGCAAGAACTAGCAACAATAAAAAAAGGAATTAGAACAAGCAACACTATGATGGTAAAGCACTTCAAGAGCATGGCCATTATGGAACACTGGTACCCAATAGTGTCCATTGATTTCCATAAGTATGCTATGATGGGTATGATGGTTTTGAGGTAGGTATATGCCTTGGTTTTTGTATCTTTTGATGCGAGGAAGCCTTGCCAAGGGATGGACTGCCCGGGATGGGGGTGCTAGTGGAACTTGGAAGGTGAGTGACTGCACGAAAGGGGTGACCGGATTTCCCGAGGGACTGTTTAGCAGAGAATGGAAGGTTGAGAATGGATTTTTTTGGTCATTAACATTTCCAAATGTAATCATATGCACATTGGGAGTGTGCCCTGGAATAATGAGTCCGTAATTGTTCATTGAGGGTATATTGGCACATGATTTTAGCGCTAGACATTGGATGCAACTTTGACTTTGGCAATGGATTCTGGACTTCCTGGGAAGGAAGTGAATCATAGTATTACTTTGAGGGTGGAGGTGTGAGCCTATGGATTCCCTGGTTACTGATACTAGTATCAGATCCTTCTATTTGCTGGTTGAGAAAATGTGCATATTTTTATATGTGTATATTATTGTAAATATCGTAATGATTTGTGTTATAAAGCTCCAGTACACGGTATGATTGTCAAGATGGTTTTTTATTTTGAGCAGGTTGATCATTGTACAAATTGCAATGAGTTGTGTTATAATGCTCCTTTGGTAATATGTTTTATTTTTAGTGGTTTGATAGTTTGTAGGTGTTATTGAACACCGAGGATGGTGTTCCCCCAAGGGCAAGGTTTTTGTAACAACCCTGGTGAAAATTTCTTGTAATAAAGTTAAAAATAATAACCATGGTTGATGGGACACTTATTCCAAGTTGAATGACAGGAAAAACATCCTAGTGGGTGTTCATTTCGGTTATTATGGCAAAAGGAAATTGGTAAAGACAATGGCTAAGGAATTAAAGAGGAAAAAAAAATATTTTTGGAACATTTATTTATGAAAATAATGGAAATTAGGAGAAAAGGGAGATGAAAGGTCGCAGGTCTCATGTGAGGAGGAAAATGAAGGGAAATAATGGAAAACGAAGAAAATAGAGACCTCATTGATAAAAAGGATTTTGAGGATGGGTTGGAAAGATTTTTATCACACTTATGGAGCTCTCTCATTATTCTCTCTCTCTCTCTCTTTCTCCCTCACTCACTCTTGGAAACTTAGAATTTTCTTGGAGTACTTGGGCATTAGAACAAGAAAGGAAAAGCAAGAAAGGAAGAGCAGGATCAAGCAGCTACAATGAGATTCTTTGCAGGTATCGATTTTCATATGTGATTTCCTTGCTAGATATAGCATGCATGGTATTTCATGTGGTTTCTTGTCATCTTGGCATGGGTTTTTCTAGGTGTGAAAATGTTTTCAGCCTAGCCTTACCATTTCCATATAGCTTTGATGAGATGGGTTTCTCATACTTTAGTTGAGTTTAATTGTCGAATGGATTCGAAGTTAAGTGGAGTGTATCTCTGAAATGAAAAACACATTGCCTAGTGGTCCCTGAACCGGAATGTGGATCATGGTAAAGCCACTGACTTAGTAACCCTTGATCCAGACTGTGGGTTGCGGTAAAGCCAGATTGTGTGCCTTGGTGGGCCTACGAATCCTTGTCGGTTAATGTCAAGATATACGATAAAGCAAAGAGGTATGTTTATATCTATTGGGCCTAGTAGTCCTGGGATGGGATACACAGTAAAGCCTAGAGAGATGGTCTCAGTATAGGGCCTAGTGACCCCTGGATCAGACTTTGGGTTATGGTAAAGCCTAAGAGACTAGGAGGCACTCAAATTCCTCACAGTGTAGGCATAGAAATTCGGTAGCATCCATGCCGTTTTGGTTCCTTTTCGGTTGGTTATGAGTCCCACATTCATGCTTGGAATATGGCATGAGGTGTTGAGATTCAAAAAGAAAATTTTAGAACCCACGCCTAGTTGCATTAAGCACCCAAACTAGGGTGGGGCCCACAATGCTATTTTTGGGCGCATGTCTATTTTAGTTATCTCTTAACTATGATGGATAATAAACTGTAATTTATTCTCAATCTAAACTTGAAATATTTAACTGAGAGTGATAAACTCAACTAGCTAGTGGATTTAGAGTTAGAGGTAGATGGTGAGGCATGAAAAGTAATTATAGTTGTAACAGAGTTCGAAGTGCAGTGGTGCATTAATTAATGCAGGTTGTAATCAGTTTAACTCAGTTAAGTGAGTTAAAGTTATTTGTGCTAGTTGTAACTGTTAGATACACTAGTGAGAGATCAAGTGAATTAAATATTAATTAATTCACAATTAATGATCTCACATGCAACTAAGGTTTTTCTATTATTAGTTGCATGCATGTCAGATCCAATGGAGACCCAGTTGAATTCTAGGTGAAAGGGAAGTTGACTATCAGTTGTAGGATTATTGGGTTGCACACGTGCAACCAAACACCCATTGGAGTGCCCATGATACTTGCGCAGTCAAGGAAGGGAAATAATTCCTATATTTTAGGGATTGCATCCATCAGGGTTTTCACAAGCAAGGCAATCTATCTGGAGGTTGAGTATTGGCTATGTGTTGGTTAGTTTTGCATATGAAAACGTGGGAAAATTAGCTGAGTATTGTAGGGCTCTTGTGAGAAGATTTTTGTATGTAACTGTTTCATGATCCATGTTGAATATACAACAGAAGATAGTGGGGTTTTTAGTTGTAATCTTTCCTTGGGAAATTATTTGTGTTGTGCATGATTTGATTCTTCTTCATGTTCATGTGATTAGCGATTCTGTTTTTAATTCCTCAAAATATTTATAGAAGAGATTCAGTATTTAGCTTTAGTACATTGTTATATCGAGTGAATCCAAGATATACATGCTTGTTGTATAATTTATACATGGTATCGGAGCTGTGCTATAAATTTTCTACATGGTATCAGAGTATAGGAAATTGCAGAAGTGAAGCAGGAGCTGAGTTTGTGACTGGATAGAATTCGAATTTGCAGACAAACTTTCTTGGTGCTACAGTTGATTCAAGATCGAAATGGATTTCAATGGCTTGAGGTTAGAGTATGAACTTGAGGGCAGGTCGAACTATATTTATTGGAAGGACATGATGGAGGAAGTAATCGAAGACACTAGCTTGAAGGAATTCATTGACAGTGATGTTCCTAAACCTGTTGTGGCAGATGTTGCAAATCTTGATGCATGGAAAAGGTGAGTAGGATCCTGTTGGAGGGATTACGAGACCACATTGTCTCAAGCCTCCATGGAAAAGCCACATCATATGCAATGTGGAAGGCTTTGGAGGATCTAATCCAAAGCAACAACGACCATAGGAAATCAGCACTCAAAGATAAACTCAGGAAGATAAAATTGGAAAAGGGTGACACCATTCCAAAATATCTAACAAAGTTTGTCCAATGTCGGAATGAATTGGGGAGAGTTGGAATAACAGTTGCTGATGATGATTTGGTAAGCTTGGCTCTCCTAAGACTTCCCAAGAGTTAGTAGAGTTATCAAGACTCTGTCAGTGGAAGGGAAAAATTTCCAGATTGGGAATGACTGTGGTCGGATTTGGTGTAGGAGGAGTTCAGACGGAACACCAGAGATGGATCTTCATCTAAGAATGAGGATGAAGAGGATTTTTCCTTGACTTCCAAGCCGAGGAAGGGGAAGGGGAATAAATTCCATTCTAAATCTGAGTCCAGGAATGGAAAGATGTAGCACATGTTCGAGGTGAAGTGTTTTAACTATCACGAGCATGGGCATTTTGCTACTAACTATCCACAAAAGAAGAAGAACAAGAAAGTTGGAGGATTTGCAGCTGGTGGGGACCTTGCCTCACAATTTGAGCTTGACTTCTCATTTATCGCATGCATGGTGTCAAGTGCATTGGGATCTGTGTGGTATTTGGATAGTGGTGCATCCTTTCACATGACGGGAGATAAGGAACTTTTCAGTGACATGGAGGCAAAGGATCTCCAGATGCACATTGAAATGGGCGATGAAAGGCAGTACAGTGTTACCGGGATTAGTACCATTACCTTTCAAAGGAAGTCAGGTAAAACCTTTCAATTAAAATATGTAATACATGTACTAGGTCTGAAGAAAAATTTAGTCTCAGTCGCAATTTTGGAGGATAGAGGCTATGATGTTGTTTTTAGTGAAGGAAAATCTTTCCTGCGACATAAAACAATAGGACAAGCCAAGAGGATATGGATTCAAGTTAATAATCTCTACAAGCTGGAGGTATATGGCTATGCAACAATGATGGGCAAGGCAGATCAAGTGGTGAGCTGGGATGAGGACGAATTATGGCATAGGCGATTGGGCCATCTTCACCATGGAGCCTTGAAAGTCATGCAACAAATTTCTACTGGTATTCCCAGGGGTACACTTGTGCAGTTAGACACATGAAAGGGATGTACTATGGGAAAATATTTAAAGGCCACCTTTCATGAGAAGGATTACTGAGCTTTGGGGATCCTTGAAAGATTTCACATAGACGTGTGTGGTCCTTTCTCTGTTGCTTCGACAACAAAACATAAGTACTATGTAATCTTTGTTGATGGATTTTCTCGTAAGTGCTAGAAATTCTTCATGTAGAAGAAAGATCAGACATTCTCTAAGTTCTGTGAGTTTAAGGCACTGGTGGAGAAAGAGTCGGGGAAGCAAGTGAAGGCTCTTAGGAGCGACAATGGTGGAGAATACATCTCTAACGAATTCAAGAACATCTGCAACAAAGAAGGAATTCAAAGAGAACTCATAGCGCCTCATAACCCACAATAGAATGGGGTCACAGAGAGGAAGAACAAAACTATTGTGGGTGTAGCACGATCGATGTTGCATGATCAATGCCTACCGATGCATCTGTGGGAGGAAGCATGCAACACAACGGTACATGTGCAAAATCGTTGTCCTCATAGAGTACTTGGCATGAGTACACCTTAAGAGGCTTTCACTGGTAAGAAAATTGATGTTTCACACTTTAAGATTTTTGGCTCATCTGTTTATGTGCATGTGACCAAGGATTCCAGGAAGAATTTGGAACCAACAGCTGAGGTTGGTATTTTTGTGGGGTACATTGAAACACCCCATAATTATCGTGTGTATTTTCCAAACAATAGATTGACTGTTGTGCGATGGGATATAAAATTTGATGAGGAGAAAGCCATGCAACTGTCCCTTGAGAGGGAGTTGGACCTGCATGCAGAGGAGGAACTGTTGGTTCCCATGGATGAGTCTCAAGATGTGGATCAGCCACATGAGGAGGTTCATGGAGTGGAGGAAAACACTCATGCAGAGCCATCCATCAGAAATGGAAAAAGGCATACCATGGAAGCTGATAGATTGAGACTTGATGCTGCAGAGAATGTAGGAGCCCCTACTTCGCAGCACAGATAGAGACAGTATCCTGACCAATTTACTAGATACATGGCTCTTATGAGAAAATGTATTGTGACTGAACCATCTTCCCTTCAGGAAGTAGTGCAGCAACCAACTTGGGTTGATGCAATGGTGGAGGAGTATGAATCAATTTTCAATAACAGTGCATGGGAGATAGTCCCAAGACCGGTCGAAAAATGAGTGGTTGGATTGAGATGGATCTACAAGGTAAAGCAAGTCGTTGATGGGAGTGTGGAGAAATACAAGGCCAGATTTGTGGGCCGGGGATTCTCACAGATCAAGGGGATATATTGTGATGATACTTTTGCACCTGTTGCAAGGTACTCTTCCATAAGATCCATCCTTGCACTCTCAGCGCAGATTGGCTAGCGCATTCATCAGATGGATGTGAAAACTGTGTTTCTCAATGGGATCATCAAGGAAGAGGTGTACATAGAGCATCCTGAAGGTTTCGATATATTCAACAGTGAATCACATGTGTGCCGACTCAAAAGAGCATTTTATGGGCTGAAGCAAGCACCCCCGTGCTTGGTACACTCGGATAGACAACTATTTCACCGGACTGGGCTTCACCAAAAGTGAGGCAGATGCAAACATGTACCAGATTGTGGTTGAGGGTAAGTTATTGATCATTTTTCTTTATGTTGATGATCTAATTTTGACTGGTGATGAGTATTTGATACACTCATGCAAGTAGTATCTTGCAAGGGAGTTCGAAATGAAGGACATGGGACTCCTTCACTATTTCCTTGGATTGGAAATATGGCAACGAGATGGTGAAATTTTTGTGTCTCAAGGCAAGTATGAAAAGGAGATACTGGGTAAGTTTAACATGGAGAGTTGCAAACCCATGGATACTCCTCTTCTAGAAAATTGGTGGAAAGAGGATGCTACTGTCTACAGGTAGTTAGTGGGTTCACTAATGTATTTTGTGAACATGAGACGAAACATTTGCTACACAGTTAACCAGTTGAGTCAAGCTATGGCTAAGTCTACCAAGCTCTTTTTGAATGTAGGGAAGCATGTCCTAAGATACGTGAGGGGAACATCAGAGTATGATCTATGGTACAGACAAATAGAGGGAGCGAAGATTCAAGGCTTCACAGATGCAGATTGGGCGGGCAGTCCATCAGACAGAAAGAGCACATCAAGAGGGATCTTTAGCATAGGATCGACAAAAATTTCCTGGTACAACAGGAAACAACGATCTGTGGCACTCAGTTCAAAGGAAGAGGAATACATGGTAGCAAGTCAAGCTGCATGTGAGGCTATCTGGATAAGAAAGATCTTGGTTGGTTTTTTTGGTTCTCGGATGGATCCGATAGTGATTCATTGTGATAATCAGAGTTGCATTAAGCTCTCGATTAATCCTATGTTTCATGATAGGTCCAAGCATATAGATATCCGGTACCATCATCTTAGAGATTGTGTGTAGAGAAAGATAATGTTGCTTCAGTACATTCCCACAGAAGATCAGGATGTAGATATTCTGACGAAGGCGCTCACCAAGAGAAAATTCGAATACCATAGAGACAAGATTGGGGTGAAAGATAATCCCTTTCTTGTTGAGAGGGAGTGTTTAAATTCAGCAAGAAAATTTCAGCACCCACGCCTAGTTGCATAGCGCCTCCTAACCCACAGTAGAATGGGGTCGCAGAGAGGAAGAACAAAACTATTGTGGGTGCAGCACGATCGATGTTGCATGATCAATGCCTACCGATGCATCTGTGGGAGGAAGCATGCAACACAACGGTACATGTGCAAAATCATTGTCCTCATAGAATACTTGGCATGAGTACACCTTAAGAGGCTTTCACTGGTAAGAAACTTGATGTTTCACACTTTAATATTTTTGGCTCATCTGTTTATGTGCATGTGACCAAGGATGCCAGGAAGAATTTGGAACCAGCAGCTGAGGTTGGTATTTTTGTGGGGTACATTGAAACACTCCATAATTATCGTGTGTATTTTCCAAACAACAGATTGACTGTTGTGCGATGGGATATAAAATTTGATGAGGAGAAAGCCATGCAGTTGTCCCTTGAGAGGGAGTTGGACCTGCATGCAGAGGAGGAACTGTTGGTTCCCAAGGATGAGTCTCAAGATGTGGATCAGCCACATGAGGAGGTTCATGGAGTGGAGGAAAACACTCATGTAGATCCATCCATCAGAAATGGAAAAAGGCATACCATGGAAGCTGATATATTGAGACTTGATGCTGCAGAGAATGTAGGAGCCCCTACTTCGCAGCACAGATAGAGATAGTATCCTGACCAATTTACTGGATACATGGCTCTTGTGAGAAAATGTATTATGAGTGAACCATCTTCCCTTTAGGAAGCAGTGCAGCAACCAACTTGGGTTGATGCAATGGTGGAGGAGTATGAATCCATTTTCAATAACAGTGCATGGGAGATAGTCCCAATACTGGTCGAAAAATGAGTGGTTGGATTGAGATGGATCTACAAGGTAAAGCAAGTCGTTGATGGGAGTGTGGAGAAATACAAGGCCAGATTTATGGGCGGAGGATTCTCATAGATCAAGGGGATAGATTGTGATGATAATTTTGCACTTGTTGCAAGGTACTCTTCCATAAGATCCATCCTTGCACTCTCAGCGCAGATTGGCTAGCGCATTCATCAGATGGATGTGAAAACTGTGTTTCTCAATGGGATCATCAAGGAAGAGGTGTAAATAGAGCATCCTGAAGGTTTCGAGATATTCAACAGTGAGTCACATGTGTGCCGACTCAAAAGAGAATTTTATGGGCTGAAGCAAGCACCCCCGTGCTTGGTACACTCGGATAGACAACTATTTCACCGGACTGGGCTTCACCAAAAGTGAGGCAGATGCAAACATGTACCAGATTGTGGTTGAGGGTAAGCTATTGATCATTGTTCTTTATGTTGATGATCTAATTTTTACTGGTGATGAGTATTTGATACACTCATGCAAGTAGTATCTTGCAAGGGAGTTCGAAATGAAGGACATGGGACTCCTTCATTATTTCCTTGGATTGGAAATATGGCAACGAGATAGTGAAATTTTTGTGTCTCAAGGCAAGTATGAAAAGGAGATACTGGGTAAGTTTAACATGGAGAGCTGCAAACCCATGGATACTCCTCTTCTAGAAAATTGGTGGAAAGAGGATGCTAATTCTAGAGAGGTAGTGGATGCTACTGTCTACAGGTAGTTAGTGGGTTCACTAATGTATTTTGTGAACATGAGACGAAACATTTGCTACACAGTTAACCAGCTGAGTCAAGCTATGGCTAAGTCTACTAAGCTCTTTTTGAATGTAGGGAAGCATGTCCTAAGATACGTGAGGGGAACATCAGAGTATGATCTATGGTACAGACAAATAGAGGGAGTGAAGATTCAAGGCTTCACAGATGCAGATTGGGCGGGCAGTCCATTAGACAGAAAGAGCACATCAAGAGGGATCTTTAGCATATGATCGACAACAATTTCCTGGTACAACAGGAAACAACGATCTGTGGCACTCAGTTCAAAGGAAGAGGAATACATGGCAGCAAGTCAAGCTTCATGTGAGGCTATCTGGATAAGAAAGATCTTGGTTGGTTTTTTTGGTTCTCGGATGGATCCGATAGTGATTCATTGTGATAATCAGAGTTGCATTAAACTCTCGATTAATCCTATGTTTCATGATAAGTCCAAGAATATAGATATCCGGTACCATCATCTCAGAGATTGTGTGTAGAGAAGGATAATGTTGCTTCAGTACATTCCCACAGAAGATCAGGATGTAGATATTCTGACGAAGGCGCTCACCAAGAGAAAACTCAAATACCATAGAGACAAGATTGGGGTGAAATATAATCCCTTTCTTGTTGAGAGGGAGTGTTGAAATTTAGCAAGAAAATTTCAGCACCCATGCCTAGTTGCATAGCACCTCAAAAGAGTGGTTTTGCCACCGCAAGATTCTTTCTAGAGGCTTCTAGAATTTACTGAAAGTGAGCTTTTTTGAGTTTACTTGTGCCTTTTTAATATTTACAGGGGTCCGCACCCATAACAGAGAGAAAGTGTGTTCAGGTACGCAGGAGACATGAACATTAGGTGCGGGACCGCAGGCAAGATATAGAGAAAGTGCGACACCAAAGTTAAGGAGATTTTTAGGAAATTTTCTCTAATTTTCAAGGCTTGACATGAGGAAATGATATGTTAGACTTGCAAAGGAGGAAGTATGAGTAATAATGAGCTCATACACATAGCAGAATGTCAGGATGACAATTTTCAGTGCAACATTGACCAAACTAATGGTTGTAATATTCCTTCTCTTAATAATAGAACTGCCTCTATTTTGTCCAATTGATGTCTTATTGATGTATCTATCGTTTATTTGTTTATGAGGCATGATATAAGTGGCTTAGATCTACATAGTTAAATTTTTGATTATATACTTGTTTAATTTCTTATAGTGATAAAACTGTGAAGATTACACTCGTTCTTTGTTTGTTTGCAGGATTCGAACTTGGAGCCAGTGAGGAGTACTCCCGCCACACTACCTAGAACTGTCCAACAGATCTGCCATATACTTTGAGGTAATCCTTCAATATCTCACTTTGTCAATTAAGCATTAGTATGAACATGTATGAAATTTATTTGTGAATGTTGAAACTAATCTGGCTGTCTGCCTTGGGTCCCAGGAAGGCCCAAGAGGGATCTAATCCAGCTACCACCTATGCATATTACCCCTAAGCATTCATCTAGGAATTTGAATATCATATTAGTAGCCTCTCATCGCACGTTTACCCCGATTGGCCAGTTACTTGGGTAGATGTGGGAAGAGGGTGTTACACAGTGGTATTAGAGCATGGTTCAACCCTTGGATTGGATGGGAAATGTGTTGATCATGCATTTATGTTGGTTTCATATGTTTTTAGTATGCTTGTGGTATATATGTTTTTTTTGCATCCATGTTTTTTTGGCCATGGTGGTAGTGGTATCTCCATGGAAGGGATGATGGTGTTGTTGTCAACATGTTTTCATGAGTGTATGACTGGTTATGTGTTTTTCTCTCTTGTGTATTGTTCATGCACGCTTGCTTACATGTTGATACATGTTGTACATGCATTGATTTTTTATGCTAGGTCACATATTGGTCATGCTTGTGTGTTGTCCATGTATTCTTACTTATGTGATGCGAGATGTGGGACATGCATTGGTCATTCATGATTGGTTATACATGTCAAGTGGGTGCATATGGTCAAGTTTGCATTCGTTTGGTGAAGGTTGTTGTGCATAAGGTCATTGTATGCAATTAGGTCATCATGATGATATTGGTATGTTATGATGCTAATGTGTTGGC
Organism: Pinus albicaulis; assembly: GCA_034641835.2. Taxonomy (NCBI): domain Eukaryota; kingdom Viridiplantae; phylum Streptophyta; class Pinopsida; order Pinales; family Pinaceae; genus Pinus; species Pinus albicaulis. The sequence goes on from CM076570.1 coordinate 247,983,168, forward strand.
TAAGATAGAGTAGCATATGCAGACCATCAAAGTGAACTTGCAACATTAGACCTCGAGGCAAGAGCATATGGTCATACAAGTGGCATGTTGGGCATGCATGTATGTGATTTATGGTCGTTGTATGCATTAGGGTTACTTACATGTTTGTCATTCTATTGTTATCATTGTTACATGTATGATAAATGTTGGTTGATCAATGTAGTCATATGCATTATGGTTATGTGTATGCCTCTCATTCTATTGATGTTATGATAGATGTTAGGTGACTAGTGTGATCATACGTACATGTGTTGGTTAGTCAGACATGTTATAAACTTGATGATTATGTTATATGTTGTTGATGAGCTTGTTATATGTTAACTTGTTGTTGGTATATTTTAGTTAACTTTATGATTAGATTTAGTTAAGTGGATACGAGGTGTTAGATGCCATGGCTATGTTGGGAACTGTTGTTATCAATGTTTTGCATGTTGTGCACAAATAAAGGAAGTTCTCTTAACCTAGACCTTATGATATCTAGAAATTGTGTGGCGATCATGATTATGTTGATGTTTATATATCTATACATGTATGCATGTATGTATGTCGTGTCTAACGGGGTCGTCATGGATCATGATTGTTTAATGATAATGTTTATATGTATATATGTGTATGTATGTCATTGTATGACAGGATCATGATTATTTTATGCTAATGATTATATATATGTATGTATGTATGTACCTATGTCATTGTATGACATGATTTTCAAGGATCATTCTTGTGGAGGGATGATTGCTTATGTAGGTGAATGGCATAAAGAGGTTCCTGGCTATGAGGAATCAAGTGGCAGAGTAGCATTGATAGATCTATGAGGTTAGTATCATGTGGATATAATTTAATGTTATATTATTGTACCATGCCTATGTTTATATTGTGGTCAAGTAATTCTGAGGGGTACAATAACGAAGTGAAAGTAGCGTGATCTGTGACATTCTGGGATATGCATGGATAGTGGAAAGACACTAGACGTAAGGTTGATTATGGGGTCAGTGTGTTATCTATGGATGTGCAGTACTATTGTTGTGTATATGTTGTGCATGTTGTATATTAAATCAACGTACCTATGATGTTGTATTCCTGTTGTATATATGGTTTTGTGTGTATATTGCATATGCAATGCTAAGTATAGATGGTGCTATGTACATTTTGGATATGCAGTGTTGTGCACATATCGTACGATTCACATGTTGGATATGCGGTGTTCTGTGCATATGGTGTTGTGCACATATTGGATATGTGGTGTTGTGTACATATGGTGCTATGTACATATGGTGTTTTGTGCGTGTTGTACATATGGTGCTATGTACATATGATGTTGTGTGTATGATTGTACATGTCATGCATGTAGTGCTATGTACATGTGGTATTCTGTACACATTGTATAGGTGGTGCGATGTACATTTTCCATTGTGCACACGTTGTGCAGGAGGTTTTTTGTACATTTGATGATGTTCACACATTGTGTAGGTAGTTTTGTGTATGAGTGGTACTATGTACATGTTCTGCATATGGTACTAGTATACGCGTGGTATTATGTTGATCTATTGTGGGCATATGGTACTATGTATATGTATATGTATTGTGTTGAACTGTACAATGAGTGTAGGTGTATGTGTTGCATGTTGGTGTAGGTGTATGTGTTGCATGTTGGTGTAGGCGTATGTATTGCATTTAATTGTACACTGGATATAGGTGTATTTTATTGTGTTTTACACCGGGTATCGCTGTATTGTGTTGTATCGTACACTAATGTAGGTGTATGTGTTGCATTCCGATGTAAGCGTATCAGTATTTTGTTTTAGTTCTGTTATGCATGTGATCTACGATTCTAACTTATGATGGTTACATGTGATTTATGATTATGGTTTACAGTGATTTCATGTGATTCATGATTTTAATTTATGATGATTGTGTTTTGAGCTAACTAGATGTGACATGTTTATACATGATGTTTTGATCAAACAACTAGTTTGACTTGTGTGACAGGAACTGAACATAATTTTGAGTGTACCTTATTTACGGGATACTAATGAGGCATAATGTGAATTTATTTCAATTTATTTTGACTCTAATGGGAATTATGTGATTGGTACAGGAAGCACGGAAATGTCTGGTTGGGTGATTGAAACCGACTGCAAGAACTAGCAACAATAAAAAAAGGAATTAGAACAAGCAACACTATGATGGTAAAGCACTTCAAGAGTATGGCCATTATGGAACACTGGTACCCAATAGTGTCCATTGATTTCCATAAGTATGCTATGATGGGTATGATGGTTTTGAGGTAGGTATATGCCTTGGTTTTTGTATCTTTTGATGCGAGGAAGCCTTGCCAAGGGATGGACTGCCCGGGATGCAGGTGCTAGTGGAACTTGGAAGGTGAGTGACTGCACGAAAGGGGTGACCGGATTTCCCGAGGGACTGTTTAGCAGAGAATGGAAGGTCGAGAATGGATTTTTTTTGGTCATTAACATTTCCAAATGGAATCATATGCACATTGGGAGTGTGCCCTGGAATAATGAGTCGGTAATTGTTCATTGAGGGTATATTGGCACATGATTTTAGCGCTAGACATTGGATGCAACTTTGACTTTGGCAATGGATTCTGGACTTCCTGGGAAGGAAGTGAATCATAGTATTACTTTGAGGGTGGAGGTGTGAGCCTATGGATTCCCTGGTTACTGATACCGGCATTGTATCCTTCTATTTGCTGGTTGAGAAAATGTGCATATTTTTATATGTGTATATTATTGTAAATATCGTAATGATTTGTGTTATAAAGCTCCAGTACACGGTATGATTGTCAAGATGGTTTTTTATTTTGAGCAGGTTGATCATTGTACAAATTGCAACGAGTTGTGTTATAATGCTCCTTTGGTAATATGTTTTATTTTTAGTGGTTTGCTAGTTTGTAGGTGTTATTGAACACCGAGGATGGTGTTCCCCCAAGGGCAAGGTTTTTGTAACAACCCTGGTGAAAATTTCTTGTAATAAAGTTAAAAATAATAACCATGGTTGATGGGACACTTATTCCAAGTTGAATGACAAGAAAAACATCCTAGTGGGTGTTTATTTTGATTATTATGGCAAAAGGAAATTGGTAAAGACAATGGCTAAGGAATTAAAGAGGAAAAAATATATTTTTGGAACATTTATTTATGAAAATAATGGAAATTAGGAGAAAAGGGAGATGAAATGTCGCAGGTCTCATGTGAGGAGGAAAATGAAAGGAAATAATGGAAAACGAAGAAAATATAGACCTCATTGATAAAAAGGATTTTGAGGATGAGTTGGAAAGATTTTTACCACACTTATGGAGCTCTCTCATTATTCTCTCTCTCTCTCTCTTTCTCCCTCACTCACTCTTGGAAACTTAGAATTTTCTTGGAGTACTTGGGCATTAGAGCAAGAAAGGAAAAGAAAGAAAGGAAGAGCAGGATCAAGCAGCTACAATGAGATTCTTTGCAGGTATCGATTTTCATATGTGATTTCCTTGCTAGATATAGCATGCATGGTATTTCATGTGGTTTCTTGTCATCTTGGCATGGGTTTTTCTAGGTGTGAAAATGTTTTCAGCCTAGCCTTACCATTTCCATATAGCTTTGATGAGATGGGTTTCTCATACTTTAGTTGAGTTTAATTGCCGAATGGATTCGAAGTTGAGTGGAGTGGATTTATGAACTGAAAAACACATTGCCTAGTGGTCCCTGAACCGAAATGTGGATCATGGTAAAGCCATTGACTTAGAAACCCTTGATCCAGACTGTGGGTTGCGGTAACGCCAGATTGTGTGCCTTGGTGGGCCTACGAATCCTTGTCGGTTAATGTCAAGATATACGATAAAGCAAAGAGGTATGTTTAAATCTATTGGGCCTAGTAGTCCTGGGATGGGATATACAGTAAAGCCTAGAGAGATGGTCTCAGTATAGGGCCTAGTGACCCCTGGATCAGACTTTGGGTTATGGTAAAGCCTAAGAGACTTGGAGGCACTCAAATTCCTCACAGTGTAGGCAGAGAAATTCGGTAGCATCCATGTCGTTTTTGTTCCTTTTCGGTTGGTTATGAGTCCCACATTCATGCTTGGAATATGGCACGAGGTGTTGAGATTCAAAAAGAAAATTTTAGAACCCACGCCTAGTTGCATTAAGCACCCAAACTAGGGTGGGGCCCACAATGCTATTTTTGGGCGCATGTCTATTTTAGTTATCTCTTAATTATGATGGATAATAAACTGTAATTTATTCTCAATGTAAACTTGAAATATTTAACTAAGAGTGATAAACTCAACTAGCTAGTGGATTTAGAGTTAGAGGTAGATGGTGAGGCATGAAAAGTAATTATAGTTGCAACAGAGTTCGAAGTGCAGTGGTGCATTAATTAATGCAGGTTGTAATCAGTTTAACTCAGTTAAGTGAGTTAAAGTTAGTTGTGCTAGTTGTAACTGTTAGATACACTAGCGAGAGATCAAGTGAATTAAATATTAATTAATTCACAATCAATGATCTCACATGCAACTAAGGTTTTTCTATTATTAGTTGCATGCATGTCAGATCCAATGGAGACCCAGTTGAATTCTAGGTGAAAGGGAAGTTGACTATCAGTTGTAGGATTATTGGGTTGCACACGTGCAACCAAACACCCATTGGAGTGCCCATGATACTTGCGCAGTCAAGGAAGGAAATAATTCCTATATTTTAGGGATTGCATCCATCAGGGTTTTCACAAGCAAGGCAATCTATCTAGAGGTTGAGTATTGGCTATGTGTTGGTTAGTTTTGCATATGAAAATGTGGGAAAATTAGCTGAGTACTGTAGGGCTCTTGTGAGAAGATTTTTGTATGTAACTGTTTCATGATCCATGCTGAATATACAACAGAAGATAGTGGGGTTTTTAGTTGTAATCTTTCCTCGGGAAATTATCTGTGTTGTGAATGATTTGATTCTTCTTAATGTTCATGTGATTAGCGATTATGTTTTTAATTCCTCAAAATATTTATAGAAATGATTCAGTATTTAACTTTAGTAAATTGTTAGATCGAGTGAATCCAAGATATACATGCTTGTTGTATAATTTATACATGGTATCGGAGCTGTGCTATAAATTTTCTACATGGTATCAGAGCATAGGAAATTGCAGAAGTGAAGCAGGAGCTGAGTTTGTGACTGAATAGAATTCGAATTTGCAAACAAACTTTCTTGGTGCTACAGTTGATTCAAGATCGAAATGGCTTTCAATGGCTTGAGGTTAGAGTATGCACTTGAGGGCAGGTCGAACTATATTTATTGGAAGGACATGATGGAGGAAGTAATCGAAGACACTGGCTTGAAGGAATTCATTGACAGTGATGTTCCTAAACCTGTTGTGGCAGATGTTGCAAATCTTGATGCATGGCAAAGGTGAGTAGGATCCTATTGGAGGGAGTACGAGACAACATTGTCTCAAGCCTCCATGGAAAAGCCACATCATATGCAATGTGGAAGGCTTTGGAGGATCTATTCCAAAGCAACAATGACCATAGGAAATCAGCACTCAAAGATAAACTCAGGAAGATAAAATTGGAAAAGGGTGACACCATTCCAAAATATCTAACAAAGTTTGTCCAATGTCGGGATGAATTGGGGAGAGTTGGAATAACAGTTGCTGATGATGATTTGGTAAGCTTGGCTCTCCTAAGACTTCCCAAGAGTTAGTAGAGTTATCAAGACTCTGTCATTGGAAGGGAAAAATTTCCAGATTGGGAATGACTGTGGTCGGATTTGGTGTAGGAGGAGTTCAGACGGAACACCAGAGATGGATCTTCATCTAAGAATGAGGATGAAGAGGATTTTTCTTTGACTTCCAAGCCGAGGATGGGGAAGGGGAATAAATTCCATTCTGAATCTGAGTCCAGGAATGGAAAGATGCAGGACATGTTCGAGGTGAAGTGTTTTAACTATCACGAGCATGGGCATTTTGCTACTAACTATCCACAAAAGAATAAGAACAAGAAGGTTGGAGGATTTGCAGCTGGTGGGGACCTTGCCTCACAATTTGAGCTTGACTTCTCATTTATCGCATGCATGGTGTCAAGTGCATTGGGATCTGTGTGGTATTTGGATAGTGGCGCTTCCTTTCACATGACGGGAGATAAGGAACTTTTCAGTTACATGGAGGCAAAGGATCTCCAAATGCACATTGAAATGGGCGATGACAGGTAGTACAGTGTTACCGGGATTGGTACCATTACCTTTCAAAGGAATTCAGGTAAAACCTTTCAATTAAAATATGTAATACATGTACTAGGTCTGAAGAAAAATTTAGTCTCAGTCGCAATTTTGGAGGATAGAGGCTATGATGTTGTTTTTAGTGAAAGAAAATCTTTCTCGCTACATAAAAAAATAGGACAAGCCAAGAGGATATGGATTCAAGTTAAGAATCTCTACAAGCTGGAGGTATATGGCTATGCAAAAATGATGGGCAAGGCAGATCAAGTGGTGAGCTGGGATGAGGACGAATTATGGCATAGGCGATTGAGCCATCTTCACCATGGAGCCTTGAAAGTCATGCAACAAATTTCTACTGGTATTCCCAGGGGTACACTTGCGCACTTAGACACATGAAAGGGATGTACTATGGGAAAATATTTAAAGGTCACCTTTCATGAGAAGGAGTATTGAGCTTCGGGGATCCTTGAAATAGTTCACATAGACGTGTGTGGTCCTTTCTCTGTTGCTTCGACAACAAAACATAAGTACTATGTAATCTTTGTTGATGGATTTTCTCGTAAGTGCTAGAAATTCTTCATGTAGAAGAAAGATCAAACATTCTCTAAGTTCTGTGAGTTTAAGGCACTGGTGGAGAAAGAATCGGGGAAGCAAGTGAAGGCTCTTAGGAGCGACAATGGTGGAGAATACATCTCTAACGAATTCAAGAACATCTGCAAAAAAGAAGGAATTCGAAGAGAGCTCATAGCGCCTCATAACCCACAGTAGAATGGGGTCGCAGAGAGGAAGAACAAAACTATTGTGGGTGCAGAATGATCGATTTTGCATGATCAATGCCTACCGATGCATCTGTGGGAGGAAGCATGCAACACAACAGTACATGTGAAAAATCGTTGTCCTCATAGAGTACTTGGCATGAGTACACCTTAAGAGGCTTTCACTGGTAAGAAACTTGATGTTTCACACTTTAAGATTTTTGGCTCATCTGTTTATGTGCATGTGACCAAGGATGCCAGGAAGAATTTGGAACCAACAGCTGAGGTTGGTATTTTTGTGGGGTACATTGAAACACCCCATAATTATAGTGTGTATTTTCCAAACAACAGATTGACTGTTGTGCGATGGGATATAAAATTTGATGAGGAGAAAGCCATGCAGCTGTCCCTTGAGAGGGAGTTGGACCTGCATGCAGAGGAGGAACTGTTGGTTCCCAAGGATGAGTCTCAAGATGTGGATCAGCCACATGAGGAGGTTCATGGAGTGAAGGAAAACACTCATGCAGAGCCATCCATCAGAAATGGCAAAAGGCATACCATGGAAGCTGATAGATTGAGACTTGATGCTGCAGAGAATGTAGGAGCCCCTACTTCACAGCACAGATAGAGACAGTATCTTGACCAATTTACTGGATACATGGCTCTTATGAGAAAATGTATTGTGACTGAACCATCTTCCCTTCAGGAAGCAGTGCAGAAACCAACTTGGGTTGATGCAATGGTGGAGGAGTATGAATCCATTTTCAATAACATTGCATGGGAGAGAGTCCCAAGACCGGTCGAAAAATTAGTGGTTGGATTGAGATGGATGTACAAGGTAAAGCAAGTCGTTGATGGGAGTGTGGAGAAATAAAAGGCCAGATTTGTGGGCCGGGGATTCTCACAGATCAAGGGGATAGATTGTAATGATACTTTTGCACCTGTTGCAAGGTACTCTTCCATAAGATCCATCCTTGCACTCTCAGCGCAGATTGGCTAGCGCATTCATCAGATGGATGTGAAAACTGTGTTTCTCAATGGGATCATCAAGGAAGAGGTGTACATAGAGCATCCTGAAGGTTTCGAGATATTCAACAGTGAGTCACATGTGTGCCGACTCAAAAGATCATTTTATGGGCTGAAGCAAGCACCCCCGTGCTTGGTACACTCGGATAGACAACTATTTCACCGGACTGGGCTTCACCAAAAGTGAGGCAGATGCAAACATGTACCAGATTGTGGTTGAGGGTAAGCTATTGATCATTGTTCTTTATGTTGATGATCTAATTTTTACTGGTGATGAGTATTTGATACACTCATGCAAGTAGTATCTTGCAAGGGAGTTCGAAATGAAGGACATGGGACTCCTTCATTATTTCCTTGGATTGGAAATATGGCAACGAGATGGTGAAATTTTTGTGTCTCAAGGCAAGTATGAAAAGGAGATACTGGGTAAGTTTAACATGGAGAGATGCAAACCCATGGATAATCCTCTTCTAGAAAATTGGTGGAAAGAGGATGCTACTTCTAGAGAGGTAGTGGATGCTACTGTCTACAGGTAGTTAGTGGGTTCACTAATGTATTTTGTGAACATGAGACGAAACATTTGCTACATAGTTAACCAGCTGAGTCAAGCTATGGCTAAGTCTACCAAGATCTTTTTGAATGGAGGGAAGCATGTCCTAAGATACGTGAGGGGAACATCAGAGTATGATCTATGGTACAGAAAAATAGAGGGAGTGAAGATTCAAGGCTTCACAGATGTAGATTGGGCGGGCAGTCCATCAGACAGAAAGAGCACATCAAGAGGGATCTTTAGCATAGGATCGACAACAATTTCCTGGGACAGCAGGAAAAAACGATCTGTGGCACTCAGTTCAAAGGAAGAGGAATACATGGCAGCAAGTCAAGCTGCATGTGAGGCTATCTGGATAAGAAAGATCTTGGTTGGTTTTTTTGGTTCTCGGATGGATCCGATAGTGATTCATTGTGATGATCAGAGTTGCATTAAACTCTTGATTAATCCTATGTTTCTGTTACACTAGAAACTCTTATCCTAATATTTTTCTATGAGTATGAGCTCATTATTACTCATACTTCCTCCTTTTGCAAGTCTAACATATCAGCTCCTCATGTCAAGCTTTCAAAATCAGAGAAAAGTTCCTAAAAATCCCCTAAACATTGGTATCGCACTTTCTCTATTCATGGCCTGCGGTACCACACCTAAAGTTCAGCTCTCCTGTGGAACCATACCGCACGTTCTTTGTGTTATGGGTACGGACCTCTGTAAAACTCAAAAAGGCGAGAAAGTAAAGATAAAAAGTTGATTTCAGATGAATTCTAGAAGATTCTAGATGGGAATTTTCAGGAATGGATACGCTTTGAGAAGGTTCATGCAACCCTCACTTGATGGAGCTAACCCCTTGATGTAAGGAGATAATCCCTTTGAAGGAGAATTCTATCCCTTCATATTTGGAACAGAAAACCTCCTCTTTTCCACTATAAAAAGAGGCCTTGGGTAGCCTCAAAGAGAGTTCAAGCTTTAAGATATTTGAAGTTAAATGTTGTTGAGATTCAGACTTATTTAACTAAGACTTTCTGTGAGGTTAAATCACTCACCTCTATCCGTCTTGGTTCAAAGAGTGCAATGCTTGTCAAAGTAGAAGAGATTCCTGCTTCAGACCCCAGGAGGACCTGCACGACATCAAGGCACAGGTTGTAAAGGTTTTCTTTTAATTGAAATTAATACAAATATACTCATTTCTCTCATTAAACTGTCTATTCATGGTTTATTTCATAAATTCCTTGATCATTATGATGAGTATGATTTATAATAATGTCTATACAGGTGCTATGTAATATTTTTGCTTGTTTGTGACTGCAGATTCACGAGGAACGTTCTTTCAAGTGCACAGGAAGGACTTCAACGAGATCAAGCAAGCGCTGGACATAAGGTAGGTCTTACACCTATATAGCATTTTTATGAATCTTGTATGCTTAGAGAGAGATTAGTATAATTGGTTGTTTGTTGCTAGTTACTTTTAGTACTAGAGAGATCGGTCTTTTCCGCAAGACGGATTAATCTACACAACAAAATGGCGACTCCACTGGGGAAGAACTTGTTGTTTTTGGTTCTCTTTTATTTTTTATTTGAGGAAACATTTTTTCCTGGTTTTTGATTGATACATATCTGTCTGGGTAATTTAGATTTTCCCTGTTTTTGAAAATTTAGAAATATTTTAAGTTTCTCTATAATTTTTCCTAGGACCGCACTCTGGCTTATTTTGACAGTGCGGGCAGGTTCGCACTTTATGTAAAGAATACAGTGCGGGACCGCACCTGTCAATACTGGTTTCCTGCGGACCCTGTAAAATTTTTAGAAAACCTCTAGATTTCTTTCTCTAGTTTATTTTTATTTGGAAATAGCTCTTTGGTTTCTACCTAGATTGATTATTGTTTCTGTCAAGAATTTTTTGTGAATGAACTCCAACAGTATTGATGTTTTGATGATTTTCTAGAAGATTTTGCATTTTGGATTGTTTTTCCACTTGGTCTTTGTAGCGATTCGAAGCTTTGACAGTTTGAAGTATCTAAGATTACATTGATCTCTTTTTGTCTTTTTGAATCCGACCTAATTGTGAAAACATCCTTTATTGAGAAATAAAGCCTTTTGTTTCTTTGCGAATCTTCGAAAAAACTTTGTTGAAAGTTTTGAATTTTGTTTTTATAAAAAAACATGTTTTGAGTGTTTTTGATCTGTTTGTTATTCTAAACAAATAGACTCTTAGTTTGCTGAACAACTAAGGAAAACATTCTTCAAAAAATCTTAAAGCTTTTACTCAATTTAGATTGTTTAAAATCATAGTTCTTAAGATTAGATTTTGTGGTTTTGAGTAGTTTTTAATTTTTATAGCTTTCTTTCGGAGGAAAATTGTTTTGTAGCTTCAAGTTTCGAAAGAAAAAGGGTTTTGTTATGAGCTTGATATATATCATCGTTGAAAAGACAAAATATTTTCTTTCAATCATTCTTCATGTTTAAAGAAGGAATTGTCTATTAAAAGAATTGTATTCTCCAACTCTTTCTTAGATAGAAGTTCATTGAAAGAAAAAGAATTGATTATCATTCTAGGTGCATTTTAGTGTTTTTTGGAAATCGAGTCTTCACATCATCCAAAGTTTCATTTCCGCACCCATTGACTTAAGAAACATCTCATAAAAGTAACGCTTAATTAAAATTCATCTAGTAATCTTTTATTTCTAGGGCTCTTATCACCAACATAGCTTAGGCTAGTATCTTGGAGTAGGGAGTAATTAACTCTCCAAGATAACTAAAACAAACAAGTAGACAAATCTTGCGGTAGGAAGAAATTCCAATTGTTGCATCTATGCTCTGGGAAGCTCCTCCTAAAGGAGTTAAGCACGAGATCATATCTGAACCAGTGGGGTAATCAATCCTTCCTCATTGGGAACGATAGAAGATATACACGTATTAACAACGGTAAACCTCGGATAGACCATTGTCAAGGAGCCTGGGGTCACTTGTCGGTAAACCTTGGATTATTTCAAAGAGCCTTCAAGGGGGTTGAGCTTTGTTACTCTGCCCTTGTGTGTGTGTCGGATCGTAGACTGTTCCCCTAGGTATATTTGTTTCAGTTGGTAACCTTAGTGGCCATAATCTTTAGGATTCTTTCCTAAGGTGACGGTGGATGGAAGATCCCACTGTACCTAGAACAGACGTCGGCTAGACTCACTTGGACTCTCCGGAGGGTTATCTTCACTCGAGATGGTATAGTGGAGAAACTTGCACCGGTCTGTTTCATTAAGCAGGTTGTCGGGGTAATTGTTCCAACCGCCCTTTTCGTGTTAAAATTCTACTAAGTTGGATTTCATCACCAACTAGTGTTTTTAGTACGGAAAGTTACTGTTTGTGTGTGGTTTGAACTCTTAGATTTTTAAGCGTATGATTCAATTGTTTGTTTCTTAGAGACTTTAGGTGTTTTCATTGAAATTTTCTTTGTTTGCGTGTAATTAGATAATTTTTAATCATGGCAGAATTGCCGAGACAATCCCGGAGAATACAAGGGAAACCCCCTGAATATTCACCAAGTCAACTTGAAGGGCTTCGTGCTCTGGTATCATCCAGTATTAGTAGAATTAGATCAACAGAAAATGGAAGTTCATCTATAGTTATACATCCTGATCATCAAATACCTACAACAGAATACATTCAAGAACCGATTTCAGTTTCTGAAGTTACTGAAAGTATTTCTCCTTCTGGTGAATTATCTGACGAACCTGAAATCTCTGAGCCTGAAACTGAATCTTCTGTTTTGGAAACATCCTCAGGATTTATTACACCAACTTCTAGCGATCCAGGTTCACCTAGGGTAAGAAATATCGTTACAGACAATCTTCCCTCTGGACTTATTTCTATTGAAGAACTTACAAATCCAGACGAAGACATATCTCTTCCTGACTCCCCTCAATCGTTAAATCTTAGGGAGCATGAATCTATTTTCTACAGCCCTATTCGAACTAATCCTTGGTATCTCTCTTTAACGAACTTTTTAGAGAATCCGGGTCTTACTTTTTATCCACCTCGAATTCCCTTTCATCCTACACCCAGAGGTTATTATCCGTCATCTTTTATGGCAGGAGAGTCATCCATGTTTTCTCAAATGCTGGAATCATTTTTACATGGTGGTCCTTCTGTTCCTTTGGGATATCAGTCTTTGTCTGGTACTTTCTCGGGAGCAACTCCTCAACCCATCGAAAACGTGTTATCATCTGGTCTTGATGGACTTAAAATTGAAACGTCGAACGTAGATCAAATCTTTATGATGTCTGGTAATATTCCGAATCCTCAACCTCAAGGCAGTCAGTTACCACCTGGGGGGCAACCTCAAGGAAGTCAGTTACCGCCTTGGGGGGCAACCTCAGGGAAGTCAATTACCGCCTGGAGGGCAACCTTCAAGTAGTCAATTACCACCTGGGGCACAACCTCAAGGTAGCTTTTTCCCAGGACAAACTGTGGAATCATATTATTTTGGGGGACAACCTCAAGGACAGTACATACCTCAAGGTCAACCCCAAGCACAATATGCTCCTCAGGGTCCTTATCAACCCCAGCCTCAGTACGCGCCTCAGGGTTATCAACCTCAAGGTCAGTACCCAATTCAAGGTTTCCAACAGCCTTCTGGTCAACCATCTATTCAAGGAGCCGGAAATGTACCACTTACTTATCAACCCTATGTTCAACCAGGTTTTGGTCCTTACGTTCAACCTTCTACGGGACAATACCCCGGAACTATGGTGTGGGATCCGTCCCAATATCAACAGCCTTTGCAGCCAAATGTGTAGTTTCCTTATCAACCTGGACAACCTTTGGTTTCTGGTCCAACCCAGCAACCTGTTCAGTCAGCTATTCAAACTCCTGCACCTAGTTCAGTTCAGCAGACTGGGCCTAGTACACCCCAGACTCCGCCTCAAACTGCTGTAACTGCTGCTACGTCTATTCAACCTGTGACACTTGTTTCTAGAGTATCTGTAGCCCCGACTTCTTCTATCCCTATATCCGTGCAAATCCCTCAAGTCTCTGTACCTCAGTCAGGACCTTCCATTCAGACTACAGTTCAGATGCCTGCAGGACAAGCTGGTACAAGTACAGTTGTTACAAGTCAACCTCAATTTACATATCAACCGTACCAGGGACAGCCGCAATTCGGTCCCTATGTACAGAATCCAAGCTATCAGTATCAACCGTACCCTGGTTATACTTATCAACAACCTCAGTATGGTCTGGTTCATCCTGGTTTTCCGAGAGGTTACACAATACCTAATGCAAATCCGATTCCTAGTTATCCTGGGTATCCGCCTCCTGGATCTGCTTTGGCTTCTCAAGGTTTTCGTGACCCTAACCGTCAATTACCGTTTATCGCAACTTTGGACTTACCTGATTTGACGCGCCTTACGAATGATCCTATTTTTTATTATCAAAACTGGCCGCCAATGCCTCATAAGTTGCCCAGTGATATACCAAAATTCGAAGGTAAGTCAGGTGAGGATCCATCGAATCATGTTACGACTTATCACCTTTGTTGTGCATCTAATTCAATTATTGATGATTCGATTCGTTTACGTCTTTTCCAAAGAACTCTCATAGGTTTTTCAGCCAAATGGTACATTGAGTTGCCGTGAGGCTCGTTTCATAATTTCAGTCAGTTAGCAACTGCTTTCTTGACTCATTTTCAGTTGCCTGTCAGATACGAAAATGGCACGGAATTATTAACTTCGCTAAAACAATCTACGTCAACGTATATTTCTGATCATATTCATGAATGGTGACGTAGGAGGCGTTTGGTGAAAGTTTATATTCCAGATCAAATTTTGGCTGAATGGTTTATTAAATCATTGTTACCCAAGATCACTGAAGATGTAGCTAAGGCTGGTGTTGTTACTGAAGAGCAAGTAATTTCTCAAGCTCAGTATCTTGACCTCGTTTATACGCAGTCAGGTACTTTACATGAGAAAATCCCCGATCTTCCAAAACAAGGTCAAATAGCTGCTGCTCCTTCAGGGTCTCATGCCGCTGACGGTATGATTGATACAGTCAATTCTAAAAGTAAGAAGAAATCTTCAAACAATTCTTCTCCTATTATAACTTTACCAGATTCCCCGAAAGGAGAATCTTCCCCCGAAGTTTCTGCCGATATTCATGTCGTAGAGACATCTACGACCAAATCGAAATCCGGTAGTAAAAAGAAAGGGAAGAATAAAAACAAAAAGAATTCGAAAGAGAAAACTGATAAAGATGAATCCAATGACGAAAAACATAAACCTCACTATCCTTGTTTCATTTGTGAACAAGATCATTTCACGAAAGAATGTCCATATCGAGCCGAAGTTACGAAATTCGTTAAAGGATCGCAACAACCTGCTGTCTTGAAGGATCCTTTTCCAATTCAAGATAGTAAGATGATTGGTTCTTCCTCGACTACTTTAGAAGAGCCTATTATGATGATGTCTCATCTAAGGGTTGCGACGCGATCGCAAGATTACGGTTCTAAGAATCCTGTTGATGGTAAAGAAGCAGAATCTTCTAATGCAAATACATCCACTACACCTCCTCCTATTTCTGGTCCGCTACAGATCGAGAAACAAAATCTAGACTTAATAATCAAACTGCCTGCTAAAGGTGTTCTTTATAAATCAGCTTTCAATCCACATGCGAGAGCTGCTCAGAATTACAACATTGTTGAAGACTTAGCCGTTTCTCCTTCAGCAATGTCGGCTTTGGAAGTGCTGCAATCGTGTCCAGCACAACGTAAATTATTATTGTCTGCCATAGGAGTTGTCGATGTTCAGGATTCTAACCTTATAATCTTCGATTTAGAAAATAGTACACCTCGCCTACCTCACCAAATGGCTTTCCAGATTCCAGTGTTAGTCAAAAACAGACCAATCTTTCGGACTGTGATTGATGAGGGAGCTTCAACGTGTATTATGTCGATTCAATGTTGGAAATCGCTTGGTTCTCCTACACTTAACCAATCTCCGACAATTCTAAAGGCTTTTGATGGTCGAGGTTTTCAACCTTTTGGTATTTTGCAGGATTTACCCATAGGGGTCGAAGGTAAAATCGTTAATCTAGATGTGGAAGTGGTTGATGCCCCTCTAGATTACAACCTTCTTCTAGGTCGTAGTTGGTCCTATGCTATGATTGATGTTGTTTCTTCAGTCTTTCGACTCATAAAATTTCCATATCAAGGAAAGATCGTGACAATAGATCAGTTAACTTATTTCTCGTCCGACCCAGCCTCTTCAGAAACAATCCAGCATGTTGGTAAAACGGCTATCCCTTATAAGGATGTTGGAGTGGGTCTAATTAAAGATTCTGGTTTACTAGGAACTTTTTCCTTTCCTCCTCCTAACGTATCGCCTTCTACTGCAAATATTCACATGATTTCGTCAGACACTGTTATGTTTGATGATCCTTGGATCGTACCTTCCGAATCCGAGATTGATTCATTTGATGGCATGATGCCTTTGAGTGCATTTGAAATTGCGTATCAGGCTGTACAGTCACTTTCCAACCCCTCTTCAACCGAAACTGATCCAATGAATGGGATCCATGAGGAATCACTTTCTATATCTAGTTCAGTTACAACGGCATTTCCTGAACTTGTTCATACAGATGAGCAAATTCGTGAGTTTTTGTCTGTTGATGATTTACCATGGGAAGATCTACATCACCGATCTTCATTTTTACCTGAATTAGACTATTTTGAAGATGATTTCGCTTCAATTTTTACTGCTGAATATGTCAAGAAACCTCAGAATCGATTGCAAAATCTTGATTCTGAGTTAAATTTGGAAAATATATCTCGAACGGTTCCCATTGACATTTCAGTAAAACCAGGAATAATTGAAAACATTCATATAGGTGCTTGTTGTACTGAAGATGAAATTAAGACTTATAAAGCCCTATTTCAAGAATTTCGTGACGTGTTTGCCTGGTTTTATGAAGAAATGCCAGGAATTGATCCATCGATCGTTGTTCATGAGATTAAGACTTACCCGGATGCTAAACCTGTTCGTCAACGATTACGTCAAATTCATCCTAGAAAAGCTGCTGCTATAAAAGCAGAAGTTAAAAAATTACTTCGCGCAGGATTTATTTATCCAATTCCCTTAACGGATTGGGTATCGAATATTGTTCCTATGACTAAAAAACAAGGAACGATAAGATTATGTATCGATTATAGGGATATTAATCGAGCGTGTCCAAAAGATAATTATCCAACTCCCTATATCGATCAAATAATCGATGATTGTGCTGGCAGTGAATTGTTTTCCTTCATGGATGGCTTTTCCGGCTACAATCAAATAAACATACTCCCTGCTGATCAACCGAAAACAGCTTTTATTTGTCCGTGGGGAACGTTTTCTTATTGTAAAATACCTTTTGGATTAAAAAACGCTGGAGCAACTTTTCAACGGGCTATGTCTTATGCATTTCATGACATTAAGCACATTGTCCAGCCATATCTCGATGATTTACCTGCTCATTCATTACGTAGGGCCGACCATCTCACTCATTTACAAGCAATTTTTATGAGATGTAGGCATTATCGGATAAGGCTGAATCCGCATAAATGTGTTTTCTGCGTAGAATCAGGTCGATTACTGGGATTTGTTGTCTCGAAAGTAGGCATTCGCGTCGATCCATTGAAGGTCGAAGCCATTGTTAAATTGCCTCCTCCTTCGACTTTACGCCAACTCCAAAGTTTGCAGGGGAAAGCAAACTTTTTACGAAGGTTTATTCCTAACTATGCCGAGCTTACAAAAGGTTTTACCCGATTGTTGAAACAGAACATTCCGTTCTTTTGGGACAAGATCGCTGATCGATCTTTTGATGCACTTAAACACGTTGTTGTACATATTTACTCCTGCATGTAAATTTTCAGCCTGCCACCTTTCCAAATCTCTTTCAGACCTCCGCCGTGGCCTAAAACCTCATGCTCCTGTTTGATATCACTGTCACCGCCCGAAAATCCGCTCTACAAAGGTTAAAAACCCATAATTTAAATTTATCGGGCCCAGTCCTAAGACCTTAGCCCCCCCCCCCCTGTGCTTTGACTATCATATGACTCGAGCCTGAGGACCACAAGCTAAAATGCAAAGGGGCTTATTGTTTTATATTTCGGGCGTAATTGTGGCCATTCGATCGAATTAAAATCAACGGAGCGGCAGTCATGTGGTGTGGTGGCCCCCGCCCATGAAAACCAGCGGTAAACCCCACACCGCTTACCCCAGGCTGGCGGTATTACTCTTCGAACCGGCGATTCCATAGATTATATGCCGCGTGTCCTCAGTACGGGCAGGAAACCACTTTTCTCCCGCGCGCTAAAGTCTGTACAAAGGTTGGGTAGCGGAACTCGCCCGAGTCGTTAGATCTGTCGTCTTCAATCCGACGGTGGATATCCTTCAGAGTCGCTCGTTCGTTAACGTGTGTCCACCACGATCTGTGGCCCACCATTGTGTTACCCTCGTCGCCTCCTAACCGTCGATTTGTCTTCCAAGATCCGACGACCAGCAATCAGTTTCCCCATCTGTTGACTCCGCTGTCACGCTATCTTTACACATGTTCCCCGTACACCCATGTGTCGTGCCCCCGTGTATCCTTGACGTCATCTCGTTGTATATATATATATATGTGTGTGTGTGTGTGTGTGTGTGTGTGTGTGTTTATATGTGTTTTCATTCGCATTTGCCGTTCTTCAGTTACCACCTCCACGCTGTGTTACGTAGAAGATCCGCATTTCATCTATTTGTCAGTGCCCCATTGCGTTTCCTCCGCCACCCTTTGTGTTCCTGTCATCTGTTCATGTCCACGACGTCATTATCATCACCACCTCCACGCTCCTTACCCCCGAGTCTGGTTTTTCTAATATGTTCATGGGTTTTGCAGGTTTCAAGGCAATAGGAAGGCGCTTTAATTTATGGTCTCTGTTGCAGAGGCTAAGAGCATGTTGAAGGACGACATTCTGCTGGTGAAATTTAAAGAAGAAGCCGAGGGTAGGTGTGTGAAATGACCATCATTAAAGAAAACGAAGATATGGACCTACAGAACCCTCCAGAGAAATTCGCCCTACATTAAAGATCCAGTATTCAAATCCAAAGTTAAGGGCTGATAGTACAGTACAGAATTGCAGACTATCTCAGGGTTCTTGCGGTAGCAGATCTTACTCTCAGCAGAAGGCATAACACTGTATATATTTTATTATTTGTGCCTTTTATATAAGGATATTTTCATCTCCCAGCATTTATTTCCATAGACAGATTGTAAAGTACAGTCATTTATAGTTAGTCATTCATAGAAGAGGGCGCGAATGTTTTCCGCCATCTGATTCAAAATAAGTCATTAAATGTTTTCCATCTACCTCCTTCTCTAGAATTCTCTATCCCTTCTATAAAAGCTGAAAAGAAAGACATTGTAGGGGTTCCAGATTTCTATCAGAAAACTGTGCAGTGAAAAGGCTTTTGCATACATTTTGTAATATTTCTGTATGAAGGTTCAGAGCCCGTAGGGTCTCAGTGAGGAGGAGTTATAACTGTAATGAGGATTCTGGTCTTTGGTATCTCACAGTATGTAATTTCTCTTATGTGTTAATAAAATATTTCATTTCATGCTATTTATCTTCTTGTATCATGTTCTAGAATGCGAGTGGCTCACTAGTTTGCAGTAAGGATTCATCCTTGTTGGTGCCCTTTCTGGAATTAGTCAAGCGCTTTAAATAGGCCTAGTCATGATATATTGTTCCATGTTCATCTCTTCCATATTTTCTGCTATATTAGTTGCATGAGGAGGGTGCTTTTAAAACGCCATTGTCATATAAGGATTCATAGATTGGTATGCCCTTATGTGGTTCTGTTGTGTATCTAGGTATCAGTCTCATGTTAGCTAATATCTTCTTTATGTCTCCTCACTGCACTCACCTCCTGATATTTGATTTCTGTGATATATTATTTGAACTGGCCCTCTTTACAGTAAGTTGTCTCTTAACTGTCTGATGCCTTTGTATTGGAGTTTTACATGATGTTCCTACATTATTCTTATCTTTGTGTCAGCTTCTGAGAGAGTTTGGTCCCATTCAAAACTTATTTCCTTGTTCAAACAAGAGATAGTAAGTGAGTTCTTGGACTGACAATCCAAACTATATGAAGAGCTCCTTGCTATATTAAGATGTCCTAGGCATTGGTCTATGGCAACTCTAGACTGTCTCTAGGGGGTGACAAAATTGTCCACAACATCTTTCTGGCGCCGTTGCCGGGGATCGAATTCAAGAATATCAGTTTCCCTGGGTCTCGACAAATGGTTTTCACTCTCTAATCAGGTGAGCACAGAGAGTTGAAGAATTGCGTATCTCTCACCTTGGCGACTCCACTGGTCTTTATTTGATAAATTTTATTGGTAGTCCTGGCTCCTCGTAAGCCACATTTGAGGTTAGATACATCTCAGTCGAAAACACCTTACGTGTCTGACCCAGAGAAGATTATTCATAAAAGAGTCTGGAAGGAGAGGAAGTCATCTCATGCTGAAAACCCTGAATATTCCATTGAAGATTATCCGCCTTCTTCTTCTCAAGAAATCTCAGTAGAAAATCCCGACTCCACTGTTGTTTATTTGATAAATCTATTTGTAGTCCCGACTCTGTTGGGGAAGAAACAATAGCTTTGATTTGGAAAATCACTGTGGTGGACAGTAAAGATCTTAAACCATCTACCTGGCGACTCCACAGTTCCTGAATAATTAAAAGACCCCACTGGCAGAAGACTCTGAACTGGTTGAGAAGATCTAGTGATCACCTTTGCAGAAGCATGGATCCAAGCATGGATAGGGATACAAAGATAGAGGCTTTGTATTATCAATTAAATGAATTAATAAAAAGGTTTGGTAAAGTGCAGGAGAGGTATAGCGCTAATATGAATGAGGATGATAATTATTTAGAACGGCCCATGCCTCTTCCAGAACAAGAGCAAAATCAAGACGTGGATAATGAGCAAGGCATGTATGATGTTTTAAAGCCCATGGAAGATGAAGAGGAAAGCAATCAGGAATTGCCTGAATTCTTGCTTATAACTTGTATTATGCTGGTCAGAGAATATCACGACCTAATAGCAAAAGTTAATAGGAAACGCTGCCTTGAAGAAGCAAGAGACCACATAGAAGAGGCAGAATCCGATGTAAAAGAAGAGGCTCAAGAGAACATCCCGCCTCCCAATCAGCTAGTACAAGAAAAGGAGAGTTGCTGCTCTTCTGCACAAAGGAACACAAAGCAATCATCCCCTTTGACAGAAGATGAGGTTGATCAGAAATTAAATCAGCAGTTCACCTCAGAAGTCTTTTACAGAACAGATTCCCTTGCTCACTCGTCCATTGAGTTTGATAATTCGGATCCAGAAAGCTCCTCTGAGAATCAAGACGAAGAAAGACGTGCCGAGAAACCGACAAGTTTGATTGGTGACATTGCTTATGATTGTGACTTTCCTAATTATGATTTATTTGATGATGATTGTCTTTAGAGAAGTAGTGAACCCATCCGGCCTATCTATGACAATGATGGAGAAAGTTATGAAAGCATCAGTGATGAGTGTCATGTGATCGGCGATCAGCAGTCTTTCCTTTCAGAAGAAGAGGAGGAGAGAAAAGAAGAAGTCCTTGAGCAAGATGAAAATAATGAGCCTACTCTTGAAGAAGAGGAAGCAAAGCTACAAGCCCCTGCTCAAGAATACTTAGATCTTTTCACGGAGCTTAACACGTCAGAGCAGAGCATATCCGAGCCCTATGAGGACTCAACTGCCATATATGATGAGTACTCCAGTTCAGAAAATGAAGAAAATGAGGGAGATTCTCTTTCTCAAGAGAGTCTTGTTCTTAATCCAGTGGAAGGAAAAGAAATCCTGGTTGAAGCCTGCCTGCCTAATATACACGACCAGGTATCTTTTCATGATCCTTATGCTCATTTTTTGCAAACATTTGAAGAAGGATCAAGGGTCTTTTCTAGCAGTATGTTGCCAGCAGAGAGAAAAATTTTCAAAGCTGCTATTGTGGAACAAAAAAAAGAGATCCCACTGCCTTTCAAAATACAAGAAGAAGGTGATCAGGCTTCCGAGAGCCATATTGAAGATGCAGTGGAAAGTGCAAAAATCAAAGCTGCCCAGGATGAAGACAGCAGTGAGCAAAGTCAGTTCCAGATAAAAGAAAGGCTGGGCATAGGAATTGACAGCATCAGAAGACTAATGACGAAGATGCCTCGGAAAAAGCAGATGATAGCAAGAAAGCAAAGAAAATTTGGCAATGGAAAAACAAGAACAGAAAGTGAAAGCATAGCTGGAGGCAAATTGCAGAATAAAATATGGAAACATGGAGGGGTACAACTGAAGAATAATGTAACCAATGGATGCCAGCAAAGCAAAGTATGGGACCCAGGAGGCGTAGACAGCCTGGTGTATTATATTTTACATTAGTTTTCTTTTGTTTTATCATTCTTTTAATAAGGAATGGGTGCTAATGAGTTTTGAAGAAAATGCAAGGGGATTGTAGAATAAAATTCACATACAGGAGGGTCTGAGGTCTGCGTGTTCTCGACATGCCCGAGGACGAACATGCCGTCCCCAGATGGAGCTGATGTTGTACATATTTACTCCTGCATGTAAATTTTCGGCCTGCCACCTTTCCAAATCTCTTTCAGACCTCCGCTGTGGCCTAAAACCTCATGCTCATGTTTGATATCACTGTCTCTGCCCGAAAATCCGCTCTACAAAGGTTAAAAACCCATAATTTAAATTTATCGGGCCCAGTCCTAAGACCTTAGCCCCCCCCCCCCGGTGCTTTGACTATCATATGACCCGAGCCTGAGGACCACAAGCTAAAACGCAAAGGGGCTTATTGTTTTATATTTCGGGCGTAATTGTGGCCGTCTGATCGAATTAAAATCAACGGAGCGGCAGTCATGTGGTGTGGTGGCCCCCGCCCATGAAAACCAGAGGTAAACCCCGCACCGCTTACCCCAGGCTGGCGGTATTACTCTTCGAACCGGCGATTCCATAGATTATATGCCGTGTGTCCTCAGTACGGGCAGGAAACGACTTTTCTCCCGTGTGCTAAAGTCTGTACAAAGGTTGGGTAGCGGAACTCGCCCGAGTCGTTAGATCTGTCGTCTTCAATTCGACGGTGGATATCCTTCAGAGTTGCTCGTTCGTTAACGTGTGTCCACCGCGATCTGTGGCCCACCATTGTGTTACCCTCATCGCCTCCTAACCGTCAATTTGTCTTCCAAGATCCGACGGCCAGCAATCAGTTTCCCCATCTGTTGACTCCGCTGTCACGCTATCTTTACACCTGTTCCCCCGTACACCCATGTGTCGTGCCCCCGTGTATCCTTGACGTCATCTCGTCGTATATATATATATGTGTGTGTGTGTGTGTGTGTGTGTGTTTATATGTGTTTTCATTCGCATTTTCCATTCTTCAGTTACCACCTCCACGCTGTGTTACGTAGAAGATCCGCATTTCATCTATCTGTCAGTGCCCCATTGCGTTTCCTCCGCCACCCTTTGTGTTCCTGTCATTTTTTCGTGTCCACGACGTCATTATCATCACCACCTCCACGCTCCTTACCCCCGAGTCTGGTTTTTCTAATATGTTCATGGGTTTTGCAGGTTTCAAGGCAATAGGAAGGCGCTTTAATTTATGGTCTCTGTTGCAGAGGCTAAGAGCATGTTGAAGGACGACATTCTGCTGGTGAAATTTAAAGAAGAAGCTGAGGGTAGGTGTGTGAAATGACCATCATTAAAGAAAACGAAGATATGGACCTACAGAACCCTCCAGAGAAATTCGCCCTACATTAAATATCCAGTATTCAAATCCAAAGTTAAGGGCTGATAGTACAGTACATAATTGCAGACTATCTCAGGGTTCTTGCGGCAGCAGATCTTACTCTCAGCAGAAGGCAGAACACTGTATATATTTTATTATTTGTGCCTTTTATATAAGGAGATTTTCATCTCCCAGCATTTATTTCCATAGACAGATTGTAAAGTACAGTCATTTATAGTTAGTCATTCATAGAAGAGGGCGCGAATGTTTTCCGCCATTTTATTCAAATGGAGTCATTAAATGTATTCCATCTACCTCCCCCTCTAGAATTCTCTATCTTTTCTATAAAGGCCCGAAAAGAAGACATTGTAAGGGTTCCAGATTTCTACTAGCAAATTGTGCAGTGAAAAGGCTTTTGCATACATTTTGTAATATTTCTGTATGAAGGTTCAGAGCCCGTAGGGTCTCAGTGAGGAGGAGTTATAACTGTAATGAGGATTCTGGTCTTTGGTATCTCACAGTATGTAATTTCTCTTATGTGTTAATACAATATTTCATTTCATGCTATTTATCTTCTTGTATCATGTTATAGAATGCGAGTGGCTCACTAGTTTGCAGTAAGGATTCATCCTTGTTGGTGCCCTTTCTGGAATTAGTCAAGCGCTTTAAATAGGCCTAGTCATGATATATTGTTCCATGTTCATCTCTTCCATATTTTCTGCTATATTAGTTGCATGAGGAGGGTGCTTTTAAAATTCCATTGTCATATAAGGATTCATAGATTGGTATGCCCTTATGTGGTTCTGTTGTGTATCTGGGTATCAGTCTCATGTTAACTAATATCCTCTTTATGTTTCCTCACTGCACTCACTTCCTGATATTTGATTTCTGTGATATATTATTTGAACTGGCCCTCTTTACAGTAAGTTGTCTCTTAACTGTCTGATGCCTTTGTATTGGAGTTTTACATGATGTTCCTACATTATTCTTATCTTTGTGTCAGCTTCTGAGAGAGTTTGGTCCCATTCAAAACTTATTTCCTTGTTCAAACAAGAGATAGTAAGTGAGTTATTGGACTGAAAATCCAAACTATATGAAGAGCTCCTTGCTATATTAAGATGTCCTAGGCACTGGTCTATGGAAACTCTAGACTGTCTCTAGGGGGTGACAAAATTGTCCACAACACACGCGTTGACCCATGCACCGTTACTGCATCCTCCCAACTACAACCAAGATTACATTTTGTACCTCGTTGCTTCTCATTCCACCATTGGGATGGTACTAGTTCAGGAAGATGAATCTCACAATGAACATGTGATTTATTATCTTAGTCGGAATCTGCATCCGACTGAAATCAAATACACACATGTGGAGAAATTGGCCTTGGCAGCTGTTCAAGCTGTCCAACGATTTAGACATTACATCTTGTTACGTAAAACCACGGTAATTTCTAATTGCAACCCTATGATGTATATTTTGACCAAACAATTGCTAAGGGGAAAATATTCCAAATGGATAGTTATCCTGCAGGAATTTGACTTGGAATTTGAAAAATCCAAGGCAAAGAAATCTTTGGTATTTGCGGAACTGATGTGCGATTTCCCCTCTACTGATACTGAAACAGTGGCAGAAGAGTCCATCGTGGACGAATCTTTGTTTCTCATCAGTACACTTGATCCTTGGTATGGAGATATTATTGTTTATCTCCAAACCCAATCTTTTCAGCCTGACATTTCACGAACTCAGCGACGGAAAATACGCTTCCAATCCCAACAGTATAATATCATTGGTGATACACTTTATCGTCGTGGAGCGGATTATGTTTTCCGACGTTGTCTAACTCATGAAGAAGCTGAAAAGGTGTTAAATGACTGCCATTCTGGAGCATGTGGCGGTCATATGTCTGGGTATGCCACAGCCCAAAAGATATTGCGTGCAGGTTATTTCTGGCCAACGTTGTTCAAAGATTGTATTTATGCGGTTCGGAAATGCCACAACTGTCAAATTTTTGATCGAAAAATGCGCGCGCCACCCGCTCCTCTTCACCCTATAATTGCTGTTGGTCCTTTCGCGAAATGGGGTATCGATTTTATTACATGTAACCCTCACTCGGCCGGGGGGCATGCGTATATTATCTTAGCGGTAGATTATTTTACAAAATGGGCCGAGGCGATGCCTACATATTCAGCTGACGGCAAGACTGCTGCAACATTCGTATTTAATCACATAATTGCTAGGTTCGGTGTTCCTCAAGCTATTATTACGGATCATGGAAGTCATTTTCGGAATGTCATGATGACTGAACTGACAGACCAACTTGGCTTGCACCACGATAGTTCCACTCCGTATTATCCGCAAGCCAATGGTCTGGTTGAAGCCATTAACAAAGTTTTAGTCACCATGATCAAACGAATCATTGGTATTCACAAGACCAATTGGCATTCCATGTTATTTTCAACGCTTTGGGCATATCGAACCTCAGTCAAAACATCAACGGGTTTCACTCCTTTTCAACTGGTTTACGGTTTGGAAGTTGTGTTGCCGATTGAATGCGAAATACCGTCACTAAAATTAGCCGTAGAATTACTTCCAGCTACGTCTGAAGAGGAGAAACATTTCTTGTACTTAGCCCAATTAGATGAGAATCGATGAAATGCTGCAATAGCAAACGAGGCTCATGTTAAAAGGATAAAAGCTCAGTATGATAGAAGTGTGACCCCTCGAAATTTTTCAGAAGGAGACCTAGTTTTACTTTATGATCAAGCTAACGACAAGCTAGGAGCTGGGAAATTTGTGCCTATGTGGCATGGTCCTTACATTGTTAAACGAAAGTTAGAAAAAGGGGCCTATGAGTTGATAGATTTTGACGGTGTCCCTTTGGATAAACCCAGAAATGGGCTCTATCTAAAGTGATATTATGCTTAAATGTGGTGTGGAGATTTTGTTAGTTTAGATTTCTTTACTGCTGGTGTATTTTAGATTAGAAAAGTATGCCTAGTTTAGAGAGTGTGTTGTTATCACTATCCCTGCTTATCTGAGTTTTACTCTTGATATTGCAGATGTCGACGTCTCTTCAAACCTACATTGGTTTTGCTGATGGTGCTTGTCATAGTACACGGAACATTTCTTCCGCATCTTGGGTTATCTATTCACCCTCTGACGAGTTAGTATCCATGCATGGGGTAAGCCTTGGTCAAACAACGAATAACATTGCCGAGTATAGTGCAGTGATTGAGTTATTATATGAATCCATATCATTTGGAATTCGGAGTTTGATTGTTAGGTTGGATTCTGAACTTGTTGTATTACAGCTTAACAGGGTTTATGCCATTAGAAATCCAGTGTTATTACGATTATTTTTAAGAGTTCGTCTCTTGGAACGTGAATTTGATTACATTGAATATCAACATATTCCAAGACATTTAAATACATTAGCAGATTCAATTGCTTCTAGTATGATAAATAGACATTTGCAATAATCAAAAGCAGTAAATCAAACAACATTCATATATGTACACAGATAGCTGGCAAATAGTGATATATCATAGTATAGGAGTGTTTTCAAAAAATATACATCGTCTTCGATCATAGGTTGGAAACACCTTATGATCGGCAAAAATGATAATACAAAAGTCAAAAATATTAGTCTACACGATCATCCCATCACTGATGATGATCACGATAAGAAACCACTGCTCGGGCCACCCTACATAGGAACCTCCTAAAAGGTCCTGGAACTCCAATCACGTATCTCTGCAACCTGAGTGGAATATCATCTATGCTCGTCTCTGGAATATCTAGAGTCAAACGCTCTAGATGATGCTCTAAATCAGTCAAAATCTCCGTTGATTGGCCTGCTGGGGCTGGTACGGCCGCAACTGGTTGTCTTCTCTCGTAAGGTTGGAGATGGGCTGGTCTTTGTGGACCCACATCTGTATTCAAAAAATTTTTGGCTATTAGTTTTAAAAGACGATAAAAAATAAATAAAAAAATTAGAATTTAGCAAACGTTGAAAAATGATTGTACCTGACTCATCCCACTGTTCCCCTGCTGGGAGAACCATCTCTCGGTCGCCGCGGAAATCTATCCCAGCGTATGGAAAGTCCTCTATCACAAAAAGTTGACGATCCAGCCAACGAAAATATGAAGGAGGAAATCGGACAATTTCAGTTCCCTCGATAGCATGACGAGCCATCAATGCGAACCAACGAACCATCCTCGGTTCTCGAAGTCGACCGGCATCAACAGAAATACTCTGTGGAGCTAACATGGGGATCCTCTCTAGAGCAAAAGAAACAATGATGGATCCGTATCCAAAGTTATTCAGTTTCCCATTTTTTGCTCTGGTTAGTTGGCCTTTTAACTTAGCCAACACAGCTTCACACCAGTTAAAGATGGTGCCGCGAAAACAGTCCACGGCAATGCGCATTTGGGAACCAGTAGCTACATGCAGCGCAAAACTCCCACACATTTTGGTAACAGTAAAAGCAATAACTTTCAATTCAGGACGGATGATGTGTTTTATGTCAATCCGTTTGTCCCGAGGATTTGCCTGGTCATTGTAGAATTCTAGTTGGAGATTAGCGACAGACTGGCCACCTGGCCTAGTCCCAAACAAAGAAACTTGTTCGTCGCTCTTGGAAAAACCAGTCAAAAAATATATGTCCTCCAGCTCAATTTCGAGCCGGTGGCCACCAATAAAGAAGCATTGGTCCTGCACATTCCATCTGTTCACCAACCATGTCAGGAGTTCTACTTGTGCCCTCATGCCTGAGATGGCCCAAAATTTGTACAAACCACATGCTCTTAATGCCTGTTGTGTGGGAAAATGGAGTATTGCGGCTTCATCCACTTCCTCGTGCTCACGTTCTTGCCAGATCAGCATCTTGTCAATCCTACAATGAATAAAAAGGCAAGTTAGAATAGTCTTATTTGAAATTTTTTGGCAAACAAATGAGAAATAAATGTTTTAAATCCAACCGCGCGGGTACCACACCTACGCTTTGTAAACAGTGCGTAGATACGCACGCGTACTGTGTGCCGGGTGCGGAACCCACGACTTTTTTCTTATAGAAAAAAGTCGGGGTCCGCAGGTAACGTGTGTCACACCTGCGGACCCCGCGGGCGAATTTTTTAACCATTTTTTGCCCAAAAAATACAAACTAAAGCCTAAAAACAAATTTGAAACGGATGAAAAACAAGATTGAGAGGTTGTGGATTAGCTGGGACTGACGGTTCTCGATTCCAACGGACAGATTTTCTAGAATCTTCACAAGAAATTTCTTACTCAAAAGCTTTTTACTTTTCACTCTGGAACTGAACGGTAAAAATGAAATTGAAAAAGTCCTTTTTATAAGTTTTTTCGAATGGATGAATTTTTAATTTATTTATTTTTCACTTTAAAAAGGGTATTTTTGAAAGCATTTTTACTTATCTTAAACATGTATGTGTAATGTTTCAAGTTTTTGTGCAGAAATTGGATTTTTCAGGAGAACTGATCGTTTTTCAACAAAGAGCATACTTTTATCACTTTTTCGGACTCTTTCAAAAAATTTACGAAAAAGCGAAACCCTGGAGTCCTCTTTTAAGCCCTTTTCAAACTCTCTAAATATGAAAAGATTGCCGAGTACTTGATTATTCGAACTCGTTAAAGTAAATGAATGATCGTCCCTTCAGTATAAGTTTACCCCTTTTACGGACTGAAATGGACTATTTACGAAAAAGGTATACGTTGACTAATTACAGTCAATAGAGTTCTCTCCCGCATTATTTTATCCTTTTTCAGGCTCGAGAGACTAAATTTATGAAAAAGTACACCCATGGAGTTTTCTTAAGTTTTTTCTTCTGACTCCCTAAAATTGAAAAACACCGAGTTTCTCCTATACTGGACTCGTTAAAACTTAACAGTAAAGGACCTGTTTAATTTTCAACAGGAACGAACCACTCCTTCTTAGGGTTCGAATTTTAAACTAAGTTGGACTCATCCGAAGGATGAGCTTATAATCAAGAAAATGTTATCCTCCTCAAGCTTGTCAAAAATAAAGAGGTACTTGCCAGAAATGGTGGGGGAAAAAGAGAGAAAAATGGGCGTGTTTGTTATACTTTAAATTTTTCGAAAATTCAGTCAACCACTCTTGAACACGACACTTTCATTCACCTGGGTTGGGAAATCCTTTGCCTAATAGTTAATCAAACCACATTGAAGGTCTTCAGTCGGTTTCTGGGTATTAGCTTTGGGTCAATTGTCACTAAACCATCTGCAGTGTCGTTATGTGTTCAAGAGGACAGTTCAAAAAACCATTCATCTGCAAAATATCTGTCATCCATTTTTGACCATCCCTGAGTCAGTCCTTGCCAATATATTTTCAAAACTTGATCTATGATTTTGTGTTGTAGGCTTGCCTACGACAGATCACTTTCTATTGACATCAGCACATTATCTAGGAAGTTGATCCAGAAATTGTCAGTACCTTGAAATCTGCATGCCTCAATGGTAGGTTTCTCGCCTTCGACGACAGGATTGCATTATTGAACTTTGATCGAATGATTCCATGAGATGTTCGACTTCAGCTCATTCATTCACATTTCATGGATTGTACTGAGTACTTTGAGAGCCATTGACATTACTGGTGGTTTCTCTCACACTTGTTAACAGTTCACATCATTGACTAGTAATCAAGTGGTTTCTACCATGTTCAACTTCAACACATTTATTCACATGGATAGAATTGTACTAGTTCGAGATGCAGAAATCAAGACCCTCGATCTAGTTTCCACCATCCAGGCTGCGAGGAATTTTGTTGTCATCTATACAGTAGACTATTTATAAACAGATGGCTGCGTCCATATCGCGTCTACATATATCTGTACTATGATCATTCCTGTATCAGAACGATTTGAGTTAGTTTCTAGTTAGTTATAGTCTGAGTATGGGAATGCCTACCTCAGTGATGACATATATATGTATATATTTTGCATTGAATGTTTTTACAGGTTCCGACTGGGGTGTCCACAGGATGATATTTGAAATGATAAAGTACTGCACTCTTCATATATGATAGACTTCAGCTTCATCTATTCCAGACTTTGCACTTTAGGGGGCAATTTGTTACACTAAAAACTGTCATCCTGACATTTTACTATGAGTATGAGCTCATTATTACTCATACTTCCTCCTTTTGCAAGTCTAACATATCAGCTCCTCATGTCAAGCTTTCAAAATCAGAGAAAAGTTCCTAAAATCCCCTAAACATTGGTATCACACTTTCTCTATTCATTTCCTGCGGTCCCGCACCTAAAGTTCAGCCCTCCTGCGGAACCATACCGCACGTTCTTTGTGTTATGGGTGCGGACCTCTGTAAAACTCAAAAAGGCGAGAAAGTAAAGATAAAAAGTGGATTTCAGATGAATTCTAGAAGATTCTAGATGGGAATTTTTGGGAATGGATATGCTTTGAGAAGGTTCATGCATCCCTCACTTGATGGAGCTAACCCCTTGATGTAAGGAGCTAATCCCTTTGAAGGAGGATTCTATCCCTTCATATTTGGAACAGAAAACCTCCTCTTTTCCACTATAAAAAGAGGTCTTGGGTAGCCTCAAAGGGAGTTCAAGCTTTAAGATATTTGAAGTTAAATGCTGTTGAGATTCAGACTTAGTTAACTAAGACTTTCTGTGAGGTTAAATCACTCACCTCTATTGGTCTTGGTTCAAAGAGTGCAATGCTTGTCAAAGTAGAAGAGATTCCTGCTTCGGACCCCAAGAGGACCTGCACGACATCAAGGCACAGGTTGTAAAGGTTTTCTTTTATTTGAAGTTAATACAAATATACTCATTTCTCTCATTAAACTGTCTATTCATGGTTTATTTCATAAATTCCTTGATCATTATGATGAGTATGATTTATAATAATGTCTATACAAGTGCTATGTAATCTTTTTGCTTGTTTTTGACTGCAGATTCATGAGGAACGTTCTTTCAAGTGAACAGGAAGGACTTCAACGAGATCAAGCAAGCGCTGGACATAAGGTAGGTCTTACACCTATATAGCATTTTTATGAATCTTGTATGCTTAGAGAGAGATTAGTATAATTGGTTGTTTGTTGCTAGTTACTTTTAGTACTAGAGAGATCGGTCTTGTCCGCAAGACGGATTAATCTACACAACAGTTTCATGATAGGTCCAAGCATATAGATATCTGGTACCATCATCTCAGAGATTGTGTGTAGAGAAGGATAATGTTGCTTCAGTACATTCCCACAGAAGATCAGGATGTAGATATTCTGACGAAGGCACTCACCAAGAGAAAATTCGAATACCATAGAGACAAGATTAGGGTGAAAGATAATCCCTTTCTTGTTGAGAGGGAGTGTTGAAATTCAGCAAGAAAATTTCAGCACCCACGCCTAGTTGGATAGCACCCAAACTGGGGTGGGGCCCACATTGCTATTTTTGGGTGCATGTCTATTTTAGTTACCCCTTAATTAAGATGGGCAATAAAATGTAGTATATTCTCAATGTAAACTTGAAATAGTTAATTGAGAGTGATAAACTCAGTTCGCTAGTGGATTTCAAGTTAGAGGTAGTTGGTGAGGCATGTAGAGTAATTCTAGTTGTAACAGAGTTCGAAGTGCAGTGATGCATTAGTTAATGCAGGTTGTAATCAGTTTAACTCAGTTAAGTGAGTTAAAGTCAGTTCTGCTAGTTGTAACTGTTAGATACACTAGTGAGAGCTCAAGTGAATTAAATATTAATTAATTCACAATCAGTGATCTCACATGCAACTCATGATTTACTATTATTAGCTGCATGCATGTCAGATCCAGTGGAGACCCAGTTGAGTTCTAGGTGAAAGGGAAGTTAACTATCAGGTGTAGGATTATTGGGTTGCACACATGCAACCAAACCCCCATTAGAGTGCCCATGATACTTGCACAGTCAAGGAAGGCAATAATTCCTATGTTTTAGGGATTTCAACCATCAGGGATTGCACAAGGAAAACAGGTTGTCTGGAGGTTGAGAATTGGATATGTGTTGGTCAGTTTTGCATATGATAGCGTGAGACAATTAGCTGAATACTGGAGGGCTCATGTGAGAAGAGTTTTGTATGTAATTGTTTCATGATCCATGTAGAATAAACAATAGAATATAGTGGGGTTTTTAGCTGTATGCTTTCCTCGGGACATTATCTATGTTGTGTGTGATTTGTTTCTTCTTCATGTTCATGTGATTAGAGATTTTGTTTTTAATTCCGCAAAGATTTGTAGAAGAGATTCAATATCTAACTTTAGTACATTGTTAGATTGGGTGAATCCAAGATATACATGCTTGTTGTATAATTTCTACACGAGGGTGATTGGTTGAAGAGAGATTTGGCTCAATCAATCTATGGACGAGTGGAACATGGAAGTCCCATCTTCGGTTGGTTTTTACACTCATTAATGAGAAGCTCATTCCTTTGGTATTTGATGTATAATTTCACTGGTTATTATGTGGATTCTATTGTTGTTGTATCAGTGGTATTTCTGTTGTTATTGTGCTGGTTATAAGCTTGTATTTTATCAATGATGATGTATGGCTCTATCCATGTTTTTACTTGTAAATGAATGCACAATGTATGTATGGTCAATTATATGGTGTTGCAGCTTATGATGTAAGGGAGCAATGATTCTTAGTTATTCTCAGATAACTATGAGACCCCTATATCTAAATATTTTGTTTACACATGTAGATGCAAAGATTGTGACATGTTTGACAAAATTCCTATCATGGATGGGAGGGGTCCAGATAAGTTTCTGATGATGTGATTTCTTCCATACCTTTGTTTTAATGTTATTTATCCTCTCCTAAATTTTCAAGTTCTGGGAAGTGACCTAGGCTTTGTGGCTAAAAAGTTGGCATAAATCCTAAAGTTGCATGCACAAAACTAACTTTTTGGGGCCCTGGTCGTGACTTTGAATTGGAATGCCCGCGGATAAGGCTCAAAGGGGTAAAAACCAAGTTCCCCATTAGGGTTCAGGGGTCTGGGAGGTTGGGTTACCTCATGTAGGTGTTGTTGATGTTGTGTAAGGTTTGTTTGTCAGGTTTCCGTCGGTTCCAATTCCTTAAGGTCATCTAGGAGGTCAAATCTCATATTAGTAGCCTCTTGTTGCATGTTTACCCCGGTTGTCTGGCTACTTGGGTAGATGTGGGAAGAGGGTTTTAGATCTAAGTATGAGGGACCATGCACTAAAATATTTTTTACATACGATAATTACATTACAACCCTCAAAGGAGGAACACCCGTTCGATATAGACCCTCAAATTACACACCCAATTCTGTGACACAATATGATCTAGTATACCAAGTGATTTGTACTAAAATAATTTAGCCAATTAGATTAAATTATCCCCAAATAAATTTTACATAATACTCGACTAAAACACTAGGACTCACCTAATACTTTGACGAAAAATTACACCTTAGCTATGGGGTGAGGTTAGAGGAAAAAACTCTATCGATCATCTGTGTTTATAAAGACAAATGAATCAGTGAGACGAAAAAATTCCTAGGATGAAATTCTCGTCAAAATAATAGGCTTACCTAGGTTGTTACATACAGATATGGTCTCAATAGCATCATTACATTACAAATTTTCAGAATGGGTTTACAATGACACAATAAAATGATGGCCTGATGATATCGATCCTTTGAAAATTTTGGTACATCTACTTCCTCAGAACTTTGATAAAATGAGTGCAACAAGTGCCTTTGTTCCACCCATCATGAACCTAAGAGTATTTCTTAAAAAAATTTATTTAAAAATCTCCAACCATGTGGTACTGCATTGCCTCAAATGCAACAACTTGACCAATTTGTGCCTACTACAACAAAACTATGCCTCTTTGTTGAAAGTCCACTCATAACTCTATCTTGAACTACAATATTTAGACAAAGATGCCAACTCTACTCTACTTAAATTTTGTTTGAAAAATCTATGAGGCACATGTCCAACTATAGCCTAAATCATTCCCAATAGTACTTAACTTATTTAACACTTAGGTAACAACATAACATACATTCAACACATAAGAACAAAACACAATATATGTGGTCATGCAACACCAAGGCAATGCATAACACCAATTTATTCAGTATGTAAGAATGTTACAATGTTACAAAGAAGAGAGTATGACTACTTCCTACTGCTCAATTACGACAATACAAAGACTATGGCAAGTTGCATTTCAAGACTACCCAACTATCTACACAACTAACCCCTATCACATATTGTGTCGGATGGCCTCCTATAGGTCATTTCATCAAATTTATCATAGTAAGTCAATTTAGTGTCTTGTAGTACCAACCCTTGTACAATATGACCATAGACCACTTCCTTGAATCCTTGTTTCCAATTGGTTTCTTTGTTGATGCCTTAACTCATCTAAGCTTTCACCTACTTATGTGTTCCCTTCCCTATTGCATGCACAAGAATGATGTTTACTCTATGTGAACCCTCATTTGTCCTAAGCTAACTCATTTCTCATGCACACTAGTCCATTTAAGTCAGACCAAACCTATCTCATCACCCCATCACTAGGTCATTCATTCCTAATAATTCTATTTAAAGAGTCGATTTTTCATTGTACCCAAGTCCATACATCCACAATACCATCATTTACTTAAGTTTCATAACCTTTTCATTCATGACATATTACAATGTCTGTAATTATAAGATAAGGTGTCTTCTACACAACCTTAATTATAAATAATTATAAATATGCGCTAAAAGCTCCAACACTACAAGCATAATCAACTTGCAACCATAATTTTATAAAAAGTTCAAGTCAAATACCAATTATCTTTCCATATACATGGAATTTGTTCCTTTTTCACATAACCTTACATAATTGACCCTCTGACTTAAGGGGCTCTAAGCCCATCATGTACTTTAACAATTTGATGAGGTTACATACTAGCTAATCTCAATAACATAAACAATGGTGACGACTTTGTAACATTAGAGAAACTATCTAAGAGTGATCTTGTCCTATAATTATTAATATGGTTATTACATTTACAATTTTCACATTCACCATTCACATAGAAAAGCACAAATAATGCACAAAAACTTTAAATGTAGTCAACACAAATTAATATATTACCATATATTCATTTACGCAATATACACATAAAATGTACTTAAAACTGTTAGATTTTTTTTTCAAACACATAGAAGAACTTTGTTAATTTTTCATTTATGTCATCAAATGGCACAACATAGCATGTCACTTATTTGTTAGTATGTGTTTAAATGTAGAGAATGGTTAATGGGAGTGATTTTCCTTGAAGTCACAAGTTGTCTTATGTGATTGTCACCCTTAATCAAAGTTATCAGATGACATAGTCAATGCACTTTTTCTCATAAACATGGTTTTGTTTCTCAGCAACTTACATAGAAATTAGATTTCAAAATATTTTCATAATTTTGTTTTTCTTTTTTGCCGTTCAAAAAACTTTCATTAGATTTTTAGGAAAGCATGGCTTACTAAATCCATCTCAACAATCCCCCCTCTCTGATTGCAACCATACTTGTTGAGATTGGGGACTGAGAATACCATAGTAGACACTTTACATACATTATTTCCGAGAGGCATTGAAGCCTTAACATAATAGGAGTAAACAAAAAGGAGACCATAACTAACAACAACATATCAAGGAGGGGGTTGGGGGGGCGGGGTGGGGGGGTAGTACAGGGGAAACTGCAAAGTAACCAACACGATCATGCATATGGAAATCAATGTGTTCCACCCGTGCTTCCAAGCTGCGAAGGTGGTCATTTGTGCGACGATGGTTGCGATGAAGGTTTTCCAACTTTTCCAGAATTTCATTTTGACTTTATTGAATATCATTGAGATATGCCACAATTTCGTTGCGATATTAATACTTGTGGTCCCTGAGAATGTCCATATTGATTTGAATATTCCAAAGCTTCTTGATAATGGACTCCATGGTAGCACGAGACACTATGTGACCTCGAGAGTGAGATGGAGAGATAACTGCAACATCCTCGGTTTCCCGGCTAACCGAGTTGGTGGGGGACGAACTATTGGCTGGCTCAGGATGTCCTACATGGATATGATGATACCCCCCACCCCCCCTCGGTGAGGGCAACACTGTTGGCAGGGCATAGTGAATTTGGTAGAAGCTGACTACCAACTGAGAAGGGACGCTGGGGAAGAACCTTCATAGAACCTGCAAGAAAAATGCAATAACCACGACCAATAAATTGTTGCCCCGAATGGGTGCACACTTGAACCCTGAACCCATGAGCTATGAAATAGGAAGGGCAAGCGTCCGCCCAGACCAGAGAGTTTTACGGGGAAGACACTACCCACCACCCAATTAACCCACTAATACAAACTGCACGATCCCAATTGCACAGAGGGAAAAATTCAGTAACACTAACCCAAAATGGGAACCCAGACCACCAACAGGACTGACTAGAGACCGGGATGACACCCCCATGTTACACCATTTTTTGGTCATCTAACCTTTTATCATTAGATGGACCCAAGTACACCATGTAAGACCAGTTTTACCCCAAGTAAAACTGCTTTCACTATGTTAATTAAAGAAACCCCAAAAGGAATAATTAATTAAACCATAATTTAATTATTATTCCCAGTCATGTTTAACCCAAAAACAAAGAAATTAATGAGATACACCCATAGTTATCTTATTATTTTCTAGGAATAATTATTTGAATAATATTCCTTGTTAAATATGACCAAATCAATCACTATTAATCAAATAAATCATTATTTATTTGATTATATCCCAACCACTTCCTTAAAAGGATAAATAAATCATTTATTTATTTATTCCTCACTAATCAAGGGATTTGACCCAAGTCAAACACCCTTTCCCTCCAACAAATAATAATAAAATATTCCATAGAGGTGGATCTAGATTTGGTTAACATTATTTTAATCATGCACCAAGATCTAGAATGACCCAATATTTTGTTATAAATAGGAGAGTTTTCCCCTTCATTCTTCACCTTTTGTTGCATACTAGATCACTCTGGATCTATACACTCGGTCTCATTTTCTGCCATTGTTGCTCCCATTGAGCTCTACCTTCTACATTAGGTTTTCTACATCTACAAGAGAGAGAAAGCTTAGATCTGAAGTGCTGAGGACTACAAAGAACCCATCCCATTGAGGAGATCTGGATACACCTTCTTGTTTCCTCCCAGGTGCCCTGTAATATAAAAATTCATTCCAAAAATCGTGTTCTTGTCTTGTCTGTTGGATGCATGGAGAAAACTCTTTACTTTACTGCTTAATGTCTTTCCATTTATAGATCTGTTTGTTGCAGCATTTTAACTACTAATCGCAGATCTGAAGATGTTTGGCAGCCTCTATTGTTGTTAGGGCTATTAGTTATGCGTAGCTAAAGTGGTTCTTTTTCGTACACTTCGACGAAGAATTCATGCTAACAAATGGCGACTCCACACGGGTTTTAAATTACGACCGCTGTCGTTTTTCATATTCCTGCATATCCAGCTACTTCAGGCCCTAGGGCTTCTTTTTTAGCTGCTTAGTTTTCTCTTTTTATGTCATTTTTCTCACATAAAACCCTAAAAACCTAAAATTTCTAACCTCCGTGTGTTTCTGGCCCTATTGCGCAGGTAAGCGACACCAGCCGCAACTGAGACGACAACTTTTCAGAAAACCTGCCGCCGAAACAGCCGGAACGGGGGGGTCGCACCTTTTGGCCCAAAACCTGCGACCTGGACGCACCTTTTGGCCTGTTTCCTGCGACCTCAACTCAGATCAGGTCAGAACCTGCGACCTGCCTTTTTTCCCGCATTTTTTCTGCAATTTTTCTGGGTTCTGCTGCAGCCTCTGCCAGGGTTTTCCAGCCTCTGTCTCAGCCCGCCTTGACCAAGATCTGATCTGTTTTTACTCATCTAAGTGGGAACCCAGCCCCTTAGGGCTTTAGTACCCTCCACTTTTTGTGGAAGAGTTTCAGCTGTTTCAGCCGTCGGTTTCAGAGCTTCAGCCCCCTCTTTTTCCAGATCTGTGACCTCACTTCCAGATCCATTGAAATCAACCTCTTTTCCTTTCAAATCACCTCTTGTCGTTTTGTTTGGACCTCCTCTAAAGGCCTCTGCCTTGCCCCCCCCCGGTTTTTTGCTGATTTCCCTTTTTCCAGCCACCTTGCCTCTGTCTCTTGGCTGTGATCTGCACCCCTTATCTGCAGCTTTATTCTCCAGATCTCTGTCCCCTTTGACCCTAGATCTGTTGAGCTTCCTTTGTGTGTGTTTCCATAGTTTTCCCTTTCTTTTCAGCATAGTTTTGAGAGACCCACTTTCTTGGGTTTGATAGATGCATATGTAGCTGTTATTTTTCTGTTATTTCAGCATTTTTATTCTGTTCTCTGTAGGTTTATTTTCAGCTACGTTGCACACTTTTTGCTCTCAACAACGGAAAGGGTTTAAAAATTAAAATTAACGCACACCACACACTGACCCTAAGTGAAGAAGCGCCTGGTTTACACCGCCTGGCAAAGACTCTAAAATCAATTGTCACTGCACCTTATCTGCCCTTGACCTTCTTGATTTTGTCCCTTTCTGCCCTTGTCGGTTTCCTTCTTTCTGTCATCATTGCGCCCCCAAGGCGCCTTTCCCGGAGACTTCTTGGCCTTCACCCTCAGTTTCCGGTTGATCGACCTGCTCCGCACCGCCGTCGTCGAGCCAGTCCACCTTCGAGTCCGCACTCCGACTCCTCTCCTGATTCATCGGGTCCCCCTTCTCCTTTCGGTTCTCCCCCTTTTTACCTTCACCATGTCTGGACCAGGGCCTAATGCTAGCGGTTCTCCCGGCCCCAATGCCGGCCCTACTTCTAGCGGAACCGTCACAACCACTACTCCGGCCACCCCTGTGCTGCCGTACATTGCAGGCCTCAGCCTCCCCGATTTCCATCAGTTGATTAACGACCCCATTCACCATAATACCACCTGGCCCACTATGCCCACCAAGTTACCCTCTGATATCCCTAAGTTCGAGGGCCTTAATGGCGAAGACCCAACCAATCACGTCCGGTCTTTCCAAATGTGGTGTTCCTCCAACTCCATTACCGATGACTCCATCCGTCTTCGTTTGTTCCAACGCACGCTTACCGGCGAAGCTTCTAAATGGTATGTCGAACAGGCCACTTCCTCCCATACCACGTTCGAGACTCTTGCCCAAACCTTCTTGTCGTACTTCCAGCTCCCTCTCCGATACGACACTGGTACGGAGCTCTTGACTTCATTTAAGCAATCCTCTTCCACACGCCTTTCTGCCCATGTTCAGGAATGGCGACGAAGACGGAGCTTATGTCGAGCCCCGCCCTTTGAAGATCGGGTTTACATGGACTGGTTCCTTCGCACCCTCCCGTCTCCCATCGACAAAGATGTCGCCTCTCACTTTCCTCAATCTGAAGAAGCCGCCCTCCAAATAGCTTTAAAATATGACCTGATCTACGCTCAATCTGGTTATGTTTATACCGTTCTTCCTGACATCCCCAGGGCCGGTGGCGCTAACGCCCCGGGGGCATCTCATTCCGCCGACGGTATTGTTGGATCTCTTTCCCACCCCTCTGCTCACCCTCCTATGAGCCATGGCCTTCCTCAGGGGGGGACCAGCACCTCTAGCACTCTGCCCCCTCCCGGCAACATGTATCCAGGATACGGCATGCCTCTTCCTTTTGCCCAACCTCCTGCTTACCTCAATGCTGCCCAACCCAACCCTTACTTTTATCCGCGGCCTGGTGCGCCAACTCCTCCAGCATATGCGCTTCCGCCTCCCTTGCCTCCTCACCACCTGCAACAGCCCTTACAACCCCCTCCAGGGCAAGTATTTGCACAGCAGGGTGCGTTTATTCCCCCTTCTTCTCAAAAAAGGCGGAGAGGCAACCAGAACCCATCTGCCCCCGGTAACCGAGGACCCAATTCTGGTATGGACCCTAACACTAGCAACCAGCCTCAGGGCATCCCGCCCAGGCCGGACAGGCCGCTTCGCACAAACAAGCACTGTTCGTGTTGCGGTGTTTACGGTCACTACACTCACGATTGTCCTCTCTTACCCCAGATGCGACAGATGTGGGAGTCTCAAGCCACATTGCGCGGACAACACACCTCCCCTCATACTCCTCCTAATGTGGCCACTACCCAGCCAGCTGTGTTCACTGGGCCTGCCCCTCACCAGGGATTCATGGCTACCAAACCCCCCGACAGCCATGTAGCCACTCCCCCGTCCGTTTCTGGTTCCTCTGATTACCAGATCCTTATGATGCGCTCCGATCCTTCCCCTTCCCTCGCTCCTGCTGACAACCAAATGATTGTTTTTGACGCCACCCAATCGGACCATCCCCCTCTTCCTCCTTCCGTTGCTTTCCAACTCCCTGTCAAAATCCAGAATGCCACGGTATCCCGGTGTATAATTGATGAGGGAGCATCCACCTGTGTGATGTCCGCTTCGGTTTGGAAGCAACTCGAATTCCCTGAGCTGGCCCCTTCCACGATCACCCTTCGAGCGTGGGACGGTCATGCCTCCCAGCCTATTGGCCTGTTCCATAACTGTCCCATCACTCTCGCCGGTAAGACCGTTTGCGTTGATGTCGAAGTCATTGACGCCCCTTTAGACTACAACATTATATTGGGGCGAAGCTACACCTATGCCATGTCTGCTGTCCCCTCCGCGGTCTTCCGCAAGATGTCTTTTCCACATAATGGGAAGATAGTCACCATTAACCAGCTATCTTATCATGAGCCGCCGTCTCCGACCCCCTCCGAGACGAAAATCTCTTCCGTAGCCAAAAAGCAAACCGTCGATTCCTTGACCAGTGTCTCCCCTGGCGTCTATAAAGATTCTACCCTGCTGGGTACTTTTCCTCGCCTTCCCCCCCCTCCTGCTACCGATCCCAGCTTGTCGAATGTTTGCATGATGCAATCGTCTCAGGCCACTCGTAAGCAGCCTGCCTCGGCTAGTCCGCAACCTCCTCCCCGCCCTCCGCGACCCGCTTCTAGCCATTCATCTCAGCCAGTCGGACCTTCTCCTTCTGGCCCTCCCCCCTCAGCTGGTATCCCCGAACCTCTTCATCCTCCCGTCTCGGTTCCCCCTGGCCTTGCCCATCTCGGAGCCGTACCTCCTGGTCATTACCCCGCTGGACAGATCCCCTTCTTGGCTCCCCCTCCTGGAGTATCTTCTGTCCCCGTCATGGCCACCCTCTCTCTCCCTAACTTGACCTTGGGCATTCCGGTCTGGTACCTTGACCCCCCAGCCGCCACCCCCCTGGTCTCCCCAAACCTTATATGGCTTTGACACCGGTTCAACCGATCCCCCTCGCTTCCTCCATAGCCACTGTGCCCCCAGCACCTCCACCGGACCCTTCTCCTGTTGTGCCGGCTCCCCAGAGGCCAGGCAAAGCCCGAAAGGGGGCAACCCATAACGATCTAGCCCCCCCACCATCCCTTAACCCCCCACGACCACCAAAGCCCGCCATTCGATGCGCTTTGTGTGATGTCGTCGTTCATGCCACTCACATGTGTCCTGAATTGCCCCACCTCAAGCTTCTGGTCAACGAGACATTACCCGACTCTGATCTCCCAGAAGTCCATGTCACTATCCCCACCTCCCTCCCAAAACTCAAACACTTGCGCACAAACCACCCTTGTGCCTTGTGCGATTTTCACGGCCATTACACCCACCTCTGTCCCCGCCTTGACGAGTACCGTTCCTCCCTGGACTTGTACCGCCAATTCAAGGCCGCTTCGATCGGACCAAAGGACATTCACATTCCGCCTCCCGCTGTTAAGCCAACGGAGCCCTCAGTCACCATTTTGTACCTGTCATCATCCTTGAGACCTAATTCACCAGCCACCCAACCTACCGATCCCCTCAGCTCCTCATCCGACCTTGGATCTGTTGATATCGCCCATATGAGCCCTTCTCATCATGATGAACCGTCCCCCACCACTACTCCCTCGGGTATCCCATCTGCCTCCAATCTTCCCATCTTCCAATCTGATGAAGACATCATGGAAGCCATGACCAACCCCGACTTTCCCTGGGATGATATGCACCATCGCGCATATTTCCTCCCACACCAATCCCACGACCAATACGCTGAGGAAACCAAAGACTTCATCCCCCATGCAGTTGATTGGTTTAAAAACCCCATTCCTGCACCCGATGCTTTCGAAGAAGGAAACATGGCCAATATCTCGTCTACCATCAAAGTTAACATTTCGGCCACACCAGGAATCGAAGAATACATCACATTGGGTGCCCAATGCACCCCGAAAGAAATTGAAACTTACACCAAGCTTTTCAAAGAATTCCGCGATATCTTCGCCTGGTCCTATTCTGAAATGCCCGGACTCGATCCTGCCATTGTCGAGCATCATATCGACACCTGGCCGGACGCCAAACCAGTCCGTCAAAAGATGAGACCCATTCATCCTTCCCGACGTGACGCTATTAAAGCCGGAATCGACAAGCTCAAGCAGGTTGGTTTCATTTACCCCATCGAATACACCACTTGGGTTTCTAACCCCGTTCCTGTTCTCAAGAAACAAGGCACCATTCGTGTCTGCACGGACTTTCGCGACCTGAACAAAGCCTGTCCCAAAGACAACTTCCCCACACCGTTCATCGACCAAATCATTGACGAGTGTGCGGGGCATGAGATCCTATCCTTCATGGATGGTTTTTCCGGATACAACCA
Organism: Pinus albicaulis; assembly: GCA_034641835.2. Classification (NCBI taxonomy): domain Eukaryota; kingdom Viridiplantae; phylum Streptophyta; class Pinopsida; order Pinales; family Pinaceae; genus Pinus; species Pinus albicaulis. The sequence goes on from CM076570.1 coordinate 248,026,304, forward strand.
AATTGCTATCCGTCCTGCTGATCAACTAAAAACCGCGTTCATTAGTCCGTGGGGAACTTTCGCTTACCGGGTCATGCCTTTCGGCCTAAAAAACGTCGGCGCCACCTTTCAACGGGCCATGTCTTATTTCTTCCACGACTTAGCTCATATTATCCTTGCCTACTTAGACGACCTCACGGCACGTTCTAAGCATCGGGCGCAACATATACACGATTTGCGCACCATTTTTCTCCGATGTCGCAAGTATAATATCCGACTTAACCCGTTGAAATTCGTTTTTTGCGTTCCTGCCGGCCGCCTCCTGGGCTTCATCGTGTCTAAGGACGGTATCACTCTCGACCCTTTGAAAGTTCAAGCCATTCTTGAACTCCCCATCCCGCGTACCCTCCGCCAGCTCCAAAGCCTCGAAGGCAAAGCTAATTTCCTTCGTCGGTTCGTCCCTGACTACGCCACCACTGCGCACGGGTTCCTTAGACTCCTACGCTCCCATACCCCCTTTGTTTGGGATACCCATGCTCACGAGTCTTTCGATGCCCTCAAACAGGCTCTCACATCTGCTCCCTTAATTCGCCCTCCCGACTTTAATCGGGACTTCATCCTATATATCTCCGCTTCCGCCTATTCGGTCGCTGGAGTCCTTATCCAAGAGGATGATCATGGCATCGAGCATGTGATCTACTATGTCAGTAAGAACCTTGTGGGACCCCCTGTCTCATATTCCTATGACGAGAAATTAGCGCTGGCTATCGTGTTCTCAGTCCAAAAACTTCGTCATTATATCCTACTACGCTCCACCAAGGTTGTGACAAATTCCAACCCCATGGCCTTCCTACTGAGTCGTCGTATACTTACTGGGAAGTACGCCCGTTGGGTCGTTATCCTTCAGGAATTCGACCTTGAATTTGTCACCCCGAAAAGTAAGAAAGGCTTAGCCCTCGCTGAGCTTATTTCTGAATTACCTACCGGATCGCAAGACCCTCCCGTTAATGACGATTTTCCTGATGAACACCTGTTTGCCATTACTTCCGATGACCCGTGGTATGGAGATATTCTTACTTATTTGCGAACCCAAAAGTTCGCCCTCCACCTTGACCGTGAGGCTCGTCGACGTATCCGACACCAAGCCCCCCGATACCTTCTTATCGGTGACGACCTCTATCGTCGCGGGGTTGATACGGTCCTTCGTCGTTGCCTCACACACGCTGAAGCTGAACAGGTCCTTAATGCCTACCATAGCGGCGCTTGCGGTGGCCACCTCTCCGGTCTCGCTACTGCCCAAAAAATAATGCGCGCCGGGTATTTTTGGCCTTCCCTCTTCGGTGATTGCATCGAGGCAATCAAACACTGTCCCAGTTGCCAACATTTCGCCCCTAAGGTGAGAGCTCCACCAGCTCCCCTCCATCCGGTCGTTTCCACTGGTCCCTTTTGTAAATGGGCCATCGACTTTATGGAGTGTCGCCCGCCATCCTCTAGTAGCCACAAGTATATCATCGTGGCGGTCGACTATTTCACCAAATGGGCCGAGGCCATGCCAACGTTCAACAACACGGCAGCTACCGCGGCCCTCTTTTTCTTTAACCATGTTATAGCTCGCTTCGGGGTTCCCAAGCAACTGGTCTCTGATCACGGCAGACATTTTGAAGATGCGATATGGCGTGAGCTATCCTCACTGTTAGGTTTTGAGCACCAATATTCCTCCTCCTATTACCCCCAAGGTAATGGCCAAGTTGAAGCAGTCAACAAAACCCTCAAGACTATGCTTCAACGGACAGTGAATAAGCACAAAACCAACTGGCATCTCATGCTCTTTCCTGCCTTATGGGCCTATCGAACCTCTGTCAAAACCGCCACCGGGTTCACCCCTTTCCACCTCATCTTTGGAGAGGAGGCGGTTTTACCGATCGAGTGTGAAATTCCTTCTCTACAACTAGCCGTTGAACTTCTCCCTGACACCCAACCACTAGAACAACGACTTATCATGCTCGAGCGTGCCTCCGAAGACCGCCGTATTGCCTTACAAACCATGGAAGCGGCCAAAAAACGCACCAAAGCTCAGTATGACCGAAAAGTCCAGCCTCACACTTTTCACGAAGGCGACCTTGTTCTAGTCTATGACCAGGCCCATGATGTCCTGGGTCATGGGAAGTTTGACTCATTATGGCTAGGCCCTTACATCATTAGTAAGGATCTTGGAAAGGGGGCATACCTCTTAGAGGATTCCGAAGGCCATCCCCTTCCTAACCCTCGCAATGCACTCTATCTTAAGAAATATTACCCTTAGCATTTCCCCTCGGAAATGCATGATTTATTTTTTCTTTTAGATAGCCAGCATCTGTTGTTTCATTTTTTCTACTGCACCAGGAACCATATTCGTCCAACATGCAGTTACTTCACCACTCCTTAAAATCGAATTTCCTCACTTACGACACTTGTACTTGGGGCACCACATCGCCCCCTTACTTGTCCATGTTCGTGTTGATTTTCGTCATGAGTGCCCACTTTGTACTCATGTTTCTATGACCCCCCATTGGGGCCTTTACTGTGTGGCAGCACTCTACAGTCGCCCTTGTTTAGAGCATCCAAGTCGAGTCATCATTGCATTCATGGAGTCTATCCTGCGTCCTTTTACACCCTACTATAGCCCTCCATTCTTTTTTTCTTGGTTCCTCTCTTGTGTCGCATCTCATGACCTTCAGCCCCACTGTCCCCTGTCCCTTTCGATATTGTGTCAGTCGCTGCCATGTCATTCATGCCCTTTATGCTCTAACAAGGGAAGTCGTCCATTCGCCACTCCATCCTTTCCATTTCCACCATCATCATTAGTATCAGTCTGTCCGTCGCTCTATTGCTCTTCTCTCGTGCCTTAGTTGAGGATCTCTCATTGCCTCACCTACGACGGACCTCCTTCTGTCGACCTAAGCACATTTATTCCAGAAGCAAGGTCTAGAGGGCGGTGTACCTTGGTTCCAGCTTCCACTTTTGTTCGGTGCCTCGGATCAGGCAGGGGGATTTCTTACCTACCCTTTGACTTGATTGCTTCTCCAGCTCCTTTCAGCATGATCGAGATTCGTATACTGGACAGTCCAGTGACCCAGCAGCAGCTCTTGATGATTCCCGGGCGTGTGTGAGATGTCTCAGCCCTCATGAGGGGGTGGCCCTGCACGTAGCCCCCCACATGCCCGGATGACCTCTTCATTGCAGCCTTTGATGCCGCTCCAGATTTTGATGATGTTGGCCTTAGCCACTTGCAGCACCTTTATGATTTGCATGTATCAGTCAGACTTTGTGAGCCCTTCCCCATTTACCGGGGGCATTTGGGTTGTATTTATCTCATGTACTCAGATGATATTGTACTAGTCCTGGCTGTTATCCCAGGCACAGCATGTATGTGAGACTCTTCATTGTATTTTTATCTGGCTCTTGATTATGCCAGCTGTACTCTATGGTTCGGTCCCTTGTTTACTGGACCCACTATTCTTTTGTACTTTGTCACGGCGGGCATAGGTATGCCTCCCCCGCCGCCTTCAGCACAGGTACCCTCTCATAAAAAGAGACTTGTTGCACCTGCGAGTCTCGTCTCCTCAGGGTCTAGTCCTTCAGCACACTATCTACCTCACACTTCTCTCTCTGACATCCCCTTTTGTTGTCTGGCGATTGTATTCTTACAACGTACTTCGGTCATACGATTTGCTCCTGACACTCGCACGCTGGGGGGCAATCTGTTACACCATTTTTTGGTCATCTAACCTTTTATCATTAGATGGACCCAAGTACACCATGTAAGACCAGTTTTACCCCAAGTAAAGCTGCTTTCACTATGTTAATTAAAGAAACCCCAAAAGGAATAATTAATTAAACCATAATTTAATTATTATTCCCAGTCATGTTTAACCCAAAAACAAAGAAATTAATGAGATACACCCATAGTTATCTTATTATTTTCTAGGAATAATTATTTAAATAATATTTCTTGTTAAATATGACCAAATCAACCACTATTAATTAAATAAATCATTATTTATTTGATTATATCCCAACCACTTCCTTAAAAGGATAAATAAATCATTTATTTATTTATTCCTCACTAATCAAGGAATTTGACCCAAGTCAAAGTCCCTTTCCCTCCAACAAATAATAATAAAATATTCCATAGAGGTGGATCTAGATTTGATTAACATTATTTTAATCATGCACCAAGATCTAGAATGACCCAATATTTTGTTATAAATAGGAGGGTTTTCCCCTTCATTCTTCACCTTTTGTTGCCCATTAGATCACTTTGGATCTATACACTTGGTCTCATTTTTCCGCCATTTTTCTCCCATTGAGCTCTACCTTCTACATTGGGTTTTCTACATCTACAAGAGAGAGAAAGCTTAGATCTGAAGTGCTGAGGACTACAAAGAACCCATCCCATTGAGGAGATCTGGATACACCTCCTTGTTTCCTCCCAGGTGCCCTGTAATATAAAAATTCATTCAAAAATCGTGTTCTTGTCTTGTCTGTTGGATGCATGGAGCAAACTCTTTACTTCACTGCTTAATATCTTTCCATTTATAGATCTGTTTGTTGCAGCACTTTAACTACTAATTACAAGATCTGAAGATGTTTTGCAGCCATTATTGTTGTTAGGGCTATTAGTTATGCGTAGCTAAAGTGGTTCTTTTTCGTACACTTCGACGAATAATTCATTTTCTTTTATACCGTAAAACCAGGTCTGGGATTGCAGACAAAGGTGGCTCTCAAGCTGATCTGGCAGCAAAGAATCACTCCTTCTGACTGACACATGCCAAGATCACAGGCATGAGATACCCCACACAATAAAGAGTTAAGAGACTTATATTTTCTTGTAAGGTGAACTGGTATTGTAGAGTGACTGACTTTCTCCCTCAGCAGCTACGGATCTGGGGGTGCCTGGTGTTTCAGAACCTGTTAGTCCAATGTATTGTCTTCCCATTCACCCCTCAACCAAGGCCGAGACTCCAATGAGCCTCCATGGAACCAAACATGCACACCTTTATTCTCCTCTCGACCCAAATTCATCGCCCAAACTTCCAGACTGGAGCCAAACACTCGCCAACTCTTAAATTTATTAGTTGAATGTGCGGGATAGATCATCGCACGAGGGAATTCAATGCAGGGACAACACATGAACGAGACTTTAATGATCGCGTGGAGGAGGTGCAAACCCCAATGGCCTCTCATGTGATAGGTGTACACTCTCTTAGTCACTCCATCCGGGGTTCATAATTTTGTTTGTTATTTAAATTTGTAATATATATTTTTTAAATTACAATTTTAAATAAAAAATTAAATTTCATTTTTTTTTCATAATTTTATTTGTTATTTAAATTTGTAATATTTATTTATTTTAATTATAATTTTAAATAATATATATATATATATATATATATATATATAATTGAAATTTCTTTTTTTGCTAATAATTTTTATAATTTTCAATTTACTCATTTTAATTGTTAGCATCTCTTTAAATGTAAAGAATGGTTATGAAAGTGATTTTCCTTGAAGCTACAAATTGTCTTATGTGATTGTCACCCTTAATCAAAGTTATCAAATGATATAGTCAATACATTTTTTCTCATAAACATGAGAAGCATTTTTTCTCATAAACATGGTCTTATTTCTCAAGAACTTACATAGAAATTCGATTTCAAAATATTTTCATAATTTTGCTTATTATTTAAATTTATAACATATGTTTTAAATTATAATTTTAAATAAAAAATTTGATTTCAATTTTTTTCATAAAATTTTTTATTTAAATTTGTATTATATATTTTTTATTTAAATTATAATTTTAAATAATACCAAAAAAAATAAAATTACTTTTTGCTAATAAATTTTACAATTTGCTCATTTTAAAAATTTTAACCAAAAATAATATGAATTTTCCATACACAATACTATCATCAATGTCACTCCACCACTACAATGTACAAATGCCATGCACTAATTCCACCTCATAGTGGTTTGATAAATGAGTAGAAAAACCATAATTTTTGTTAAATAAATTTGATTTGCTGAAAAAGTCAAAGTTGTTAAGTGATAGTCAAAGAATGAAAACTTTCATGAATGATATTTATCTTCTATAAATAAAATGCAAATAAAAAATTAGCTATAGAATTTTTTGGATAGTATAAGTATAAAAATTAGGATAAAAATAATAAATAATAAATTTACTAAAATTCAAAAATAATAATTCATAATCATCAAGAAAAAGAAAAAAATTACCTCCATTAGAAAGGTAATTATCAGAACCCCCAAAGAAAACAATGAAAAAAATAAACAATGAAAAATGCCTCAGTGACATCTAGGAAGGAGTATGGTTATATAAACTGGAGAATGAGATCAGAGACAGTATATTGCGAGCCTCTGGAGAGCACAGCCGAGGATATTTAAATGGGAGAATCTATATTCATGTAAACGTTTCAGTAACAGATAAACAAACATTAAAATGGCTACAATCCATCCCGGAATCATGATAGTGTGATTCTTATTTTACAAGAAACATTACCAAATGGTACAAGTAGCCCTGGCTTAGTATCTATGACATAAAATACTTTGTTTTTTTTATTACTCACTGTTTTGTTATAACTAGTCTCATATTTTCTCAAACTTCAAATCTTCATTGTCAAGCAATTGGCATGGTGAAAATTATTCAAGCCACTAGAAGGTTGTGCTAAATGGAAGATGAATATACTTGATTGTCAACATTTGAACTAAATGCATAAATGCAAGTGTGCTTTATTTTAACTAGTCTTATATTTTCTCATACTTTAAACCTTCTTTGCTAAGCCATTGACATGGTGAAAATTATCCAAGCCACCAGAAGCTTGGGCTAAATGCAAGATGAACACACTTGATTGTCAGCCTATTGATATAAGTGCATAAACACAATTTTGATAAAATGAGTTTGTATTCAATCATAATTTGAGAGACCATGCAGGTAACCCATTGCTTGAAATTTTATCTTATAACTGAAAGAAGTGCTGCTGCAACGTAACTCTGCATTTTTCCTTGAAACCCATCGGATAAGTATGTAGAACTTTGAAAAACATGTAACCCATTTCTTGAAATTCTATGTTATCACTGAAAGAATTGCTGCTGCAACATAACTCTGCATTTTTCCATGAAACCCATAGGCCAAGTATGTAGAACTTTGAAAAACATGCTGCTGGACTTGCAGGAACTGGTGCTATAATTAAATATATTTCAACGTGTTTTTGATTGGGATGAGATAATAATGAAGGTGCTGCAAGCAAGAAAATGAATACAGTGATCAGTAATGCATCTCACTGATAGTATCCAAGGAACCAGAGCATAAGAAAAATACGGTACTACCCAAAATACCAACCAAATTGATTAATCCAAATCAACAGTTCAGTATACAAATGCAAGGGGACCATCAACGGTCATGGATAAGCTTCCTTAGAGCTGTAGTACATTACATTTTTCCGCAAGCCAACATGGAGAAGAAATCTACTCAAGGGACTCTCTGGTCTGTGCAAGAGGTTTTCTTGATGAACTCAATGCAGTCTGCAATGGCCTCTGTATAATGCGAGTCTGGGGAGAAGTGGCCTGGATAGCACTTGACTGCAGAAGGATGATGATTCCTCACACAAGATGAAGATGAAGAAGAAGAAGATGATACATTCTTTGAGCTTGAACGAAAAACAGCACGCATGAAACGTCCCAGCATCCTCACTGGGGACACACTGAAACTTGAGCTCCTGCACAGCCTTGGAATACAAAGCCTGATCCTCAGTCTCCCGCATGCTTTTGCCTTACATTTTTTGCTTCTGCTCGTATTGCCCTTCTCCGGGCTTCTTTCAGCAGCCTTCTGCAATACATCAGGGCTGAAACTCACACATTTGGACCCTTTCCTTGACATGGGTATTCTTTCTTCTGATCGATATACTTACTTTCTGAGTATATCCTAATCCCCAGGGCTCTATGAGGCCTTGATAAAATATACTTCCTGAAACTATTTGAAAATTTGATCCAGTATACTTGACTGAACTATACTCTCTCAAGTTCTTCACCAGAACTACAACATAACTTTGATCAAATATGCTTCCTGGATAGATGTGTATTCACCAAGCCAGGGTGCCTGACAAGCATGGAGTTAGGCTTGAACCCAGCCGAAGATAGACAAATCAATCCAATAACATGATTTTTTTGTCAGATATACTTCGTCGGTATATTTGTTTTTGTGGGTACACTATGTAAGTATCTCACCAGGCCTGCAACATGAGAATCTTAATGCTGACTCTTCTCAATTTCTGCATCCATAGCCCATTATCCTCTCTGTTGCAAACGAAAGCATGTACTGAGCATCTCATCTACTTCTTTCCTCTCTCACAGAGCTGCAGTAATGGATGTCCTAAATATTGGATATGAAATGCATGTCAAGCTGGCATTGGGTGGAAAACTAACTGTGCATTGGATGTAGAAATGTTATGGTTGCAAGGAACAGAAAAGACAGTGTGCAGTCTAGAGAAGTGACACTGTCCTGAAAGAGGTTGTGGAATCCTTGGTGATACTTGAGAGGAGTTGTCTCCGGACATTGGCCGTATTCCCTAGGTGGTAAAAAAGAAAATCCAATAACCTAAATGAGTAGGTTTGAAGAGAATATGGAGGGAAATGAAGCAGTGCAGCTGGTTTTTGGGGCTGTACCTGTAAGAAGCATTGCAACATAGAAAGTGGTGAATGGCGCATTTATAGAGAAATAAGTTGATTAGGAAAACACAATGTCGGTTTGTCATATCCTACTTGCTTGACTCATTAATCCACTGCAACTGGGATATGAACATTCGAGTTAAGATGATCGATCTTAATAAGGTTGTGGTCAAAAATATTTTACTTGGTTGAATCTATCAGTTCACTAATTTGATTCTTGCAACAGGAATATTTAGACAGATAATGTGGTTCTTGTTAGACTTATCACTCTACTAGTTTGATATTTAAACCTTTCGATACTCGGTTAACTCGTCAGTCTACTCATTTGATTTTTGCAACTGGGATATTTACATCATTAGTTTTGAAGCTGAAAAGAAGTTCAATTCCCAAAAAAACATGGTTCCTGAAAAAACATGATTCTAAATACCTGACTGAGTTTAATAGTTTATTTGTAAAAGACCATTGGTTAGATTTTTGAACTGTGAACGGTTAAACGATTTTTACAAGTTTATTTACAAACTTAAAATTAACTTCAAAAGGTGAAAGTAAAGTGGGTAGATCTGGATATAACCCAGGGTGTACTAAATTTAAAACCCATGGAAACATTGAATAACTGTATACACAAGCCAAAAATGTATGATACTAACAACTACCCTCCCAAAGGACCTGGATCCTCCATACCTTGATGAGTTCACCATTTTATTAACTTTGGTTATATCTGGGAAGGCTCAGCAGCTATTTTTCTGAAGAGTTGAGCCATTTATCCCCCGGTTTAATCAAATCAATTATTCCATTAGATATGATTACATAAGAGAGGCGTTCAAATTTATCATTTTTATGAAATAAGAGGTGCATAATTGATGTTTAAAGCTGCCACAGCAGTCATCACAATCCTGACAAGCATGTAACAAATTACAGTACGGTGCACACAATTATTTCTTTACACAAACCCCAAAAGAAATATTTCAAAAACCCAGAAAACAGCTGCAGCCAGTGTGCAGATCATGCCTGCATTGTGTATACTGCATGTGTTTTTTTTATTTTTGCTGCTATATTCCCATCATCATTTCTATTTGCTTGGGTTGTGTGTCACCCTCAAAGATTGCATTTGGAAGTGTACTCACTCTTTGACCGTTCAATGGCCTAAAAAAAAATGGTCGTTTGTCTGAGAGTATAAAAAGAATCCTTTCTAGGACTTTGAAAAGTTACACCTTGGAATCCAGAGTTGGGTGTTTACTAGGACATGACAAGGATGGGTACCTAAATGGTAAGAGCAGCAGCCTGTGTTTTTGAAAAATGGTTCCAAGTCCCGTGGTACTAACATCAGTTGAATGGTTCACACACCATTAAATATCCAGTCTCTTTGAGTTCACAATTTTCTATTCATAATTTTCCTTTATTATAAGTATTTGGTTTTTAAATAAGCTTCATCTAAGTTTTGAATTTCATTGTTTATATAATATTTTATGTCATCAATTAAACTGCTAAATAAACTATAAATACTTGAAAGTTGCAATTCAAACACTACACTTACAACTACCTGATTTCAGGAAAAAAACTGCCATCCAGACTATTCTATTGAATGAGTAGACAACTCCAAAATTTACTCTGCAATCCAATATTCAAGATGCATGCATTAAGTGAGTAGACAACTCCAAATTTTACTCTGCAATCCAATATTCAAGATGCATGCATTTGTTTTGCTGGAGTAACCATCAGATCAGAAGCGAGAGTAACCCAGAAGTCTCAGCAAGGATTGCAGAAAAACGTGCGTTCACGTGCATTCATATGAAATAATCATAGGTCCCTCAGTACCATTGTCACTGTTATTATTTAACTCCATTTTAATACAGAAAATTAGGATTACACACAGGCTTATTCTTGTTGGGTCTGTTGCATCTGTCATAGAATTCAGTTATATATGATTATTCTACACAGTGCATCATCATTCGTATGGATAATCTTTGTCCCTTGCTGTCCTAGCTACCATTAGAAAACATTACATTTGAATCATATAGATATTCACGAGGGTGAATGTCACTTATCATAACCATTAAATTTAATTTTGCAAGTACTAAATCACTTAAACTTAAACCGAGTCAAAATAAGGGAATAGATTATTGGCTTTATAAAATGAATCATATTCCATATTTGTGTTTTTGGATTATTGTGCTCTCTGTATCTGTCCATATTATATTTAGTAATATATCATTCTTAATTTCTCTATAATTGTTCGCCTCATCTTTGGACATCTTGAGAATATCCTCAATATTTCTTGCAGATTCAACGATTTTAACCATTGCATCTTGATGCAGTATAATGTTAAGTTGTGTTAAAATACCAATCGGTGTTTATTTTTGGGTTAATCCTTACATTGGTGACTTATAGAGTAAGCAAATATTCACCATAATAAAAACCTGACTACTCCTTAAGACTGCAGTTCTTTATTGTGATTGTGTGGTAAAAAAAAAAAAATAGAACCTTCATTTTAAGTAGAGAAAGTTTGACGTATCATGAGGGTTAGAAAAAAAAAAAGAAGCAAAAATACCAATTATAAAGGACAATCTTTGTTTGAAGATTAGAAAAACCTAAATGACTACAATCCAAATACAAATAAGAGTCGAAACCAAAGAATACACCCCAACATGACAGGATGTGATCCCGGGGTTCCACTTGGGCCACACCATTGTTTCTTTTAGCTTTTCAGTTTCTTTAATTGTAGCACAATTTACTATTTTTGGCAGTTTTTCGGGTTCTGAACTCCTCGAGTTGTTTTGAGGCCCTAAAACCTGTTTTTTTGGGAAAACATGGACCATCATGAGTGTATTACCAATGTTGGTCACTTGAAAGTTGTAGTCCTTAGATAGATTTTTTTAACAAGGTATTGTGCAAGTCAAACGAAGATCGTATGCCAAAGTTACGCCCCCGGGAAGTTGATGTATCAATTTACCCAAACAGGGCCCATAGTTTTGGCGCTTCATTTCTTAGGGTTAGGTTTTTGGATGTTTAGGGTTTTCCATTGTTTCTCAATCATAAATAGGCCTTGGAGCTTCATTGTAACACAGTTCAGAGGCTAGTAGCCGCCACATATCTTCTCAGAGATAAGCTACCAGCACCCTAACTAGTTTATTTCCATTCTTTCTATAAGCATATTTCAGTTATTTGATATAAATGAAATGAAATGTTATTTCCACTGCATCTTTGTATTTATGGTTACATTTGTATTATGTTGTGTTCTTGCATAAATCTTGATCAGTAGTATCAGAGCGGTCTGTTCTTTCTCTGTTTTTCTTTGCATGTCCCCAACGAGGTCAAGGTATAAGGAGTTAGGGCTCGATCTAGTTGAACCCTTGCAAGATCATCCTCGCAAATCCCAACGACCTCCAATGGCAGAAGAAAATAAAAACGAGGGAGTAGGAGATCCTATCAAATTATTGCTCGAGGAGGTCCTCGAGAAATAACTGAATGCGATGATGGATAACTTTACTCAAATCCTTCAACGACTGCCCACCAGCGGCGCATCTGCATTCAACAACCACTCTGGAGACACCACTCCTTTCAAGGTACATGTTAACTTCGACATTCTTGTATTTGAAGGCCAGATAGACGTAGACATCGTAGATAGATGGTTGAATTTGCTGGAAGGGTATTTCTCGGTCCATGATTTCTCCGACCGAGAAAAGATTACTTTTGCACTCCTCAAAGCCGCTCCCCATGTCAAATACTGGTGGGAAACCTATTGTGAGAAAAAGGACGAGAGGGAACCCTCTCCGTTCACGGCCGCACCCACTTGGAATTTGTTCCAAGATGGAATCAAGGAGCAATATTACCCTGTGGGGAGCTATGAGGAGAAGTACATCCAATGGACCATGATATGGCAGCAAAGGGATCAGGATGTGCACACGTTGACGAATTTGTTCCATACCTTGCGCACAAAGTTGGGTATTAAAGATTCAGAGAAACATTTGGTGCTCAAGTACCGCAAGTGTTTGCATAGATACATTCAGGAGGCAATGGAGTTCCTCGACATTACCTCTCTTGGCATGACATATCGATATGCCGCGAAGATCGAGCAGAAATTTAAGCAGAAGAAACAAGACTTTAGATCCACGAACCTAAAGCTAGGGAAAGACACCCTCGAACCGCAAAACAAGGGGCAAAGCCAAAGCGGGGCGACTTATAACAACACCAAAAAGCCAAATAAGGACACGGGGAAGTGGTGTGAATTTCACAATAGCTCCACTCACAACATAAGCAAGTGTAGGGCCAAATAGTCGCTGGTGGCCAAACTGAAGGCATCTGAATCAGATGCATGTTCTGATTCTGAGTCAGAACTAGACACGAGAAATGACAAAGGGATAGAAAATAATTGATGTGGAACCCAGTGCCACCGTTGCCACCACAAAGCTCTAGAGGGAGGAGCCCGAGGATTCAGAGGATTGGGAGCGCCTCTTCCATTCCCAGATGTGGGTGAAGGGTTCTCCACTGCAATTCCTTGTCGATAGCAAAAGCTAAAAGAACTTCATTTCAACAGAGGTCATGAAGTGGCTCAGCCTACCGACCACAACACACACGTAGTCGTATACCATTGGGTGGCTTCACCAAAGAAGAGATCTCTGCGTCCGCCAGCAGTGTCACCTTCCGTATAGCATCAAGTTATTCACGAATGAGGTACTGTGTGATGTTGCTCCTCTTAACATGTTTAATGTATTATTAGGCCAACCATACTTGTGGAAGCGACATGTTGTGTATGAGTCTAGGTCTCGTTCGGTTATTATTATTTTGGGAAATAAGTTGTACAAGATACCGGAGGTAGTACCGCCTTCCGCCATCTCTTTGAGTACTATAAAGAAATGTAGTAAGATTATTTCACAAACCAGGAAATTTATTTTCATTACTATTCGCCCACAGGGTAAGAAGAAGATTATGGCTGCAACCTCCAAACAGGGCTCCCCTGCGCGTCAGCAATAGATGGACAAAGATGTGGAGGAATACAAGGACATTTTTTTCTCACCCACAGAGGTTCCTCTATATTGTCAGGTCAAGCACTCCATTGATATTACCCCATGTGCACCGCTGCCTGATGTTGCCATACCTCATGTGACCACACAAATATAATCCACATATGTACTATCTGAGGCTAATAAAGCAACCAGATTTATTGAACATGTCCAGCAGGTCCACTGCATCTTGGAGAAATCCAATGCCAAGTACAAACAACGACATGATCAACATTGGGTGCCACACAAGTTCCAAGTGGGCGACAAAGTTTGGCTACATTTGCAAAAGGAGCACCCCGTTGGGCCCCACTGCAAGCTTCACCCACTTTGATATGGGCCATACACCATCACCAAGGTGGTAGGAGACAATGCCTTCGAGCTCAGTATTCCACCATTCCTTATTCTGCACCCAGTGTTCAATGTGGACCACCTTCGACCTTACTTTCCACCTCTATTGGACACATCTAACACGACATAACAACTCACACCGACAGAGTTAAACCCAGACTACATGGAACAAGGCACAAATGATCGGATTATGGACATACAAATAAATAACACCTGACAGCAAAAGATCCAGTTGTATCGAGTTATCAAAGTTTTCCATCTCCTGCACCAAGTCAAGTGGCTCACCAGGGACCAAGTTCAACATAAGTTTTTTCATCTCATGGAGGAACTCAACGCAATGGGGACCATTTCTTCCTAAGTGGGGAGGAATTTTCCAGGTGGATATTGGTGGTCACCCACTTATTCACTTGGACCCACACCATTGTTTCTTTCAGCTTTTCAGTTTCCTTAATTGTAGCACAATTTACTAGTTTTGGCAGTTTTTCAGGTCCTTAACTTTCGAAGTTGTTTTGAGGCCCTAAACGATGTTTTTTTTGGGGAAACGGGGCCCAACATGGGGTTATGACTAATGTTGGTCACTCAAAAGTTGTAGTCCTCAGATAGATCTTTCTAACAAGGTATTGTGCACGTCAAATAAATATTGTATGCCAAAGTTAAGTCCCCAAGAAGTTGACGTACCAATTTACCCAAATTGGGCCCATAGTTTTGGCGCTTCATCTCCCAGGGTTAGGTTTTTGGATGTTTAGGGTTTTCCGTTGTTTCTCAACCATAAATAGGCCTTGGAACCTCATTTTAACACATTTCATAGGTCTTTAGGTTCCATATCTCTTCTTAGAGATAAGCTACCAGCGCCCTAGCTAGTTTATTTCCATTTTGTCTGTAAGCATACTTCAGTTATGTGATATTAATGAAATGAAGTCTTCTTTCTATTGCAACTCTGCATTTATGTGTATTTTTGTATTTTATTGCATTCCTGTATCAGTCCAGACCAGGATGAAAAGGGGGAAGCTCATACCCAAGGAGAACAGAGACCTCCAAGAACCAACCGACAGAGAGACCAGATACCAGCATCATAAAAGATGAACTAAAGGTCAAAAAAACCTACCCCATGACTCTTCCCAAAAGATATTTTTTCAAAGAACATAAATACAGGGTAGAGGGAGAGGCCACACTTGGAGAGAGTGTCATCCTCCATAATTTGTTCCTGAAAAACATGCTGAAAAGAAACTGCTGGAAAAGAGGGGATGAGGTTCTTGATTTGTAGCATCCAATTACAAAGGACAAGAACATCAAGGGAACATTGTCCTAATTCTCGCTTAATCATGGAAAGAGAGTCACCGATGATCAAGATTTTGTCTAGCCCAAGCCAAGAAGAACACTGGAGAGCACCCCACATCATCAACAACTAAGCCCTGCAATTATCGTCGCTACCTCCATACTATAAAAATGAAATATATTATTTGGGTCAATGTGGAGGGCGACACCACAACCACGATCATCATCAGAGAAAGCCGCATCGAAGTAGAAAATGGGGAAGATCCCATCCAAATCCACTAAATAGATGGATTGAGAAGAGGATTTTGACACTCAACGACCAATTTATTGAAAAAAGGCCACAATATTCAGGGCAACAACCTTGATCACAGGGGGCTTATTCTCGAAAATAATAGCATTCCCTACCCTCCGAATCCCCCATAGAACATCAATAGGGATTTATATATAAGCTATCGCTATGCAATACCAAATATTAATGCAATCATTAATAGAGTCTGCATCGCTGAAATAGGGAACACCCAGAAGAGAGGAGACCTCCACCCAAATCGCAACAACCACAGGGAAACTGAGTAAAAGGTGAGTGCATCTCTCTGAATTCCGCCGAAAAAGAAATAAAATGCCAGGACCCAGAAATCCCCTCCTAATCAAATTATCCCAAGTCAGGATGTGATTTTGAATAGCTAGCTAGGAGAAGCACTTGATTTTCAAGGGCATATTCCACTGCCAAAACCGCGAGGTCCAATTAGAGAAGGGAAACTATAGAGAGGTCAACGTAATGTGGGCATAAACTTCCTTGACCGGAATTATGTTGTGACCAATGTGACCACCCCACACCAATTTCTCCTGCCCCTGTAAAATCCTACTGCCAACTAAGAAAAGGATGGAACAGTAACATTCCCAATCTGTAGACATCTTCTCCATAAATCCAATCTTCCACGAATGTGGCTAAGAATCAACAATGCCAATGGTCTGATACCATTCCCATAAGCTGGAAAGTGAGACCAACCCCTGAGATTTAAGAGAGGAAATTATCGAAAAAGGAAGGATATGGCAGCCATTTAGACCTTTAATAACGTCTAGGTCAATTGTCATTTATATCCCATCACCTAACATCTAGCAAAGGTTTCTACAAAGCCATGAGATGGCAAGTCTAAGACTGATCCAAAGTTTTGAAGCCCTACTTATTGATGGGGCCTCTACATCAATCCATTATTCCAGGCGACATATATGTATATATTTTTCTAACAATATGTCCTTCCACAAGCCCTTATCAAGGAAGAGTCTCCACATGTTCATAGCCTACAACGCCAAATTGAAGCTTCTGGAGTCAACGATGCCCCAACCCCCATTCTTAACATATTAGGCAATCGACTTCAGGCCTATGAGGTGAATCTTCTTGTCAGGATTAGAGCCATACCAAAGGAATTTGACAACCAAAGAGTCAATTTTATTAATGACAAATTACGGGATATGGAAGAGATGCATCCAATAGACCGGGATGCTCATTAGAACAACCTTAATCATAATGAGCCTACCACCCATCAAAAGTCATCTTTGATCCAAAATAGACAATATATTTTTGAACTTGGATATTAACCATTCCAAATATGATTAATAGTACTTGAAAGGTTTTAATGTACATCCCATATATTTGAATCAAGATGTCATTGCTCTAATTTTGACACCAAACAACCAAACAATTTCAAGAGAAACAAGGTCATTCACTTGATCTGTTATCAACTTAGTTTTATCTTTATTAATCCACAGTCCAGAAGCTTTGCCAAAATATTCAAAAATCTTACGAAATACCTCCCATTCTGATAGTTTAATCGCCCCAACACATAGAACATCCAATTTATAGTTGTAAATTATTAACTAGTCTTAAATTTTTTGAATGGTATTAGAATTCTATTTTTGTTATTTTATTTTTTAATATATTAAAAAAAGAAACATAAATTAATAAATTCACATGAAAAATACAAATATTTATCTTGAAAGTGAAAATGGAAAAACTAACATCAAATTGGAGTTTTTGCTTGGCTCAAAGAAAACTTAGAGATATGTAGATTACAACAAAGGCCCAACTAGAGCCTTGTTCATATGCTAATGATTCAAAGGGTTACGTCTGTCTTAAATTTACTCTCAAGGGTTCACACCTTTCTTCAAACATCCCAACTAGGTTTGGAGTAGTGTGACTTTGGATTTTCTTCCCTCTTAAGTTATGACAGAGGAAAATTTAGTAGTGACTTCATTTTATTTGAAGGGAGGACTCACCATTCAAATTGTATGTGATCTCTTTGTGTAAATACAACAAAAAAATTTCCCTTTTCTTTTTGTTTTGGAATATTGGTTCCAACAATGGCTCCTAAAATATGGTATGATTCTCCCTCTTCACAAATCAATGGCTATCAATTAGAAGGTTGTATTCGCCTTTAATATTGTAGCTCATGTAACTTCCCATATAAATTCTTGAATAAGCCAATTTTCTACAGTTCAAGAGTGCCAAATCAAAACCATTTGACATGCCTCTTCTTTGATACTCTTTCTTAGTTCTTGAGCTCTTTCTCTTTGTATCAAATTATGTTATTCATCTCTGCAAATGGAAAGCTAGATCCCTTTCTTCCCTTAGTAGCTAGTTTCCCTTCACATGAACCAACTAAATCTCATTATAGAACTCTCTTCTCTACACATATCTTGGTTTCTTATCTCATTACTTCACCAAAGGCACAAAGGACTCCCAAGAATAATGATAGAGTATTAACCATTTGCTTGGTAAGATTGTACACTTTCCTACTAGCTCTCTCGTTGCAAAATAACCAAAGAAATGGTTACATTAACACCTTTTGTGGGTGTTGGGCTTCATTTATGCATGAAGTATTTTTTTAGGCCTCTTTTAATTTTTCCACATGTCAACATTTGATTAGTTTTTGAATTGGCCATGTGGTTGATGGTCTATGTTGTAGGCTTCATCCTTCTTGGAGCTTTTCTTTCTTCAAGCCCGCATATTATGTTCCCTACATTGCACATTAGTACTAATGCAGAGTGAAAGGGTGTGTCATAGATCTAAGGGTCTTGCTTGAAAATTTTGATTTTTTCGTCCCTAATCACATGGAATACCTTGCCTTAGGCACAAGGGCTTGAATAACCTACACCTAATACAACTAGACTATGCCTCTTTTCTTAAGGTCTACCCATAACTGCACCTTAAGCTATTGTTTTGTTAGATGTAAAATTGAGTTCTCTAACAATGTGCTCATGTCCAATTGTGGCCTTAAATCAATCTAGTAGTAATTCTACTCTTTGCCATTTTTTTATCAATACTTAGACATTCAAAACAATGCAAGGAACAATAACATCGAACAATCGCAAAGAGACCACAAAACAAATATATGGGAAACACCCATGGTGGGTGACTTAACTTTATTAGTATGAATAATTTTACAAAGATACAAGGGAGCATGACCAAATACCCATGACTATTTTACTAACTAAAATTATCCAAGGCACACTACTTAAAACACCTGTCAATCCAACCCCTAAAGCATCCATAGGTTTGGCTCCTGAAGGTCTTGTCTCTTCAGCTAGCGCCCAAGTAGTTTGTAACATAATTGGGCTAAAATTTCATGTAATATAATTTAATGAAGGAAAAAATAATAACCATGGTTGATGGGACACATATTCCAAGCTAAATGGTGGGAAAAACATCCTAGTGGGTGTTTCATTTTAGTTATTATTGCTAAAGGAAATTGGCAAAGGTAAAGGAAAAGGCTTTGGAAACGAAAATTGACATTTTTGCACATTTATTTATGAAAATAATGGAAATTAGGAGAAAAGGGAGGTGAAATATCACAGGTTGCATGTGAGGAGGAAAATGAAGGAAAACAATGGAAAATTAAGAAATAGAGGCCTCATCAATAAAAAGGCTTATGAGGATCAGTTGGTACCTTTTGTCAGTTTAGTTTAGGAGCTCTCTCATTATTCTCTCTCTGTCTCTCTCTGACTCTTTGACACTTAGAGTTTTCTTGGAGTACTTTGGAATTAGATCAAGAAAGGAAAAGAAGGAAAGAGGAAGGAAGAAGCAAGCAAGGAAGAGCATGATAAAACAACTGCAATGGGATTATGTGCAGGTATTTATTTGCATGTGTGATTTCCTTGCTATATTTGGCATGCATGGTATTTCAAGTGGTTATTTTCTGTCATGGCATGGGGTTTTCCAGGTTTGACAATGTTTTCAGCCTAGCTTTTCCATTTCCGAATAGCCATGGTGTGATGGACCTCTCATGTTTTGGTTGAGTTGGAATGCTAGATGTATTTGAAGATGAGTGAGGTGGATCTACGAATGATATAACACATGGCCTAGTAACCCCTTAATCAGATTTTTGGTTGTCGTAAAGTTAGATAGTGTGTTGCCTCGGTGGGCCTAGGAATCCTCGACTGGTGAATGGTGGGATACATGGTAAAGCTTAGAGGTGATTTTCTCTCCATCAGGCCTAAGAATATTGGGTTGGGATATACGGTAAAGCCTATATATTGTGTCTCGATTTAGGGCCTAGTAACCCCTAGATCAAACTGTGGATTGTGGTAAAGCCTGAGAGACTAGGAGATAGGAAAATTCCTCACGGTGTAGGTGGAGAAATTTAGCGGCATTCATTCTTATTTTGGCCTAATGATCAGGTGGAGATCATTGTAAAGCCTATTATGACATGTTTATTGTTTTGGCCTAATTATCGGGTGGAGATCATTGTAAAGCCTATTATGACATGTTTATTGTTTTGGCCTAGTGATCCAGTGTGGATTATGGTAAATCATGATTTCTATTGATGAGGGTGAGGTGGTTAGCCACGGGATGCCCTGGATGGTTCTTTTGGTTGAGCTCCACATTCATGCTTGGAATATGGAATGGGGGTGATTGGCTGAAGAGAGAATTGGCTCAGCCAATCTATGGTTGGGTGGAATGTGGAAGTCCCATCCTGGATTGATTTTTGCATTCATTAATAAGAGGTTCTCTCGTTTACATCCCATGTGTAAATGTACCTGTTTATATGTGGCTTCTATGGTTGATGTATTCTTGACATTTCTATTGTTATTATGTTGGTTATACGCATGTATTATGATGGTGATGATGTATGGATCTCCTCATGTTTTTATTTGTAAATGAATAAATAATGTATCTATGACCTAATAGATGATATTGCAGCTAATGATGTAAGAGAACAATGCTTCTTAGCGATTCCTAGATAAGTATGAGACCCCTGTGTTTAGATATGTTATTTAAACTTGTAGATCAAATATTTGCGACATGTTTGACAAAATGTCTGTCATGGCTAGTAGGGGTCCAGTCAATTCCTTATTACAGTATTTAGTTTTGCACCATTGTTTCATTGTTATATTTCATGTCTGAGCTTGTCATTGAATTATGGGCAGTGACCTGGGCTCTGGGTTCGAAAAATTGGATCAAAACTAGGGGACGCTGGAACAGGTCTCTGGGAAAATTTCACTGGACGTATGGTTGCATATGCTATGGGAGCGTCCAAAGCCTCCCATAAACACTATACTTTGGGGTAAGAGCAAAACGTCATACAGGTATTGTGTGTTTGACATGAAGGTATGTTGGTTAATGGTTGTTATAAACATTAGGGTTATATATATGTTTGTCATCTTATTTTTGTTGCGGCAACATGTATAACAAATTCCAGTTGATTAGTTTAGTTATATGCATTACGATTATGTGTATGCCTTTCATTCTATTGATGTTATGGTTGCATACATGATACATGTTAGTCAAATAGTGTGATGATATGTACATGGGTTGGTTAGTCATGCATCGTATTAACTTGATGACTATGTTATATGTTGTGGATGATTATGTTATATGATTAACTTGTTTTTGTTATATGTTAGTTAGCTTGATGATTAATGTTATTGCCTTTAATATCTTGATGTTATATGTATCATGCTAATTTGGATTGGCCTATGTAGTTGGTTAGTGTTATGAAATTCAGGTATGAGATGATATAGTTGTGATATTGGGTTGTAATAATCTAGATTGATTGTGCATATGTGATTGTTATGTATGAATTCCAATTTTTTATGAGTTTATGATGTGAACATGTTAACTAGTTACTGTTATGGATATCATGACCTTATTTATGATTGAGCTGATATGTTGTGAAGTTATAGTGCTAATCTATATTGATTGTGTAGAAAAAATAGTCTTCCTTGAGAAAAATTAAGGTATGAGTTTGCTTATGTCATCTACTTGGTGCTTAACTGTTTGATTATGTTGCCTATCTGGTCTTTAGTTTTGGGTGTCTATTATGCCGTCTAGTTGATTTATCTAATATGGTGTCTAGTTGATTTATATAATATGGTGTGTTTATAGTTTGTTTGAATGTTTGATTAGTTACATGATATGATCATGTGTCTATGAGATTGCATGAAGCAATGTTGATATTGTTTTAAAATGGTTGTACTAACACATGTGTTGAGACAACTGATATGTACTTGACTGTAAGTAGGTGATAGTTGCAGTAGTATGTTTTACGACTGATGAATGTGAGTTGATTGTTGATTATCGCATGGTTGTTAGACTTGATAAATGTTGATTTCAAATTAATAGATATTTTTTCTTGATTTGTGGAACATGTGACTGACATGTCTAAACAGTTGCAGGATGATATGCTTGGTATTAGCATGACAAGGTAATGTTTGATTTAATTATATAACTAACATCTGGGTGATATGATAACACATAATAAAGAATCAATTGCAACAAGGTAAATGGTAAGAGAAAGGAATTGGGTGAGAATTCCTTTGGCTATGTTTAGAAACCCTAATTCCAAATGAATAAGAGATTTGCATACATGAAGTCTTCTTAACCCTAAATTGTCCAACATTATGTGGATATGTGCTATATTTATGAACATGTATTTGACATGTATAATAGTTGGCTTCTAGTTATGGTTGGATCCGTCAAGGGATTGGAGTCCCTTGAGATATGATACATGTGTGTGCTTAGTTACAAGGCAATGTGATTAGCACAACAAGTTAAGGTAACTAGCTTGTTGTTATATTTATTTATGCACTGCCAATTATGTGTTTATGACAGTATGATGTAGGGGATTGCATGGAAAACGAGACTGCCATGGAATATTTGAAAAGGCTCAGGTTGAGCTATCCCTAGGAAGCTCAAGGAACCATGGGGATTGAGTCATAGTGCTTGTTTCCAGTCTTGTGCTTTTGGTCCTTTGTGGTTTGTTGTGATTGAATTCTGGCTTTGTTATGTCTAGTGTATGGCCATACCACTTTGGTTGCAGTGTCATATTGTTAGTAGGTTCCATGTTTTTCTTCTTGTTATTTCATTTTATGCTTTGAGATTCTTGGGAATTGGTTGGGAAAAGAGGGAAGTTGATGGAGCTCAGGGAGAGGTTTGTGGTACCCAACAGGTAGTGAAAGACTTGGATGAAGCCCGGTGCATGTATAAGGGCAGCTGAAGGTAAGAATATGACAACCAGTTGGATTGGTTGGTTCCATTGAGGTAAATGGATGGTGGCAGGACATTCATGAGAAAGGTAACATGAAAGATAAGGTAAATGTATCTAAGATAGCAAATTCCTTGGCTAAGTTGGGAACTGTTGTTCTCAACGTCGTGCATGTTGTGCACAGATAAAGGAATTTCTCTTAACCTTGACCTTATGCTATATGGTAATTATGTGGCGATCATGATTATGTTGATGTTTATATTTGTATACATGTATGTATGTATGTATGTTGTGTCTGACAGGGTCGTCATGGATCATGATTATTTAATGATAAATGTTCATATGTAGATATGCGTTTATGTATATTTTTTTCTGACAAGATCAAGGTTGTTTTATGCTAATGATTATATATGTATGTATGTATGTATCTATGTGACTGTTTGACAGGGTTTTCAAGGATCATTCTTATGGAGGAATGATTTCTTATGCAGGTGAATGGAATGAAGAGGTTCTTGGTCTTATGAGGAATCAAGTGGGAAGAGTAACCTTAATGTATCTATGAGGTCAGTATCACATGGACATGAATTGATATTATATGCATGTACTATGCCTATATTTATGATATGGATAGGTAATGCCGAAGGGTACATCAACGAAGTGAAGGCAGTGTGATCTACGACATGATAAGATGAGCATGGATAGTGGAAAGACACTAGAAGCAAGGTTTCTTTGTGGAGTCAGTGTGTGGTCTATGGATTTGCAGTACTACTGTTATGTGTATGTTTCACATGTTGTATATTCAGTGATTGTACCTATAGTGATGTGTACATGTAGCATATGTAGTATTGTGTACATATGATAGTGTATTCCTATTGTATATATGGTGTTGTGTGTATATTTCATATCTAGTGCTAGGTATAGATGGTGCTATGTAAATGTTAGATATGCAATGCTTTGTACATATCGTATTGTGCACATGTTGGATATGCGGTTTTGTGTACATATTGTACTATGCACATGTTGGATATGCGGTGTTGTGTGCATATGGTTTTGTGCGCATGTTGGATATCTCGTGTTGTGTATGTATGGTTTTATGTACATGTTTTATATGTAGTGGTCTGTACATATGGTGTTGTGTGTAGATGGTGTTGTGCACATTTCATGTATGTGGCACTATGTAATGTGGTGTTGTGTACATGAGGTATTGTGTACACATTGTACAGGTGGTGTGGTGTACATTTGGTGTTGTGTACATGTTTTGCAGGTGGTGTCATGTACATGTGGTATTGTGTGCATGTCATACATGCTATGTTGCGGGTATGTGTACTATGTATGTGCATGGTGTAGTCATGGTATCACGACATGTGTATTCGTTTTGTTATACTTTGTATACGTATATGTACATGTATATGTGTTGTGTTTTATTATACACTAGATGTAGGTGTATGTGTTGTATGATGGTGTAGGCGTATGTATTTTGTTGTATTGTACACCGGGTGTAGGTGTGTGTGTTGTATGTCAGTATCGGTGTATGTATTGTGTGGTGTTGTATGTCGTGTGTGGGTGTATGTGGCGATGTACACTATTGTATGTGTATGTGAAAAAGGATAAGCAAGGAAACTGGGTGTTTTTCAGGTGTGGAAACTGATCCGGTGTGCATACAATAAGGATCGATCGAAGGATAAGTATCAATATAATATTTCAGTTTTATTCTACATGTGATTTGTGATTCTAACTTATGATGGTTACATGTGATTTATTATTATGGTTTATGGTGATTTCATACAATTTATGATTTTAATTTATGATGGTTTCATTTTGAGCTAACCAGATGTGATATGTTTATACATGATGATTTGATCAAACAACTAGTTTGACTTGTTGTGACAGGAAGTGAACAAAATTTCAAGTGTGCTTTATTGACGAGATACCAATGAGGTATGATGTGAATTTCTATCAATTTATTTTGAATCTAATGGGATTTATGTGCATGGTACAGGAAGCACAAAAATGATCAGTTGGGTGGTTGAAATTAATTACAAGAATTATAAGCAACAATAAAAGGAATTGAAACAATCAACAATATGCTAGTAAAGCACTTGACGAGAAAGGCCATTGTGGGACACTGGTACCCAATAGTGTCCATTGATTTCCATGAGCATGTTATGACGGGTATGATGGCTGAGGAAGGTATATGCTTGGTTTTTTTCATCTTCTGATGCGAGGAATCCTTGCCAAGGGATGGATCGCCTGGGATAGGGGACATTGGAGAAATTGGAAGGTGAGTGATTACATGGAAGGAGGTTACCGAATTGCCCGAGGGACTGTGTAGCAGAGAAGGGAAGACCAGGGATGGATTTTTTTTTGTTATTAGTATTTCCAGATGGAATCAGATGCACATTGGCAGTGTGCCCTAGAAAAATAAGCCTATAATTATTCATTGAGGGTACAATAATGCATTATTGTAGCGTTGTGCATTGGATGCAGCTTCGGCTTTGAAAATGGATTCTGGACTTCCCAAAAAGGAAGTGAATCTTGGTACTAGTTTGAGGGTGGAGCTGTGAGACTCTACGTTCCCTTATTGCGGATGGGGGCATCGTATCCTTTTATTGGCTAGTTGAACAAATGTGCATATGTGTATATTATTTTAAATACCATAATGAGATGTGTTATAAAGCTCCAGTACATGGTATGATTTCTGTTATCACTCAAAAAATTTAAACATCATTTTTTCAAGGTCAAATAGGTTCATGAGTCAAAATAGGGTTGTAGGATTCATTTTAGGTTTGATCAAGGGAAGGTTTTAGTTTAAAGCTCATCCTAAGGTTCAAATAAATCCTTCTTTAAAGATCTTTCATGTCAAGCATTCATCATTTTCCATTTGTATTTCATTTACCAAAGTTTTTGTGCCAAAAAATCCTAATAAGCCAAGAATCCCTACTTTTGTAGCGCATCCAGTGTAAAAAAGGCAGAAAGTGCTATGAAAACACTGAAAGTTATGAAGCAAAAAACTCTATTTTCTGGTTTTGAGCAGTCAACTTCAAAGGAGGTTTATGAGCAAAAAAAAAGGTATTTTAAGAAATTGAGAGAATTTATTTTCAAACATATATCTGATAACAATAACCTCTCTCAATTTTCTCATAGGTGTTATTAGTTTGGAGATACAAGGATTTATTTGAAGCCCTATTTTTATAAAACAAAGTTTTCCTGTTTTACACATGTTTTCCAAAGGAAGTTTTGGGATAGCAAGAGATGTGTTTCAAAAAAAAAAGAGAGGTTTTCATTTAATACATAATGGCCTACAAAAGCCTCCTTCAGTTTCTAAAAATGCATCATGTTTTAGGAGATATAGGCTCTTTCTCAAGACCTATTTTTCAGGAAGAAAACAATAGAAATCTGCAAAAAGTTATGAAGTTATGAAGGAGAAAGATAAAATGAAGTTGGTTTATGATAGATATGGTTTTTTAAATGATGGAGACATGTATATTTGGAGTTTTGGGCATAACTACAGCTAAAAATTTGAACATTTTTGACAAAACTGCACACTCAGTAGTTTTGTAGCGCATTTAGTGAAAAGTGCTACGAAACTGCTGTAGCAGCATTTCTTGCTCATTTTGATCAGTTTTTGAAGGGTTGAAGGATGAATCAAGGATTGAAATTTCTATGGAGGATGTATTAAAGGGTAAGTGAAATGATACAAGTGGAAAGAATTTAGTTTTTGGAGAATTAAGACTTAAAATGGCAGTGTTACAAAGGCGCTACGAAATTGCTGTGTTTTTGTAGCATAGTACATTACATCTCTTTTGAACAGTTTTGGAAACAGTTTTGGATAGCTGGAGGCTAGGGATAAGTGATGAGACATTTAAGATAATCTCAAACATATAAATACCACGAAATAAAATTTAATTGATGGTCAAAATGTTCAAAGAATGCACAAGATTTTATGCCTAAAAAACAGGGTATTGTTTCTTGCTTTTGTGGAGGTCAAACAAGGTGGTCATGAAGAGCTGAAGCCCATCATCCAAATTAGACCATGTGATGATAAAATTTGAAAATGATGCAATTTAAATTAGATAAAGTTGTTATAGATAACGATAAGGAGTTTGAGTCCTATTTGTAATAGGACAGTTAAGTAGATTAGGTGTCTTTTTGTAATAAATTCCATGTCTTATGGTTATGAAAGGTGTTAGTAGTTAGAAATTCGAGGTATTTAGCCTAGAGGCAGATCATATCATGTTGTAAGAGGTCTATTAAAGGCCAAGAGGTAGAATTTGTAAGCTGTTGGAGACTTTTTGGCAAAATTGCAGCTTATTGTAAAATTACCGTTTTAGCAATACAAAGATGGATTACTTGGCCAACTTGAGATTCTAAAGGATTTTTTGGTGTTTAATTGTTCCATATTTACCTTTATGTATCTCTCTTGCAATGGTTTTCATTTATATTACTCATAATTAATCCTTGTGATGCTCTGACTTCCTTTATAAGTGAATTGACTGTGTATTTCCATGTCTCATGTATGTGTGTCCTACTACTAAAAACTCTGACCTACCTCAACTTCCATGTCAAGTAAACTCACTGGATCACTGAAAGTTTGAATCCATAAGCTCAATGGCTACATATTGATATCATTTTCAACCTACAGGTTGGAAAATGTCATTTCAGCAGACTACTTTTGTACAGCTTTGGATTTACTGATATATACAGAAACAAAACAACTTTTCTTCACCTGAGATTCTTAGTGTATTTCAATGAGTCTATGTTTGATCTTTGAATTTTTCTTCTTACATAGTTTAATTTCTTATTAATTAGAATTCATGATTGTTCATGCTCTGAATTCCTTTAAGTATTTAGCTATGGTGAAATCTCTTTCAGTATTTTTGATTTCAATACCTTGATGTCTCATTACTCAGAATTCGTGTGCTACATGCTCTGACTTCCTTTGAACCTCAAGTTATTGGGATATTCCTGAATGTATTATTATTTCATTTAAGTATATACAAGCCTTAGCTTCCACAAGGAAAGCATTTGTCATATTTATCCCTATCACTGACTCCATAGCCCAATGGTAGCAAGCCTTCATATTTTCAACCTACAAACATATAAAACCAAGACACAAACAATAGAGTTATCCATCTATCTATATATTTATTAAATATCATTAACCCTTGAGAGAGCCCTCTCAAACTGAGGAGGCTAAGCTTCAGTCCAAATATTGGTTTGAAATAGTTACACTGAAGTTGTCTGATCAGCAGCCAATCAGGTACGATTTTGGTGATAACAATTTCCATGATGGTTTTTTTCTTTTGAGCAGGTTATTCATTGTAAATACTCCAACGAGTTGTGTTACAAAGCTCCATGGGAAGTATGTTTTTTTTTTTTCAGTGGTCTTGTTGGTTTATAGGTGTTATTAAACACTGAGGACAATTTTCCCCCAAGGGGGAGGGTTCTGTAATCGAACCGGGTTAAAAGTTCATGTAATAAAAGTTAATGAAGGAACAAATAATAAAAACGGTTGATGGGACACGTATTCCAAGCTGAATGGTGGGAAAAACATCCAAGTGGGTGTTTCATTTCAATTATTATGGCTAAGG
The DNA here is from genome assembly GCA_034641835.2 of Pinus albicaulis. Classification (NCBI taxonomy): domain Eukaryota; kingdom Viridiplantae; phylum Streptophyta; class Pinopsida; order Pinales; family Pinaceae; genus Pinus; species Pinus albicaulis. The sequence continues at coordinate 248,054,702 of CM076570.1, forward strand.
GAAATTAGAAAAGGCAAAGGAAAAGTCTCTGGAAAGGAAAATTGACATTTTGGCACATTTATTTTTGAAAATATTGGAAATTAGGAGAAAATGGAGGTGAAAGGTCACAGGTTGTATGTGAGGAGGAAAATGAAGGAAAATGATGGAAAATGAAGAAAATAGAGGCTTCATCAATAAAAGGCTTCTGGGGATCAGTTGGACTTTTTTCAGTTCAATTTTGGAGCTCTCTCATTATTCTCTCTCTCTCCCTTGGACACTTAGAGTTTTCTTGGAGTACTTTGGCATTGGATTAAGAAAGGAAGAGAAGGAATGAGGAAGGAAGAAGCAAGAAAGGAAGAGAAGGATCAAGCATCTACAATAAGATTATTTGCAGGTATTGATTTGCATGTGTGATTTCCTTGTTATATTTGGCATGAATGGTATTGCACGTGGTTATTGTTTGTCATGGCATGGTTTTTTCTAGGTGTGAAAATGTTTTCATCCTAACCTTGCCATTTCCGAATAGCCATGGTGTGATGAAGTTCTCATGTTTTGGTTGAGCTTCTTTGACATATGGATTCGAAAGTGAGTGAGGTGGATATTTGAATGATATAACACATGGCCTAGTAGCCCCTGAATCAGAATGTGGGTTGTGGTAAAGTCAGATAGTGTGTTGCCTTGGTGGGCCTAGGAATCCTCGACCGAAGAATGGCAGGATATACAGTAAATCATAGAGGTGGTTTTCTCTCCATCAGGCCTAGGAATCCTGGGTTGGGATACATGGCAAAGCTTGGAGAGTGTGTTTCTTTGTAAAATTCTCCGAATTATCCACAATATCGGAAAACATTGGCCGAATTTTCGAATCCCAATGGGGATCCATCTTCAGGACAAGATGGATCCCCGTTGGGATTCGAAACATAAACCAATGTTTTTTGATACTGTGGATAATTTGAAGAATTTTACAATTAATGATAACCAAAAAAGCCTTAAAACCATAATGAGTGTGTTTCTGTTTAGGGCATAGTAATCCCTGGATCAGAATGTGGATTTTGGTAAAACCTTAGAGACAAGGAGGCAGGAAAATTCCTCACGGTGTACCAAGTGGAGAAATATGGTGGAATCCATGTTTTTTTTGGCCTAGTGATCGGGTGGAGATCATGGTAAAGTATGGTATGACATGTTTATTGTTTTGGCCTAGTGATCTAGTGTGGATTAAGGTAAATCATGATTTCTATTGATGAGGGTGAGGTGGTTAGCCTCAGGATGCCTTGGTTGGTTCTTTCGGTTGAGTTCCACATTCATGCTTGGAATATGGCACAGGGGTGATTGGAAGAAGAGAGATTTGGCTCACCAATCTATGTTCAACTGAAACGTGGAAGCCCCAATCAAGGTTGGTTTTTGCATTCATTAATAAGAGTTTCTCTCCTTGAAATCTCATGGGTAAATGTACTCATTTATATGTGGATTCTATGTATGATGTATTCTTGATATTTCTATTGTTATTATAATGGTTATAAACATGTATTATGACAATGATGATGTATGGCTCTCCTCATGTTTTTATTTATAAATGAATAAACAATGTATCTATGACCTAATAGATGATATTGCAGCTAATGATGTAAGGGAACAATGCTTCTTAGCGATTCTCATATAAGTATGAGACTCCTATGTTCAGATATGTTATTTAAACTTGTATATTACATATTTGTGACATGTTTAACAAAATTCTTGTTTTGTCTTGTAGGGGTCCAGTCAAGTCCTTATTCAAGTATTTAGTTTTGCACCATTGTTTCAGTGTTATATTTCATTTATGATCTTGTCAATGAATTCTAGGTAGTGACTTGGGCTATGGGCCTAAAAAAGTGGCTCAAAACCTGGGGATATTGGTACAAGTCTATGGGAAAAAGTCCCTAGACACATTCTTGCTTATGTCGTGGGAGCGTCCAGAGCCTCCCAGATGCACCCATGCCTATACTGTCGGAGCGCCCGGGGTTTTGAAGGCCTAAAACCTCAGTGGGACCTAGGGTCTAGATGCCTGAGTGGCAGGGTTGGCTTATGGGAGTCCTAATGCTGATGTGGAAGGTTTGTGTGATGTGTTTCCGTCGATTCCACTTCCTTAAGGTCACCTAGGAGGTTGAATCTGATCATAGTAACTCTTCGTCACATGTTTACCCTGGTTGGCTGATTACTTGGGTATATATGGGAGGATGGTGTTACATAGTTTACTTTGTAAACTCCAAAATTTGTATGACCTTAAACATACTTGTTCACATTGTCAATGACTTCTCTTCTTCAATTACTTTTCAAAAATTAGGTATCCTCTTTATATAGAGGAATATTTCTTATTTATTCCTTATTTTAAAGTTCCTTAAAATCCACTCCACGTCTAAAGTGGACCTAACATGCACTTTATCCACCAAATACATAAGACTTAGTGTAACACCCCAACCCACATTTACTCGCTTTTACATGCTCACTATGGTAAACATCAGACAAGAGTCACTATGCATTGCCCAACATCCATGTTTCATTTATGGAAGTATGGTTCAATGTCCTAAAACTTTACTGCAACCTCCCAGGGAGACTTGGTTACCCAGATGTTAGAAAACATCCACATATGATCTTTCCCTAATTTGGAACTTTGTTTTTACTAAGATTTACAGCCTAGTTGCACACATGCAAAGCAGTCCATGCGTACAGAAGGCTCCAGTTGCACGCACAAGCCATCCTATGTGCAACTACAACTGATATTCCTCAGTTTTGTGCCCGCGATTGCGAATTCAATGCCTAAATTTTAGGGCTAGCCTATAGGCCACTGCCTAGAAATTTCCAGAATCAAGTCTAAGATAATCACAAGTCTACATAATATATACTTAGGCTCAAATATTTCCCAAACATTCCAAACACATGATAAAAAATTAGACAAACATATGGTAACGTGGTAGCTACATGTCATGAATTCATATTTGTTCATTGTCTTATTAATTGCATCATAGGATCATCAATAAGTCACACTACCCTCTCAAGATATTTTTAACAACACTTGTTAGCGCATACATTCATATAACCATTCAACATCTTATTGAATCATGAAAAAGATCCATAACAAGAAAGCATCATTTAACCATGCCTATAACCAACATTTAACTACATTGAAGCCATGTCAAACTGGTCATAAAATCAATGCAATAACCAATACATATTCTCATTGATCTCAATAAGAAATAATACATGATAACATATGCACACAACCAACCAAGTCAGGGACTTCCACATACCACTCGACCATAGATTGGGCTGAACCAAATCTCTCTTTTAGCCAATCACCCCCATGACATATTCTAAGAATGAATATGGGATCCTATGGGATAAACCAAAACAAAACCAAGCATGGATTCCAAAGGCTAAACCACCAACCCTTAACCATAATGATTTCACCTAAATTGGTCCAAAAATCACCAAAACCAAACAATCTTGGATGCCTCATAATTTCTTCACCACACCTAGAGGAATTTTTCTATCTCCACCCACCTGTCAAAAGTTCCAAGAGAAACCATCTTCATCCTCAACCCTTGGGAATTTTCCCGAGACCACCTCAACCAGGATCCAAAATCTATTAGAAATCCAAAGCTTAACCAAAACAAGGAACCTACTGCATCATGGCTATCTAGGAAGTGGCATAAGGAAAGGTTGCACACGATCGTCAATCCAGGCGAATCCCATGCTAATGACAATAAAAATAAACAATAAACCAATTCATAGTCCATGCATCAAATCCTAGCATGCTAAATCACACATACACACTATTACCTACAAATACACATCTATTTTTTTCCATTTCCTACTGTCACCCCAAACTTCTCTTGTGCTCCCTTGCTTATTCCTTGCTTGCTTGATTGAGTCCTCCTTGTTTCCAAGTGCTTGTTCTCTTTCTCTTGCACTTCTCTTCTCTAAGTGAATGATAGAATGTCTAACAATGTGTGTGAATGTTCTCTTTTCCTTTTTTTTCCTTCATTTTCCTTTGCATGCATATTCTAGTCCCTTCATCTTCCTTTTCTCCCATGTTCCTTTATTTATTGTATTAAATTTCCATTTAATTCCTTTTTCCTTTTCCAATGCCAATGAAAATTTCCATAGCCAATAATAAACCACAAGTGACTCCAAATCTAATGTTTTCCCTTCCATTCAACCTAAAATACGTGTCCCATGACCTTGGTTTAATTTTATTTACATAGAAACTAACCTCGGGCTATTACACTTAGACCCTTGAGTCCACATGTTTGATTCATGTGCCCAAGTTGTCTCAATCTCACATAAATGAAACCTAGGGTATTTTGCCACTTCATCTAAAGACTAGGCAATTAATCTAGCTTTTCAACCTTTTTCACTTGCATTAATTGATCATGCAAGGGTTCCTATTATCATTTATGATCGAATATATTCCATCATCACCGTTTAAACTTGTCGACATCTCAATTCTACCCAACCAATAGTTTTCGAAGTGCTCCAAGATTTTATTACTTGAACTCTCGCATATTGTCTTCATATTGCCACGTCACAACTTTCATTTTCTAGTTGTTCTCCTCTTCAAGCCAAATTGGATGATCCTGTGTGTTATTATTTTGTTTTACTTCCAATTTTGTTCTATTTATGATCAACACAATGGCTTTATATGGGAAACCATTTATGTGATAACCTTAGCTTCATCAATCCTATAATGATTTAACTGACTAATATTAAAACTAGATGGTGAAATTTCATATGTTTTGACAACTTTAATCTATAAGCAACATTTCCAATCTTCTTAAGTACTTTGAATGGTATTTCAAACCACCATTTTGAAGCACCATATGCGCCAATGGGTAGCTTGAATTAATATTTACCAAACATAAGTAAGATGAAGTCACCAACTTGAAACTCCACTTCCCTTATACCATGATCTACCCAACACTTCATCCTTTCATCTACATTCATCAATTGAATTTGAACCATCTCCAATATGTCCTGGAATCCACTTATGAACCCTAATGCTGATGGGTTACACTAATAATAGCCTTGCAGAACTATGTGGGGCGCTAATAGTTATTGTGCATTTTCCAACTCAAATGGACTATATCACATACATGTTTTAAAAAATTTAGGTTATGTCCAACAACTCCAGCTAGTGTATTTGGTCCGCACAAACAAATTTCTTAGGTAATCCTCAAAAAATCCATCGATATGTTTTTTTTATAGATGATAACTTGAACTCATTCGCAACTTGGTTCAAGCAAGCTTGAAAAAACATATCTAAATCACCTTGGGAAACTTATATATTTTTTGACACAATGTTCAATTAGAGACTCCAATAGTTCACAACATTCTTAAAGAACATTTCACAATATACTTTGTTGCACAAGGCACATTCATTGGAACAAATATTGCATACATGGAAAATCAGCTAACCACCACCAAATTCCAATTATAGCCTTGCAAAATAAGAATTTAAATGATGAAGTCCATTAATATGCTTAACCATGGTATCTTTGATACTAGCATATATTAGTGTGGACCAACATACATTCTAGAACTTTCCTTATCTTGTTGACACAAAGGACATGTTTGGACATACCCCCCCACATCTTGTTTTATACATTCTCAATTGTACCCTCTCTAGAAATTTCATTTTCTTTCATTTTCCTAGGAGGCCTACCAAAAATCAACTGGAAATTTCATTTTGAAGGTTATATGACTTAGGCACATAGATGCAATAACCAAAGTACAAATATCCATTGTCCATCCAAAAATTTTCCTCGCTTCACCCACTTCAAGATATTCAAAGTTATGGGATCCTTCTATAATACCTCTTTTATCTCTCTTATGATATATATATGATCCCTATATTATTTTTAATATATATCGATGCTTTTAGAGTGGAAAAATTGGAGCAATGAGCATGCACAATTATATTTATCGGTGGGTCTTGGTTTGGAGAATTGGGGTCTAAAACCTTTTGGAGACATTTTGAGGCCCTAAATTAAGTTTATGCCAAACCCATAGGCACTATTCTATATTCATAGACCTTTATTATGATGAAATATGTTAAAAACATGTTGTCCTTGATGGAGAAGGTGAATAAAATGATGGAAAATGCATAGGTGGTTGCAAGAAGAATGCTAAAGGTGCAAATAATTTGGAGCCATTTATGATATAACAAATCATCTTGAGTATGGTTGGAAATTGCTTAGATGGATAGAGCTTTGAAAGAGGTTTCCAATGTTATATGGAAGTATTCAAATGACCTCCTGGATAATAAGTTATTGCCACTCAAATATCAGGATCCCCAAAGTCAAAGGTTGTGCAACTAACCTTGGTGTTAAATCCAAAATGGTGAAAGTTTTGGTGTTTTTTCAAAGTCAATGGAATGAATGGTAGAGTGGAACAGTGTTAAAACTTGTTCAATTCTCATTTCAGATGAGTCGCCATGTATCCTCACCAACTCATAGGAGAAACTATGTAGGGCCATGTTAGCCCAAAGTTTAATGCAGAGGGGGATTCCGCAATGGGTGGTATTATCCAAGCAACCAAATAGGATATTGAAAAGCTATATTAAAGTGAGACCTCCTCCACCTTTACCACCAAATGACACTTGTGGGTTCTACGTTAAACCATTGGTGGTAAATGGTTTCACAAAAAGAGGCACAACAAAGTAATGTTAGTTTACAAGAACTGAGTTTTGTCAAGGTTTCCATCCCATAATAGAGATCTCAGAAGAAACCTCTCATAGATTTCTCCGAGAGAGACACCTTGGGTTATCACCAATAATTGTAGAGGCAAGTAACAAAAATAAGGGCATGAGGCTGACGTGGAACCAGATAGGTCGCAAGATGACGTGACAACATGACATGCTTGTATTTTTTGATAGTGATGATGTGGAGACACAGGTGGATGATGATGTCAGTAGTGATGTGGCCCAATCATAACGTGACACATAACATCCAGATTTAACATTTTCGGGTGACCAAGTGGGTCAAAAATGGGTGACACATGGCACCACTCAATGAGTGACACATGGAATCCTTGGAGAGGTGGAAGACAACTAGAAGAGATAGGACACATCACTCCCAAATAAATAGTTCTTAGAAGAAATCATCTTAGGAGTTACAAAAGCACACACAAGTAGTAAACTCTGAGAAGTTAGTTTTGGGACACAGTATTTCTAAGGTGGCATTTCCAAAGAAATATGATTGGTCTATATGATAGGAAGGTGGTCCTTAAGGACATGTCATCTCAGAGGAAACTCGCCCCAAAATGGCCCTTCTTAGAAGAAACGATCTTTGAAGTTTTATCAAGAGTCTCCAATAGAATTTTCTAAGAAGACAAAAGTTGAGAGACGTGAAGTTGATGGCAGGTGACACAAAATTTCCCTTACAAAAGGATGTGGTAGATAGGTTATCCCAGTATTTTTTTTATTGGTCATATGAGAAGCATGGTGGACCCCTAAGGAAACCAATATCGAAAGAAACCTTGTTGGCGATAATCCAGGGTGTGTTACCGATATTTTTACAAGAGATTTTTCGGTGAGATGTAAAGGCTGAGAGATAATGTTAGAGCTAACACCTAGTTCTGTGCGGGTGTTGTGACCATGGGCATGGAATATCTGTAGTTTTGGTTAATCACATTGAGGCTTAGTGAAAAGAACTGTAATGTTCCAAAATTTTCATGCAGATAATTGGAACATCAATTTTTGCTAATTTCACCTAGGAGGAGAATAAATGGGTAAGGAGGCCCATGCATAGTGATATTATCAATAAAATCCATCATAGTATGAAAGGGGATCATCATTGGATCTGGTTTTCACACCCTCATGTGTGAAAAGGGTTATTTTCAAATGGACAAGGTCAAGTTTGACCAAGTCAACAGCGCTGCCATAGGAGGAGTGGCTTACTTAGGAAGCCAACATAGTGTGAATGAGGAAGAGGATATTTGGTGGAGGAAACCCTAATAGATGGGGCCCATGGAGAAATATCTTTCACTATTTTAAAAGGAGGACAAGGCAACCATTGTTTCTCATGCTTGTGTTATTCATCTCATTCTCTATTCAGACAATTGTGCATCCTTGGCTGTTTAGCAAGAGTTGCTAGGGGAATTCCTATTTAGGATTCCTTCTCCTTCTTGAGATGTCTCTTGAGGGATTTTTCTTCATTTTCCTCACATCCAAGCTTGAGGCCAAGCATCTTCCATTAAGACAACGTTATTTCTACAGCAAAATAATACTGTGTTGCTGGGTGTTGCAGTGAGGGTTCACTACACCACCTCCATCAGCTATATTTTAGAGGAGGAAACTCTCTTATCTTTGGGAGATCATATTGGAGCCATCCCAGAGCTTATTGCAAACTTTGGCATCAAGGCCAACTCATTCCCTAGCCCTACAACATAGTTTCATCCAATGAATGCATTATTTTAGTGGAGCATTTGCAGTGGGGCTTTGCAGATATCTTTGGAGGGTGAGATCTTAGGTGAGGGGATCAACCTTTCATCCTAGAGATCCATTGGAGGAGATATTTTCATTGGTTGAAAAGTCTTCATTCTTCTCCATCCAATTCTATTTCTGAGTTGCAGCTGCTGCCTAACAACTCTGACATTTCTGTAGATTTTCCATTTGTACATGTATTGCAACCAATCCTTCTAAGGATTGTGTATTATTGTTGTATTAGTGTTTTCAGGGGTTGAGAGCTTTCTCCCCCTCATTTATTTGAGCTGATATTGACATATCATCATACTCTCATTTTTTATTATGCAGTATCTCCTATAAACTGTGTTATTTTAGCCAGGGCTCTCTTTTATATAGAAGTATTCCTATTTGTCATGTATATGTCACATTGAGGCTTCCATTGCCTAGCTGGAGTGATTGATTCCTCCATGCATTGTATAAATTTTCTGCTATATCATATATTTGTTGGCTATACTTCTCTTCATGTGTTTACAGCTATAGAATAACGTCGTATTTCCATTTCTTGCTCAAGAATTGTTGCAGTCCCTCAACGGGCACCTTTTGAGGACATCTAAGTGTGGTAGATCTGTTTAACCACCTTAGAAGGATTTATTTGGAACCATCTCTTGGATTTAACTCTTAGATATATTGATCTAAGGGATCTAGGTCCTGGTTTCAATTCCTGTAGCAGCCATTACTAGAAAATGCGTTTTCCAGTCATGCCTTGCTAGCTGTCCTGATTTGGGAATATTACAGTGGTATCAAAGCTTCTTTCTTGGCTCAGCCTGTGAGTATAAGCCCAAGAAGATCAAAAGATTGAAGAGGATGGTATTTATCTCATCATATTTCAGATCCATGAAGAACTCCCCAAGGAGGATAAGCAGAAAGAAGAGGAAGAACCCTGCACTTCCTATTCTCATCAAGGAGACAAAGAAATAAGCAGGAAAAAGACTCCACCTTTTGGAGAAGAAAAAGGGGATAAGCTTACAAAGATTCTTCATAAATCTGTACATATGATTCATGAATAGTTCAAGGAGATCTAGAGGGATATGTGTAAAGAATCTCCAAGAGGGTTTGTACCAAAGGAAAACTCTAGATTTGCACATAAGGAGTGTGAGCAAGCATCTACACACCATCTTGTACAGCACAGTCACATGCCCAGAATTACCGGAAGAGAGATGGAAAGAGAAGAGGAGGTTGCTAGGAGGTAGACCCTTAATTATTTCTTGAAGGAGTATGAGTCTCGAGCTCAGAAATTCAGAGATCATCTCAGTTTTTCAGAGTTTTGCAAGATGAAGGTGAAGGAAAAAGAGCAGCAGGATATATTTCATCTATCTACCTTTGAGGGTTCACCTACATGTTTAGCCAAAGCTTGGGTGGAGAAGTTATAGACCTTCTTGCAGTAGCACCAAATACTGAAGGATGCATCCATCACAGTTGCAGCACTGCATTTGAGAGGTAAGGCTTATGCCTGGTGGATCTTTGAATCCTTTTCTTTAAGAAATGTAAACTTTACATCTTATGCAAATTTCACTAAGGCCTTAGTGAAAAGATTTGATAGAGGGATTCATGAGACACAAATGGAGGGGCTAAATGAAAAATCTCAAACAAAACCTTTGCATGAAAACACAATGCTATTTCAGAGAACCATGAGGGAGGTTGAAAACCTACACCATACTTTGCTGGAGGAGAAACTTTCTTCTCACACTTTTGAGCAAAAAGGCATGGGGGTCTCTTTTCCAAAGAGGGATCAAATAATTGGGAGGTTTCCCACTCATTTTGTAGATATTTAGGGAAAAAACGCTATTAGATATGGAGTCGATCTAGAAACTCATGCAGATGGAGGAGGAGCTCTTGCTCCAAATAGAGGGATGCTTGCATCTTTGCAAGGAAGTCCCCAGGATCTCGTATGGGGAGATCAAGGCACAACTCATGTTCTACCTATGCCAATGTTGAGGAGGTGTGAGAGCATGGAGACACAAGGAGGGAGTAAGGAAAAGACCCAACATCATGAGATGAGGAGTACACATCCCTTTTCATTCATGGAGGTTGATGCACCTAAGAAGGTCATTGGATTGTGGAGTGGAAGAATAGAGAGCTTTCTCCATTCATCTATTCATTCATCTCTTGATGATGATGTCTCATTGCATGGAGTAATTTGGCTGGGGAGACCACTGGATCATCAGAGGAGGATGGATGCTTCACATATTGAGGCACCAATCATTGATTTTAGGAGGGTGGAAACCTAGAGAGAGCTTGATACAATGATGGGAGTCTGGGGTAGACTCAAGGAGAGAGAGAGCATTCTATCAACATCATTAGTACCCACTTCCCTTTCAGATTATGCTCTGTGGCAGAAGCAACAGGGGAAGGACAAAAACCTTCCAGCTTGCATATTTGGCATAGGAGATGTCAAAGAGGAAGATGACCATATGACAAATTCTCTTCAGGAGAGATCAACAACGCTGTCACTATGGAGGATAGATCCATGTTGGAACTCCCAGATGTTGGTGGAGTATTCCAAGGATATTTTTACTTGCATTATCTTGGATGGCCAGTTGCATGAGGAAGGATACTCAATCAGAGATGAGGTCATATACTATCATGGTAGGATCTTCTTTCCGAGAGCTTCCTAGCTCAAGGAGAAGTTACTTCAAGCAACACATATGGATTTCATTTTCAGCCACACACATTCTATGAGAGCATGCCACACCATCATGGAGGGGTATTTTTTGGATGGGCTTTGAGGAGGAGATGTATCAACATATGAGGAGATGCATGGAATGCATATAGATGGAGGAGTTAGCACATCCACCTCTATTCTCTTTGAGGATGAGAGGGGATTCATTTATGAGCCACCCCATTTGTATGAGCAGAGAGTATGGTAAGGGTACTCATTGTTGTTTCCATGAGAATTTATATGATGTCTGTATATGTCCCTTAACCATACATGTGCAGGATGATGCTCCAAGGAGGAGCATTCTTTTTTCTAGACCACATGGTTTAGATGAGGCCATAAGCATGATTGATGGCCATTCCCTAGGAGGACTTGGGGAAGATAGATATTATGGAGGACATGCTCATTGTACACCTTACATTCTTCACTTCCTCCATACTTATGAGGAGATTGGAGCAGTAGGCAAGTGGTTGAGAAGCCACTCATTTTATCAGTCTCTATTGCAGTTGAGGGTCAAGCTGCGTTGGTTGAACTTGAGGGACCATTTTCCTTCACCTTTGTTACATATGGCAGCAAGTATGATTCTCATTTTTTCTCCCTATGGCTCTATTATTTCCATTTTTATGAGGAGAATGTTTGGGAGAGAGACACATGGGATGGATGTGTCCTTTGAGGGAGGAATTTCTCACACTATTTGCACTACATGTTCTAAGGGGAGCATGGGTTATGATATGGTCACCTTGATAGCACATTTGTCTCTTTATGAGGTGAGCCATATGATGGAGGAGATGCCATATGATGATGACTTCCAACTCATCATATATGGAGATACTTGGGCCAGCTTGACTTGCAGCATTGGGGGAGAGATCTTTGCGGGTCTAGTCCTCATTTTTCCACTTGAGGGAAAACTTATTGCAGCCCATATACATCCAACACTCTACACTTATCATAAGTGGAGAGATGGACAACGTGGGGTAGGCTACATTGCTTACCATGTGCAAATTTTAATCCCACCTACTTTTTCGGAGCCAAAGGTGGATGACAGCTTTCAGGAGTTGCCTAGTTGGAAGGTGACTCATTTTGCATGGCTCATATCTTGGAGATGGAGGATCCATATGGGAAAAATAGTTCCCATTTTGTTTTAGATCCCATTCTTCAAGGGGACCTCTAGACATCACTTTTCTATCCTCTTGAGTATTTGACCTTTACATGATGATGGCTTGATAGCTAACTTACATGCTGAGGAGGGGCATTGTGGAGACGTGATTGATGAGACACAATCACTTCACTTGGAGAAGATCATGATACAGGGATGCTACAAGGAGAGGAGAAAATAATTCAATCTATCCTTGCACTTGCTTGAGGACAAGCAATCTTTGAGAGGGGAGGAATGTAATGTTCCAAAATTTTCATGCAGATAATTGGAACATTAATTTTTGCTAATTTCACATAGGAGGAAAATAAATGGGTAAGGAGGCCAATGCATAGTGATATTATCAATAAAATCCCTCATAGTATGAAAGGGGATCATCATTGGAGCTGGTTTTCACACCCTCATGTGTGAAAAGGGTTATTTTCAAATGGACAAGGTCAAGTTTGACCAAGTCAACAACGCTGTCATAGGAGGGGTGACTTACTTAGGAAGCCAAAGCAGTGTGAATGAGGAAGAGGATATTTGGTGGAGAAAACCCTAACAGATGAGGCCCATGGAGAAAGAGCTTTCACTAGTTTAAAAGGAGGACAAGGCAACCATTGTTTCTCATGCTTGTATTATTCATCTCATTCTCTATTCAGATAATTGTGCATCCTTGGCTGTTTATCAAGAGTTTCTGAGGGAATTCCTATTTAGGATTCCTTCTCCTTCTTGAGAGGTCTCTTGAGGGATTGTTCTTCATTTTCCTCACATCCAGGCTTGAGGCCAAGCATCCTCCATCAAGACAACATTATTTATGCAGCAGAATAATACTGTGTTGCTGGGTGTTGCAGTGAGGGTTCACTACACCACCTCCATCAACTATCTTTCAGAGGAGGAAACTCTCTTCTCTTTGGGAGATCATATTGGAGGCATATCGAAGCTTATTGCAGAATTTGGCATCAAGGCCAACTCATTCCCTAGCCCTACAGTGCAATTTCATCTAGTGACTGCGTTATTTTAGTGGAGCATTTGCAGTGGGGCTTTGCAGATATCTTTGGAGGGTGAGATCTTAGGTGACAGGATCAACCTTTCATCCTAGAGATCCATTGGAGGAGATCTTGTCATTGGTTGAAGAATATTTAGTCTTCTCCATCCAGTTCTATTTATGAGTTGCAGTTGCTGCCCCGCAACTCCGACATTTCTGCAGATTTTCCATTTGTACATGTATTGCAGCCAATCCTTCTAAGGATTGTGTATTATTGTTGTATTAGTGTTTTCACGGGTTGAGAGCTTGCTCCCCCTCATTTATTTGAGCTGATATTGTCATATCATCATACTCTCATTTTGTATTATGCAGTATCTCCTATAAACTGCGTTATTTTAGCCAGGGCTCTCTTTTATATAGCAGTATTCTTATTTGTCATGTATATGTCACATTGAGGCTTCCATTTCCTAGATGGAGTGATTGACTCCTCCACACATTGTATACATTTTTTTCTATATTATATATTTGTTGGCTATACATCTTTTCATGTTTTTACAGCTATAGAATAACATTGTCTTTCCATTTCTTGCTCAAGTATTGTTGCAGTCCCTCAACGAGCACCGTTTGAGGACATCTAAGTGTGGTATATCTGTTTAACCACCTTAGAAGGATTTCTTTAAAGCCATCTCTTGGATTTCATTCTTAGATATATTTATCTAAGGGATCCAGTTCCTGGTTTCAATTCCTGTAGCAGCCATTACTGGAAAATGCGTTTTCCATTCGTGCCTTGCTAGCTGTCCCAATTTGGGAATATTACAAGGACCTAGTGGAATGTTATATGAGGTGGTTTTATGAAAAGAGTGCTTGGGCCAGCATGTACTATTTTGTTTATTCCCTTGTTTACCAGATGCATTATTCTTTGTACTTTGTCTCAGTGGGCATAGGTATGCCTCCCCTACCGCCTATAGCACAAGTACTCGCTCATAAAAGAGACTTGTCACACCTGTAAGTCTTGCCTCCTCAGGGTCTAGTCCTCTCAGCACTTTAGTCTACCTTATATTTCTCTCTTTGACTTCCCCTTCGGTGTCTAGTGATTGAGTTCTTACAACGTACTTAGGTCATACGATTAGCTCCTAACACTTGCACGCTAGGGGGAAATCTGTTACACCATTTTTTTTTCATCTAACCTATTATTATTAGATGGACCCAAGTACACCATGCAAGACCAATTTTACCCTAAGTAAAATTGCTTTCACTATGAAAATAACTTAGTAAACCACCTTTATTAAGTTTTTTAAGGTCTAAAGAGGAAACCCCATGAGGAAATATTAAATAAATCTACATTTGTTTGATTTTCCTCAAGGAATAATTAGTTAAACAAGAATTTAATTAATATTCCTGGTTATATTTAACCCAAAACAAGGAAATTAATTAGATAAATCATTATTTATCTTATTATTTTCTAAAGAATAATTATTTAAACCTTATTTAAATAATATTCTTTGTTAAATATGACTAAATCACCCATAAATAATTAAATAAATTATTATTTATTTGATTATTACTCAACCACATCCTTAAAATGATAAATAAATCATTTATTTATTTATTATTTACAAATAAAGGGATTTGACCCAAGTCAAATTCTTTTTCCTTCCAACAAATATAATAAAATATTCCATAAAAGTTGGATCTTGATTTGGTTAATAATATTTTAATTATGCACCAATATCTAGACTAACTCAATATTTTGTTATAAATAGAAGGGTTTTCCCATTCATTTACCATCTTTTGTTGCCTAAAGATCACTCTGGATCTATACTTTTGGTCTGAATTTGATCCACCATCATAGTCATATTTTGCTACCATTTTTGTCTGGGTTTTCTACACCATCAAGAGAGAGGAATTTTAGATTTGAAGTGCTGAGGACTTACAAGAACCCATCCCATTGAGGAGAACTAGTAGTACCCTTCTGTGTTTTCCTCCCAGGTGTCATTAATACAAAATTAATTCAACATATTCTTGTCTTGTCTATTGGATGCATGGAGTAAATCTTGTTTTTTCTACTACTTAATGTATTTTGATGCATAGATCTAGATTTTTGTAGCATTTATCTTGATCACCTAACTGAAAATCTGAGGATATTAGCAACCATATTTACTGTTAGGGTTGTTTTTTATGCACAACTAAAGTGGTATTTTTTCGTATGCTTGGAATTAAGATTCATACTAACACAAAGCATTGTGCTTTTTCCAAACTTAACGAATCTTCCTTTCTTCCTTGACATGGCTGCAAAGGCTTGATTCCCTTCACTTGATCCTGTAACATCTTTGGCTTTCAATCTTGTTTCCTCTATTTTACATAGAGACCCTAAATTGTGGAATGGTGTGGCTTCTATCTTCCCATATAATATTGAAGTGAAGTTTCCCCATTCTTCTCATAGAGCATTTAGCACCCTTGTAGTCTTCTCCTAGTTCCTGCAATTGATCAAAGAGATTTCATCTCTTGCAGTACTCACAGAGAATAGCTCCACCAATTTCTTATGTACTTATTTTGATGAGTTCAGATTTGGTACACTTGAGATGATAGAGTCTTTTATGGATTCTTTAAGAATATTTTGGGATCTTATATCTCCCTTCATGAATTTGGTATGACTTCATTGTCCTTGTCTTCTATGGAAAGTTTGAAACCTCAAACAATTTGTTTCTTTCTTTGCAAAGGAGACATTTTAATAGATTCATATAAAGTCATAGATATACTTACTTGAGTAGATGTTTTTCTTCTTCTATCAGCTTACTTTGAAGATGGTTGGAGCTTCCTTTGAATATTGATTGGTGAGGATGTTCCACTGCTTCCTTGAAAGATAAAATATGATAGGTAACTTGCCTTGAGGCTTTTGATGGCAATACTTTGAGATAACAATGATTTGCTGGCACATGTAAGATGGTTCTATAATATTGTCTTATTTCTTTCACTGTGGAAGATTGGCCTTTCTTCTAATAAAATCCTGGCTTTGATGCCATTCATGAAATCTGATCCTTGAGTGTCTCTATGTCCTTTCTAGCACCTTAGCTCCGATACCATGTTGATAATTTGGAGGGATGTAGGTTAATACAAATTCTCTTCTTGATAATTGCTTGTGACCTTACTTGTAATACTTATGTCTTCTTCTTATTTTAGTTTAGTTAATATTCATCAATTCAATTATCAAAATGCACGAGACACAAAATTTAGGCTCCTAGAGCCAGGGCAAAATCTCTCCCTCTTGGAGAGGAAAACTCACAAAATAATTCTTCTTATAGATATTAAAATGACAAGTACCATGACCCAGAATTAGACCCTTAACTTGTGAATGCTTCCAAGACCTTGTTGCTTCTTCTTTGACGATCTTCCATATTGATATTTCTTTCTCTGCACGAATTTGTACTGTCGTTTCTTTGATTAACTGTGAGAGGGAAGGTAAATCCTAGATTTACCTTCCTCTCTTTTCTTGTCCGGTAGCAACCCTTAATTATCCACTTAAGATATTAACATTGCAAATCATTGTTCCATCTCAGTTTTTACATAGAGAAATTCACCTTTCAAATCCGTGTTGTGTTCATGACAGTTTGAACTTCATTGCACATGTTAACATCTTAGATTATTCTTGTACTGAAAAACCCTGCAATTGACTTTAGAAACTTCATATTTCTTCATATGTATATTTAACTCTCTATATTATATAATGACCACTGAATATTTTTTTCCATGTTGTATGTTAGGTAATATCCACACTGTATATCTGAAAAGAGCCGCATTTCTATTACTGATATTTTCCCGAAAAATCTTCTCTGTTGAACATATCCGCATTTCATTACATGCATTGAACACATTTCTTATTACAGAGATATGCACTGTATTATCTATCTATCTATCTATCTATCTATCTATCTATCTATCTATCTATCTATCTATATATATATATATATATATGTATATATTATCTGCTCTTCTACAGATAAAATCCGCAATTTTGGATTTTTCAAATGAATCGCAGGTCTTGGTATTTATAGTGGTATGTTCTTCTATTTTAGGCCGATCATTCACCTTCATGAAAGCCAACTTTAACTTCTGTTCATAGGCTGAAATTGAGAACTTTTATTCCAGCGTTGAGAGTGTAGCTTTGATCCTGGTTTATGAGCCATTTCTTCATGATATCATTACAAGTTCTTGGAGCATAATTTCTAAATTTGACATAACACTTAATTATACTTGTATGCTTAGAATACTCAAACGTTGTAGACATCAAGAAGAAGTCTATCTAAATAATAAAAATCTTGTTCATGAAACCCATGAAGCAAGTACACCAAAAATAAATTTTGACATATTTCTTACATATATACATAATTACATAGTCAACATGAAGAACGACCTAGTTACACTTTTCAACACACGCCTTGCCGGTAAAGGTAAGATGGTGAAGGGGGGTCGAAGAAGCTTATTGATCGTTGATATGATGGAGTAAGGATCTAGCGGCTGGGAGGAGCTTGAGATTTAACCACAAGAAACAAAAAATTATGTCATTTTCAAACCTTTATCTCATGAGTAGATAAATTTGGATAAAATTCATAATGCCTCCAAAATTTGGATAGAGACATAATGAAATCAAACATAGGCTTATTAGCACATGTTTTATAATATTTCTCAAACTTTTGATAAAATGCACTTTCAACCGTTTTTTTGGAACAATTTGAAAATGAAACAAGTTTTGAAATAAGACTACGTTTCTTACTTTATTCTCTGAACTGTTCTTACTCCCTTTAAAAGATTGATTTGAGGAAAATGAAGCCTTGTTTGCCCTCAATGGTGAAATTTTTGGACTTTTCAGTGGAAAAGCAAGGAGACCTAAATACAAACTTAGTTGGAGATGGAATGAATGACCTAAGACTCTAAATGACAATGCGTTACATGACCTCTAAGATGATGATGGCCATGGATGGAATGAAGGGAGAAGCATTTCTGACCTAGATCATGTAGTGACCAAAATTTATTTGAAAACTTGTTTGAAAAGACAAAAATTTTGGCCTAGGACTACTAGCAAATAAACTGAAAGAGCTTGCTTGATCACTCGACATATTGACACTAATAGAATCTTTGAATCTTGGCCTTATCCTCCTTGAGGTAAGGAACATACCTCAATAACTACAAGAACCTGCTAGTGTACTCCTTATATGTCATAGACCCCATCTTTAGCTCATAGAATTATTTTTTCCTGTTATCATAGTACATCTCCGATAGATACTTATTCCTGAATAGTCTCTCGAATTTGCTCCAAGTTAACTCCTCCTAACAAATATCTCTGACATTCTTTACATATTCCCACCAGATATCTACTTTACCTTTAAGACTAAATGTAGCTATTTTGGCCTTCATGTTTTATGAATTATCATGTAACTTGAAGAACTTATTCATTCCAAGAAACCATGCTTTTGCATCCTATGATTTCCTCATTTCCACATAAAATGTAGGTGGATTTTCTTTCCCAAACTCATTCGACATATATCCCCTATCAATCCTCCTATAAGGATGATAGTGATGATGCCACGATACCTGTCAGAACCAACGCTAGAATAAAACATGTGTTCATCACCTCTCCTATATGGAGTATCCAAGAACCTGCCATCCATGATCATGTTGTCTCTATCTCACTTGTGCCTGCTATGGGATCTACTACCATAGGCCCAATTATTCCTATCCTCCTATTCATAGGTGATCCGAAGTGGCCCTTATATCTCCAATTTTGACAAAATTTTAAGAATTACTGCATTGAATTCTGCTTCTTTCTCTTGTTCCTGCATGATTCTATCATTGTATTCTTTTCAACTCTGTATTTCTTCCTTCAAAATCCTCAATGTGTCTGCTAAGTCAGAAGAGTTCACAACACCACATTGCTCATCTAATTCATAGGGATATTCTTTGTAGTCTACCATCTTGCCAGTCATATTGATCTCTTCTTCATGCAAGGTATATTATGTCAGATAAACAAAATCATAAGCAAACTATCGTACCTTAGTATATTTTGGGGAGGATATCTCGTCTACAAGACCGACCATATTAGAAAAATAAATATCTGTATAAACATAATCATATCAACATATAAGCATACTTTCAACCATTATCTAGTTATCAATGCATGACTATGCTGACCACATACCATGACTTCATGCACAAATACCATCATCTATTCAATGTACGCACAACAAGATATAGACTAACCAATGCATTGCCGACATACACTCACAACATATACATTCAACAGATACACCATCAAATTTCATATGGTGACACCACTGTAATCATGAACAATTCCATGCATACAAAACAAACACATATACCATAAGCACAATGACCTATACGCAACCGAAATGTACATATGACAACACATTAATCCAAAGGGAACATAAACCATACATCACCCAAGGAGAACATAACCATGCTCTGATATCAATCTATAATACCCTCCTCCCACATCTACCCAAGTGACTAGAAAACCAAGGTAAACATGTGACAAAGAGTTACTATGATATGATTCAACTCCCTATGTAATAGTTAAGGAAGTGGAACCAATGTAACACACACAACATGAACTTATACACATGCAACAAAACCCCCAGGAGCCATCTTACCCATCCAGGTGACCATCCTCTGACACAAACTGAAATTTCCTTTGTTAAGGCCTAATCGCTCCCTTGAAATGGGAATGCATGCGATTAGGACCCTCCAGTTTCTCCCACAACAAGAAATCCATGTGACTGGGGACTTTTTTGGGTTTTTCTGTTCTAGCGACTCCGAATTATGTACCACTTTTTCAGGGCCAAGACTCAGGCCACTGCCCAAAATTCCATGAAACTACCAAAAATGAAAATTAACATGGAAACAATGATGCAAATGCAAATACTTGAATAAGGACTTGACTGGACCCCTACTAGCCATGACAGACATTTCATCAAACATTTCACAAATATGCATTGAACTACAAGTTTAAACAACATATCTGAATGTAGGTGTCTCACACTTACCTGAGAATCACTAAGAAGCATTGATATCTCATCCAAATACTTGCATTACCATATATTAAGCCATGCATTCATTGTACATTCAATGATTAACCAAAACATGAAGAAAGGCATACATTATCACTGCCATAAAACTCAGTCATAACCAACATATAACCAATAGAAATATCAAGGATATAACAACCATATAAACCACATATAAACACATATATTTACCCATAAAAATACCAAGAGGAAAGAGCTCTCATTGATGATTGCATAGGCCGACCAGGTATGGGTCTTCCACGAATCACCCTAACATAGAATAGGTTGAACCAAATATTTCTTTCAGTAAGTCACCCCCGTGCCATATTCCAAGCATGAATGTGGGATCTCATAAAAAAAATCAATAAAAAAAACAAGGGATTCTAGAGTCCAAACCACCTTAACCCTCAACCAATGATTCCACCTCACAACCGGACATCACTAACCGTCACCATATTAGTCTCTACCCAAGTTATCCAGGGCTCTAGAGAGTTTTTTCCAACCAAGGCTTCCAGTACTATTACTAAACCCATAACTTTCATCGGGTTTCCAGAGATTTTATCCAACTAGGGATTCCATGACTGGTAAATCAACCCACCAAAGGCTTCCAGAGCATTTTTCCAACCAAGTCTTCTAGGAAAATTAACTCAACCCATGTTGTTACAGGGCTTCCAGAGCGGTTTTTTAATCAAGGATTCCAGGAACTAATAACTCAACCCACAACCAAAGGTACATGAAAGCCAACCAGAAAACAGCATTAAAACCCACAACATCATGGCTATCAAGGAAATGGAAAGGATAGGAAAAACCACTATCAATCCAGGAAATCCTCCATGCCAATGAAATATCATAAACAAATAAACACATGCATATGTCATGCATGCCAAAACTAGTGAGGAAACCATACATGAGGATCAGTACTTGCAAGAAAAACATGTTGTAGTTGCTGATCCCAATGTCCTCTTGCACTTTATTTCTTGATCCAAATCCCAAGTATGCCACACTCCTCTAAGAGTGCTCCAAGAAAAATCTAAGTGTCCAAGGGTATGACAGAGAGATAGAGAGAGAGAGAATATAATTAGAGCTCTAAAAATGAAAAAACAAAAGTCTGTGAACTGATCGTCATAATCCTTTTTATTAATGAGGCCTCTAATTTCTTCAATTTTCCATTATTTTCCTTCATTTTCCTCCTCACATGAAACCTATGACCTTTTTTCACCTTCCTTTTCTCCTAATTTCCATTATTTTCATAAATAAATGCCAATAAATACCACCTTACCTTTCCAAATCCTTGGCCATTTCCTTTTATAATTTCCATAGATATAGTAAACCATATGTTAGGTGAATTTGACTTGGGGATAGAGTTAAAGCTGACCAGGTTAAAAACTGATGGTTTTGGGGCACATGGTATTGTGTACCCATGGTTTTATGTTAGTGGTATTACATGTAATGGAGTCTATAAAAGGGTGGGAGGACTTCATTGTAAGGTAGGATAGGGAGGTGAGCGATGAAGGCTCACATGGCCGGTTTGGCTAGGGTTTTGGCCAAGACTAATGAAATTTCATTAGGGTGGATTTTCCCTGGAGTTGGATTTTTTCCTGGTTAAATATTGTGTGTTTATGTTTTATTATTGTTGTTGATTGATTTATGTTTCTCCGAGTAAATAAGTAAATGTTATGTGGTAAATTTTTATTCATTTGGTATCAGAGCCAAGTGTTGGCTTCAAAGGGATTCTTTTGTTTCCAAGGGTTTTATTGGACTGTGAATGGAGATATGATTTGTTGCACTAATGCATGTCTGGATCTGGAACGTAAGGGTTTCAAGGCTATGGCCATATAAAATCGATGAAGCGATCGCATCACTGTTGGATGTGATAAGCGGCTTTGCTGTTGGGAAAACATAATGGCAACCTTGAAAAGAGAATGGTGACCTTGAAAGCATTGTAGCAGCAAGGGAAATGGGTCATGAAGCTAGGCAATGGTTCTCTCTAACAAAACTAGGTGGCAGAGAACTTCTAGTTTGGCATGGATCAAATCGATTCAGTCAAGAGAAGTGGCATGGTGTTCTTGGGAAAGTGACAACATTCAATTGTTGTTATACCTAGATTAAGAGATCTCAGACTCGCCCAGGCCGAGATCGTGGCAGAAAAATGTAAAGAATTCGAATCCATTTTCATGAGAGAGCTTGAAAAGTTCCAGAGCACCTATGCTGAGCTCTCTGCGATAAGAAAATGTATTTTCAAGGAGACCAGTGTGCCAGAGGCCATACTGAGATTTGAATATTCAAATAAGGTAGTGAATCCACTCATGGTGAGATCCAGAGAGAGAATAACTTCCAAACACTGATCACCTACAACAACAAAGATCATGGTCTCAGGGACGAGTTAAGAGTAGCTTCAAGCATGGAAGGGACACCAAAGGTGGAATCTCCTTCGGCGGGGCGTCTGGTGATCAGCAGTCATGACGTCATCTTTGTAGAGGAAGAAAGAGAATCCAAGGAGTGGATTGTGCAAGTGAAATTGAAGATATTGAGTATAATGGCTCAATGGTGTTGGTGGTCATAGTAAAAAATACACTTCATCGCAGTTGGTTTGATGCCACAAAGGGGAGGCATGTCGAAATATGAGAGTATGAGATGGAAAATAAATTCATCGTAATCATAGTTGATGGCAAGGATCGAAGGTGCTAGAGAAGCCAATTAAGCCTACCGTGAATTGGGGTTTATTAATATTTTCACAGGTTGATGTTTGTATGCAAAAGTGAGTGCATTGGTGCAAGAACTTCGAATAAGTGTTCCATAATGCAATATTCATATCAAGGAATGTGCATGGTTAGGTTTATGTGTTTTTCATACATTTTTCTCTGAAAACCTCAAGGATGAGCAGAGCATTAGGCTTCGAATAAGAGAGGCTGTGCTAGAAAAGAAAAAATGAAACAAAAAACAATTATTGTAATGGAGTCAAATTTTATTGCATGTAAATGGGCATACTTCTGTAAGACATGGTATGGCATGCATACCCCTAGATAATCAATGGTAAAGTCTAGGTTAGACCTAGGTGATAAAGGGGATGTCAAGTTAACAACTACCTTGGGTAAAAACTCTAAGGGTGGAAAGGGCTAGAGTGAGCAGGGTTGTCTCACTTTGCAGTTTTGGCTAGATTTAGTCAAGAAACCCCAAGTCAAGTTTAAGGGGGGAATGTTGGGTAAATTTGACTTGGTGATAGAGTCAAAGTTGATCAGGTTAAACAATGATGGTTTTGGGGCACATGGTATTGTGTACCCATGGTTCTATGTTAGTGGTATTACATGTAATGGAGTCTATAAAAGGTTGGGAGGACTTCATTGTAAGGTAGTCTAGGGAGGTGAGCGATGAAGGCTCACATGGCCGAATTGGCCAAGGTTTTGGCCAAGGCTAATGAAATTTCATTAGGGTGGGTTTTGTGTGTTTATGTTTTATTATTGTTGCTGATTGATCTTAGCCATTTAATTTTCCAATTTCCATAGCTATAATAAACCATATGAGTACACACATTATGATGTTTTTCCCAATATTTAGCTTGGAATATGTGTCCCATGTCCAAGGTATTATCTTACCTTTATTAAATTTTACATGGTTTTTGACGAGGGTAGTTACAACAAGTCTATACAATCTTCCAGCACAAATCCCAATAACCCTAGCATCATCTATACTACAGCCCTTTGACGACACAAGTATTTTTCCATCCACAAAAGCATCCCTACCTCCCTTATCTTCTAAAGAATAAAAAAGACAAGATTCTTTTTCAAAGATGGTACATAAAGGACATTACTGAGATATACATGGTTACTAGATTCCATATCTATGGATGAATTTCTAATTCCTTTGACTGCATAGTTGTTATTGTCTCCCAAGTAAACCCTTTGAGACCAATTCTTCATTGTCATACTTGAAATATTCCCACGCTCTCTGGTCATATGTCTTGATGCTCCACTATCTACCAACCACAAATCATCATCATCTGCAAAGGAACTTGTCAAAGTGGAATAGTAGAAGAATTTTTTTTCACATTTGGGCTTCTTCGACTTTTCATCTTCTTGAATTGTTGATGTGGAAGCATGTTGTTTCCTTTTCTTTTATTGTTATCCATAATAGGACAATATCTCTTGAAATTTCCATATTATTTGCAGCCATAATATTTTAACTTTGATAGTTATTTCTTCTTCTTAGAGGAAAAATACCCTTTTCTTGAATTCTTATGTTGAGGTCCAAACTTCTTCTTTCCCTAGTTCTTGAAGCGAGATGCAAGGGATTTAACTTATTCATATTGACGATCTCTTGAAATCAATATTGCTTCTTCTTGAAAACATGATGCCCAAAATTTATCAAATTAAGGAGCCTCTTTCCAAATGCTTATACCTACTGCAAATGCATCCCATGATCTAGGAAGACCATTGAGTGTTATAGTTACAAGTTCTTGATCGGAGATAGTTTCTTTAATTGCTGAAATTTTATCTCTTATTTGTGAAATCCTCATGAACTATGAATCCATAGTGTTTTCATTAGTCACCTTTTATTTTGGAGCCCATTCTTCAAACTCATGGATTGACCAACATGCTTGATAGCGTAGATATTTATTAGGGAATAATACATGTTCTTGGAGGTATCATGCTTTGTAATGTAGGGAATGAGATGATCTCTAATGCAGTCCACTATTAGAATCATTACAATAATATCATCCTCCTTGAAATTCTCTTTTCCAGCTACATTGGTTGGTTTAGTAGTATTTTCTGTCACAATATCCAACACTTTATTTTTGGCAAGCATAAAATCTATTATGAATTTCCAAGATCTAAAGTTTGATGCTCCCTCTAGCTTGTTTTCAGATTTCATGAAGGAATTCATAGATGCCAATGTACAAGAAGGTTTTTAATAAAATTATCTCTCTAGGGTTTCTGCACAAGTAATCTCAATGTACCTTCCATTCATCACCAAAGCTTTGATTCCATGTTGAATTTTCTACTGCAATTAGGGTTAGTACAATATTTATGAAATTTTGATAATTAATTTTCATGTAGATCTTCTTTTAAATTATTCCAATATATCATTCAACAAATATAATTTAGAAATTCAACCATAAATAGAGATCACAATGCACATAAGAGAGACATGAACCTGCAAAAATCCACTATGGGGAAAAACCCAACAACATTTTCAATAAATAAATTCTTCTTGTTCAATGAGATACATACCTAGACCTATGGTAAAACTTGGTCTTCTCCTCCAAGTCAAGTCACCCAAATTTGATCTTGCACTTTTTTCTTGATCCTACACTTCCTAAATTTTGGCCCTACAGCAGTTGCCCCATGTAACCCAGAAAATCCCCCCCCCCCCCCCCGCCCCCCCCTTCAACAGTTTCCCTAGGTAACCCATAAAATACCCTCCCCCGACAACAATTTCCATAGAAACCATGAATCCGAGAGAGATATTTTCCTTCACACATGCGAGTTGCTAGAGAGAGATATGAGAGAGAAAATTTGGCCTTATTCTTCATCCTTCTTTTTCCCTCTTGTCCTTCACTCACTTTCCCAGAAACTGCCTTCAGAGAGGAATGAAGATTTCCCAAATGAGGAGCTCAAGTCTCCTTTATATAGTAGTCTGTCTAGGTGAATGGACACATCTCTTATCCAAAGCCAACTTGACTTGGAGGGAAGCTGATTTGTTGCTTTTGGAGCCCAAAAATTTCATTTTAAAAATTCAAATTTACATATTTTAAAAGTCACAATGGCACTTTGACTCAAAATAATTTTTCCTTTGACTCAATAATTTCTAAATATGATTTACAATGATAAATATAATTACATCAAGTGACCAAAAGTACATTATCAAGATCAACCATAGTTACAAATTCAATAGATGTTCACCTTGTTTAGTTTACTACAATCAATGCGTAACCTAAGTGTTCCATCCTTTTTATCACGAATAGAACTAGTGATCCCCAACAAGACACACTTGACCTTATGTATCCCTTGTACAACATATCCTTAAGATGTAGCTTATGGGGTGCTCATTCTAGTTACGAAGAGATCAACTAGTTATGGGGTGCTCATTCTATATGGATCTTTGGATGTTGGAGTTTATCTTGACACTAATTCAATAGAGAAATCCACCTCTCTATCAGGAGGTAACCTAGGTATCTCCTCCGGAAAAGCATCTGAAAAATGTTTTAAAACATGGTATTTCCTCAGAACATCATTTTCATAATTCTTAGAACTATAATTAGCTACAACACTACTATATATTTGCACAACAAATAAAATATATACCTTTCCGTGGCTTCTTGTGAATTTCATATCTAAAATTAATCTCACCAAGGTGGGTTTCAACTTTTCCTGCAATACTATATGCTCTCTAGATTCATCCAAGCATTCGATGGTCTTCTAAAAACAATATACCTTGGTTTAATGCAGTTACAACTAGTCCATACCAAACAATACGTTATATGTCCCTATGTTAGAACATTTATATTATTGATAGTTGGAATCCAATTCAATTCGATTGGGAAATCCTTCACCAAATGCTTAACTCTTCTTTTCATCCCTATGGATAGTTGAACTAGCCAAGACTCATCATGTACTTCTCTCCTTAGTGTGCATCTCTCAACGACAGTGGGACGGATGTAACTAAAGTTTCAACCAAGGTCAATAAACAATGAAATGTTTTAGTCAAAAAGCATAACTTCCATCTTTATAATAGCTATCTAGTGATCAAATTGGAAAATATCCACTACTATGTAAATTTTAGGTATATTTTGAGCCACATCCTTGACTATCTTTGCTTCCTGAGAATTTTATAGTCTCGAGCCAACGTGCTTGTGCTATGGGAAATTTTTCCTCAAGTGATTTATTGCACAAGTCCAACACTTAAATGAACCCTTCTCATAGCCCTTGGCTTCTTCTTTGGTGGAAAAACCTCTACTAGCAGCATTGGACTTTTGTTGATTTTATTGGTTAACAAGGGTCGTACTCATTCCCTTAGTTACATTTTTCCCTTTTACGTTAAACTTGGAATTTCCTTTGAATTTCCAATTTTTTTTATACTTAGGTTTGTGCCTAGACATATCATAGCAATGATTCAATTTGTTAATTGCATCCTCTAATGTCTTGGGATCATCAAATTCAATTCTATCCTTGAAGGATTGTGGTAGTTCACTAACCTACCTATAAATATTTTCTTTCTTTTCGTTAAGGTAGGTAACATACCTTAATGACTATAAGAATTTGGTGGTGTACTCATCATCTCTCATCCTTCCTAGTATGAGTTCATAGAACTCTTTAGCATTGTTGCAAAATTATCTCTTAGATAGATACTTCCTGAAATACTCTTCAAACCCCTTTTAAGACATTTCTTCTTCCCTTATTCCCTTTAAATTTTTTAGAACCGTATATCAACCTTTATTTTTTAGGCTTAAAGAAGCTACATTTTCCTTCATTTTCTTTGAATAATTGTGGATTTAGAATAACTTGTTCATTCCCAACAACCAAGCTTCTTCATCCTCTCATCTCTTAATCTCATTTTCAGAGGTAGGAGGCTTGGACTTCTTGACCTTCTTTGGTATACACTCTCTTTCTCTCCTCTTCCCAAGATGATGAAAATGGTGATGATGATGTGTACTTCTCTGAGCATCCTAATACTATTGTTATTGGGTGCTTAACTCATTTTTAGGAGTAATTAGTAGAGTACCTCCTTGCATGATGTCTTCTTTTAAAAATCTGTTCCACTTTCAATATTTGTTCTCATTTGTCCCATTAGTTTTTTCTTTTTGTCCTAGAGGTATTTGCATGTCCCCATGTATGATCACCAACTCATGTTGCCTCTACCTTTGTAGGTATGATAGGCTTTGTAGTATGACTACATTGATCTCTACTTGTTTCTCTTGCAATTTAACAAGGCTCTCATTTTCAACCTTAAAAATCATTATTTTTTCTCTCAATATTCTCAATGTGTCCATCCAATCAGGAGAGTATACCCCTCCTCATTTTCCAACTGATATCTCTTCTTAATTTTTCCTCTCTTCTTCATATTTATGTTGTGATTGATTAGATCTATATTGCACCATTATAGTATTCATTCCTTGGTCTGTTGGTTCTATATTGTACCATCCTTTTCTATTCATGTGGAATTATAGATTCATGTGATTTTATACACACATATGGCTTTTATATTTAAACAAATTCAATTGCATGATACAAATTATCACCTTGGCTTGTTGTTGGAAATTTGATACTGTAAGGAAAACTACAATATTACACCTTGGTTAGTACATTAATATCAATGAAATCATGTCAAATAATTAGTCCTATACTACATGCATACATCACAATACAATACACCACAAAAAAAATATAGTTAATACACAATAAACTAGCTTTCTAAGGCTCGACATAAGGATTTATGGCCTCACTAGATCTTCAAAGGTCCAATGTTGAACCTTTGCTTGTTAATTATGTGATATAGCCCTTCTAGTCCAAGTGTTGAAATTGTAATCTCTGATACCATCCTATAACATACTCCCTAGTATTCCCAACCCCTACTAAGGGTAGAATGAGGTAGTTACTATGATGACCCGACTCCCATTCTCATTTTGTGGAAATGGGGTCTAAATTTTTTGAGCTTTTTTGACCTTCTCAAAATGAGAAATGGATTACATAATTGCATTCATATCATCGATACATTCCCAACGATATAATTTTGTTCCAATCCAACTCCTAGATTAAAATATATGGTTGATTTAAGTCTTCTCCAATTAAATAGTTCCATGTCATCAGGCCTACCATGTGGCATCCACATGGATGTCAACTCACAGTCCTTGTCATGCTAAGTGGAAACTTCTAACCCACTTGTACAACATTCCCTTCCAAAGAATGAACACAAATACAAGGACAATGGTGGGTTAGGTAGGTGTGGGCCCCTCCCTAGCCTCGTCGCCTCACTGCATAGAACCCTAATAGGTTTCCATACAACTCCCCTTCGAAATTACAGGGGATCTCCCTTTAGGATACGTGGTGATGCGCACCTTGCTGTAAACCTCATCCTTCCCCATGGCCCGTGGAGAAATGCATTCACACCATATGACACACGTACCCATTGAAATGGGCCCACATGCCACATCATCCCATTGCGAAAAATCCAAAGCATTCTATAGAAAATCTAACCACGGGGATTCAATCTGATCTTATAATGTACTAAAACAAGATATTGAATCCCTTCTACAATTTGCAGAAACAAAACACGGTCACACAATCACATAAACAAGTAAGAGAAAGAAACAATCAATCGCACAACACAAGATGTATCTAGGGAAAGCATGCTTCCTAAAATCCTGCTATCTGTATATTCTATAAAGTCAAGGATCACGAAAAAATATAATGTTTTCTCTTACAAGAGAACTCCTGCACTCTGCTAACTATCTCTCACTGATATTGGCAAAATAAAACAAATAATTAGCCAATTATTCACCTCTTCTCATCCTACCTTTCTCATGCATTCTTGGGCTAATTAGATCCCTATTAAATAGGAAAATCCATCCAATTGATTGCGCAATGCATCAAGGACCTCCAACTGACTTCGTAACTAACCTGTAAAATTTTCTAATTATAAAACTCATAGTTATCTTCCCTTTAACCTATGTCTCAACTGAGTCTTCCTCAGAACTAACATGCAATAGCTATTTATAGTGAATTATCAGTTAACTGATTGATCACTCATTGTGAATTAAATTTGATTTAATTCACTGGGCCTCTCACTAGCTCATCATTCAATTAGAACTAGTTAAACTGATTTTAACTCAATTTCTTGAGTTAACTAATTACAACTCATGCATAAATGAAACTGGACCCCCTTAAATCATGGAATCACTCTACATTCATCCTCTCTAACCCTCAACTCGAATTTCCTAATCTAACTTATTCATTTTGACTTAATTAACTAATAGAAGTTGTTATAAGATGAAATTACAATTTCTCTTCCAATTTAATTAAGGGAAAATTAAATTAGAAGCCTTGCTTTGGGGTGCCATTTCAACACTCCCTATCAACAAGAAAGGGATTATCTGCTACCCTAGTCCTGTCTCTGTGGAATTCAAATTTTCTTCTTGTTAGCGCCTTTGTCAAGATGTTTGTATCCTTCTCCTAAGTGGGAATGTACCATAATGACATAATCCTCCTCTGAACACAATCTCTGAGATGGTGATACCAGATATCAATATGATTGGATCTATCATGGAATACTATATTAAATGAGAGTTTGATGCAACTATGGTTATCACAATGTATCATAGTTAGATCCATCTTCCGATCAAACAAACCAAAAAGTATCTTCCTCATCTAGATGGCCTCGAACGCAACCTGACTGGCCGCTATTTACTCTGCCTCTGATAAACTGAGTGAAAGTGATCTCTATTTCCTGTTGTACCAAGAAAATTTTGTTGATCCTATACTGATCATGCCTCCTGATTTTCTCTTCCAGTCAGATGGAATCCCTACCTAATTTGCATTGGTGAAGCCTTGAAGCTTCACTCCCTATGTTCGTTTGTACCATAATCCATACTATGTAGTGCCCTTGATATATCTCAACACGTGCCTCCCCGCCTTCCAAAATATCTTGGTCAACTTAACAATAACTTGGCTCAACTGGTTAACCGCATTGCATATGTTGGGTCATGTGTTCACCAAATACATGAGTGAACCCACCAGCTACATGTAAACAATAGCATCCACTACTTCACCTGAAGTAGCATCCTCCTTCCTTCTGTTTCCTGCAAGAGGAGTCTCCATGAGTTTTATTCCCTCCATGTGGAACTTCCTCGGAATCTCCTTCACATACTTTCCCTGAGAAATAAATAGCTCCCCATCTCTTTGCCATATTTACAATCCAAGGAAATAGTGCAAGAGCCCCATGTCCTTCATATCAAATTCTCTTGCAAGATAATATTTGCAAGATTTTATGAGCCGCTCATGACCTGTCAGTATCAGATCATCAACATCAAGTACAATAATCAAAATATTACCATCAACCACAATATGATATAGGCTCGCATCCAATTCACTCTTGGTGAAGCCCAAATCGATGAAATAGCTTTCAATCCTAGTGTACCAAGCACGAGGTTCTTGCTTCATCCCATACATTGCTCTCTTGGATCTACACACATGCGACTACCTGTCTAAGGTCTCAAAACGTTATGGTTGCTCAATGTACACTTCTTCCTCAATAACTCCATTGATAAAGGTTATATTTACATCCATCCTATGTATCTTCCATCCCATCTATGCAAAGACTGAAAGGATGGATCTAATGGATGAGTACCTTGGGACTAGTTCAAAAGTCTCATCATAGTTAATCCCCTCCACTTGATAGAAACCTCTGGCCACAAATCTAGCCATGTTTTTCTCCACACTCCCATCTACTTCCTGCTTCACCTTGTAGACCCATTTGGATCCTACCATTGACTTCCCCACTGGTCTTGGGACCACTTCCCATGCATTATTCCTAATAATCGAGTCATACTCCTCAACCATGGAATCAACCCAAACTATTTGCTGCATTGCATCCTCCAAACATGATGGCTCTATATCCATACCTTTGCTCATAATATCCATGTATCTAGTGTACCGCTCTAGGGACCTTATTTTCATGCACTGTGATGTGGGTGCTCCCACATTATCTCTTACATCCAACAACAATATTTCAGCCTCTCTGGTGCACTTCCTTCCATCTCTGGTGGATGGATATGCATGAGTGGTTTCTACCACTCTCTATTCCTCTAATTGTGGCTACTTCACATCTTGAGGTTCATCCTTTGGAACTAAGAGCTCCAAAACTGCATGCAACTCAAGTTCCCTCTCAAGGGACAATCACATGGCTTTGTCTTCATAAAAATTCACATCTCTTTTGACCACTTTCATCTGATGTTCTGGAAAGTACACCTGGTATTTACGAGGTGTATCAGTGTGACCCACAAATATCGCCAAATTTGTCATTGGCTCAAGCTTCTTCCTGGCATCTTTAGTCACATGGAAATAGACAAATGAGCCAAAAATTTTAAAATATGAAACATCTGGTTTCTTACCTGAAAAATCCTCCTCTAGTGTACTCATCCCAAGTATCTGATGAGGACTTTTTTTCTACACAAATATTGTTGTATTTCATGCCTCTACCCACAGATGCAATAGTAGGCCCTGATCATGCAACATAACTCATTCTGATCCCACAATAGTTATGTCCTTTATCTCTGTAGCCCCATTCTGTTGTGGGTTATGAGGTGCAATAATTTCTCTTCAAATTCCTTTTGAGGCACAAAATCTCTTGAATTCATTAGAGACGTATTCTCGACCATTGTCACTCCTCAGAGCCTTCACCTTCTTACATGTATCTTTTTGGAAAACTGCCTTGAACTCACAAAAATTGGAGAACGCTAATATTTATTCTGCATGAATAAAATGCAACACTTTCTTGAAAAATCATCAACAAAAATCATGTAATACATGTGATTTGCTGTGGAAGCTGTTGAGAAAGGTCCACACACATTTGAGTGAACTCTCTCAGGGATTTCCGCTGCTCGACTTTCCTTATCGTGAAAGGTGGACTTTGTATAGTTCCCAATAGTACACCCTTTTCATGTGTCTCTTTTCACAATTGTACCCTTTGAAAGCCCTGTAGAAATCTCCTGCATGATCCTCAAAGTGTTGTGGTGAAGATGGCCCAACCTCCTGTGCCATAACTCACTAATTTCTTGGCTCACCACCTTCTCTTATTTACTGTTCAATTCTACGTAGTCATCCACATCAATTTTGTAGAGGTTCTCCACCTGAAATCGAATAAATTTCATCTGTACAGCAGATTTGTGACAAAATAACGCCTTTCCTTCACTGAAAATCACATCATATCCATGATCATCCAACATAGCAACAAAAACCAAATTCTTCTTTAAAAAATTTACATGCTTGACATATTTTAGTATGAGGGGTTTACTTAACTCTCTCTGGAAAGTAACTGTGCCAATATTGGTAGCACTATACCTCCCGTCATCACCCATCTCGATGTGTATTTGGAGATCCTTCTCCTCCAAGCTGCTAAAGAATTATTTTTTGTCGGTCATGTGGAATGAGGCACCAATATCCAAGTACCACACAGATCCCAACACTGATGACACCATGCATGCGATGAGGGTGAATTCCAACTCAAATTTCGAAGCCAATGCTTCACCTGCTGCTCCTCCCGAGGCCTTCTTGTTGTTCCTCTTTTGTGGACAATTTGTGGCGTAGTGTCCATGCTCATGAAAATTGATACATTTCACCTTTAGAAAGTCTCTATTCTTTCCTACCTTGGCAATCTCAAATTTGGAATGGGATGCCTTCCCTTTTCCTTTCTTCACTTTGCGAGATAAGGAACAATTTTCCTCATCATTAGTCTTTGACGAGGATCCATCTATGGTGTTCCGCCTAGTTATTCTTGTTCCAAATCGAACCAAATTTGCTCCCAATCTGGTAGCTTCTCCCTCCCATTAATAGAGTCCTGGTAGCTATGCCAGCTCTTGGGAAGGCCTAGAAGAGCCAGGCTCACCAAATCATCCGTGGAAACAGTTACCCCAACACTTCCAAGCTCATCTCGAAATTGAGTGAACTTATTCATGTATTTCTGGATCATGTCACACTTTTCCATTTTGATCTTCTTAAGCTTGTATTTTAGCGCCAGCTTCTTGTGGTCCCTGCTATTATGATACAGGTATTTCAAGGCCTTCCACATCAAACATGGAGTTTCCTTCCCGTGGAGGCTTGAGACAATATGGTCCCAAACTCCCTCTAATAAGATCCTTCTCGCTTTCACAACATTCTTCTTCCATGCATCAAGAAGTCTAGCATCTACTGCTACGGGCTACGAGACATCAAAATCTATGAAATCCTTAAGTCCATTTTCCTTAAGCACTACCTCCATCATGTCCTTCCATGCAATATAATTTGAATAGCCCTCGAGTGCATATTCGAGTCTCGAGCCATTGAAAGACATCTTGATCTACCACTGGATATCAAAGAATAATTCTGCAAATTTGAACCTGATCAAATCAAACTTTGTTCTTCTCTTCTTATTGTGATTCCTTGTGCTCTGATTCCATGTAGAAAATCTAACCATGGGGATTCAATATGATCTTAAAATGTACTAAAACAAGATACTGAATCCCTTCTACAATTTGTGGAAAAAAAACATGATCACAAAATCACATAAAAAAGTAAGAGAAAGAAAAAATCAATCACACAACATAAGATGTATCTGGGGAAAGCACACTGCCTAAAACCCACCTATCTGTATATTGTATAACGTCAAGGATCATGAAACAATACAATGATTTCTCTCACAAGAGAACTCCTACAATTTTCCAACTGTATCACACTTATCTACCCTCTGTGTCTGCTCATCTTTCCTTGCTCACACATTCTTGGGCTAATTAGATCCCCTTTAAATAGGAAAATCCATCCAATTGATTTCTAAATGCATCAAAGACCTCCAACTAGCCTATACAATTTTATAATTATAAAAATGATAGTTATCTTCCCTTTAACCATTGTCTCAACTGGGTCTTCCTCAGAACTGACATGTAACAACTATTTATAGTGAATTATAAGTTAACTGATTGATCACTCATTGTGAATTAAATCATATTTAATTAACTATACCTTTCACTAGCTTCTCACTTAGTTAGAACTAGTTAAACTGATTTTAATTCAATTTCTTGAGTTAACTAATTATAACTCATGCATAACTACAACTGGACCCCTTTAAATCATGGAATCACTCTACATGCATCCTCTCTAACCATGAACTTGAATTTACTGAGCTAACTCAGTCATTCCGACTTAGTTAAATAATACAATTTGTTAAGGGATGAAATTACAATTTCTCTTCCAAATTAATTAAGGGAAAATTAAATTAGAATCCTCACTTTGGGGTGCCATTTCAACAAATTATACTGTGTGTTTATTCCAAAATATTAGGGGAATTGGGTCCTCATTGACATCAACAATCCTAAGTGTTGGGGTGATGTCATCTTGTGTCCCACATTTAGGATACCACATGGATTAGGTCCCACACAATCTCCGAACCCCTTTCATTCATGGATTTCTCATTAAATGAAATTTGGGGATTTTCCACTTTATTAATATACATGCCCACATAGAGACCCACTATGCCACCTCATCTCAGGGACTTGGTCTCAGGAGCTCACCCTTGCGCTCCTTTTGGAAACCCCGGGGAAAAAAACTTATGGGGAAGAACATCCAAGACCATCTAATGATCATATATTCTTTGCAAACGATGACCCTTATCTCCCTTACTTAAGCACTTGTTCCCAACTCTTGGTCACCTGAATTATCAGGCTCAAACCTCTTAGATCCTCGAGGTCCTAATCTTCTAGCCTTGCAAACTTTGAAATATGAGAATACTTGGGCCTTTCCACCCTTAGAACCCGATCATAATGATTATATTGCACAAGGCCAATGGCGGATTATTGTTTGAGTCCTTCAGTTATTGAGGTTCAACCCAGATTCATGCATATGTGCATAACTATGCAAAAATATTGAACTATGTAGTTTTTAAGGGACTCTTCCCTTAGTGCATGTTATATATATAACCATCGCTATTACTCATGAGCTTACAAGTTATAATCTAAGGCCAATTGGCCTCGTTATTGTCATACACTCATTAAAATAATTAACAAAGGGTCTCTACCTCTTCATTCATAGGTCATTTAGACCAATCTGTAGACTCAAGGTAGATACTAGAATGAACCATTCCCAAAGGAAAATATTCAAGAACATTAATACATGGGAATTCACATGTCCTATTGTGAGCATGAGCCAATTATTAACATAGTGATCAGATATACCAATAGGTCTAATAAATTAATTATTCATTAAAAAATATTTCCATCTCTTCATGCCCAGGTAGTCTTAGGTTAATTTCAAGCTAAAAATATCCATAGGGATGAACCATTCCATAAAATCTTACAAAAGATAATAACATTACTTTCTCATGTAATTAGAAAAAAAAAACTCCGCAACATTAAAAAGACAAAGGATCCACACAATAAAACAAATACATAATTCTCACAAGACCAAAACATAAGAGTGTACTTATCTTATATAAAGGGAGAATGCAGTAATACTGAAACACAATATAAGAATTTCAGCAAAGTAAACAATAAATCTAAATACACATCATAATGCATAGAAATATCTGAGCCATTTTATTATATGGGAGGTGAAAAATAAAGTACAACAGTGCTCAAA
Source organism: Pinus albicaulis (assembly GCA_034641835.2). NCBI lineage: Eukaryota > Viridiplantae > Streptophyta > Pinopsida > Pinales > Pinaceae > Pinus > Pinus albicaulis. The sequence goes on from CM076570.1 coordinate 248,091,349, forward strand.
ATATGAGACATTCAAGCAAAAGAGATGGCCTAGAATGGCCCTGCAATGATCCTAGAAGAGGGACTGCATAACTACTAAACTGTTGGAAGGTAAACTGTGTTGTCCCTGCTACAACTGTTGGGACTACAACTGCCAGAAAGATAGAAAGTCCGATCTAGGTAGTTTGGGAGCTCTGATGATGCTGAAAATAAAGATCCAGGCTCTATGATGGATACCCAAGATAACCCAGAAAGGGTTTCTCAGATATGTCAATCTAAGAAAACCACCCTCTTAGTGATTTACATACACACTGCTGGGTATGCAGATCTGCTGCATAAGCTAATGATATGATGGACGCAATGATGCAAAATCAGATCTATGCAAGAAGGGTTGGTCCCTTCACTAGATCCTTGGGCTAAAATCTCAAGATCTAGCTCCTCCAATCTCTTCCACTGACAATGGCTGCTGGATGAACAACAACTTCAGAAAACTTGGTTATAAGAGAGGGAGGCTCAATAGCCTACTGCTAGATATGTCAAATCAACTCCTAAGTGATGGAAACAATAGATCCAATGTGAGGAGATGATCCCTCACAGGATTTCCAGCTAAAATACTAGAAACTTCCTTTTTCCAATAGATCTACAGGACTGGACTACACAATCCTTAAAGGGACTGCTGCTGCATGGAGGTAAAACCCAATGGCCTGAATGCCAGATATAGATCTGCTGATCCTAGAAGAATGAATGTGAAGAACAAAATGGTAGAATGAATCCTCCACTGGTTTCCTAGCTGAATTCTATAAACAACCTCCTGGAGATGGCACCAATTCCTGATAATTAATGTAGTACAACCCTCTTCCTTAGATACCACTCAAGGGAAGAGGTAGGATTCCCGCTCGGGAACACCCTGTGCTAAACAACACTGCAAAATTAGCTAAACAACTCAAGAATTCATAGAGATGTCTTAAGACAAATCTAGATCTAAACAGATCATGAAATGAATAATCCAAAATCTCCCTTCTATTGTGCCTTCACCTTCATTATATAGACATGAGCCTTCCATAACCTAGGCCCACTCCAAAACTGCATTGTACATGTGGACATAAGTCTCCATGGTTGACTGCGTTGTTTCTCCATGTCCTCCATCATGTTCACATGGGGTGATCACCCTCTCCATCATGTGTGCATTAAATGAATCACTTCCTCCATTAAGTTATCATAAGTGCTTTATGATCTTCTTTGAATGCACTATCATCTCAATTGACCTTATCAAATATCCTCATGATTTTATATTCAAGATCCATGATCTTAGGCCACAGGCCCTGGTTTGCAGGTAAGAGGCCTAACCCTACTCTTTCATTTTAGTGGATTGAAAGTTTAGTTTAGTTCCCCAGAGCTCAGGAACAGACCCTTGATCCTCTTCACGATTGGGTCGCACTTTTTGGGGCAAAAACTGTGACCTGGGTAGTAAGTTTTGGGCAGAAAACTGCAACTTGTCCCAGGATTGGGCCTGAAAAGTGCGACTTGACAGGGAGGGGTTTTTCTATGCTGTTTTTTGGCTGAGAACTGGATTTTGGTTTTTGGATACAGTATGTCCTATCTGTATACTAAAAAATATGATGGTTTTTTGTAGATATGGTAGAATTATGGATCAACTGGAGAGAGAGAGGCTTGGGTACATTACGGTTGGAGATCCAAGAGGATCAGGGTGTCTGTAGTGCATTAGCCAGGTTTGGGGTTCTAAATTTTGTGGATAACCCTTTGATGAGAGCTGGAGAGCCCTTATTGGCACAGATTGTCAGCTATTGGGACCCGAACCATGAGGTCTTTATAGGGCAGGGGCACCGGATCGAGTTGAAGGTCTAGGATATATATTTCTTGACTGGTCTCCCACCACTTGGGATGGTAGGGAATACTCAACCAGTGTTACCGCGAGGGCAGAACATCATGGAGTTTGTAAAGCGCCATTGTCAGCTAGGTCTCCATGTCAAAGGGATATGGATACCCATCGGGGATCTAGAGAGGTTAGAGACCTATGCTGTGGTCGTAGCGGTGCTGCGGATCCTAGGCAACTAGACACTCCACCACATCACTGGAGGGTAGATGATGCTTATGGAGAGTGTGTTGAGTGGGACCTACTATGGGTGGGCCCATATGATGCAGTTGTCGTTGAAACGACAGTTGTCGCTATGCAAGCGAAAAGTGAACCATGACTGTGCATATGGTACAGTTTTGTGCTTACTCTTCTTTGAGAATATCCTGACACTTCGACCTCATATACAGCTCCAGGATGGGGGCCCGAGAGAGCCCATGATGCACTAGTGGGGGTGAATACTGTGCAGAGGAGGAGGTGGGGTAGTCGGATAGGTGTTCCGACCCGAGTTCTTTGCGCATTGGGATCAGATCCCATTATACATAGACGACTATCCCTATAGTGGGATGAGTTATTTTGGGGACCCGAAATTGCCACTACCTCCTGGTCGAGTATGGGGCTTGATGGTAAGTGACAAATTGCTAATATTTTTATGTGCATTGTAAAGTTTCAGAATATTGTATATGGTATTGATTCTTATACTTTTGGTATGCAGATACAACACCGATAAAACCAACCAGGTATATGGGATGCCCTGCAGTATCAGGAGCTGTAGGACCTGGTGGATCAAGGGTGCCACAAAATGAGGATGAAATAGCCCTCCTGGAGGACATCTTTTGTAGATGTGAGAGGCTTCTGACTGGTGTTTCAGAACGTGGCTGGAAAGACTTAGAGGACCAATACATAGAGCCATGTATTGGTCTACCCTTGGAGTGGCGAGGGGTCATGCGGCGCATGGCGATGGCCCAACAGGGGATGCGTGATCTACGAGCTGTGGGAGTAGAGCCATTGGCTTGGGATACTCCAGATAGTGATTAGTGTGTAGGGGCAGGTGGTTCCCCTAGTTTTAAGTTTTTGTAACATGTTATGGGCATGTCATATGTATCAGAGTTGATGGACTCTAAAAATTTTATACGACACATATTATGGATATGCATCGTTTTGATGGTTTTATGTTATTGTCTTGTGTTAAATGCGTGTGTTAAATGCCAATATAGAATATTTTTTGCAATGCTATCTACATAGTGGTTTGGTGCTCTAGGTACATGAATGAATGTAATGATTTCAAATTCACGCATCAAAGCTTCACTTGTAAATATCTTCTAAAAAGGATAGGATTGTGCACACGATAGACACCATTCAATTGCATGACAAGAAGCAGGGAATCTAAATGAACATGAAGGTGGAGGGTGCGATGTGAAAGGTCATCGGCTAATAAACCTCTCACTGCATCATATTTGGCCTGATTATTGGTAGCAGTACCAATGCATACACCGTTCGAGAGAACAAGCGAATGCAAGGGGGTAAAAATGGCCCTACCTGCCGAGGCTAGATTCCAGTAGTAGCAACTGGAACCATAAGCAAAACCGATATAAGGTGTGGATGGGAGGTCCATCTAAAAGGTACCACAAGACAATAAATGGGAGGATGATGAACAATGCTGGCAACCTAAGCGCAAAGTAGAAATCGAACGCACTCCGCGAGAGGGAGTGATCTGGGTCGGATGTCTACTACTCACACGCCGACGGTGAGGTGGAGTGTGGGAGCTACCAGAGGTGTAGCTTGTGCTTAGGCCATGAAAGTCACCATAGAAATGGATGGTGCCATCGCATTTATGGGCAGGAAAAATGAAGTCAGGGGTGGAAAAGGCTTCCATGATGTCATCATCACAATAGAAGATGGAGTGACTGGAGGAAGGGAGGCCACATGACCCGGCGAAGCTACCTAACTAATCATCATGAGAAGAAAGGTTCACATGCACATCGTCATGGGGGATGACAGAAGAATAAGCAGATAAGGGATCTACCGATGTTGAGCCCAGGGTGATCGCTGAAGGGAGGTCAAGCGAAAAAACAGGGGAAGATGCAGAGGGAACTTCCACTAAGGGTCTCATGGATGATGATAGGTAGAGGATGGTGGCCGTAGGCTCTGTAATCTCGACATCAGGAGGAGAAATGTCAATGGGAGTGGGTAAATCCTCAGGCTAGCCCGCAACATACTACGTAAGTATGGGAGAGGAATATTGGTTCTGTTCAACCTCATACTCCCGAACTACCTCCAAAGAGGCGAGGTAATGTGCAAGGCGGGGACAATGGTGGGAATAATGGCCATGGAGATCACACAAAGCACAGGTTTGATTGATGTGAATATTTTTAGGGTTCTTAGCTAGAGTTGAGGAAGAAACAGAGGATTCAGGGACCGTAGACTCAGGGAACACAACTTTAACCATGGGCTTGATATGAGGCGGTTCAGGACAGTTATGGGTGGCATGACCGACGACATCACACAAAGTACAAGGCTTTGGAGGTAGAGGAGGTGCAGGGTCAGTCATAGCAGCTTTGTATTTTGATGCCCTATTTCGAGCTTTTCCCTTATTACCCGAAGTGGTCGTAACAGGAGGTGGTTCTTGTTGAGGTGGCTGAGGCACTGGAGCCATGGGAGAAGTCATGGGGACCGGTTGAACCAGGGTGAAAGATAAGGTTTGGGTTGACCATGTGGGGTAGCGGTTGGAGGATCAAGGTACCAGATGGGAATCCCAAGGGTCAAGTTAGGGAGAGAGAGGGTAGCCATGACAGGTACCGTGTACACTCCTGGGGGGGAGCTAGGAACGATATCTGACGGGAGGGGTGATGGCCAGGCGGGACAACTTCTAAATGGTTAAGGCCTAGAGGAACCGTTACAAGAGGGTAAAGAGGCTCATGGATACCAGCTGTAGGTGAAGGGCCAGGAGGAGGAGGCCCAAAAGGATGAATCAAGGGGCTAGGAGTAGGTTGCGGAGGGGAAGGAGGCTGTTGACTAGTCGAGGTGGGCCGCTTGAGGGCAGCCCTAGATGATTGCATCATGCAAACATTCGATGAGCTGGGATCAGAGATAGAAGGAGGAAGACTAGGGAATGTACCAAGAAATGAGGAATATTTGTAGACTTTGGGTAAGACATTGGTCAAAGGATCGACTATTTGCTTATTGGCCACCAAAGAGATGATGGACTTAGGGGAGGTCTGAGACTTCGGTTCATAATATGTCAACTGGTCAATGGTGAATATCTTTCTGTTATGAGGGAAGGACTTCTTGTGGTGAACCGCAGATGGGACAGAAGACATCGCATAGGTGTAGCTACAACCCAATAGAATGTTGTAATATAAGGGGGCATATATGACTTCTACGTCAACGCCAACATTCTTGCCCACAAGAGTAATAGGAAAATTGTGGAATAGGCCAATGGGCTGAGAGGCATGGCCATCCCATGCTTGGAGAGTGATCGTGGAAGGAGCCAAATCAGGAGATCCAAGTTGCTTCCAAACCGAAGCAAACATCACACAGGTGGATGCCTCCTCATAATTGATGCACCGGGAATCGTTGGCATTCTGGATCTTGACTGGGATTTGGAAGGTGATGGAAGCAGGGAGAGGAGGATGTTATGACTAGTCAACATCAAAGACAATCAATCAATCGTCGGAAGGATCTACAGTGCCCATGGAAGATAGTAGAGATTTTCATTATGAAGGGCACGACTAGAGGATCTCCAACGTTGAAATGGCAGCAGGAGATTTTCCAAATCATCTACTATGCTATACGAATGGATAGTTTTTCCAGAAGTAGCATTTCAGCATAGTGGTCCCTTAGGGATCTTGGTATGAACCTCTGCCTTAGTTTGAGGGATCTATAAGGGACCATTAGGTGTCGAAAGAGGCTCTGTAGAGACCGAAGGAGGCAGCTCGGGGACAAGTGTATTGGGAGGCTTGTTGTACTAATAGGACCGAGTCTGAAGATTGATGTTGGGTAGCCAAAAATCATTGCTTAGGGAAAGGATTAGTAAGCACAACCGGATAACTAGGCGTAGCACTGGGAGGGACGAAAGGGGAGGCTTGTTGTCCTTGCAATGTTGCTTGAGACTCCCACATCTGCTTCATCTATGGTAAAAGAGGACAATCATGTGTGTAATGACCATAAAAACCACAACAAGAATAAGGATTGTTCATGCGAACATGCCTGTCCTGCTTGGGTTGAGTGCCCTATTGCTGGTTAGTAGTGTTAGGAGCATTATTTGGAGGATTAGGTCTAGGATTACCAAGAGCAGATTGATTTTTAGTGCCTTTCTCTTATTTTTGGAGGGAGGAGGATTAGTTGCACCCTGTTGTGCATACACCTACCCCTGAGGGGGCAGTGGCTGTTGTTGCGGGGGTTGAGAAGGCAAGGGAGGAGGAGGTGCTAATTATAGAGGAGCTAGAGCACCAGGCTTTGGATACCAGTAATAAGGAGGTTTGGTAATAGTGAGGTAAACAATAGGTTGGGAAAACAGAGGAGGCATGCCGTCTCCTGGATACATGCTACTGGGAGGGGAAAAAGTGCAGGAGGTGCTAGCCCCCCCTTGAGGAAAACCATAGCCCATGGGAGATTGAGCATATGGATGAGAGAGAGCTCCAATGATGCCAGGGTCTAGGAAGATCAAGTAGAACGATATAAACATAACCCGATTGAGCATAGATTAGGTCATATTTTAATGCAATTTGGAGAGCGCCAGCTTCTTTGGTTTGAGGGAAATGCAATGCGACATCTTTTCCGATAGGGGGCAAGAGATATCTAAGGAACCAGTCCATGTAGACAAAATCTTCAAAGGTAGGGGCTCGACATAGGCTCTTTCTTCTCTGCCATTTCTGGACATGATCGAATAGGTGGGTCGTAGACGATTGACAGAAAGAAGTCAAAAGTTCGGTACCAGTGTTGTAATGAAGGGGAAGCTGGAAATAAGACAGAAAATCCCAAGCAAGAGTCGCAAAGGTGGTATGAGAGGATGAGGCCTGATCAACATACCACTCATAAGCTTCACTTGTAAGTGTACGTTGGAACAACCAAAGATAGACAGAGTCATCGGTAATGGATTTAGACGAACACCACATGTGGAAAGATCGAACATGATTTGTAGGATGTTCTCCAGCAAGGCCTTCAAAATTGGGGATGTTGGAAGGGAGCTTGGTCAGCATAGCAGGCCAACTAGCGTCATGGTGTATAGGGTCATTTATCAACTGGTCAAAATCGGGAAGACTGAGGCCTGCCATATAGGGGAGCAAGGGAGCAGCCAGGATAGTTCCTGTTGCAGTCCCACTAGTAGTATTCCCAACATTAGGGTCGGGGCTACCACCAGCGTTAGGTCCTAAACTAGACATGGTGAAGGTGACAGGAGGAGAACCGGGGGCGAAAGGAGAACCCAATGAACTAGAAGAAGAGTCAGAGTGCGGAGTCGGTGGAGGACTAACTCGAATCCTACGCGGAGGAGTAAGTCTTCCTACCAGAAACTGAGGATGAAGGCCAAGAATTCTCCAAGATAAACACCTTGGTGGCACAATGATGACAACACAAACACGACACAAAGGAAAAAGAGACCGACAAGGGAAAGGAGGTGTAGGATCAACTGATTATAATGTCAAAACAACGGCGAAGAGGTGAAAGATCAATTGATTTCAATGTTTTAGAGTCTTCGCTTGGCGGTTTTAACCAAGCCCTTTTTCTCTTAGGGTGTGTGTGCAAAGTGTGTAAATTTTAATTTTTAAACCTAGACGTTTGTAGAGAAAAATAAAAAGTGTGCTGTATAAATATAAATAAACCTGCAGATTAACAGTATATGAAACTAAAGTAACAGTAAATAAATAGCTAATAATGCAATAATCTAAACCCAGGAAGGCGGGCCTCTCAAAAAGTAGTCTGTAGGTGGGAAAAAAACTAGTCAAAAAACACCAAAATAGAAAATAGATCTAAGGTCGGGAGGGACAGATATCTAAAGGTCAAATCTGCTGGAAAGTGGTGCAGAAAACAACAACAAATCAGAGCAAAGATTGTTGTAAATGAGGTGGCGAACGGCTATCTCCTGGAGGGAAACAGAGTGGACCCTAGAGGAAAACCAAAACAAAGCTAAATGAGGTGATTTGGATGGATAAATAGCCAATCTAAAATGGATCTGAAGGTGAGGTATTGGATCTGAAAAATGGCTGAACACTCTGAAAATTTCAGACAACCTGTAGCAGCTAAACTCTTCCACAAAGTTTGGAGGGTACTGAAGCCCTAGGGGCTAGGTTCCCACTTAGTTGAGTAAAAAATAAAAATTATAGGTCCAAAATAGGTAGAGATTGAGGTCAGACAACCCTAAATAGAGGCCAAAACAAACCCATAAAACTTTCAAAAAAATTCCCGCAAAAAATCCAAGTCGCAGTTTCTCACCTGTTTCCAGCAGAGGTCACAGTTTTTGGGCTGAAAAGTGCGTTCTGAAGCTCCAGGTCACAGGTTTAGGGCCAAAAAGTGTGACCTACACTTTTGACACTCTCAGCAGCATCTTTCAGCAAAAATTGTTGTCTCAGTTGTGGTTGATGTCTGTCACCTGCGCAATAGGTCCGAAAACACACGAAAGTTAGAATTTTCAATGTTTTAGGGTTTTAGAGGTTAAAAACAACATCAAGAAAAGAAAAAAAAGGAGGCTGAAGAGAAATCCTAGGGTTTGAAGCAGCTGGATATGCAAGGATCAGAAAAATGACAGCAGTCGTAATCGTAAACCCGTGTGGAGTCACCAATTGTTAGTATGAATCTTAATTGTAAGTGTACGAAAAAAGACCACTTTAGTTGTGCATAAAAAACAACCCTAACAACAAAATATGGCTTCTAATATCTTCAGATCTGCAATTAGTTGATCAAGATAAATGCTACAAAAATCTAGATCTATGCATCAAAAGACATTAAGCAGTAAATAAGATGAGATTTACTCCATGCATCCAATAGACAAGACAAGAATATGTTGAATGAATTTTATATTAAGGGCAACTTGGAGGAAAACATAGAAGTATTTTACCAGTTCTCCTCAATGGGATGGGTTCTTGTAAGTCCTCAACACTTCAGATCTAAAATTCCTCTCTCTTGATGGTGTAGAAAACCCAGACAAAAAAGGAACTCAAAGGGAGCTCACAAGCAAAAGGATAGAAAAATACGACAATGATGGTGGATCAAAGTCAGACCAAAAGTATAGATCCAAAGTGATCTTAGGCAGCAAAAGGTGAGGAATGAATGGAAAAACCCTTCTATTTATAACAAAATATTGAGTTAGTCTAGATATTGGTGAATAACTAAAATATTATTAACCAAATCAAGATCCAACTTTTATGGAATATTTTATTATTTTTGTTGGAGGGAAAAGGAATTTGACTTGGGTCAAATCCCTTTATTTGTAAATAATAAATAAATAAATGATTTATTTATCATTTTAAGGATGTAGTTGAGTAATAATTAAATAAATAATGATTTATTTAACTATTTATGAGTGATTTAGTCAAATTTAACAAGGAATATTATTTAAATAAGGTTTAAATAATTATTCCTAGAAAATAGTAAGATAAATAATAATTTATCTAATTAATTTTCCTGTTTTGGGTTAAATATGACCAGGAATATTAATTAAACTATTGTTTAACTAATTATTCCTTGAGAAAAACCAAACAAATGTGGATTTATTGAATATTTCCTCATGGGGTTTCCAGTTTAGACCATAAACAACTTAATAAAGGTGTTTTAATAAGTTATTTTTCATAGTGAAAGCAATTTTACTTAGGATAATATTGGTCTTACATGGTGTACTTAGGTCCATCTAATAGTAACAGGTTAGATGACCAAAAAATGGTGTAACAGTTTCATCCTCCATAATCTATCTCATAAATGAGACATGCTCTCCATTAATGGAGCTGCTCCACTACTCCATGATTTTAGATCTAGATTTAGAATATCCACACACACACATTAAAAGTGGATTTTATTCATATTTGAGGTTTTTGGGTCCCTCCACCCTTTTATTTACTTAATTAATTAAGAAAATCAAGAACTTTAATATTCCAAATATCATGTGAAAATTTGGGAATATTACAATCCTCCCCAACAAAATGTTTCTTGTCCTCAAGCAACTGCAAAAGTAGATGCAAATCCATCCATTCCCCTCCAAATTACATCCACATAAGGAAGGCATCCTCCATTTGCTATAATGTTTCATGCAAGTTTGGTTCCAAAATTGTCTCTCAAGAATGCATAGAATGACCTCCAACTGTATAGTTAGATGCCCTCCTTCCACCATGAAGTGCCAAGTGACAACCATATGATGCCCAACATCATAATCAATACATGAGATAAATAAAATAAAGTGGTTCTTTCCACAAAGGAAAATTTCCATCTCACAATACATCTCTTTATCCCATGCTTTATGAAGTAGATTGAGCATTGACATGCCCTCATCCCTAGCCTTGTTGGACCCATGCATCACTCCAAAATTATGCAAAAGAAGAAATAGAGATATATGGGTAGACAAATATGTCAAAACATATTCTCCAAATAGTAACCACTAGAGTAAGGCCCCTTGGTGAACATCCTCCATCTTCCCCATGCAAGATGGATAAGCCAAACTCCCCCAAAAGAAACCAAAGCAACAAGAGATCTTGCTTCTTTCTCTCCTCCTCATGTGCATCATAGAGTAAAAGAATACTAATAGAAATGTGGAATGTCACATCAGCCCAATATGAGAAAACACCATCAGTACAAATCATGAGATAATCATGCCAATTTCTACCCAATATGTAATATTCCCCATTAGCTTATTGCTAGTTGGAATATTATATGTTGCTTCTATTTTCAGTCTAGAGGAATAAATGGGGTAAGGAGACCCTTAAATCTCTTTACTAGGAATAAAACACTTCTAGTGTGAATGTATATCAGTTTATATAGATAAAATAAAGTCACCAAGGGTGTGAAAGGGAGCAATGCATGTCGACTAGATTAAGTTTTACCAAATCAACAGTGTTGCCAAAGAAGAGAGTGGAACTAGTGGGAACATCGCAATTTTGGAGGAGGAGTCTTTACATGGAAGTAACATCATAAATGAGTGGGGCCAAGTGTGAGGTAGCTCATCAAGAATATAAGGGAAGGGATGGAAGCCATGAGAGGCATTCAGAATATTGTTTATATTTGAGTCTTATGACTTATTGCATGCTTCAGTTGTTTAGCTAGGTTTGTTGTACTATTTAGTACAAGGTTGTTCTCATGCGGGAATTCCACACTCTTCCTTGGAGGACTTGTTGAAGAAATATGAGAGGATTATTCTGGGCTTCATTACCACCATCCGGTATTAGGCCAAGCAGTCATCTACAGCCACAGTGCAGTCTTCTTGAGAAACTACGTTATTTTTCATGGTGTTGCAGTGGAAGGGTCAAATCCCTCGTTCATGAGCTAGCTTCCTAGTGGAAGGATCAGCCTTTCACCTAGAAAGATAGTAAGCAGAATTACAACCATTTCTTTGTCCTTTCAGCCATATATATGCAAAGCTTTATTCATATAGCATTATTCAGCCATAGATCTACATATTATACTTTTGGTATTTCATGCCTTTTAAGAAACCCTTTCCAGGTTATTTTGAGATTGTGTAAAAGAGACTAGATCTCTATTTTTCAGCTCTTTTGAGTAATATATCAGAAGATCCATTTGTTTCTATATTGATGTAGTAGAAACCCTCATTAAACTGCACTGTCATGTGCTTAATAATTTATGTGTTGTTGTAGTCATGGGGTTTTAGTGTTTTTGAGCTATATTGGGCTTGGGAGATCTATTTAACTAATCTAGAATGATTTTTTTACGATCCCATTGTATATTTGGATGCTATAATACATAAAATAATGGATCCATGAGCTTTTCTTGACTATTATAGTGTAATTTTCTGAAAAATGCATTTTTGGTGCCTATATTGTTGATTTTCTTAAATAAGAATATTACAGTGGTATCAGAGCTCTGATCTTGGATTAGCTTGTGGGGGGAATACATCTATAGCCATGGAGGAGAGAGAGATCCCAAAAATCCTTCTTTAGACAGTGTAGGACATTACCAAAGATATCAAAGAGATGAGATTTGAAAGACAAAAGGAATCCCCTAGAGGGTTTCACCATGGAGAAAGCTTCGGCACCTCACATTTGTGGTGGGAGAAAATGGTAGCAAAAATTTCTTCACAATGCTCCACTATGTCCACATTCCTATCTTTGGAAGGTGAGGAAGGAAGGTCCTTGAGGGAAGAAACCCTTGGTGGTTATTTTGTGGAATATTTATCTCAATCCCGAAGATTCAAAGAACACTTGAAATTTTAGGAATTCTGTCAGATCAAGGATGGTAGGATATCCTTAAATCACCATAAAAAGGGAGGGTATATGTAGAAATAATATCTACAACATGTTTTGGGAAAGTTACTTTTTCCCTCTTATGATGGATCACCCAAGTGCACAGCCAAGGCTTGGGTAGAGAAGTTGGACACTTATTTCCAACTCAACAAATTTTCTGAAGTGGAGGCTATCAAAATAGCAGTGTTGCACCTAGAAGGTGAGGAGCATGAGTGGTGGTTCCATGGATTATCTAGACTTGGGCATGCTAGTATCACTTCATATTCAGACTTCACCAGGAGGTTGGTGGAGAGATTTGATTCCAGGGATCCGGAGGCTCACTTTGTTGGAATAACCAAGATCAAGCAATTGGGAGATTTAGAAACTTTGTAATGTTCCAAAATTTTAGCCTCAAATCTAAATGGAACATTTGTAATATTCCTTTTTTAGGAAATTCTGCTCCATCGGGAATATCTTAAGATATTCCAATTTTTCCAACTCCGGGAGTATTAACAATCAACACTGAGCTATTTCAGAGATTGGCTACAGGGGCTGTTGGGGTTCCCATGTTTTGGCAAGGTTGGAAATACCAAAAGATGAGACAACATCAAACCACTTTCAGACCTCAAGATCTAGCTCTCCTGGGTCCAGAGAGGGATCTCTCTATGATATATCAAAGGTGTATGTCTTTGAAGTTCAAGTGTTGAAGATGTTAGGCTAGTTATGAGGCTCGGGGTTTGTTTGTTTGATTATTTGTTTGGTTGTTGGTTATCAGGAAAGAAGGGTTCAATGTAAGACCAGGATGAGCAAAGAGGGATATGGCGGAGGTAAAATGTTCCAGGAAATATTCATAGCCATTGGGCAATGGAGTCAGGAAAGTATTTTCTTGCTACTCAATAGGCAGGCTTTCAATTGGGCTAGTCATCTGAGACATATGATATTAAAGATGATTGTGAGATATGGAGAGTAGGAGGGGAGGAGATAACACAAATTCAGAGCACAAAGTTACAGACTAGCTGGTCGCACAAGGATCCTAGTGGACAGGGCTAACTCTAATCCCCAGTGTTCCCAAATCTTCCAACTAAATCTATAACAAGAAACATCTAAGAACTAGATTCATTTAATTCATACATCAGAGAGCAGGCAATAACATCCACTACACTGGTTAAACCAACTGAAATCATTTCTTAGATAATACATTCGGAAGAGAAACATTAATGGCAAGGAGAGCAGAAACATAGGGTACCTAACAAGGGTAAATCCTATGTCAATTTTCTGATGCAAGCCAGTAGAAACGAAATGAAATCAATGTAAACACAAAGATAGGGAAAAATCACCGCTGCTTCAGATCATGATCCAAAGAAATGTGCTTTTCATATTAAATAGCAATACCAATCAAGTAAAACATTGCCAATAGCTGAATACTCAGTCTGAAAACATCTCCTTCAACCTATCTTACAATTTTACACAGAGACTGTGTCTCCAAGGAAACTACTTGCAGTTCTTTGATAACTGATCAAAAACCTTTACAATGAGTTTCTTCATGAATTTATAGCTCCGGAGGAGCAGAGGAGGTAGGTGAAGAACTAAATGCAGTATTAAAACTTCTGAAAAGAAGTTGGGCCAAAACCCATTCTGTATAAATCCTGTGCATTAATCTCTGGCGCTCTTTGGGTGAACGAATGATCTTCTTCAGACTTCAAATTACTTTGATATGACTCTGATGTACTATGCAGTAATATGGTGCATAAACAAAATGACTGAATGGACTGCCATGCTTGTGAAACAAATGCCCTAGTGGCTCTGGACTGTGGTCAAGGCGGAAATCCTCAGGAACACAGTAAATAATGGAACTGATATGGGCGATTTGTCCTTTGGGGAAATCTTCTGATGTGAAACGTTGTTATACATGAATTCCTGCATGTTGTACTTTTCTGCATGATCCGTGGGATCACTGATCTGGTGCTTTTCCATATAAAACTTTGAACATAAGGCTTAAACACCTTCATTTGCATGACTTAAGCTCTCTGCTTCTTAATTCAAATTCTGGCTATAGAATCTGGGCTTTAATGGTGCTAGATAGGTTTCTTCGCGGAGGTTTAACTGTCCCTGGGTAATATTTATGACGCCGCTACCTTCCCGGGCATTTCTCTATAGTACCAGCTTCCAGATTAAATTCTGTCTACACAGCACACCATTGAAGTAGTACATATGAACCATGGCGATTTTCCGCCTCTGATAACCCTGCAAAATATGAACACAGGTTAAGAAAATAATGGGGGGGCGGATGATGCGGATCAATGTGAGGACGACAGACGAATGGCGAAAAAACGCAGAGGAGTGGTGGAGAAGTGCTCTGGTGGAAGGTTGGCGGAGCGCAGAGTAAATTTACGTAAAAACCTTAAAATTGACCCTTTGAATGAATATATAAAACGAGAGGGCAAAACGTACAGGGAGACACATGGAGGTGACATGGCGAGATCAGGCGACAACGGAAGAGTCAACAGCGGGGAGACAATCTGGACCGTCAGATCTGAGAGGAGATCGACGGTCGAACACGCGGCGGAGGACGACGAACGGGGGGCCAGGGGTACGGAGACTATGGGTTAAAAACCCTGCGCAGCTTCGTCAAGCGATGACCATTGGATGAGCAAGGGAAGATCTAACGACTGATATGAATATCGTTGCACGTCCTGTGCCGAAAGATAACGTGCGATGGGCAAGCGGTTTTGGAATCGTACAAGAGCCACGCGTCGAACGCTGTATGGAATCGCTGGGCCATGGGAGAATACCACCTACCACCCGAATGCGGTGCGATAGATACCACCGGGTTTATGGGTAGTGCGCGGCGGGGACCATAGGGGCCGGTACACTCTGAACCATCAATCTGGCGGGCAAATGAATGACGATGGCACGATCGGGGGTTTGAACAGGGGAACACGAACGCTGCGGGTTTTAACGATCGCCGTCCGATCTAAAAAGATCAACGGTCAGGAGTGCTCCCGATAATACATTGGATATTAGCGCCTCCCGGGCCAGCGCTTGGTCATAGCGCAGAGTTCTGTGGGGGGAAGGTGCGGGGGTTAGGCCGGAAATGGGCTAGGCCCAAATTATGAAGAAAATAAGGTTTTTGGCTCGTTTTTAAAGAATTTTAAGGCCAACCAAGGGCAACGATAGGGGAATGAGGGGAATTTAGGCATAGAAAAAGGGAGTGGGTGGAATTTTATGGGGATTTTGGGAATTTTTTAGGAGAGAAAGGGAAATTTAGGGGGAACAAAGGGAATTTTGACAAAGTAACAAAGGGGTGAAAATGAAGAATTTTGCAAGGGTATAAAGGGCAGAGTAAAGCCTTTAGGAGCATAATTCTTTATTGGCAAGGCTTACTTACTCAGAACAATAGAGGGAAACAGTCACAAGGCATGGAATCATGAAAAGGCTGCAAGGATGATGTGTTTGCAAGGGAAAATCATTCCTTGCAAGCTTATAAAACAAATTAGCCCCTTGCTTGCTTGTCAAGAAATTTATAAGGGGCTAACAGGGGCATTTACTGAATATGTCACCTCCACAAGGAAGGATGAGATACAGAGGCTACCTCTCCCACTAGCAGACTCTGCCAATAGAACTTGTCAAAATCTAATATTTCCCTTCAAGTAATTTTTGCAACATTGTCCAAGAGGATGCTGTATAAGGAAGCCCATGTGAAAATAAGGAAATCCAGTGTTTGGATGCCTTAGAATATATCTGATAGAAACTCCTTGCAGAATATAACCTCAAAGAAATAACCCTAAGGGGGTTATTCAGATCTCCCACCAACAATTATACCAAAATAATGCTCAATGAGAGAACCTTCAGCAATATTAAAACTTCAATATGTAACAGCAGTGAAATAATGCCTCATGTAATGCAAGAAGAGTAAAAATCTGATACATAATCTGCAGCAGCAAATATAATACAAATTCCTTGAGGAAAATGCTCTTAAGGTGAGCCTAAATCAACCTAAAGGGAAATGTACATAAAACAAGACAATACACTGCTACATAACCCAACAACTCTGTCACTGCGCAGTTTATGAGGGAAAATGACTGAAAACTGATATATATGAAATGATATAACAATATGTGCTCAAATAAAGATGGGGGAGCAAGATCTCAACCCCAGAAAACATTATTACAACAATCCTCTAAGGGATTGGCTAAAATACATAAAATAGGAAAATGTCGGAGTTGCAGTGTAGTTGCTGCAACTCAAATACAGTACAAAATAGGAGAAGGAAGTAGATGCTGCAATAAACAATGATACCTCCTCCAATGATCTCCAAAGTGAAGGGGCTGATCCCCTTACTAAATATTGCACTCTCTAGTGCACAAAATGAACTCCTCCTGCAAATCCTCTTTGAAAATAACACTGTAAGAGGAAGGGACTGCGCTGGGAATGAGATGAAACATTGACCCAATGCAAAAATATACAAATAAAGCTCCGAGATATCCTTTTTTGATCTCCTATAGAAAGAGATGGCTCCTCCTCTACAAAACAAGCTCTGGAAATGAGATGACGAAGGTCCCTCACTGCAACACCAGCAACTCCAACGTTCTGTTGTTGCAAGAATAACACAGTAGCTGCAAATGAATGCTTTGGCCTCAAGCCAAGATGTGAGGAAGATGAAGAAAAATCTCTCCATGGCCTCCCATGGAAGAGAAGGGTATTCCTAAACAGGAATCCCTCTTGTGCTAAGCAACACAAGCTTCCTTAGTTGAAGAGAGCTTCAACTTCGAAATTCTTTCTCCAAAGATGATCCCCAACAATGGCTCTCCTTCATTTTTTATGCAAGGCATGCTTCCTTGCCATGGACCCCACTCACATTAGGGTTTCTCCCATTTCAAATTTCCCTCCATCCAACTATGCAATCTTCTTGTGCAAGCTTCCCCTCTTGGGTACATTGCTGACTTGGGTTAACCATGGTCTAGCTCACTTGCTTTTGGCCCTTTTCACACTTGGGGCTGCTAACTTAAGCCACTTAAGTGACTTTTTGCACCTTAGGAGTGTTTATTAAGTTGATACATGGGCTCCCTCACCCATTTTATTCCTTTTATTAGAATAAAAGAAAAATTAATTTTCCAAATACTAAAAAGAAAAATTTGGAACATTACAGTCCTCCCCTCCCAAAACTTGCTTGTCCTCAAGCAAGAGCAAGGATGAACTTCAAAAAGTCCTCCACTCAAGGCATGGAGTCTGAAATATTCTCATGTAGATCCTCCATCCCCAAGCAATCAACCAAGAAAAATGAGTCACCCTCCAACTAGGCAACTCCTGAAAGTACTCCTCCACCTTGTGCTCATGAGAAATAGGTGGGCTGAATTTTTGAACTTGGTAAGCTTCATAGCCTACCCCACACTGTCCTCTGCTCCACTTATGATAAGTGTGGAGTGAAAATTGAACTTGGGCTGCAATAGTGTTGACTTCAAGAGGCAAGATGAAGTCTAAATCCCCAAGTATCTCTCCTCCAACACTGCAAATCAAGCTGGCCCAAATCATCTCATATGTGACGAGTTGGAATTCATAATCATATGGCATCCAAACAATCATATGGTTCACCTTGTGGAAGAACACATGGCTGAACATGGTGACCATATCATCTCTGATACTCCCCTTGGAGCATGTGCTGCAAAAAGAATGGAGTTCTCCTCTCCCAAAGGGCACATCCACCCAATGAGTCTCTCCCTCCTAATGATACATATGGGGCTGCTGATGATATATGGATGAAATAAAATGGTCTTCAAAAGAGACCCAAGCCACCCCATCAAACATAAAAACCATGAAGTGCCTCCTCCAAAAAATTCGAACTCTCCAAATAGCTCCTCCCACATGAAGGAAAGAGATGAAGTTTGGCAATCATGGGCTGCCCATTGCTTCTCCCGAAACATACAACATGAAAATTAGGGAGAATCACACTCCCAGTGGGCATCTTCAATTTATTTCCCCCCTTTCAAAACAGTGCTTCCTCTAAACAATGTTCCACTAGCTAAACATGGAAGAATAAACTTATGAGAGCAAGGAGGTGAAACATAGTTCCATGTATGGAACCAGCACAGGGCATCATTAGCCTACCTCAATATATGATGCAACAAGTGTCTTTTCAGCCACTTGCTTGCTGCCACATTCATCCTGCAAGATGTGATCATGAAAACATACTTTGGTGCCAAAGGTGCACACCAAAACCCATGTGGCTTCCCTCACAATCCACTACTAAAATAGCCATCATTTTGCTGCAATGAACCATAAGTACAAAAAAACACAATGTGAAATAAGGAAGGATCCATCTTGATCTGATATGCTTCTCATAAAGATAAGAGAGTGCAAAGCATGTCACAAATAGTACCTCCCTTGTCACGTACTTTCGCCTTTGAGCTGAAATGGCTCAAGTGAAAAGTCCCCCTTACTGCAACATAGTAGGGGAGTGGTTGTGCCAACCATCTCATCATCTCTTGGGATATGAATATAGCCATATGATGATATGCAACCATTAAGATTCCCTCCCAAGTGGACTCCTCCATCAACGAAGAATATGCAAGAAAATGCATGAAAGAAGAACCCATAAATACTGCATGTAGATCCCTCTTCTTGTGCTTTTGCAACCAAGACAAGAAAGTCAAAATGTAGTAAGGAGTGCTCTCCTCCATTACTCCTTCATGCTCATCACCTACATTCCTCCAAAGTACATCACTTGTGAAGTGGCTTTGAGAACACTTCAACAAGTAATCCAAGCCTTCAAGTGACAACATTGCTGGCCTTTGGAGTAGGGCCACTGTCATCTCAAATCTCCCCTCTTTGACATGAATCTTGCCAAAGACTCCTCCAATCATGTTGATACAAATTTAGATCCCCTCCCATGAAGAAGGTGTTGCTTGGCCATCCAAGATGAAAGAGCAATCCCCTTGCACTATGCTAGTGCCTCCTCTTGCTCCTGCAACAACATACAACTTGAGCATCAAAATTGATTGCTGCTCCTCCATACTTCCACCATACATAATATGAAATGGGAGCATAATGAGTGGTAAGAGAAATTCCATCCCATCATGATGCACCCATGCTCTCCCCTTTGTTCATCAAGTGCAATAATTGTGAAATGATCCTGGGACTTGTGGGTTATGGATCCTCCACATTTCTGTTGGGCACACATCATCCATAGGGCTCTTCTCTTTGGTGTAAGTATCCTGCCACTTGGTACCTCTTTCAAAAGAGTTACCATTGTCCCAAAATAGATTTCTCCTTTTTCATTTCATGGGACATTGAAATGAAATCTCCTTCATGACAAAATTTCTAAACGCCACCCTCACATGTGATGCATGGATCATAAATAGTGCATGAGGATGATGAGGGTTTCTTTCCTCAAAATGGCACAGTGCAGTGAAAGTCCCCTGCTCTAGAAAAATAGCTTGCCATGGTATGCAATCCCACATGCCATGTATTGCACCAACAGGAAATGAAAGCTCATGCATACCTCGGTAAAGTTTGGAAGGGTCTTGTGTGCATGCAAGAGTCTCTTCCCCAAATGTGTTGGTTGCCTCAATTGCTGGAGATGAAGGCTACTCCTTCATGATAAAGACAACGCTGGTATGTGCCTCTCCATGCTTCTACTCTATTTCTCTGTGAGAATAGGAAGTGCATGGTCCTTCCTCTTCTCCTTCTTCTATTCCCTCAACCTCCTTGGAGAGGTTCTTGCTGGACCCAAAAACTGATGAGATCAATCTCATCCTCTGCATCATTTTTACCTATTCTTCCTCTCAAATTCAAAATTCACAGGCTGAGCCAAGATTGAAGCTCTGATACCACTGTAATATTCCTTTTTCAGGAAATTCTGCTCCATCGGGAATATCTTAAGATATTCCAATTTTTCCAACTCCAGGAGTATTAACAATCAACACTGAACTATTTCAGAGATTTAATGTAGGGGAATTTACTGGATATGTCACCTCCATAAGGAAGGATGAGATCTAGAGGCTACTTGGCCCACTAGCAGACTATGCCAATAGAACTTGTCAAAAGCTAATATTTCCCTTCAAGGAATTTCTGCAATAGTGCCCAAGAGGACGCTGTATAAGGAAGCCCATGTGAAAATAAGGCAATCCATTGCTGGGATGCCTTAGAATATATCTGATAAAAACTCCCTGCAGAATATAAGCTCAAAGAAATAACCATAAGGGGGTTATTCAGATCTCCCACCAACAAGTATACCGAAATAATGCTCAATGAGAGAACCTTCAGCAATATTAAAAATTAAATATGTAATAGCAGTGAAATAATGCTTCATGTAATGCAAGAAAAGTACAAATCTGATACATAATCTGTAGCAGCAAATATAATACAAATTCCTTGAGGAAAATGCCTCTCAACGTGAGCCTAAATCAACCTCAAGGGAAATGTACATAAAACAAGACAATACACTACTACATAACCCAACAACTCTGTCACTGCACAGTCTATGAGGGAAAATGACTGAAAACTGATATATATGAAATGATATAACAATATGTGC
The DNA here is from genome assembly GCA_034641835.2 of Pinus albicaulis. Lineage (NCBI taxonomy): Eukaryota > Viridiplantae > Streptophyta > Pinopsida > Pinales > Pinaceae > Pinus > Pinus albicaulis. The sequence continues at coordinate 248,112,112 of CM076570.1, forward strand.
TCAAATAAAGATGGGGGAGTAAGATCTCAACCCCAGAAAACATTATTACAACAATCCTCTACGGGATTGGCTAAAATACATAAAATAGGAAAATGCCGGAGTTGCAGTGTAGCTGCTGCAACTCAAATACAATACAAAATAGGAGAAGGAAGTAGATGCTGCAATAAACAATGATACCTCCTCCAATGATCTCCAAAGTGAAGGGGCTGATCCCCTTACTGAAGATTGCACTCTCTAGTGCACTAAATGAACTCCTCCTGCAAACCCTCTCTGAAAATAATGCTGTAAGAGGAAGGGACTGCGCTGGGAATGAGATGAAATAATGGCCCAATGCCAAAATCTGCAAATAAAGCTCCAGGATCTCCTTTTTTGATCTCCTAGAGAAAGAGATGGCTCCTCCTCTACAAAACAAGCTCCGGAAATGAGATGATGAAGGTCCCTCACTGCAACACCAACAACTCCAACGTTCTCTTGCTGCAAGAATAACACAGTAGCTGCAAATGACTGCTTTGGCCTCAAGCCAAGATGTGAGGAAAATGAAGAAAAATCTCTCCATGGCATCCCATGGAAGAGAAGGGAATTCCTAAATAGGAATCCCTCTTGTGCTAAGTAGCACAAGCTTCCTTAGTTGAAGAGAGCTTCAACTTCGAAACTCTTTCTCCAAAGATGATCCCCAACAATGGCTCTCCTTCATCTTTTATGCAAGGCATGCTTCCTTGCCATGGACCCCACTCACATTATGGTTTCTCCCATTTAAAATTTTCCTCCTTCCAACTACGCAATCTTCTTGTGCAAGCTTCCCCTCTTGGGTACGTTGTTGACTTGGGTCAACCATGGTCTAGCTCACTTGATTTTGGCCCTTTTCACACTTGGGGCTGCTAAATTAAGCCACTTAAGTGAATTTTTTCACCTTAGGAGTGTTTATTAAGTTGATACATAGGCTCCCTCACCCATTTTATTCCTTTTATTATAATAAAAGAAAAATTAATGTTCCAAATACTAAAAAGAAAAATTTGGAACATTACAAAATTAGAGTTAGCAGTAGCTCTAGTCGGTAAATAAATGGGTAGAAAAGCCCATAAGTCTCCTAAGGAGAATAAAAACACTCCAATTTTGAAAGGAGACATTGTTTATAGCTTAATAAAACACTTCCATGTGTGAACAGGGATAAAATCAAGCTGATTTGATTAATTCAACAACGTAGTTGTGGAGGAGGAGGAATCCAAGGAGGAATAAAACAGTTTTGGAGGGAGATGTATCTTTGGATAGAGATGACCTAATTGAGTGGGGCCAAGGGCAATAAAACTAATATTTTATATAAGGAAGAGGACGTAAGCATTATTATTCATGTCTTAGATTATTTTTCATGTCTTCTTAGACTTTTTCTCCTGTTGCTGCTTAGCAGGGTTGCAGTGCTGTTTAGCACCGGGTGTTCCCGAGCGGGGATACCACCTCTTTCCTTTGAGGAGCCTCATTTGGAGAGTTTGTATTCATCATTCCACATCAGTTTTTTAGGCCAAGCTTCAGCCAAATTCATCAGCGCAGGTTTTTCTAGAGATTGTGCAGTGTTGCTGGGTGCAACAGTGGAAGGGATTGGAATCCCGGTTTCTGAGCTAGTTTCTCATTGGAGGAAGGTTTCATTCACTTGAGAGACCGTTTTGGAGAGCTCCACAAATTATTTAAGATCTGTGGTATCATACCACACATTTCCCATACATTCCCAACATTGTTCTAGCTAGGGAATGCGTTATTTTGGAGGCAGTGCTCAATGCATGGTTTGGTGGCTCCGTTGCTGAGTTTCCTTATGATTGAGAGGTTAATCCTTTCATGGGAGGAATCCCTTGAGGGATCTACATCATATCAGACATATTTAAACCTTCTACACTCATGTGCTTTAGCATTGGAGTGATGATTCAGTAATTTTCTGAATATCACATTTTGTATGCAGAGTGTTTGACAAGAAACCCTTGCTAGGTTCTCTTGTATTTTGTATGAGGAGACTAGATCTCTGTTCTTCAGAATTATTCATTAATATATGAGTAGATATACTTTTTCTCCTATTTTCTGAGTTAAAATCCTCTTTATACTGCGCAGCCACTTTATGCAGCAACTCCGGTAAAATGCAGTTTTGGGGTTTTTAGTCATTTTCAGCTACACTAGTGTGGGAGGTCTGTTTAACCCACCTAGTTTCATTTATTTCTGATATCATATTTTATTTAGATTCTATATGGATGTATCTATGGGATCCAAGTGATCATTTTACTGTTTTATTGCAAATGTTGCTAGAAATGCGTTTTTAGTGCCTGATTCATGAGCTGTTCCAGATTTGGAATATTACAGTGGTATCAAAGCATGATCTCTGGCTCAGCCTGTGAGATCTATCTATCAAAGGAAGGAGAGATGGATAGAAGACAGAAATATTTAGAATGTCAAGGGAAAAAGGAGGACAAGCTCACAAATATTCTTTCTAAATCTATGTAGAGCTTTCAAGGAGAGCTAAAGAATATGAGATTGGAGATGGGATCTCCAAAGGAGATTGAATCTAGAGATGAATCTATATTTTCACATGGTGAGTGTGAGCATGCAGCTACACACCATGATGCACAGCACAGTCAAGTGCCCAGATCTATCTTGATATGGATGGGAGGAGGAAGAATGCCTAAGAGGATTCTCTTAGTGATTTTTTGCTGAAGTATGAATCTCAAACTGAGAGGTTTAGAGATCATACTGATTTCAAAGAGTTTTGCAAGATCCAGATGGAGAAGAGCAAGCAGCAGGATGCAAATAGATTTATTCTATCTACTTTTTCTGGATCACCTACACGTTCAGCTAGAGCCTTGGTGAAGGAGCTAGATTCCTATTTGTAGCTGCACCATATTTCTGAAGATGAAGCCATCAGAGTTGCAGTGCTGCATTTCAGAGGTAAGGCTCATGCATGGTGGATTTTTTAATTTTGCTCTTTAAGGAATGCAAACACTTTCTCTTATACAAGATTCATAGAAACTTTAATGGGAAGGTTTGGTGAAAAAATTCCTAAGGCACATGAGCAAGGAAAACTTGAGAAAACAAAACCCTTGCATGTGATGAAGGAAACCCCATTTCAGAAAACCATGGGAGGAGCTGACATCTTGCATTACACATTGTCGGAAGCAAGACCTCCAGTTCATATTCTTGAACAAGAGGGCATGGGGATCTCCTTTTCACAGGAGGATCCAACTGTTGAGATGTTTCCCATACACATTGAGGAAGATGAGGGAAACATTGCTGTCACATCTAGAGCACATCCAACACCTCATGCAGAGGGAGGAGGAGCACATGCTCCAACAGGAGGGATTCTTGTATCCTTACAAGAAGTTCCCCAGGATCTCATACATGGAGGTCTAAGCACAATCAGTGAGCAACATGATTGTGCAACACTTTAGTTGGAAGGAGAAGGTAGGGAGGAAGAGAAACATCACTTGATGAGAGGCACACACCCTTCTCTATTTCAGAGAGCCAATGCAAGGAAGAGGCAGACTGATTTGCACTATAAAAGCAGGGGCAAGGTTTCCCAACCATCTGTGCAGTCTACTCTTGACATTGATGTCTCACTTCATGGAGGCATTCCACCCGGGAGGCCACCAGATCTACAGTTGATGAGAGATATCTTGTCTTTGGGTTCACCACTCTTGGATTTTGGAGAGGTGAAGAGTTTGGAGGAAGACTTTGGCATAGGGGATTTCAAAGTAGTAGGCAACAACATGAGGAGAGCTTCACATGCCAGATCACCAATGCTGTCTCTTAGGAGGATTGATCCTTATTGGAGATCTCAGCTCTTGGTAGAGTACTCCAAGGATATTGGTGCATGCATGATACTTGATGACCCGGATGGAGATGATAGATACATGGTGGATGATGCGGTCATCTATTCCTATGGCAGGATCTTCTTGACTAGATCTTCTAGTATTAAGGAGAAGCTGCTACATGCAGCACATGAGGACTTCTCTTCTATGCACCTTGATGCATATTTCCAGTTGATGGAGGATTTCACTTGGGAGGGCATTCAACATGACATATTTCAGCATATGGAGATATGCATAGCCTGGATGGTGATAGAGAGGATGTCACAGCCACCTTCCTACTCATTGGGAGTAAGGGAGAATTTCCAGTTGAGCCATTTTAGCTCAATACCTCAAGTACATGATGGAGGAGCTACTTGTAGCATTGATTCTGGCTATCTTTTTGATGGTTTGTGGGGGAAGCCACATGATTCTTAGTGTTCACCATTGACACCATATTGTAACTTCATGTTTTCATCCTATGATATCACTGTAGAAGTAAACAAGTGGCTGGAAAATCACTTGTCATTTCTTATTTTGATGTTGGCCAAGGATGCACTGCACTGGTTCCATGAGAGGGACCATTATTTACTCTCCGGTTGTCACTTGGCAACTTGTTCTCATTGTACTTTGCTTCCATGTATTTCTGATATGTTTTTTCTCAAGGAGAGCTTTGTATGGAGAGAGGAACCAAATGGATGGCATGGCACCCATATGTTAGAGCAGCAGAAGACTTGTTTGTATGGGGCATCATACAAGTTGACCATCATGATCTTACTTCATGGCTTGTATGAGGGAGAGAAATTTGTTGTTACTATGGTTGCACTTGGGAGAGTATGGGGAAAATTCTTCCCATACTTTTCATGATATTTCTAAAGAGAAGAAAGGCACATTCATGGTGCAAGGAGGCTACCCTTCTGCATTGGAGGATCATGAGAGACTTCCATGTCGAGAGAAGATATTTTCACTTAGCAACATGATGGTGGATGGATTTGGCATGAGGAATGTCAAAGGGAGAATTCATGGAGTGACAAGAGCCTTGTTACTAAAGCCCACGGTGCTGTCACTTGAGAGCATGTTTCTATTGATGGAGTGTTCCAAAGGGAGTATGCACCCTCTCCTCTTGCATATTTTTACGAGGGGCTGCTCATGGGAAGACTCACTCATGGACCTCACCTTCAGCTCACACATTATTCATGGTAAGAAATACATTTATGTGCTTGTTGATTACTCTATTGAGTATTTATACTTTCTCACCATATGTAAACAGTGCATTTCTCCACATAAGAGCAAGATTATTTATGGGTTTCATGGTCACTTTAGGGCCAAATATTGTAATGTTGATAACCCATATCTACATGAATTTGGGAAAGTGTTTTATTTCTTTGATTGTACACAACTGGTATATATGGCAGCTTACTGCTTTACAGTAAATGAGCTAACATGCATAGCTGCAAATTATTTGAAGAACAACTTGCCACTTGATGCTTTGAATCAACAATTGAAAGGACTGCACTACATCCACCAGAGAGACCATATGTATCATCCAAACTTGCATATAACCTTCAGCCATTTTCTAATTTGGATGCCATGTGGTGATGATGTGCCATTCATCTTGTATGGAATGGTTTGGGTTGACATGACTCATGACTTTGGAGGAAGGGTCTTTGGAGACTCAATCTTCTTCTTGCCATTGGAGGGCAATCATGTTGCAGCCCGAGGTCAACATACCCTCTACACTTATCATCAGTGGAGAGGAGGACAGTGTGGGATATGCCCTCTTGCCTATCACGTTCATTTATTCAGCTCACCTACATTTCTGGAGCACAAGGTGGAGGAGATTTTTCATGAGTTACCATGTCGGAGGGTGACTCACTTCATTTGGATTATAGTATGGGTGAGGGAAGCACTCATTCACCATGATGATCATCATCCCTACCTTGTGGAGGCCATGAAACAGCAAGCAATTTTCCATTCACACTTTCCACCTTTGATTGATGTAGACCATTTGGTTTTGCACACTTGGGAGGAAACATTGGACTATAGTTTATTTGAAGATTTTCTTGATGCAGTGATGGAGGCTATTGATGGGAGGCCACATGAGGAGGAGGGGAGGAATTTTTCTCTCCTTACACATTTTCTTGAGGACAAGCAAATATTTTTGAGGGGATGACTGTAATGTTCCAAAATTTTAGCCTCAAAGCTAAATGGAACATTAGAGTTAGTAGTAGCTCTAGTCGGTAAATAAATGGGTAGAAAAGCCCATAAGTCTCCTAAGGAGAATAAAAACACTCCAAGTTTGAAAGGAGACATTATTTATAGCTTAATAAAACACCTCCATGTGTTAACAGGGATAAAATAAAGCTGCTTTGATTAATTCAACAATGCAGTTGTGGAGGAGGAGGAATCCAAGGAGGAATAACGCAGTTTTGGAGGGAGATGTATCTTTGGATAGAGATGACCTAATTGAGTGGGGCCAAGGGCAAGAAAAATCATATTTTATATAAGGAAGAGGATGTAAGCATTATTCTTCATGTATTAGATTATTTTTCATGTTTTCTTAGACTTTTTCTCCTGTTGCTGCTTAGCAGGGTTGCAGTGCTGTTTAGCACCGGGTGTTCCCGAGCGGGGATACCACCTCTTTCCTTTGAGAAGACTCATTGGAGAGTTTTTATTCATCATTACACATCAGGTTTTTAGGCCAAGCTTCATCCAACTTCATCAACGCAGTTTTTTCCAGAGATTGTGCAGTGTTGCTGGGTGCAACAGTGGAAGGGATTGGAATCCCAGTTTCTGAGCTAGTTTCTCATTGGAGGAAGGTTTCCTTCACTTGAGAGACCTGTTTGGAGAGCTCCACAGCTTATTTAAGATTTTTGGTATCAGACCACACATTTCCCATACATTCCCAGCACTGTTCTAGCTAGGGAATGCGTTATTTTGGAGGCAGTGCTCAGTGCATGGTTTGGTGGCTCCGTTGCTGAGTTTCCTTGTGATTGAGAGGTTCATCCTTTCATGGGATGAAGCCCTTGAGGGATCTACATAATATCAGACATATTTCAGCCTTCTACACTCATGTGCTTCAGCATTGGAGTGATGATTCAGTATTTTTTTGAATATCACATTTTGTATGCAGAGTGTTTGACAAGAAACCCTTGCCGGGTTCTCTTGTATTTTGTATGAGGAGACTAGATCTCTGTTCTTCAGAATTATTCATTAATATATGAGTAGATATAATTTTTCTCCTATTTTCTGAGTTAAAACCCTCTTTATACTCCGCAGTCACTCTATGCAGGAACTCTAGTAAAATGCAGTTTTTGGGTTTTTAGTCATTTTCAGCTACACTAGTGTGGGAGGTCTGTTTAACCCACCTAGTTTCATTTATTTCTGATCTCCTATTGTATTTATATGATATATGGATGTATATATGGGATACAAGTGATAATTTTAATTTTTTATTGCAAATGTTGCTGGAAATGCGTTTTTAGTGTATGACTAATGAGCTGTTCCAGATTTGGAATATTACAAACTTATATCTCTGAGCTTCTGAAGCTTTCAATCATGGTATATAACCTCACTATGAATAGGATACTATGCATGTTTATTGATGGGATGGTTGAACCATTTCATGGGCTGGTGAAATCCACTAGACCAGTTACACTCCAAGAAGCTATGGAGAAGGCTAGGGATTTGCAGCATGCCTTACCCAAGGCCAAAGCACGCTTTCAGCAAAATATTTCTTCTTGCCCAAGGGAGATTTAGTAGAAGAAATCTCTTGATAATGATCAGAGAGATATGAGGAGAAAAAAACGTTGTTTCACTTGTCGGGAGCCATGGGTACCAAACCACCAATGTGTTGCAGGGAAAGCACATTGCATTGAGATATTTTCTGATGAGGAGGATAAGTCAACATTGTAGCAGTATAAGGAGGTGTAGCCCCCATAGAAGATATAATAAAGGCATTTTCTCCAATGGGAGGGACTCTTGTAGCGTTGAGAGGAGTTCCCAAGTATCTAACCTTGAGAGTTAGGGTGGTACAAAGAGTATCAGTATTGGTGGACAGTGGAGCTACCCATAACTTTATTGATACACAATTGGTGCAAATGAGGGGCATTCACATAGAAGACTTTGAGGGGTTCTCAGTTTTGGTTCCAGGAGCTAGAACCATGCAATGTGCCAAATATTTTCCAGCATTAACCATCACTATGGGAACTTACACATTGACAGACCACTTCTTTATGGCTAATATTCCAGACACCAATGTGATATTGGGTGTCCAGTGGTTGATCACCTTAGGAAAGGTTACCATTGATTGGGAAACCTTATAGATGGAGTGGACAGAAAAAGGGAGTGGTAAACATTAGAAAATCAAAGGCATACACACCTATCCACCCTAGATTATCTCAACCCACAGGATGGAAGCAGATTTTGTAATGTCCCTTTTTCAGGAACATTGTCAATAGACAAGCAAATCTATTCTAGAGATAGACTGAAGGGGAATTTACTGAATTTGTCACCTTCATAAAGAAGGATGAGCTCTAGAGGCTACCTGGCCCACTATCAGACTCTATCTATATAGAATTTTCAAGGGACAATATCCCCAAGCAGGAAATACAACAAGATTGGGAAACTCCCAATATTGCAGCTACAACGATAAGAAAATGCACCAAATGGAAATAGCAATGAATCCATGAATACATAAAATGTAGGAGAATCTGATGGCCATCCCATTAATACATAGCAGCAAATAAGAATATAATTCCTTGAGGGAATGATCACTCAAGATAGGCACTAGAAGCCTCAAGAAACCTGTACATGTGAATATGAGAATACATTGTTGCATAAGGAAACCCAAGGCCATGACTGCGCAGTTATAAAGAGGAACTACTGCATAAATAATGAAATTACAATGATATAGCAATTTAGGCTCAAATAAAGAAGGGGGAGCATGATCTCAACCCCTGAAAATACAATACAACAATCCTTTAAGAGGATTGGCTGAAATCTATACAAAAATTGAATTTTGCAGAAATGCCGGAGTAGCTAGGTAGCAACTACTAAAGAATTGGAAATACATGGAGAAGGCTGAAATAGCTACAAAAAATGAAGAACCCTTCTCCAATAGAAATCTGAAGTGAAAGGTTGATCCTTTCACCCAAGACTTCCCCTCCAAAATCTGCTAATCCCTCATAGCGAATCTGCACCAAGAAAAACATTGTCTAAGAGAGGGACTGCACTACCTCTGATGGAAAGTGGTTGGATTGATGCCAAATATGATGGAATATTCTCTAGGACCACCTTTTCTAATATCCCAATGAATAGAACCTCTCTCCACTGAAAAAAAAGCTCCAGATGGTGTGTGGAAACCTCCCCGGCAACACCCAGCAACACTGCACAATAACTGTTGCAGAAACTGCGCTGATGTAGATGGATGAAGCTATGGCCTGAATGCCTGAATATGGGGAATGGAGTGAAATCCTTCATGAGCTACTCAAGAAGGAGAGGAATTCCTAAACAGGACTCCCTCGTGCCCGAAGGCACTGCAGCTCTGCTGAATAGCAAGAGGCAACAACAAGTCTCTAAGACTCAAATGTAAAATGATCAAAAGATGTCCACAATGGCTGCCTTGCTCCTATTTTATACAATGAGCCTTCCCTCCATGGAACCTATTTCGAATTAGGGTTTCCTCTTCTCTAGAAACTTCCCTCCTACGTTGTCCCACATAATGCTTTCCAACTCATGCCAACGCAGTTTGAGTTGGTCAACCTTGGCCAAGCATGTATGCAGAAAACTTTTTTCACACATGGATGTGTGAAATCCAACTCTAATATGATCCCCTTTCATATTTAGATGATTTTTGTTTTCTAACCATGCAAATAATGGGTCCCCTACCCATTTTATTCATCTCTTTAACAAAATTTAATGTCCCATAAAATTTGGGACATTACAGTCCTCCCCTCTCAAAATATTGCTTGCCCTCAAGCAATTGCAAGGATGAATTGAGTTTCTTTCTGCCCTTCCTCTTGTAGCATCCTTATGTGATAATATCCTCAAGAAAAATGATGCCATATCAGCAATCAAATCTCCAAACTGTCCCTCCAACAAATGCAATCTAGCCTTGAGGTGAACATTCCCAAATAGCTATCATGTAGAAAAAAATATTCATGAAGGAACTAAGAGCTATCAAAGGGCCTCCTTGAGGCATGAGATCTGATATATAATTGGACTTATCATCCCCAATATTAATCTCTCATCCCAAGCCATCAATCATAAAAATAAGTTGCCTCCCAACAAGACAACTCATGAAAAATTCTCCCTCCACCTTGAGCTCTGGAAATGAAGGTGGGCTGAAATTTTATCATGGAAAGCACTATAACGTGCCCCATGCTGTCCTATCCCCCACTTATGACAAGTGTGGAGTGTGTGCTGATCCTGGGCTGCAAATGTATCTCCCTCAAATGGAAAAATGAAGAGTGATTCCCCAAGAATCTCTCCTCCATCAATGAAAAATCAGTTGGCCCAAGACATGTCATCTATGATGAATAGGACAAGATCACCATATAATGTCCCCATGAAATGTTTTATTTAGGTTATACCATGTGCAATAAGTTCAAGCCATGCCTCATAGGGTTATAATGCAACCTCATCCACCGCGGCTGTAGAAAATAGCATGGCAAGTATTGTACAAGAATATCACCTCTACTACTGAACAATAAAATAGATGAGTGAATCAGAAAAATAAGTTCAAAAACCTACCCATATACATACAATGGATGGATAACATTACCAGGCCCATGTCTTACCCCACAATTAAGAAAATATGTGGCTGTATCCATGCCTCCTCTCATGTTCCCTTTAGGACATGCACTGCAGAAAATGTGAGAGTTTTTCTCACTCAAAGACACATCCAACTAATGTGCCTTTCTCATAATCATGTTTCTTTCACAAATCTGATCCATATCATCAAGGAAGTCATGATCAGAAATATAATGAGGAAAATTATGTAGGTTTCATGTGTTTCAAGGGTGTACCAACAGTTTTCCCAAGAGTGTCAGCGTAGTTTTCCCAAACTATTGCTTTAGAAAATCTCATGGCAAGTTGTTTTGTGTTACATAAATAGCTATGTATGTCATGATAGCTACTGATAAATAGCAAATCGCTGAGTATATCACTGATAATACATGAAATAAAACACTTTCCCAAGGCCATATTAAAGATGGTTGCCTCCATCATACAAGTTGGCCCAATTTTTGTCCATGGAGCAATCTGAAAAGCTTGCCCTCTTGTAGAGCCTTGCACTGTAAAATAATGGTAAGAGCATACAAATCAGCCAATGTAAAACAAATTTCTCACCATATACTGGGAGTAAGATGATGCATGGATCCATGAATGAACCCTCCATATTTTTTTGGCATGCTCCCATGAAGAGGAATGAACTAGTTGCAGTAAGAAGACCCTTCTTCTCATGCTTGGAAATCCAAGTCAAGAAGAATGTATCATAGATGACTTCTTCCACTACCTCATCCATCTCACCTCCTCTTTGTCTATCAAGTGAAACAAATATGAAATGTTCCTGGGACTTGTGGATTATGGATCCACCACACTTCCGCTCGGCACACTTCATCCATCGGTTACTGCTCCAAAGAGAGAACGCTGTTGGCCTATACCCATAGGCTCTCATCCATACCAAGCTCCATTATTTGACATGTTCTTTGTCAAAGATATCTCTCATAATGCTGCAATATATGAGAAGTACCTTCCAAGGTGGAAGTATCTCCCTATCATCTAAAGTCAAGGAGAGAATGCCATCTCCTCCTCCTGCAACATCATGAATCATGTGAGAGCAAATCTGCTTGTGCTCTCTCCCATCAATGCCAAGCAACTCAAGTGCTTGCGGCCCCATTATGCTCACACCATATTACTCATGTGATGAAGGTATCATGACTGATATACATGTCATATCATCAATATGTATCCCTTCTCCTTGCTGCCCAATGATGTAAACATCCTGTCACTTATTCTCTTCTTTGGTACTCCCTTGAGGGTTACCATCCTCCCAAACCAATTTTTTTTCTTTTTGCATTTCATGAGAGTTTGAAATGCAGCTCCTTGGAGACCTCTTAGGAAAGACCTCTCTCCCATGACTATGTTGGATCTATGAATATCCAAATGTGATGGAGGTGATGTATCCTCTCCACCCATGCTCAACAGTGCTGTTGATTCCTCTAATGATGTAGCAGCTGTCTCTTCCTTCGGTTTACAATTTGCTTCATGATTCTCCATGGAGGTGTCATGGTTTTCTTCATCCTCCAAAAGTTTACATTCCCACCTTGAAGGCTGAATGAAAATAATCAAGCATGTGTGAGGATGAGGGCTCATCTTCTCCTTGAACCCTTTTCACAGCGCAGTGCAATCATGAGGCCTTAAAGTGGCCATATGATTTGATCCTGGGACCTCCTCATATGAAATTCCACCATCCTTAAGATTATTTGCTGAAATAGAAAGTGGAACTTTTCTCATACCTTGGTGGATCTTGGGACCTTCTTGTGGGGCTTCAATGGCTTTTTATTCTAATGTAATGGCTTCCTCATCCATATATGTAGAAGGTTGCTCCTTCAAAGCTGTAGCAGCGTTGGTGCAATCCTCCTCCCATGGTGGTGTGGCTTCTCTTCCTTTGTTCTTTCTCCATCAAAGGTTTGGATCAACCTTTGAGCAAAGACTGCAAAATAACTCACCCTTGAATGGAAAAAGTGTTTGAATCACCAAAAAGAGGTTTCTCCCTCCATGTACAGCACTGCCATCACCACTGCTTCTTTCTCTGCCATTGGATGCAGGAGTAAAATGCCTCCAGCTTCTTTTCCCAAGCTCTAGCTGAAGTAACCCCATCAAATGTAGACAATAGAAAACATTGCCTCTGATTTCTTCTTTTCCATAGGGTCTTCTTTCCTTCATCTACTACACAAACTGTGAGAGTGCTGTAGCTCTCCTAAATGCTGCAGAATGGGGTTTATAATCACCCAGGTACTTGCTTAAGATTTGGAAATCCAAGCATCTGCCATGCTGGTCTTCAAGAGAATAGGAAGAGCATGGATCTTCCTCTTCTCCTATTTTTCTTCTCCTCCTCCTTAGGGAGGCTCTTATTTATTCCAAAAATGGATGAGCTCAAGCTCATCTTCTTCATTATTCTCCTCTGATATCGAAATCACAGGCTGTGCCATTTCAATGCTCTAATATCACTGTAATGTCCCTTTTTCAGGAACATTGTCAATAGACAAGCAAATCTATTCCAGAGATAGACTGAAGGGGCATTTACTAGATTTGTCACCTTCATAAAGAAGGATGAGCTCTAGAGGTTACCTGGCCCACTATCAGACTCTGTCTATAGAGCGTTGTCAAGGGACAATATCCCCAAGCGGAAAATACAACAAGATTGGGAAACTCCCAATATTGCAGCTACAACAATAAGAAAATGCACCAGATAGAAATAGAAATGAATCCATGAATACATAAAATTCCAAAGAATATAATAGCCATCCCATTAATACATAGCATAAAATAAGAATACAATTCCTTGAGGGAATGATCACTCAAGATAGGCACTAGAAGCCTCAAGAAACTTGTACATGTGAATATGAGAATACATTGCTGCATAAGGAAACCCAAGGCCATGACTGCACAGTTATAAAGAGGAACTGCTGCATAAATAATGAAATTACAATGATATAGCAATGTAGGCTCAAATAAAGAAGGGGGAGCATGATCTCAACCCCTGAAAATACAATACAACAATCCTTTAAGAGGATTGGCTGAAATCTATACAAAAATGGCATTTTGCAGAAATGCCGGAGCAGCTGGGTAGAAACTACTAAAGAACTGGAAATACATGGAGAAGGATGAAATATCTGCAACAAATGAAGAACCCTTCTCCAATAGAAATCTGAAGTGAAAGGCTGATCCTTTCACCCAAGACTTCCCCTCCAAAATCTGCTAATCCCTCACAACAAATCTGCACCAAGAAAAACATTGTCTAAGAGAGGGACTGCACTGCCTCTAATGGAAAGTGGTTGGCCTGATGCCAAAGATGATGGAATATGCTCTAGGACCACCTTTTCTGATCCCCCAATGAATAGAACCTCTCTCCATTGAAAAACAAGCTCCGGACGGTGTGTGGAAACCTCCCCGGCAACACCCAACAACACTGCACAATAACTACTGCAGAAAATGTGTTGATGTAGATGGCTGAAGCTATGGCTTGAATGCCTGAATATGGGGAATGGAGTCCAATCCTTCATGAGCTACTCAAGGAGAGGAATTCCTAAACAGGACTCCCTCGTGCCCGAAGGCACTGCAGCTCTGCTGAACAACAAGAGGTAGCAACAAGTCTCTAAGACTCAAATGTAAAATGATCAAAAGATGTCCACAATGGCTACCTTGCTCCCCTTTTATACAATGAGCCTTCCCTCCATGGACCCTATTTCGAATTAGGGTTTCCTCTTCTCTAGAAAATTCCCTCCTACGTTGTCCCACATAATGCTTTCCAACTCATGCCAACGCAGTTTGACTTGGTCAACCTTGGCCAAGCATGTATGCAAAAACCTTTTTTCACACATGGAGGTGTGAAATCCAGCTCTAATATGATCCCCTTTCATATTTAGAGGATTTTTATTTTCTAACCATGCAAAGAATGGGTCCCCTACCCATTTTATTCATCTCTTTAACAAAATTTAATGTCCCATAAAATTTGGGACATTACAGATTTGTGCAGAGGGGACATAGAATGGGAAGTAGAACTGTGTTTATCAGAAGCTGGAAGCAAGGATTCATCAATACATCCAGATGTACAATCTATCTTGGACTGATATTCTACAGTATTTGGCGATATTCCACCTGGGAGACCTCCTAACCGAGGTTTTGAGCACACTATTGAGTTGGAACAAGGGATTCAAGCAGTGATCACCACACCCTATAGGCATCCAAAAGCCTATAGAGATGAGATTGAAGAGGCCATTTAGGAGCTTGGCTTTAGGACATATCTGGCCTAGCAATAGTCCTTTTGCCTCTTCAGTGGTATTGGTGAAGAAGAAAGATGGCACATTAGGAATGTGCATTGATTATAGAGCATTGAACAAAAAGACCATGAAGAACAGATACCCAATTCCCAGGATCGATGAATTGATGGATGAACTAAGAGGGTCCAATTATTTCTCCAAGATTTATTTGAGATCGGGGTATCATCAAATCAAGGTGAGGGATCAAGATATCCCCAAGATAGCATTCTGATGTCACTATGGGAATTTTGATTTTTTGGTAATGCCTTTTGGGCTAACCAATGCTCCGGCAACATTAGAACCTTGCATGAACCACATCTTCTGTGGTAACTTGTGGAAGTTTGTATTAGTCCTCTTTGATGACATTCTTATTTAATATAGCCGCACATGGGAAGAGCATTTACAGCAAATTGAGGCAGTATTACGCATTATTAATAAGGAACAATCATATGCTAAGCTCTCCAAGTGTGAGTTTGGGCTCACAAAGATGCTTTATTTTGGCCACATCATTGGAGTGGATGCAGTGAGATTCCAAGAAGAAAATATCTGTACTATTAGAGATTGGCCCAAACTAAATAATGTCACAGAACTTCGGGGGTTTGTAGGCATATGTACCTATTACCGGAATTTTGTAAAAGGGTTCTCTCAACTAGAAGCACCACTTACAGATCTAACCAAGAAGGGAGCTTTTAGTTGGGCACCCACAACGTAGAGAGCTTTTGATAAGCTTAAGGAGGTGATGAGTAGCTGCCCAGTATTGGTCCTACCTGATTTTACCCAACCCTTTGTGTTCAAATGTGATGCTTTAGGAGAAGGCATTGGGGTAGTATGGATGCAAGGGGGACACCCCATAGCTTTTGAAAGCCGAACGTTGCTGCCACATGAGAGACTATACCCCATATATGATAAGGAGATGTTGGCTATTATGCATGCTTTAGCCAAGTTCCGACAATATTTGGTGGGAAATAGATTTCTAGTGAAGACTGATCATAATAGTCTCTGATTCTTTCTTGAGCAGAAGCAGCTTCAGGAGAGGTAGCAGAAATGGGTAAGTAAGATCCAAGCATATGACTTTGACATAGAATATGTCAAGGGGAAGAGTAATGTAGTGGCTAATGCTCTATATAGGAGGCCAGCAATGCTATCCTTGATGAGCATAGATGCAGATTGGAAGGCTCAATTGTTAGTAGAATACTCCAAATACCACTTTGCATGTGATATCCTAGATGGATTGGTGACTGATGAGAGGTATAGAGTGATGGATGAGGTCATATATTACCGAGATCGAGTCTTCTTGGCTAGAGATTCTAAGCTCAAGGAGAAAATTTTCCCGGCATCACATGATTCCCCACTTGTAGGGAATCAAGGGTTCACCAAGACCTATCGAGATTTTTGGGAGAGATTCTCATGGAAGGGTCTCAAGGAGGATGTACTCCAACACATCAGGGAGTGCGTAGTTTTCCAAAAGAACAAAGGAGAGCACAACCATCCTACAGGATTATTGTAGCCACTCCCTATTCCAGATGGAAAATGGGAGAGTATTTCCATGGACTTCATCACCAGTCTGCCTACAATTCAGGGTAAGGATTGTATCTTTGTAGTTTTTGATCGACTAACAAAGTACTCACATTTCTTTTCTATATCTTCACAGTATACTACTTCATGGGTAGATGAGATTTTCTTCAAGGATGTGTTTAGACTCCATGGTCTCCCAAAGACCATAGATAGTGATTGGGATAGCCGCTTCATGGGTGGCTTTTGGTAAGAGATTTTCGGTTGGTGGGTACTGAGTTGACACCAAGTACTAGCTATCACTGAAAAACTGATGGAAAAACTAAAATAGTGAACAATTGGTTGGAAGGCTACTTGAAAAACTATGTTTCAGGCCAACATAGAGCATGGCTGTGTTGGCTCCATTTGGGGGAGTATTGCTACAACACAAATTTTCATATGTCCATTGCCATGACCCCATTTCGAGCCCTTTATGGGTATGTTGCACTTTCGTTTGCTGATGTGATTTTTTGGGCAAGAAAATATCCTAGAGCAAAGGAGTGGATTGAAGAGATTCAGGATATACTCCGGGCCCTTAAAGACAACATTGCTACATCACAAAACCAACAGAAAATATATGCAAACCGTGGTCAGATAGAGAGGCAGTTTGAGGTAGATGATTTGTTCTATCTTCATCTTCAGCGAGATAGACAGTCTACACTCAAGGAGAAAGGAGCTGAGAAGCTCAAACCTCGGTTCTATGGACCATACATGGTGATCTTTTGTGTTGGAAAAGTAACATATGAGCTAGAGCTTCCTGTTGGGAGCAAGATCCATAACATTTTTCATGTCTCATGCCTCAAGAAGGCCACTGGACAATATGTGGTTGCCACCATGGATCTCCCACCTATTGATGATGAGGGCCATCTATTTTTTCAACCAGAGGCTATCTTGGATACTCAAGAGAGGAAACTAAGGAGCAGGGTGATCAAAGAATATCTGATTCGATGGAGGAATCTTCCTGATGAGGATGCCACTTGGGAAGGAGAGAGGATTTTGTAGCATCCTTCTTTACTGTTGCTTGAGGACAAGAAAATTTTGGGAGGGGATGAATGTAATATTCCCCATTAGCTTATTTCTAGTTGGAATATTGTATGTTGCTTCGATCTTCAGTCTAGAAGAATAAATGGGGTAAGGAGACCCTTAAATCTCTTTAGTAGGAATAAAACACTTCCAGTGTGAATGTAGATCAGTTTAGATAGAAAAAATAAAGTCACCTTGGGTGTGAAAGGGACAAATGCATGTGGAGTAGATCAAGGTTTTCCAAATCGTGAGAGCGTTTCCAAAGAAGAGAGTGGAGCTAGTGGGAATAATGCAGTTTTGGAGGAGGAGTCTTTTCATGGAAGTAACCTCATAAATGAGTGGGGCCAAGGGCGAGGTAGCTCATCAAGAATATAAGGGAAGGGATGGAAGAAATGAGAGGCATTCAAAATATTTTTTACGTTTGAGTCTTATGAATTATTGCATGATTCAGCCGTTTAGCTGGGTTTATTGTACTGTTTAGTACAAGGGTATTCTCATGCGAGAATTCCACACCCTTCCTTGGAGGACTTGTTGAAGAAATCTGAGAGGAGTATTTTGGGCTTCATTTCCACCATCTGACATTAGGCCAAGCAGTCATCTACAACCACAACACAGTCTTCTTGAGAAACTACGTTATTTTTCATGGTGTTGCAGTGGAAGGGTCAAATCCCCTGTTCATGAGCTAGTTTCCTAGTGAAAGGATCAACCTTTCACCTGAAAAGATAGTAAGGAGAAGTTACAACCATTTCTTTGTCTTTTCAGCCATATATATGCAGAGCTTCAGTCAGGCAGCGTGATTCAGCCATAGATTTGCAGATTATACTTTTGTTATTTCATGCCTTTCAAGAAACCCTTGTCGGGTTATCTTGAGATTGTGTAAAAGAGACTAGATCTCTATTTTTCAACTCTTTTGAGTAATATATTAGTAGATCCATTTGTTTCTATATTTTTTTAGTAGAAACCCTCATTAAAATTCGTTGTCATATGATTCAGAATTTATGTGTTGTTGTAGTCATGGGGTTTTAGTGTTTTTGAGCTATATTGGGTTTGGAATATCTGTTTAACTAAGCTAGAATGATTTTTTTCTGATCCGATTGTATATTTGGATGCTATAATACATAAAATAATGGATCCATGATCTTTTATTGACTATTATAGCATAATTTTCTAAAAAATTCATTTTTGGTGCCTATATTGCTGATTTTCCTAAATAGGAATATTACAAAATACAAAACACATAGACATAGGAGATGTCATGTGATGGCCAAAATCTCTCAAGGGAAACCAAAATGAACATGCCTTCTTTTGCTGCATTCCATCATTTATACACAAGGCATGAATCAGACAAATATGAGCTATTGGGTGGTAACCATACTCACCCAAGAGCAGCCAACGCAACCATGCCTCATTCTTCATTACATAAGTGTTTTTAAAGGCATGGATTTAAGAAATAGGAGACTTTGGGTAGTAACCAAACTCACCCAAGAGCAACCAACGTAACCGAGCTTCTTGCTGGCCCATGTCATATATCTGCAAGTTGTCATGCAACCCCTTGCTTATCATCCTCACCCTCTCATCCCCATGTGGATGATGAATGATGTATTGCATAAACATGGTATCCTCCCTCTGTTGAATACCATCCTCCCCAAACTGATGAATAACTTTGCACTCCATGAAATGTTGAAGTGCACCCCTAATGAGATCTCTTAATGAGACCTTCTTCTCATCAATGGCCCTCCAAAACCAGTGAGGTTATGGATCTGCTGTAGGTAGAAGTTTCTCTTTGAGCTATGAGATGCTCATTGAGAAAGTTCCATCTAGAAAGGAGAAAAGATTCCTCATCTCAAGATGTCTACCATCTAATATCTTAACCTCCATTGCTTCATGGGTGAAGATACCTTCAGAATTCTCCAAGAATAACGGACCCCCTTCATTATCACTGCTACTAAGTGATAGCGCTGTAGATCTGTATGGTAATACATATGCTATATTAAAGCAAGGCACAAGGATGATCTCATAACCAGTCATTGTACATAGGATCATGCTCATCCCATTTTATGAAACTCTACACTTCAAATCAAAGGGTTGAATGTATTTCATTAATGACAATCTGGGATAGATTTTCATATCCTCCTTGATTAGATCAAGGGTCCTCTACGCTGTGATAGTTTGCTGCTTCAAACCAAAATTTTCTCTTAACCCTTGGTTATGCATTGGCCTTGATGGCATGTCCTCATAATTTTCAATAAGATCTTTTGAAACAATATGTGATGAATATGTATGCATACCTTGGATCAACTGATGTGTGGGAACCTCTTTCAAGAACACAAGAGTTCCTAAAACCGGAATAATGGTGTCTCCAACTACTGGTAAGAGTGATGGCTACTATTCTCCAAGTGTACCAGCACTGGAATCTACCTCCTCTTCCTCATGCATCTCCTAAATCATGCATGGGACTCTATGTGTCAAGAGCTCAAGTCTATCTTGCACAAGTGCAAGTGTCTCTTCTCCAGATGCAAGTACTTCCACAGTTGGTGGTGATTGTAGTGAATCTTTGTCCAGAGTGACAAGATTGACATCCTCCTTTGTTTCTTTAGGAAATGTCTCTTTGTGGCACATCTCTATTTTTCTCACATCAAACTTCTTCCTCAAATTTTGAAAGAAATCTGAATATTTATTCACCTTTGCATGCTCCATGTGACCAAACCACAAATCATTGGCTTCACCTAAAAGATGAAGTGCTGCAATTTGGATAGCCTCTCCTTTAGCTACAGGATGTAGTCTAAAAATGTATCTAACTCTTTCCTCCAAGCTTTGACAGTGCTTGAGAAAAATCCATCAAATGGAGGAAAATAAAATCTATTGTGCCTCTTTCTTCTATTGCTGCTATAGGATCTTCTTTCTTCTTTGAGTTCGAAGAATTCTTGGAGAGTTAGACTCTCTTTGAAAGCTCTAGACTGTGCCTTGTACTCTTCATGATACAAACTGAGAGTCTCATGAGTCTTAGGTTCTCTTCTTTCTTCATTTCTATACCTTTCACCCTCTTCAGAGAAAGTGGGCATAGTAGATCTATGAGGAGATCCATGATTCTCCAGTATTCTTTGTTGTTGATAGGAAGTTCTTGGACCTTCCTCATCAAATCTTCTTCTTGGACCCTCCTTCTGCCTTTCCTTCTTCATTTTATTGACCTCCTTGGAGATATCTTGCATGGATCTAAAGAGAGGAGTGGAAAAACTATAATAATACTTCATGATATATCTCATCTATTTGCTTCTTCTTTTGATGCAAAAGATGAAGTGTCCACAAGCTGAGCCAAAGATCATGCTCTGATACCACTGTAATATCTATAAAGGGAGAATGCAGTAATACTGAAACAAAATATAAGAACTACAACAAAGTAAACAATAAATCTAAATACACATCAGAATGCACAAATATAGTTGAGCCATTTTATTATATGGGAGGTGAGAAAGAAAGTACAACAGTTCTCAAAATATGAGACACTCAAGCCAAAGAGATGGCCTAGAATGACCCTGCAATGATCCCAAAAGAGGGACTACGTAACTACTGAACTGCTGGAAGCTAAACTACAATGTCCCTGCTGCAACTATTGGGACTACAACTGCCAGAAAGATAGAAAGTTATATCTAGGCAGTTTGGGAGCTCTGATGATGCTGAAAATAAATATCCAAGCTCTATGATGGATACCCAAGATAACCCAAAAAGGGTTTCTCATATATGTCAATATAAGAAAACCACCCTCTTAGGGCTTTACATATACACTGCTGGGTATGCAGATCTGTGCATAATCTGATGATATGATGGCTGCAATGATGCACAATCAGATCTATGCAAGAAGGGTTGATCCCTTCACTAGATCATTGGGCTAAAAGCTCAATATCTAGCTACTCCAATATCCTCCATTGACAATAGCTGCTGGATGAAAAACAATTTCAGAAAACTGCGCTGTAAGAGAGGGAGGCTCAATAGCCTGCTGCTAGATATGTAAAATTAGCTCATGAGTGATGGAAACAATAGATCTAATGTGAGGAGATGATCCATCACAGGATTTCCAGCTGAAATACTGGAAACTTCCTTCCTCCAATATATCTACAGGACCGGACTGCGCAATCCTTGAAGGGACTACTGCTGCATGGAGGTAAAACCCAATGGCCTGAATGCCGGATATAGATCTGCTACTCTTGGAAGACTGAATGTGAAGAAAAAAGTGGTAGAATGAATCCTCCACTATTTTCCAAGCTGAATGCTAGAAACAACCTCCTGAAGATGGCACCAATGCCTGATAAGGAATGTAGTACAACCCTCTTCCTTAGAGATCACTCAATGGAAGAGGTGGGATTCTTGCTTGGGAACACCCTGTGCTAAAAAGCACTGCAAACTTAGCTAAACAACTCTAGAATGCATAGAGATGTCCTAAAACAAATATATATCTAAACAGATCAAGAAATGGATAATCCAAAATTAGCCCTTCTATTGTACCTTCACCTTCATTATATAGACATGAGCCTTCCATAGGCTAGGCCCACTCGAAAATTGCGTTGTACATGTGGACATAAGTCTCCATGGTTGACTGCGCTATTTCTCCATGTCCTCCATCATGTTCACATGGGGTGATCACCCTCTCCATCATGTGTGCATTAAATGCATCACTTCCTCCACTAACTTATCATAAGTGCTTTATGATCTTCTTTGAATGCACTATGATCTTAGTTGACCTTATCAAAGATCCTCATGATTTTACATTTAAGATCCATGATCTTATTTGATTATTTCATCCTCCATAATCTATCTCATAAATGAGACATGATCTCCATTAATGGAGCTGCTCCACTAGTCCATGATTTTAGATCTAGATCTAGAATATCCACATACACAAATTAAAAGTGGATTTTATTCATCTTTGAGGTTTGTGGGTCCCTCCACCCTTTTATTTTCTTAATTAATTAAGAAAATCAAGAAATATAATATTCCAAATATCATGTGAAAATTTGGGAATATTACATTATAAGAGCTATGGAAATTGAGAGTGGGACTTTAACTCTCCACCCTACCATAGACAAGATACATCCACAATTACTTGTAACTTTCACTCCTGAGCTAGATTCTAGTGCTTGAGGTGGAGTTATTTTGAGGTGAAACTTTAGCCTATATGGATAATTGAAACATAATGTCACAATACCACTTTTCCTTCATTCTCCATCTACACTAGCTTCGACTCAGTATCCTCATATTCTTCATACAAAATCAAGACCCATGCTAGGATATCATAGTATAGAGAGTTTCAACACACTTTCAAGAGAAGAGATTCCACATCAAGGGAAGGTTCATCAATGGATAAGCTACTAATGGGTAAAGATATCACGTCTCTAGGTGGTTCATGAGTGAGTTAAGCACTAGAGCTTCAACCCAAAGGCAACTCATGGTGGTTCATCAACCCTCATAAGCACCTGAGTGACTCTCCTTAGTCCAGTAGGTTCATCAATCCACAAGCTTCCAGTTGGTTCTTTAACCTTTTTACAATCCACTACCCTCTATAATTGTTTCACCCAACAAGCCTCTCTTTGAGGGTTCCTCAACTAGTTTAATTTTTCTAGAGTTTCATAACTATCATATTGATCACTACTTTATTTGTGTTTTCACCTCCCCCCTTTGAGGAATTTTTCATGCACTTCTCTTTATTGGGTGTTCTCTTCCACTGACTCTGTGTGAGAGTTACTTCTATTTTCCAGCTACAAATGTTTATGCGTATGCGCGTGAGAGTGTGCAGATGAGCCCCAAAACAAACCAACTATCTGTCTTTTTCCCAGCTCCACACAAGTCAACTCCTCAGATAACGTAACCCATGCTGCCTTTAATTTTTTTTCCTTTCAATTGCTTATGGTTGGAGATAGAGGAAACATAGTCTTGTACTTCCTCCTTTTAGTTAATTTATGGAATATTCAGCCCATTTAAAAACACTAAGACAACCATGCCTGATATTTAAAACAACCCATTCCTCAATAAATCTCCCTCCCCAAGCAATCTGAAATTTGTTTCCCCGTGTTATCCCTTTTAAAGTAATTACATTTATTTGCAATGATGGTATTTTAAATAGGGGATCTCACAGAATATGTCATATTTTATTCACTAGGAGTATGGGTTCCATTCTATGAGACTATACTTTGTTTCATAGTTGAGAAAAGCATTTGAGTGAGAAAACTAGAAATCATAACAAAGGGGTTTAATGCTCAGTAGAAGTTTAAGAAGCCATAGGTATAAGGTAACTCCACAGAGAGTACCTATTATGTTAGTGTAAAATCTTATCAAAGGTGTACGAAAATATCATACTTTAGTTGTCCGTGATGAATAGCCCCAACAACAAAAGTGGATGCTCAAATCTTTAGATCTGCAATAGACAATTAAAACAAATCATGCAAAAACCTAGATCAATGCAGTAAAAGTAGTTAAAAAATAAAAATAAATAACAACTAATGCAAAATTAACTCCAAGTAGCCAACATACAAGACAATATTAAAGACCGATTTTTGTATTATGTAACACCTGGTGAAGGAAACAAGTAAATGTTACAAGTCCCCCTCAATGGGACGGGTTCTTGGCTATCCTCAATGCTTCAGTTTCAGAAGTTTCTCTCTCTCAATGGTGTAGAAAACCAAAAGCATATGTTGAACTCAGATGGGAGCTCAAACGGAAAAAGAAAATAATAGTGACAATGAGAACGATCAAAGTGAATAATGAATGGAGACCCCTTCTATTTATAACAAAATATTGAGTTATCCTTGATAATTGCGAATAATAAAATATTATTAACCAAGATCTAGATCTAACTGCTTGGAATATTTTATTATATTTTGTTGGAGGGAAAAGGTATTTAAATTGGTTAAATACCTTTATTTAGAAATAATAAACAAATAAATGATTTATTTATCATTTCAAGAATGTGCTTAAAGAATAATTAAAAAATAATGATTTTTTAAATTATTCCTAGGTGATTTAGTGAAATTTAATGAGGAATCATAACTAAATAATGATTTAATTAATTATTCCTAGAGAAAAATAAGAAAAATAATGATTTATCTAATTATTTCTCATAATTGGGTTAAATATGACTATGAATATTATTTAAAAAATGGTTTAATTAATTATTCGTAGAGGAAAATCAAATAAATAAGGATTTATTTAATTATTCCTCATGGGGTTTCTTGTTTTAACAAGAAATGAATCAATAAAATATGGTTTATTAAATTGTTTCTTATAGTGAATGCAATTTTACTATGGTAAAATTAGTCTTATATGGTGTACTTCGATCCAGATTATTAGAAATGGTTAGATGACCATTTTTTGGTGATAACAGATTGCCCCCCAATGTGCGAGCATTGGGAGAAAATCGTATGACCAAAGTACGTTGTAAGAACACAATCACTAGACACCGAAGGGGAGTCATAGAGAGAGAGAGATCCAAATGAAGCGAAGCAAGAGAGGACAATAACTGAGGGGGCAAGACCTACGAAATGATATATGTCTCTGCTTATGTTGAAGTACCAATTCTCAATGAGGCTAGGGAGGCATACCCATGCTCGCCGAGATAACAAAGTACAAAGAATAATGGTGGGACCAGAAATGTGGGATTGAGCTACAAAATGTATAATACATGATACATGAAATGATGGCATCAATGGGCCATAAAATAATACAATGGATCCCATATACATAATGTGCCTTGAAAACATGTTCCTGGACTAAATACAATAACATCAGAGTACATGAGACATAAATAGTTCCCCTCCATATAACATGGGGAGGGGGGGTGGGTATAACAACCAAAGAAGCCTTGCTGAACAGGAAAGGGCTTTGAAGATCTGAATTGATCATCTGAATGAAACATGCATGTTGTGGGTGCTGCAAGCAGTTGAAATTGAACCCATAAAATATTCAGAACTGCATTTGAGGCTATAGCATAATTTGAAGTCAGCCGGGCATGTGGGGGGATACCTAAAGGGCCACCCCCTCATGAGGTCTGAAACATCTCACACACACTCGAGAATCACTGGTACAATCTGCTAGATCACCAGACCATCAAGTATACAAATATCAATTATGTGCTAATGAGCTGAGGTCGAGTAGATGAGAAACAACCAAGTCAAAGGGCAGTGATGATTCCCTTTACTTTATTCGAGGCACCGAACAATAATTGAAGCTGGAACCAAGGTACACCGCCCTATAAACCTGTCTTCTGGAATGAATGTGCTAATGTCGACAGAAAGAGGTCTGCCATAGGTGAGGCAATGAGGAATCCCCAACCAAGGCATGAGGGATCATAGTAAAGTGAATGGTGGATTAACACCAGGGACAATGATGGAAGAAGGGGATACTGGGTAGTAGATGTATGACTTCCCTTGTTAGAGCATAAAATGCATGGTGGACCTGGCAGTGAATCACTCGACTCCCGAGGGAATGAGGGACATTAAGATTGGAGGCCAAAATGGGTGACACGTGATGAATGCAATGCAAATATGGATGGAATATTGTAACAAGAGATAAAGGGACTCAGGATAGACTCCATGAATATGATGATGATTCAACTTAGAAGCTCTAAAAAAAGGGGACTCGATGATATTTCCACACAAGGTAGGCCCAGGGGGACAGTAAAAACATGAGAAAAATATGGTTACTCATGACTAAAATTGACACATTAGGTGACAAGTGTGAAGGAAAAGTGGTGCCCCAAGCCCAAGTGACTCATATGAAGAAATTCGATTTAGAAAGGTGGTGGAAGCAACCCTTTGTGGAAAAATGGCTTCTGAGTGAAGTGTTAAATCACCAAAAAAGGAAGAAAACCCATTATAATGCTCGGTGAAATATTTCCAACGGTGTTGATGGTTCGTTAAACCAAGCTATAGTTTGGTCATAATTGGTGGAAAAATATTTGGGGGTTTTCCTATAAAAGGACATTTTCTCTCCAATTTAATTCATTTCCTGAGTGAGCTGTGGTGAATTTGGAGAGGAGGAGAAGGCCCTATATCTTGCGATGATCGTAGCAGAAAAGCTAACCTTTGGAATTAGTATTCATCAATTGTAGGTAGGTGGACTAACCTTACTCTTCATTTTCAACAATTTAGTTTTTCAGATTAGGTCCCCAGAGCCCAGTAAGAGACCTCTACCCATGTTTACGGCTGAGTCACATTTTTATTCTCCTAAAATGTGCTCTAGCTTGCAGGAAATAGAGGGAAAACTGCGAGCTCACAGTTTTTGGGCAAAACAATGAGTTGGGGCTGAAAATAGGATTTGGTCTATTGGTTTGCTAGGGAACAGGGTTAGAAATTTTATGGTGTAGTTGTATTTTTTTGAGTTGACAGAAGATGATGATGGTTTGCAGGTATGGAAGATTTAAAGATCAACTAGCGTGAAAGAGACTTGGACGCTCTTCGTTCCGAGATTAAGGGGAATCAGGTGGTGAGAGGAGTGCTTTGTAATATTCCCAATTAGTCCTAAGCTAATTGGAATATTCAATTTTGTTTTATTCCTTTGTTTAAAGAATATAAGTGTAAAGGAGGTCCATAATACTCCTAAATCATGAATAAATCAATGCCAAATGTAAAAAGCCTGAATCTTGGCTGCTAAATCAAACACCCTTAGGTGTGAAAAGGGGTTGGACATTTTGACCGGGTCCACCTTGACCAAATCTACAACACTGTCATGGAGGATTGGCCATCAATGAGGCCTACCGCAATTTTAGATGGAGATGCTTTGTGTGAAAGGAGTGATCTCATTGGAAGTGGTTTAGGGTTTGCAAGCTCTTAACTTATAAAATGAAGAGGATGGCAACATGAGAATTTTTTTGATGAACAATATATTTCTGAATATATTGTTTGTTTAGACATATATCATTCTCTTGATGTTTAGCTGAGAATAATGTTGTTTAGCATTGGGTGTTCTTGGTCGGGAATACCACCTCTTCCCATTGAGTAGCTCTTGGGAGAGTTTGCATTGTATTTTCCACTATCTGGCTGAAGGCCACACTTCTTCTTTCAACTACAACAAAGATATTGTTGAGGGTTTGGTTTTCTTTGCAAGATGCAGCAAGTGGAGGCTAGATCTCTTCATATCTAGGCCATTTCAGTGCTCCTTTTCAGTGGAGGAGGCTTCTATTCCATTGGGAGGAGAGTATTGGATGACTTGGGCTACATTTTTTGATCTTGGTATGTGGCCAACCACATTCTAAACCCTATAATGCAGTTTTACTTCCAGATTTGCGTTATTCCTGTAGGTGTTGTTGCAGGGTCTTTTGGCATACCATCTGTAGAGTTGGTTTTCAAGTGTTGGGGATATTCCCTTCACTTTGGAGATCCATTGGAGGAGATCTATTCCTTGTTAATTTCAGATAAGATCTAGATACTTTTGAATATCTGAATATTTCTGCAGATCTGCAAACTTAGATCTCAGATCTACTTCGTGTACATGGTGTAATGTTGAAAACACTAAGGGGATTCTAAAGAAGAGCCTATATAGTGTATGGATCTGTTATAGATTTGACTTTTCATGCACTTATTTTCTCTAGATCTAAAGTGTAATCTACAACTGTTTGCAGCCCAATAAAATAACACTGTAAGGCAATTTCCAGTCTTAATATATGGTTGCAACACCTCCTTTTGAGGATTTTATTCTATTGGAGACTTATATTTCCCTTTATAAATCTTATGGGCCATCTTCTACATCTATTTTTCTGTTGTAAATGTAAATGAAGGGTCTCCATATTGGCCTCCTTCTTTGTCTTTGATGATCTGTGTTATTTTCCTGCAAATATGCATTCTATTGTTGCATTCCCCATTTGGGAATATTACAGTGGTATTGAAGCATCAACTTGGCACAACCTATGCTTTCTAAGAAGCCAATATGTCTTCTGAAGAAGAGGAGCCTATTACTGACAGAGAGAATAGGTATCTAAAGAGAAGACATAAGAAATTTGATTACACCAATGACAATGAAGACAAGGGTAAAGCCCCTTTATTTGGAGGTGAATATGAAGAAAAGGATTTTCCTAAGATCCTTCTTAGAGCCATGCAAGATATTTCTAGAGAGATCAAAGAGATGAGAATGGACAGAATCAAAGAATCCCCTAAAGGGTTCCATCTTGTAGAAGGCTCTGGCATGTCTCATCACTGCAATGATCAACCAGTGCATCAACCAAAAGTTTCCCAACACTCTACCATGCCTACCTTTTTAGCTGTGGGAAATGAAGGGTTTCAAGAGCATGAATCCCTCGAAGACTATTTTGAAGAGTATGAGTCTCAAAATTAGAGATTCAAAGATAACTTGAGTTTTCAGGAGTTTTTCACATAAAGGAAAATAGAAGACCAAGGCATCATCATAGAGGTGGTGGATTCATTCAGAATCATGATTGACACCACACTATGGGTAGATAATTTTTACCCAACTTTGATGGGTCATCCAAGTGTTCTGCCAAAACTTGGGTAGAAAAAATTGACATCTACTTTCAGTTGAACAAGGTTTCATAGATGGAGGCTATCAAGATTGCAATTTTGCACCTTGAAGGTGAAGCACATGACTGGTGGTTCCATGGCTTGTCTAAATTGGGTCATGCCAATGTGACCTCTTATTCAGAGTTCACTAGAAGGATGGTGGAAATATTTGATAGGAGAGATCCAGAGGCACCATTCATGAGCCTTGCAAAGTTGAAACAATCAGGTAATACAAAAACGTACATTTCTGAATTTTTAAGATTATCCGTTATGGTTCCTGTTGGGTGTGTGTTATATTCTTTCCATGACTAGCTCAACGCGCAAGGGGGTCACAGGGGGGGTGGCAGCGCCCCGACGAATTTTTTTTTGGTATGCGGTCCCACTCATATGCGGACCCACCCATGTTTTGTGCATGGGTTTGCACATGGTTTTGGGGTACAATGGTTTTCAACCCCTAGTATTTTGTAGATCTGGTCAAGGGAACTACGGTTATGTTCTAATCCAGGGTTAATGGATTGGGGTTTATGTATGCTTCGACATGTATATATATGTGTTGTAACACTAAAAGGAATATAATGAAAAACCAAGCTGGTCATCCCGATTTGGGATCCAGGGGAAAATCTCTGTGTTTATTTGTTTTATGTTTTATGCTCTTGCTATTGTTTATTTTCTATTATAATATTCATGTGTAGATAACTTCTATTCAGGGTTAAAACCTACATTTGGTATCAGAGCTGTTTCGGCTTCAAGGCGACGCCTTTGCTGCTGAGGGTTTTTTGTTCGGGCCTGAGGTAGACCCTGTTCAGTGGGAGATCTGCGGGATCGAC
Organism: Pinus albicaulis; assembly: GCA_034641835.2. Classification (NCBI taxonomy): domain Eukaryota; kingdom Viridiplantae; phylum Streptophyta; class Pinopsida; order Pinales; family Pinaceae; genus Pinus; species Pinus albicaulis. The sequence continues at coordinate 248,141,874 of CM076570.1, forward strand.
TCTTGCGGTGAAAGAAGATGGCGAGCGGCGGAAAGATAGAGATCGAGAAATTTAATGGTCAGAGTTTTGAGTTGTGGAAGCTCAAGATGGAGGATCTACTGGTGGATAAAGATCAGTGGATCGCGGTAGATCCAGGTACTAAACCAACGGCAATGTCAGATGAAGACTGGAATAAACTGGATCGGAAGGCTAAAAGCACAATACGGTTGTGTGTATCAGATTAAATATTGTTGAATGTATCTAGGAAAGATACGTCGAATAATTTGTGGGAAAAACTTGGGACTTTGTACCAATCTAAGTCTCTGGTGAATAAGTTGTTCCTGCGGAAAAAGTTGTATAACCTGAGGATGAAGGATGGAGACTCGGTGACAGAGCATCTGAATGCCTTCAATACTGTGGTAATTCAGCTGTCATCTGTTGATATTAAAATCTCAGATGAAGATAAGTGCGTCAGTTTGTTGTGCTCTCTACCAGACTCGTGGGACAGTCTGGTTATTGCAATAGGTAGCAATACAACTACCTTGAATTTTGATGACATTGTCTCAGCCTTGCTGTCGGAGGAAATGAGACAATGGAGGGTCAGCATGGAGATGCCTTATCTGTACGAGGAAGGTCCCAGAACAGAAACAAGAATAAGGTTTCGAGTGGGAGATCTAAATCTCCTGGAAAGTTTGTAAAGGTGTTCTAGAAATGCAGAAAGGAAGGACACTACAAAAAGGAATGCAGATCTAAAGCTCCTGAGAAAGGAAAGGGATCTGATGAAGCTCCTTTTGCAGAGGCAAAAACCACCTCAGATGAAGGTGGGGATGTGTATTTCGCTTCTTCTTCAAATACACATGTAGATCATGAGTCATGGTTGATTGACTCAGGTGCATCCTTTCACTTCACTCCCCATAGGGAGTGGTTCTGCGAGTATGAGAAATATGATGGTGGCGATGTCTTCCTAGGGGATGATAGGAGGGCCATAATCATCGGACGTGGAAAGGTCAAGCTGAAGCTGCAAGGTGGAAGGATTAGAACACTTCCTGGTGTTCTGCATATTCCTGCATTGGCCAGAAATCTGATTTTTGTAAGCAAGATGGATGATGCAGGTGTAAAAACAGTGTTCGAGAAAGATGCCTGCAAGATGGTTCTGGGAGCACTGGTATTAATGCGGGGAGTTCGGACTGGAACTCTGTACAAGCTACAAGGTAGCACTGTTATTGATGGGTGTAACAGTTCTGTGGTTCTTGAAAGAGGAGCGGAAAGCCTAGCTATCTCTGGAGAAAAGACCATGCTATGGCATCAAAGGCTTGGACATATTGGAGAGAAGGGCCTTCGGATACTGCATAGAGATGGTATGGTAGAAGGTATGTCTAATTGTTCTCTGGATTTCGATTTCTGTGAACATTGTGTATATGGGAAGCAGAATCGGGTAAGTTTTCCTTCTGGTGCTAAGAGGGCAAACAAGATATTAGAACTTGTGCACAGTGATGTGTTTGGGCCTGTGTCAGTTCCATCACTGGGAAAGTCTGTGTACTATTTTTCATTCATAGATGACTTCTCAAGGAATACATGGATATATTTCTTGAGGAAGAAATCTGAAGTCTTTGACAAATTTAAAGAATTTAAGGCTCTGGTGGAAAACCAGACATAGAAGAAGATAAAGGTGCTGAGGACAGATAATGGTGGGGAGTTCTGCAAGAAGGAATTTGAAGAGTTCTGTAAGAAGTGTGGTATAGCACGACAGAAGACTACTCCATACACTCCGCAACAAAATGGAGTTGCAGAAAGAATGAACAGAACACCGATGGAAAAGGCAAGAAGCATGCTTAGTGGTACCGGGTTAGGACAAGAATTCTGGGCAGAGGCAGTGGAGACTGCATGCTATCTGGTTAAAAGATCACCTTCATCAGTGTTGGAGGATAAGACCCCACATGAGGTATGGACTGGTAAGAAACCTTCTCTTTCACATCTAAGGGTATTTGGATGTGATGCATATGTACATGTTCCAAAGGAGAAAAGGACCAAGCTGGATAATAAATCTGAAAGGTGCATCTTTATTGGGTATAAGGATGGTTTAAAGGGTTACAAGCTTTGGAACCCAGAAACAAGGAAGGTTGTGTACAACCGAGATGTGTTGTTTAGATAGGTGAAAGATGTTGTTACACATGAATTCCTACCAAAGGAACCTGAGAAGATAGAGTTTGAGCTAAAGGAGGATGAATCAGACTCTACAACAGAAGAAGACTCAGAAGAGGAAGAACCACAAACCCCAGCTTTGAGAAGATCAGTTCGGGAAAGAAGGCAACCAGAAAGGTATAGTCCATCTGCTTTTTGTTCAGGTTTTGCCTTAACTATAACTAATGATGATCCGAAAACTGTCAGGGAGGCAGTAGATTCAGAGGATGGAAAACTCTGGAAGGAGGCCATGGTTGATGAAATGGCATCCTTGCACAAAAATGAGGCATGGGATCTGGTGGAGTTGCCGGCTGGAAGGAAGCCCATCGGGAGAAAATGGGTGTTTAAAAAGAAGATAAATGTAGAAGGCAAGGTGGAGAAATACAAAGCTCGGTTGGTAGCAAAAGGTTATTCCCAGGTGCCGGGAATTGATTTTGGTGATATTTTTTCTCCTGTTGCCAAGGTTACTTCTATTAGATTACTTTTATCTGTTGCTGCTGCATTTGATTTTGAGATAGAACAGATGGATGTGAAGACAACATTTATTCACGGGGATCTAGAAGAGGAGATCTACATGAAGCAACCTGAAGGCTTTATGGTGAAGGGTAAGAAAGAACTGGTATGCAGGTTGAAGAAGTCTCTGTATGGGTTAAAACAGTCACCAAGGATGTGGTATCAGAAATTTGATACCTATATACTGGGACTTGGCTTCACCAGAAGCAAGGAGGATCACTGTGTTTATTTTAAATTAATTGGTGACCGTGTTATTTATTTGGTATTGTATGTGGATGATATGTTGTTGATTGGAAATGACAAAGAAATTATCCAATATTTGAAGACCCAACTGTTCTCCAAATTCGACATGAAGGATCTTGGTGCCGCAAACTATATTTTAGGCATGGAAATTAAGAGATATCGGGCAAAGAGGAAGCTCTGGTTAAACCAGAGAAAGTGTGTCGAGACTATATTGCAGAGGTTCAATATGCAGGATAGTAAACCAGTGAATGTTCCTATTCCCGTAGGTGCAAAGCTGTCTGCTGAACGGTGTCCCAAGACACAAGAAGAAGAGGAGGATATGTCCCGTGTTCCATATGCAAGTGCAATGGGTAGCCTGATGTATGCAATGGTCTGTACTAGACCAGAAATTGCACATGCAGTGGGAGTATTGAGCAGGTTTATGTCAAACCCAGGGAAGGAGCATTGGACAACAGTGAAGCGGGTTTTCAGATATTTACGTGGCACTAGTGATTATGGCTTTTGCTACCAGGGAAGACCAGGATTGGAAATAATGTTGGACATTCGTGGTTTTGTTGATGCAGACTGGGCTGGAGATCTGGACCAAAGAAGATCTACAAGTGGGTATGTGTTTAGCCTATTTGGAGGTGCAGTCAGTTGGATGAGTAAAAGACAGTCTGTAGTGGCGCTTTCAACTATAGAGGTAGAATATATAGCAGCCACTCATGCAAGCAAGGAAGCAGTTTGGTTGCAGAGATTGTGTTCAAGTATGGGGTTGGTACAACAAGCTATAAGGATAGACTGTGATAGCCAAAGTGCATTTTTCTTGGCTAAGAACCCTGCTTATCATTCAAAGACAAAGCACATTGATGTTCAATATCACTTTGTTAGAGATATGGTTGAGGCTAAAAAGGGTGTTGCTGGTAAAGGTGGACACTTTGAAGAATGTTGCAGATGCATTGACGAAGTCTGTGAGCACTCAGAAGTTCTCTTGGTGTAGAGAAACAATGGGTGTTGAAGAATTGGCCAAATGACTAAGCTCTCCTGTGGCCCCCTATGGAAAGAAAACAACAAGTGGGAGAACGTTGGGTATGTGTTATATTCTTTCCACGACTAGCCCCACGCGTTGTACGTTGCGCCGGGTGCAACAGGGGGCAGCAGCCCCCCCTGTCGGGGTCCGGGGCAGCGCCCCGACGAAATTTTTTTTGGTATGCGGTCCCACTCATATGCGGACCCACCCATATTTTGTGCATGAGTTTGCACATGGTTTTGGGGTACGATGGTTTTCGGCCCTTGGTATTTTTTGTAGATTCGGTCAAGGGAACTACGGTTATGTTCTAATCCAGGGTTAATGGATTGGGGTTTATGTATGCTTCGGCATGTATATATATGTGTTGTAACACTAAAAGGAATATAATGAAAAATCAAGCTGGTCGTCCCGATTTGGGATCCAGGAGAAAATCTCTGTGTTTATCTGTTTTATGTTTTATGCTCTCGCTATTGTTTATTTTCTGTTATAAGATTCGTGTGTAGATAATTTCTGTTCAGGGTTAAAACCTACAGTTCCTGATCTGTCTGCAGCAAGAAGGGTGTACATGTTCATTGATGGTTAAGATGAACCTCTTCATGGGTTGGTTAAATATACAAATCCCACTACCCTACATGATGTTATTGAAAGGTCTAGAGACCTTCAAGATGCCTTGCCAAATGCAAAGGAAAATTTTCAGCATAAGCACTCTTTTCCTTCAAAGGGAAAGGAAGAAAAAGCTACTCCTTCCAAGGAGAGCTCATACAAGAAGCCCCTTGATGATGAAGTATGGAGAGATCTAAGAATAAGGAAGCTTTGCTTCTGTTTCCAAGAATCATGGTCACCTCGACATAGATGTGCTGCTGGGAAATCACATTACATAGAGGTCTTCTCATATGATGAAGAGGAAGAAGAAGATGAACGAAGAAGAGGTCACAATGCTCACACTGCAGGAGGAGAGACAACACCATCAGGAGATGGGAATGGAGCATTTTCTCTTATGGGAGGGGCTCTTGCATCTTTAAGAGGAGTACCTAAGTACTTGACCTTAAGAGTTCAAGGTTCCATCTTGAATCAGAGAGTTTCTGTGTTGATTGATAGTGGGGCTACCCACAATTTCATTGATGCCCAACTAGTGCAAAGGAGGGAAATACCCACTGATGCTTTTGAGGGATTATCTGTTTTGGTCCCAGGAGATAGAACAATGCAATGCATGCATTATGTCCCATCACTTTTAGTCACTATGGGGACTTATACATTGATTTATCACTTCTTTGTGGTTGACATACCTAACACCAATGTGATTTTGGGTGTTCAATGGTTGGTTACCTTGGGAAAAGTCACCATTGATAGGGGTGCTTTGAAAATGGAATGGGTGGAAAAGAAGAGTGGTGAAACTCAAATGATCAAAGGCATGCATACATATCCCTCACATATCACTTCCACACAAAGAACATAGATGAATTTGTGCAGTGGAAGCAAGGACCTTACAGTCCCATCTATCATGCTCATGAGATTGCTGCATGGGACACTTTTACCTAGTGGAAAACCACTTGGGAGGCCACTTGATTCAGATTTTGTGGGCTATGTCTCACAAAATGATGCTCCAAACTCAGATCTAGGAGGGATGGGAGCATTGGAAGACAATGATACAACACTGGGAGTCTTGGGTAGGCTCAAGGAGGAGCGAGTTCTTCTCCAAACATCATCATTACCCACTCTCATTTTTGATTCTGCACTGTGGGAGGAGAAGAATGGAAGTAATGGCCTTCCAACATATACCTTTGGCATGGGAGATGTCAAGGAGGAGAGCAGCCACATGACAAACATTTCAGTTGATACATCATCAACACTATCATTGTTGGGGAGTTTAGATCCATATTGGAAATCCCAATTGTTGGTGGATTATTCCAAGGATATTCACACTTGCATGATACTTGATGACCAGCTACATGAAGAGGGATATTTAATCCAAGAAGGAGTCATCTATCATTATGGTAGGATATTCTTATCTAGAGCCTCCAAGCTCAAGGAAAATTTGCTACAAAGAGCCTATGAAGAGTTCTATTTCAGCCACACATATTCCATGAAGATCTACAACATCATCATGAGGAGCTTTGATTGGGAAGGCTTTGAAGGAGAACTAAATCAAAATTTTCAAGAATGCATGAACCATGTGGATTTGGGATAGAAATATGATTCTATGAAAGAGTTATTTCAGCCATCTCTTCCTTCTTTTGAGAGAGGAGAAAGATCTATGCACCACTCCATTTGTACAAGGAGGATTGTTGGTGAAGAACATATTCATGTAAATGATGTTTTATCTTCTGATTGTATGTATTATTTTACCATGTATATGCAGGCCATGAATCCAAGGAGGAGTATTGTACCTTATAAAATTCATGGCCAACTTTGGGCCACAAAAATTTCTGAACATGGCCACTCCCTTGGAGGACAAAGTGAGAATTTGTTTCATGATGGGTGCATTACTAAAGCACCAAATATATCTCACACTTTCAGCCATAGTGAGATGACATGGGTAGAAAGTAAGTGGTGGGGAAACCACTTACCACATCATGATCTGATGCAGGAAGGAGATGCACTGCGCTGGTTCCACATGTGGGATTATGACCCACCTCCTTATGCACAAATTTCTATTTGTATGTATTTGATTTTGATCCCATACATTGATGATGTACTTGTACTTTTTATGGGAATGTATGGAGGGAGGATGGGAGGTATGTATGTACCTTATGGGATGGAGACTCTCTATGTGTCTTATACTACATGCTTCAGGGAGAGTATTGGACAAGCCATGTTTCTCCCATTTGAGCTATTGTCTCCTTATGGGATGGACTATTTACATCTCATGAGAACTTTGGAGCAGAAATTCATAGAGGGATGGATTGGTGAAAACTTAGCTTATGGAGGAAGCTTATCACATGTTGAGGTCAGCAATGGAGGAGGAGAAGAGTTGCAACACTCACCTTGTCAGTTGCTTGAGGACAAGCAACATTTGGGAGGGGAGGATTGTAATATTCCCAATTAGTCCTAAGCTAATTGGAATATTCAATTTTGTTTTATGTCTTTGTTTAAATAATAAAAGTGTAAAGGAGGTTCATAATAATCCTAAATCATGAATAAATCAATGCCAAATGTAAAAAGGCTGAATATTGGTTGCTAAATCAAGCACCCTTAGGTATGAAAAGGGGCTGGACATTTTGGCTGGGTCAACCTTGACCAAATCTATAGCATTGTCATGGAGGAGTGGCCATCAATGCGGCACAACGTAGTTTTAGATGGAGATGCTTTGTGTGAAAGGATTGATCTCATTGGAAGTGGTTTAGGGTTTTCAAGCTCTTAACTTATAAAAGGAAGAGGATGGAAACATGAGAAGGTTGTTGACTAACATTATATTTATGAATATTTTGTCTATTTAGACATCTATCATTCTCTTTATGTTTAGCTGAGAATAATGCTATTTAGAATTGGGTGTTACTGGTCGGGAATCTCACCTCTTCCCATTGAGTATCTCTTAGGAGAGTTTTCATTGTATTGTCCACTATCTGGCTGAAGGCCAAGCTTCTTATTTTAACTACAACACAGATCCTATTGAGGGTTTGGTTGTATTTGCAAGCTGTAGCAAGTGGAGGCTAGATCTCTTCAGATCTAGGGCATTTTAGTGCTCCTTTTCAGTGGAGGAGGCTTCTATTCCATTGGGAGGAGAGTATTGGATGACTTGGGCTAAATTTTCTGATCTTGGCATGTGGCCAACCACATTCTAAACCCTATAGCGTAATTTTACTTACAGATCTGCGTTAAAAATGTAGGTGTTGTTGCAGGGTATTTTGGCATACCATCTGTAGAGTTGGCTTTCAAGTGTTAGGGATCTGCCCTTCACTTTGGAGATACATTGGAGGAGATCTATTCCTTTCTCATTTGAGATCAGATCTAGATACTTCTGAATATTTGAATATTTTTGCAGATCTGCAATCTTAGATCTCAGATCTACTTCATGTACATGGTGTATTGCTGAAAACTACAAGGGGATTCTGAAGAAGAGCCTATATAGTGTATGGATCTGTTATAGATTTGAATTTTCATGCACTTGTTTTCTCTAGATCTAAAGTGTAATATACAACTGTTTTTAGCCCAATAAAATAACCCTATAAGGCAATTTCCAGTCTTAATATATGGTTGCAGCACCTTTTTTGAGGATTTTATTCTATTGGAGACTTCTATTTCCTGTTATACATCTTATGGGACATCTTGTACATATATTTTTCTATTGTAAATATAAATGAAGGGTCTTCATATTTGCCTCCTAATTTTTCTTTGATTATTTGCATTTTTTTCCTGCAAATATGCATTCTATTGTTACATTCCCCATTTGGGAATATTACACGCTTGCTCGGTATGGAGTTCTCAATTTGGTAAATAACCCACTTATGAGGGAAGGTGAGCCCTTGATATATAGGATTGTGATCTAGTGGGATCTAGAACAGGAGGCTTTCATGGTGCAAGGGCACAAGATTAAGCTCATGGTCTAGGATATCTATTTTTTGACCAGACTCCCCACATTAGGGGTGGTGGGGAACATACATCCAGTGTTACCTAGTGGGAGGAACATAACAGATTTCGTGGAGCGCCATTGCAGACTGGGGACTCATGATAAGGGTACGACCATCCTGATCAATGATCTTGAGAGGTTAGAGACATGAGTTGTCGCCGCATGTAATATCCCAAAATCGGGTTTTCTCAGCAAGCATGCACTAAAAATGAATTTACAACAATATATGATATAAAATAATGAAATTAAATCTTGGATCCTGTAGACCAGTCAATATAAAACCTAAATCCAAGAATAGAGCTGAAACAAATCAAACTAGGTGGGTTAAATAGACCTCCCACGCCTAGGATTTCTAAAAGAGGCTAAAACCCCAAACACTGCAACAAAGAAATTATTGCATAAAAGAGAATGCGTAGTCTAATTGAGGGTTTTTACACACAAGTGGTAGAGACAAATAGATCTGATATTATATTAAACAATATGCTCAGAATAATGAGATCTAGTCTCCTTTATACAAAAGCTAGAGAACCCGGGAAGGGTTTCTAGGAATACACCTTGAATACAAATGGTGATCTTCAGCAATATGGATGAATAATCAATGAAAAATGAAGCACAAGAGTATTTAATGCTGTATTAATGTATATCTAATGCAGATCTGATCAAAGGTCTCCCCTCATGGAAGAATCCACTCTCCAATCACCGGAAAACTCCCCGAAAGAGCCACAAAAGACACTGTTGAAACTGCCTTGCAGAAATAACGCAATCACAGAATGGAATAACACTGTAAGTGATGGAAATGTGTTGGCCTGCTCCCAAATATCTGATATCATCCCAAGAATTCTCCAAAATTATTCTCCAATGGAAGGAAACTTCCCTCCTGTGCAAAACCAACTCAGAAAATGGGTTTCTCAACCCTCCCCCTGCAACACCCTGCAACTTAGCTCAACCTCCTGTAGAAACTGAGATGAAACTATAGAATGAAGCTTGGAACCAATTCTGAATGTGAGGAATGATGGATCAGGTCTCTCCCAAGAGCTACTCAAAGGGAAGAGAAGGAATTCTTTAGCAGGAATACCTTAGTGCTAAACAACACCAGCAATCTTAGCTAAACAACTAAAGAAAGCAAAGTCTGAGCAGACATCAAAATACAATTCATAAGCTAACCCCAAAATGGCTTCCATCCTCTTCCTTATAAACTAAATGAGCCTTCTCACCTTGGGTCCCACTCAATAGGGTTTCCACCATCACACAAACAATCTCCCTCCAAAACTGCGTTGTGCCTTCATTAGAGCCACTCCTCTAAACTGCACTGTTTGATTTGGTCAAGGTTGACCTCTTCAACTTGCTTCAGCCCTTTTCACACCTAAGGGTCTTCATTCTAGCTCACATGTAGCTATCTAGGCTGAACCATATTCACATTGAGCTCTTTTATTTTTTGACTCACTCCTCCTACATTTATGCTGTTGACTTGGTCAAACTTGGCCTTGTCCACATGCAAAATGTCCCTGTTCACACATGAGAGTGTAAAATCCAGCTGGCATTATGATCCCTTTAAAAACTATGAGGGATTTTATCCTTATTTCTGAAATGCATGGGATTCCTTACCCTTTTATTCATCTCCTAAGTGACATTAGCAAAATTTAATATTCTTATTTGCTGCATGAAAATTTTGGAATATTACAGTCCTTCCCTCCCAAATGTTGCTTGTCCTCAAGCAACTGCAAGGATAGAATTGAAGAGCATCCTCTTCTCCCCCTGTAGCAACCTCATAAGATAAAATCCTCCAAGGATAATGGTGCTTCATCATCAATATATCTCCAAGTTTCCCCTCCTAAGTAAACAAGCTAGATTTTGGTGAACACCCCAAATAGCTATCATTATGTGACAGTAAGATATCAATGGAGGAAAAAATGGGTGGTATAAATTCTTCCTTGAGGCATGTGGTCTTATATATATCGGGATCTACCATCCCCATATGAATCTCCCATCTGCAAGCTATCATCCATACAAAATGAGTTGCCTCCCAACATGGAGACTCCTGAAAATCCTCCTCCACCTTGTGCTCCTGCAAAGTAGGTGGGCTGAAATTCTGAACATGGTAGAAAAGGTGGCCTACCCCATGTTGCCCTCCTCTCCACTTAAGATAAGTGCAGATAATTTTCTGATCTTGTGATGCAATAATGTTTCCCTCAAATGGCAAGAAGGAAACTAGATCTCCAAAGATCCCTTTCCCAACGTTGTGAACCAAGCTGGCCCAAACTATCCCATACACGATGGATAAGAAATCACCACAATATGGCATCCCATCCATCTCATGGCCCTTCTCATAGAGAAACAAATATTTTGCTGTAGTGGCCATATCTCTTCCCATGCTACCCTTAGAACATGTAATGCAGTAAGTGTGGGGATCCTCCTCCTCAAAGAACACATCCACCCAATGTGCTTCTCCCCCAATCATGCTCCCCATAAAGGCAAGAACAAAATTAGAAAATGGGCTCATGATTAGCATCAAAATGAAAGAAATAATAAATGTTTCATGTGGTGCTGGAAGGTACCAACAGTCCCCCAAGTGGTCACAGCGCAGTCTTCCCTACTGCAACTTCAGAAAATATCAAGGCAAGTTGTGTCTCAAAAAATGGCTAGTTGTGTAAGCCCTCACATCTACTAGAAAATAGTAAATGGATGAATATATCAACTGAGGATACAAGAAGTAACTAACAACTTGCCCAAAATCATACAATAGATGGCTATCTCCATCATAATAGCTAGCCAAAAATGGTCCATGGAGCCCAAAGAAAAGCTTGTCCCTTTGTGGAACAATGCACTGCAAAGAAATGGTAAGAGCATGAAAATATTGTGTTGGACAATCCATAAATGAAAAAACAGAATGCTTACCATATAATGAAATTAAGATGATGATATGATCCATAAATGAGTCCTCCATAGTGGTATAACATACTCCTACGAAGAGGAATGAGCCATATGCTGCATGAATATCCTCCTTCATATGCTTGGAAATCCAAGTTAAGAAGAACATGCCACAGTGACAACTGAATCCACCCACTACTCTATCATTCTCACCTCCTCCTTGTCCACCAAGTGCATCAAATGTGAAGTGATCCTGGGGACACTCCATCACTAAGTCCCTGTCCCAAAGTGACAGCGTTGTTGGCCTATGCAAGCAGGCTCCTGCCAACTCATAAATCCATTCTTTGACATGCTCCATGTCAAAGAATCCTTCCATAATGCTGCTACATACAAGAATTTCCTTCCAAGGTGGAAGTACTTACAGATCATCTAAGGCTAAGGAGTAGCCTCCTTGCACCATGATAGTTCCATCTCCTACTCCTGCAGCATCATGCCAAGTGTGAGAGAAAATCTGCCCTTTCTCTCTCCCAATCCTCCAAAGCAACAAAAGTCTTTGCTGCCTCCTCATAACTCCATCATACAACCCATGTGGTAAAAAAATAATGATCATATCATCATAATGCATCCACACTCCTTGCTGCCCCATGATGCAAGTACCCTGCTAAGTCCCTTCATCCACATACCCTTGGAAAAAGGATATGTCCCATGATGGCCAAACTCCTTCAAGAGTAGCCAACGCAGCCAAGCCTCCTGCTGCCTGGTGTCATATATTTGCAAGTAGCTTACCAGATTCTTGCTCTCCATCCACTCCCATTCCTCCCAATGTGAGTGCCTCCCATCATGATCAACCTTGGTACCCTTCCAAAGAAGACTACCCTTCTTCCAAATCAGATTTTTCTTCTTGCATTCCATGGGATGCTGAAATGCAACTCCTTGGAGATCTCCTAGAAAATATCTCACACCAATGATCATCTTGAATCCATAAGGATCCAAGTGGGCTAAAGGCAAAGCCTCCTCACTGCTACCTCTTGAAAACGCTTTAATTCTCCTCCATGGTGTTTTGGCCGTCTCATGTCTCAACTCGAGGATGAACATATGGTTTTGCATCAATTTGTTTGGGACAGAGTTCATCCCATCCTCCAAGAATTCACACACCAAACTCACATGTGGTGTGCAGCCCATCAGTGGTCCATTAGGGTGATGTCTCATCCCTTCCTTGATCAAATCAAGGTTGCACAACGCAGTGCAATAATGTTGTTCCAAATGAGCAGTATGCAATGGTATACAATCCTCCATATGATTTGGTGAAAAATAGGAGATGAAAATTTAGGCATACCTTGATGAAATTTTGAAGTATCTTGTATGGATGTAAGGGCTTCTCCCTCCAATAGGTTGGCTCCTCCAACTGAATATGTTGAGGACTTCTCCCCCATAGTTGTGACAGCGTTGGTACAAGTCTACTCCCCTGGTGGTGAGGGCTTCTTCTCCTCTGATTTTCCTTCACCAAATTTCTCAACCAACCTTTGAGTAAATTCAGCAAAAGAAACCACTCTTGCATGGATCAAATGGCTGAACCACCAAATATTTTCTTCACCCTCTAGGTGCAGCGTTGCAATCTCTACAACCTCCCTTTCTACCACCAGATGTAGTAGGAAGAATGCATCAAGTTTCCTTTCCCAAATGCTTGTTGCAGATGACCCATCAAAAGTAGACAATAGAAACCTATTGCCCTTGATCCTGCCTTGGCCACAAGGTCTTCTTTCTTCCTCCAAATGAATGAACTGAGGGAAAGCTAGAGTCTCCTTGAAGGCTCTAGGTTGGGATTTGTACCCAACAAGGTATTCACTTAGAATCATGTGATCCAAGTGTCCTCCATCTTCCGGAAATTTTTCCTTCATCTCAAAAGGAAAGGATATGTTCCAATGATTTGGAGCTCTCTGCAACACTAGTCTCCTCTTCTGATCACAGGAAGCGCATGGCTCTTCCTCCTCTTGAAACTCTCTAGAAGTTTCATTGCTCCTTTTTTCTTCTTCTTGTTCAACCTCCTCAGAGAGGTTCTTACTAGATCTGAAAAGTGATGAGAGAAAGCTCATCCTTCCCATAATTCTGGCCTTGATATTTATTTTATAGCACTTTGGCTTGAAGTCCACAGGCTGAGCCAAGATTGATGCTTTGATACCACTGTAATATCCCAAAATCGGGACTGCTCAGCAAGCATGCAATAAAAACTCATTTACAACAATACATGCTATAAAATAATGAAATTAACTCTTGGATACTGTATATAAGTCAATATAAAACCTAAATAAAAGAATAGAGCTGAAACAAATCAAACTAGGTGGGTTAAACATACCTCCTACACCTAGGATTGCTAAAAGAGGCTAAAACCCCAAACACTGCAACACAAAAATTACTGCATAAAAGAGACTGTGTAGTATAATTGAGGGTTTGTACACATAAGTGGTAGATACAAATAGATATGATATTATATTAAACAATATGCTCAGAAAAATGAGATCTAGTCTCCTTTATACAAAAGCTAGAGAACCTGGGAGGGGTTTCTAGGAATACACCCTGAATACAAATGGTGATCTTCAGAAATATGGCTGAATAATCACTGAAAAATGAAGCACAGGAGTATGTAAGGCTGTAATAATGTATATCTAATTCAGATCTGATCAAAGGTCTCCCCTCATGGAAGAATCCACTCTCCAATCACCAGAAAACTCCCCGAAAGAGCCACAAAAGGCACTGCTGAAACTACCTTGCAGAAATAATGCAATTCCAGAATGGAATAAAGATGTAAGTGATGGAAATGTGTTGGCTTACTTCCAAAGATCTGATATCAGCCCAAGAATTCTCCAAAATGATTTTCCAATGGAAGGAAAATTCCCTCCTGTGCAAAACCAACTCAGAAAATGGGTTTCTCAACCCTCCCCCTGCAACACCCTGCAACTCAGCTCAACCTCCTGCAGAAACTGCGTTGAAAATATAGAATAAATCTTGGAACCAATTCCGGACGTGAGGAATGATGGACCAGGTATCTCCCAAGATCTACTCAAAGGGAAGAGAAGGAATTCCTGAGCAGGAAAACCTTAGTGCTAAACAACACCGACAATCTTAGCTAAACAACTAAAGAAAGCAAAGTCTGAGTAGACATCTAAAATTCATAAGCTAACCCCCAAATGGCTGCCATCCTCTTCCTTATAAACTAAGTGAGATTTATCATTTTGGGTCCCACTCAATAGGGTTTCCACCATCACAAAAACAATTTCCCTCCAAAACTGCGTTGTGCCTTCATTAGAGCCACTCCTCTAAACTGCGCTGTTTGATTTGGTCAAGGTTGACCTCTTCAACTTGCTTCAGCCCTTTTCACACCTAAGGGTCTTCAATCTAGATCACATGTAGCTATCTAGTCTGAACCAAATTCACATTGAGCTCTTTTATTTGCTGACCCACTCCTCCTACATTTATGCTGTTGACTTGGTCAAACTTGGCCTTGTCTACATGCAAAATGTCCCTGTTCACACATGAGAGTGTAAAATCCAGCTGGAATTATGATCCCTTTACACACTATAAGGTATTTTATCCTTATTTCTAAAATGCATGGGCCTCACTACCCTTTTATTCATCTCCTAAGTGAAATTAGCAAAAATTAATATTCCTATTTGCTGCATGGAAATTTTGGAATATTACACCGCAGTGGTGCTGCAGATTCTGGGAAACTAGGTGCTCCATCACATCATTGGAGGGTCGATGATGTTAGTGGAGAGTGTTTTGAGTGGGACCTACTATGGGTGGGCCTATATGATTATTTCTTCGGTGAAATGATAACTAGCACTATGTAGACGATAGGTGAACCATGATTTTTCTTTTGGTATAGTGTTGTGATCTTTCTTCTTTGAGAAGATCCCAAATATCTGAGCTCATGTAGAGATCTGTGATGGGGGGCCACAGGATCCCAGGATGCACCGCTGGGGGTAGCTACTACATAGAGGAGGGGGAGGGGGATTCGGCCGTGTGTTTCGACCAAAGTTCTTTTCACATTAGGATAACATGTCGCTATACATAGACGAATTTCCATACGGTGGTATGAACTGTCATGGGAGTAGATGGTAAGTGAAAGTTACTATTTTTTAGTGCTTTTAAATTTTTTAGAATATTTATGTGGATTGATTCTTAACTTTTGGTATGCAGATATATCACTGATCAAGCCGATAGGATATGCAGGACGTACCATAGCATGAGGGGCTGTGAAACTGAGTGAATCGATGTCACAACAGAGACTTGAATGCGAGGCTCTACTGGAGGAATTTTGCCACATGTTTTATGTACAGTTGGAATGAATTAGAGTATCGGTATATAGATGAGTGTAGAGGTCTTCCCTCAGAGTGGTAAGGCATCACATGGTGCATAGCTATGGCTGGTCAGGCAGTTTGGGACCTACATGCTGGTGGAGCAGAGCCATTGGCCCGGGAGACTTTAGATAGTGACTAGGGATAGGGGATTGTATTACCCCCCCTTTTTTTTGTAACATGCTATGGGAATGTCAGATGTATTTAGAGTAGTGGACTCAAAAAACTTATGTTCATGTGTGACAATACATAATATGGATATGCATATTTTATATGATGATCGTGGTTCACCATTTGTTGTTTATGATTGTCTTGTGTTAAATGCATGTGATAAATGCCAATATATAATTTTATTTGGAATGATATATACGAAGTGATTTTGTTCTCTACGAACATGAATGAATGTAATGGATTCAAATTCACGTGCTAAAAGCTTCACTCGTAGATATTTTCTAAATAGGATATGGTTATGCACACGATAAATGCCATTCAATTGCATGACAAGTAGCAAGGAATATAAATGAACATGAAGATGAAGGATGCGATGATCAAGTGCATCGACTAAAAAACCTATCACTGCATCATATTCGGCCTGGTTATTGGTGGCAGATCCAATGCATACGACGTGAAGTGAACTAATGAATGCAATGGGGTAAAAATGGCCCAAGTTGCCAGGGCTAGATTCCGGGAGAAGCGACTTGCACAACAAATGAGATGATGGTGGAAAATGAAAACTACCTAAATGCATGATAGAAATAAATACACATGTCAATGGGATATGCTATGGGTAAAATTTCTTGAGGTAGAATGCATTGTGAGGGTTAGGAAGGATTTGTCCTTCAAAAACCTCTAGAAGGTATTCCCCCTTGCCAAAAAATTGGGTGATAATGTAATGGATACAAGGTGCATGTAGATCGAATTTATGGGTTCGCCGTAAGGCGGGATAGAACCAATCATCCTCCCTATGGATGAAGTCTTTGGAATCCACAACATATTGGTCATGGGTCTGGTGCAGAAGGAAATACGCACGATGGTGCATATCATCCCAAGGAAAATCATGGGTGTTCAGGGATTCCATAATGTCTTCATCTGAATGGAAGATGGGAGGACTAGAGGAAGATAGACCACATGATGCAGTGGATCTACCAAACACATCTTCATGAGAAATATTGGTAACATACGCATCGCTACGAAGGGTAGATGAAGTGCTAGTAGATGAAACATCTACCGATGTTGAGACCAGGGTGTTTGACGAGGGAGGTTTGACAGAAACAAAATGGGAAGACCAAGACGGTTATTCCTCCATGGATCTCATGGATGATGATATATAGAGAATAACGGCCAAAGAGTCTGTCATCTCGACATTGGGGGGAGGTATCGCAGTGGTTGTAGAACAATCCGCCAGTTTTGGTGAAGCAGAACTAACAAGTAGAGGAGTAGATGACCCACTATGAGTGGCCGCCATTTCACGAATTTCCTGAAGGGTATTGTGAAAGTCGTCGATATGAGGACAATGATGGGAATAATGGCCATAATAATCTCACAAAGCGCAAGGGTGATTCGTGCACAACGTTTTGAGTTTCTTGGTTGAATTAGGTAAGGTGAGATGGACCTTTGGGATTTCAAATTTAGGAAATGTTTTGTTGACCATGGGTTTGAGATGAGGAAGTTTAGGACATTTATTGGTGGCATTCCCAACAACATCACACAAAGCACATCGACGTGTATGATTTGGAGGCTTAGGTGGAGTTGGAGTTGTTTGGGGATCCTTTTCCTTAGGTTTCTTCTTTTTGGCTTTGCCCTCCTCACCAGATGGTTTCGCAACATGAGTAGATTCCTGTTGAGGTGGTTGTGGCACTGAATCAAAGTGAGGGGTCATGGCAACTGGTTGAACGAGGGTCAAATCAGTGTATGGTTTAAGTTGAACAGGTGGAATGTTTTCTGGGGGATCAATATACCAGACTGGGATCCCTAGGGTCAAATTAGGTAAACTCAACATAGCCATAATAGGCATAGAAAGCACTCTAGATGGGGGAGCTAAAACTAGTATCTGACCTGAAGGGTAATGGCCTGGCGGAATGGCTCCCAGATGGTGAAGGTTTGGGGAAACTATTCCTAGTTGAATATTGGGAGAGACACCAGCATAAGGAGAAGGTCCTCGAGGAGATGGTCCTAATGGCTATGTAAAGTGAACAACATCAGGTTGTAAAGGCGCTGACTACTGGTTAATCATACCGGGATGCTATTAGCTAGCGTAAGACATTTGCAACATGTAAACACTCAATGAGATGGGATCAGTAATAGGAGGTGGTGGACCAGGGAATGCACCAAGTAATGAGGAATATTTATAGACTCCAGGTGAGACACTGGTAAGAGGAGAAACTGATTTCTTATTGGCCACCAAAGATATATGGACTTGGGGGAGGTCTGATACTTCAGTTCATAATATATCAACTGATCGATGATGATGATATTTCCATTATGGGGGAATGACATCTTATAGTGAATCGCAGATGCGACAATCGACATCACATAGGTGTATCTACGACCCAAGAGGATATTATAATCCAAGGGAGCATCAATGACTTTTATGTCAATACAAACAGTCTTTCCCACAAGTGTAACAGGATAATTGTGGAACATGCCAAGGGGATGGAAAGGGTGATCGTCCCAATCATGCAAAGTGATGGTGTATGGGGACAGATGGAGAGACCCGAGTTGCTTCCAAACATAGGAAGAAATCAAACAGGTGGATGCACCCTCATATACAATACATTATTGGACATGAGCATTACGAATATTGACTGGTATTTGGAAGGAAACGGATGAGGGTAAAGGGGGATGTTCTAACTTTTCAACACAAAAGATGATCAAATGATCATTTGAAGAATGCACAATGCCCAGAGAAGATAGTATATATTTTCATTGTGATGGGCACATTTGGAGGAATTCTAGCATTGACATGGTAGCAGGAGACTGCGCAAGTCATATACTACGTTGCAGGTGTGGGTGACTTTGGCAGAAGTAACATTTCCACGTAATGGCCCTTTGGGGATATTGGGAATGACCTTCGCCTTAGGATGAGGGATTTGTAAGGGAAAATTTTTTGTTGGAATGGAATTTGTGGATACTTTGGTTTGGGGCTCGGTTGTAGATGTAGCGGGTCGCTTGTCATATTGGCGCGACTGGGTCTGAAGGTTGACATCAACGGTATTGACCTTGTTAGAATGCATCATGAAAATATGAAAATCAGGGGTACCAGAATGTTGAGGTTGATGAGTGGTCTGACCTTGAGGTGGTTGGACAACAACATATCCTTGTTGATGGAAAGGATTAGTGAACACAGTCGGTTGAGCTAGCACAGTGTTTGGAGGAAGCAACGTGGTGGGTTTCTGTCTTTTGGAAATTTCTTAGGATTCCCACAAATGGCACATCTAGGGAAAAAGGGGACATTCATGAGTATAATGGCAATGTACACCACAACATGAACAAGGTTTGTTCATACGAAGGGTCTTGTTCTACTTGGGATGATCACCCTGTTGTTGGTTTGTGGTGTTAGGTTGGTTCCTTTGGGGTGCGTTCGGTTGACTACCTTGGCAACTTTGGTTACCATATTCTTTTTTATTTTGGTTTCTATTTCGGGAAATAACTCCCTATAGGTTTTTGGGTCAAAAACCTCCACAGATCGGGGCATGCTATTCAAGAAGGACTCACAAAATCAAACTTGTATGCTAAAAACTAGATATTACAGATTGTAGAACTCACCCATAGATCCTACGTTTGATGTAGATCCCATGGGGTCCAAACCCCTAGCAACTCCTCTTCCTCTTCAACCTGGAAATCAAGAAGAGACATGCATGGAAATCTAGTTTTATAGCATATATCTTTCCTAAATGTCAGTGTAATCCATGTGAAACATCATATAAACAATAATAAATGTTTAATTAACAATATTTTCACATATGCAAGTAGATATTAACACGTGAATTCGGAAACAAGATGGTTCTTATTCATTATGAACATCATGTACAATAATAGAAAGGTGGAGAGATCACCTGAATCCTTCCACAATCTTCGAATAGACCGTCATCCGGATCCGTCCTGCCCTTGCCTTGCTAGGATTCTTTCAAGACTTGTGCACATGAGATGACATATAAGCTGATGAACATCTCCAGGAAACAAGGGTTTCCTGTAATAATCTGGGAAGTGCAAGAGGCACGGGAAATCAGACTTGAATCGGGCTCCAACAGAGTATAATATCTATAATTTTCCTCTCTCCCTTAGGCCATGCATATGAGGGGCTTTAATACTCCCTGAAAGTAGTTTCAATTAGTTGGAAACAGTTGGCCATGGGTTGGGGTGGTTGAATTACAGGAATAACCATCAACCCAGCCTCGAAAATAGGGATTTATATATATATTTTTAATTATTTTAATGGCATACGTGGAAAAGTATCTCTGGACTCGCGTATACACGTGGAAAAGTCTGGGCATATCCGCGTATGGGATTTTAAACACTGTTTTTCATGAAATTTATTCAAGTTTGTGGGAATGGGTGCCCAAGGCCAAAGAGACAATCGTGAATCACATAAGGGTGAAAAATGATGCTATAACAGTTTCTTTTCCCCTTATTATTTTTCTTGGAATTTGGGGGATTATTCACACTCTAATGAGCATATACCTGACCTTGAGGAGGTGGTGGTTGCTGTGGTGGAGCTTGAGAAGGCACTAGAAGCATAGGCGTTGATGCCGGAGGGGATGAAGCATTGTGCTATGCATAAGGATAAAAATCAGATGGGAAAAAAATTGGGTAAATAGGTTGAGAAAAAACTGGCCCTGGCATCGACTGATGCGGTTGGCCAAATGCATAAAGTGTGATGTGACTAGGATACAAGTTTCCTGGAGGGGGATAGGTGTTGGAGGCATTGGTACCCCCCTGGGGGTAACCATAATTCATGTGAGGAGGAGCATATGGATGTGAAAGAGATCCAACAATACCATCGACGACATGAGATGCCCCTGGTGCATTGGCACCACCAAGTCTAGGAAGCTTTGGTAAAACAATATAAACATAACCAGACTGGGCGTAGATAGAGTAATATTTTAATGCAACCTAGAGAGCTTCTTCCTTGTACTGAAGAAACTGAGATGCAACATATTTACCTATGGGGGATAAGAGCGTTCTAAGAAACCAATCCATATAGACATGGTTGTTGAATGCAGGAGCTCTACGCAAGCTCCTTCTTCTACGCCATTATTAGACATGATTAGAAAGGCAGATAGTAGACGATTGAAAAAATGCAGTCAAAAACTCGGTAACGGTATCATAATGGAGGTGTAACTAGAAATATGACAGAAAATCTTTAGCAAGAGTTGCAAAAGCAGTAGGAGATGTGGCAGGCTGATCAACATAACACTTCTCAACTTCTCTAGTGAGCGTGTGTTAGAACAATCGAAGGCGAATTGAGTCATCGGTGATGGAATTAGATGAATACCACATATGAAAAAAGTGGATGTGATTATTGGGGTCCTCTCTGGTGTTTCCTTCAAAATTAGGAATGTCGGAAGGAAGCGTAGTTGGAATAGTTGTCCAACTTGCATTGTGGAGTATGGGGTCATTGATTAATTTTCTAAAATCGGGAAGGCTTGAGCCTTCCATGAAAGGTTGCAAAGGAGTACCCATGACAGTTCCAGTAGCAGTTCCGCTAGTAGTGGATCCAACATTAGGTCTAGGGCCATCACCGACTTGAGGACCTACACCTGCATTAGCACCTGGAATGGTGATGGTATGAGGGTGATGAGACCCAGGGTCAGAATCAAAGGAAGAACTCGATGTACCAGAAATAGAGTTAGTATGCGACTCGAGGGAGGACTAACTCGGACCCTACGGGGTGGAGTAAGACGTCCTAGAGAAAACTGAGGGTGAAGACCTTGGAGTCTCTGCGATAAACTCATTGGGGGTGCAATGATGGAAAGTCACAAATGAAACGAAAAGGATGAAGAGTGATAAACAAAGGATTTTTGAGGTAGATTAATCAATTATGAAGTTTATGTCTTGGATTGGAAGTGTAAAGCAAGCATTTTTCGCTTTAGGTGTGAGTGTGTGTAAGCATGTGTTTATTTTAATTAAGCCCATCTGGTTATTTAAAGAAAAAGAAAAAATGATGAAAAATTATTAATGAAACTAAAATGATGGTAAATAAGCATCTAATCATCCATAAATCCCAACTCAACGATGCTCTAAAACAACTAGACGAAATGAGGGCGAAATTGACT
The DNA here is from genome assembly GCA_034641835.2 of Pinus albicaulis. Lineage (NCBI taxonomy): Eukaryota > Viridiplantae > Streptophyta > Pinopsida > Pinales > Pinaceae > Pinus > Pinus albicaulis. The sequence continues at coordinate 248,163,864 of CM076570.1, forward strand.
CAAAACACACTAAAATGGCCAAGAGATATAATGTTTATGAGACTGGGATTTAATGACTAAATACTGTTGGAAATGATGCAGAAAACAATGAGAAACCAAAAGGGAAAACAGTTGCAAAAGATAAGGTTAAAGGTAAAAAACCTAGGGCAAACAAATATACCCTCAGGCAAACACCAAACAAAAATCAAGAGAGGGGTTTGGATGTAACAATAACCTATTAGAAAGGATCTATAAAAAGGATCTATCAGAACCTGAAACAATGGCTGAAAGCACTGCAAATCTTAGACTACCTACTCAGCTTAACCCTTCCTAAAAATGTGGAAGTGTATTGAAACCCTAGGGGGCTTGGTTCTACTTCAAGGAAACAAACTGAGAATATATAGGCTTAATGGGCTAAAATAGAGGTTAGACAACCAACAATAGTGCTCTCAGAAAACCTTGATAGTTTAAAAAATAAATCAAAAAAATATTCCAAATCACAGTTACTGACCTGTAAACAGGTGGGGTTGCAATTTTTGGGCAGATAAGTGTGATTTCTGGGTGAAATCACACTTTTTGGGCTAAAAAGTGGGAGTTTTTTTCCTTGGTTCTCAGGTAGAAAGTTGTGAAAAAATTATTGTCTATGGCGCGGTTGATACCTATTACCTACGGAAAACACCAAAAAAAATCCAGAATTTAGAATTTTGACTAAATTAGGGAAAAAAAGTTAGAAAACAACATCAAGAGACTAAAAACAACTGAAGAAAAATATTTTTTGCTGAAGTTGCTTGTCACATGGTGCAGCATAATGTTGCACATATCCACATAATGCATATGAAATGCATCGTCTCGTGCATATGAACCACAATAACCTCAAACAGTGACGATCTCTTATGAAGAAGCTATTTCTCTTTATCACAATTATGGTTATAAACCATAATAAAATACCCACTTTATAAAATTCGTATTTATGATTTCGACTTTGGTTAAAATCCAAAGTTCCAACATATATATATATATATATATATATATATATTTCAATGCATAACATGCAATTTAAATCTCCACCATAGATCTTCAACTCCACGATCTAACGGTTGTCGGACAAAATCACACTTCAATTAACCCATTGTTTAAGAGTTTGAAGATTTGCGAAAACAATTGTTTTACCCTACTATGTGTCACCTCCTAAACACAATTGCACTCCTAAAATAATTACTACTTACCATTTTTATATTATGTGAAAACTGCTGACTATTTTATCAAACCATTTCACCGTTCCATTGTGTCATCGATTCATGGTTCCAATTGCTATTCACCAAGTTACAGTTTCTTCCTTCATCCAATGTGTAACCTTTTTCTTTTGTGGCTCTGTTGCTACGTGCTTTCATTTAACAGTATTGTTCCTCAGAGACGAAGTAGACATGCAGCAGTTTGTTCTTTCACAATCACAATCCCTCTTCACTGAAGACCTTGCGGCACTCGTTCTGTGTCAAGTAAGAGTACTTCTGGGTGTAATTTGTAGATTCGAATTCGAAGCTTGGAGTGCTGAAGGTTTGTGAAACATAATACACTATATATATAAAATGCGCATGGAACATTCAAGAGCGACACGAAGCTTTGGCTGTGGCTACCATTATCATTTCCACAGTAAAATAATGTTTGTAGCTAGACAAGACCATATATTACACATCACTGGATGGCTAAATAGTTCAACTCTCTAGCTATCAACAACCAAATGATTAGAAATTATACAAAATCTAACCCATATCTATAAACTCAATTACTTACAGTCCTTATGGATTCCTGAAAGTTATAGCTTGGATACACAATGATGAAAATTCATTTGATTTTGCCCAATTACACCTGCATACATATATACTATGTCAAACTCTAATTTATCACACAATTATAAATTGAATTTCTCAATGTACACTTAATAACTCATAAATAAAGTCTCTATATATAACCAAATATTTACACTGGTTCTCTCTAGCCTAATTTTTTAATTAGTGGCCTCTTCACCTATTCTATGGCCCTGGCCCGTAGGCTTTACAATCAAAAATTTTTCTACCTATCCTAAATCCTGAATCTCTCTCGGTATGCCTTGAGGCTTATAATTTTATAAAAAAGGTTCTGAAACTAATTATGGTTTCAGATCCTTTATATTCTCAACAAAATCCTGAATATCCTCTAAGTCCTTTTATTACTCAACTAATCCCTAAGGATTCTCTCTAATCCACAAAATCATGAAATCAATTCCTAATCTAAGTTTTTGAATTAATTCCCAAATTTCTCAATCTCTCAGCTATCCTAATTCTCTCATGTTCTCCAACATTCGAGAATATTTACAAAATTCCTCACAAATATTAATTAATTCCTATTCTAAATATCTCACTCAAAATATTTTAAAATTACATTTAGTACATAGGAAACCAACTTCCTTGAAATCATAAGACCCCTATGTCTACTAAAGTACAATGAGATTTTTGAGTCAAATTCTCCTGCATTAGACTTCGAATGTTGAAAATAGTCATGATCTCCCAATCATGTGCTTCTAATATTTGTCTTCCTGGATCCCATACCTTGTTCTGTAATTTTTCGTTTATTGTTGTTATTGTTTATTGGTTTTCTCCAGGTCTCCACACTTTATGTTGCTTTTCTATACTAGCTATGTTTTTACAGTCTACTACTATCTTCCTCTTGTTGCTGCTTCTTTGCTTTCCTGCTGCTATCTTCTTCTGAGACACTTTCATCATTATCCTTCTTATCAATTCAATTTATTTGTCTAATAGATCTTCTGACTTCTGATTACTTTCACCTCTTGATTGCTGAAATTTTATTCTTACTGCCGCCCTTTCATCCTTATGCTCTTGTTTACTATTGTCTTGCACCTTTTTAGTTTCTAGTACATTGTCTTCCAAGACAATCTTCTGCTTCTGTTTACTGCAACTGATAACTTCTTCCTGATTGTCACTTATGACAATTTCTTTGTCTTCTTTCTTCAGCAATTCCTTTGACTGGTACATAGTCTACCATTTATTTCTATCTCCTTCTCTTTGCTTCAGTTTGTTGCTGCTGTCCTCTAACTCTTGCATCTTCACATTCTTCATTTCTTCAAGCTCTTTCTCTTCCATAGTTACCAGGGAAAATTTTAAGGATGGAAAATTATTTTGAAGTTTAAAAAATTGGCGAATCTCACTAGTCCCTAATATGAAAAATGTAAAATATTTATTGATGTATTTGTAAAATTATTCAAATATATAATGATATTATATATATTTTCTATATAATTTTGGCGATTTTTAAGATAAAATAATTTTATATTTTAAAATTTGGGCAAATCACTTTTATAAAAAATGGAAATTGGCGAATCTTTTTTTTGGAAAAACCATGGAAAATTAGCCCATCTGCGAATATTAGCCCCTAAAATTTTCCATGATAGTTACCTCTTCTTGCATGAAATCTTGGCTTTCTAGCATTCTTTTCAGCACTCTAATATCTCTGTTCCATGGATAAAATACTTCCATAGATTCTTCTTCTTCCTTCTTTACTTGACTACTTACATGTGTCAATTTTTTTCCAGCATCTACAACAAAACCTATACTCACAAAACAATTATTAAAATAAAAAACATTTGGCCTCAGTACCTCTTTTTCCTTTGGCAACATTTTAGTTTCCTGCACTGAAATTTCCTCCTCTATCAGCAAATCAGTATGTTGATTCTATTAGAGTCAGGCTTTACATCCGTCCGTCAGAGATCATTTCTCTTATTGCATTTCATTTTTTAGGTGTCTCATTCAGCTCATTAATCTGCATTCCGTTAGGGGCATGCCATTATATGACGGAAGGGCTTTATTCTCTCATTTTCCCTCATGTTTGTACCTGCTGGGTTGGTCAAAATTTATCAAAATTCATCAAAGTTGAGTTCATGTCATTTACAGTCATAGATGGTATTTTGGTCAAAAAGAGTCTTCCAGTTTCTAGGTCTAGGGTTTGGCCTTCAGAAATGTCCAATAATCCTGGCAGGCACATGAGGGAAGTTCATAATAAGTTTTCATCGCAATCTTTGATCCATGACTTTTCTTCAAAACTTTGTTTTGAAGAAAATCGTCATTTTTTCCTTTGTAATAAATTTCCATGTATATTTTCAAGTTTTTTCAGTTGTCAAAATCTTCAGGCACAGCCCTGGTCATCCTTTTCCAAACATGCCAGTCATCCCTGCAAAGAATAGCCAAAAGACTCATCATCAGCTCCAAATTCAAAGGAAACAAGAAAATCAGAGTTCACATTAAGAATTGCAAAGTGCCAAAGTGTTCAAACATCACAAAATGAGTTATTTGAAATTAAAAATCAAGTCATTGGGCATATAAGATATTCGTGGTGTTTGAAAAATCCATTGGTATGCCAAAAACATCAGTGAAATCCAAGACAAGTTGTGGAAGAGTGAAATAGTATGTGAGAAGCCGAATTGTGCTGAAGGCAGGTTGCACGACGCATTGGGAGAAGGCACGACGCACATGGCGTGCGCGGCACATAGAACAATTTTTTGCAGTGTAAAATTACACTGGCGCGGCGCATCCAGCATGCGCGGCGCGTTGGGCTGGGGCACGGCGCACAGGGCCGACAAGGAAAAATTTCACCTTTTCTTCACAAAAATAAAATTGGCTCCACCTTATTTGCTCCGTGTAAGTGTAAATCATCTTGCTATTACCTTTGGTCAGTGTTTGGAGTTGTTTGAAGATTGGTTGTAAGAGTTCGAATGTTGAAAAACATAAACCCTACTCTCTCTTGTTAAAATGGTTCTTATAGGGTTTGAAATTTGAGTCTTAAAGTTCGATCTTGGTGCCAAAATACTCCATTTCCTACTTGTGATTCCTTTCCCTTCACTATAATCCTATTATCATTATCAATCCCTTATTCCCTCACATTATACCATCCCTTCCCTATTCCCTAATAAAACCACTCATATCACTTATGCCCATTTGTCTCTATCCCTTAAATCCTTTCATGCCCTATCATTATCCCCTTCTTCATATCACTTATAAAATTCCCTAAATCCAAAACATCCAAGTAGCTGTCCCATTGTCTCTACATTGTCAAAATCAGAAGTTTTAAAGGGGAAAATTTTACTTGGTTGTAGTCCACTATCCACACTGCCTTAGTTACCACAGTCCCTTCCCATGTGACACATATTTTGGCATTGGAGACAAAGACACCAAGGTCTCATTCCTCATTTTCAACAAACCAAACATACAATTGACATACACATTGCAACACCATGACGGACACCGACACATCCAATGAACAAGTCGGTGACTTTACCACTCAACTGCATGCACCAGGAGGGCACTGAGGAGGTGTGAAAAGACATAATCTTGGCCGAAGCTTCTTTGGCTGAGCATGGTACTTGATTATGGACCTTCAGTCCAAATTTCAAGGGATTTGGAGAAAATTTTGTCATATTGAGTTTTTTTGGTCGCAAAAGAGATTTTTCCGCCCAACGCGTCGCGCCACTCGATGCACGCTTATGCTTGGAACATCTTTTGGAGGAAAACTTGATATTTTTGAATTTGTTATGATAAATTATGCATGCTCAGGAATGGATGAGAGATTTCATCAAGTTATGGATGGTCTTAAAGGTCAAAAACACTCCAAAAATGGCCTTTCTGCCACCTTTTGCACCAGCAGGAACCAGTCTTGGGAGATTGCAGTTTTGGAAGGGCAAATGAACTCCAAATTGAAAAATTCCACTTGGGTTGGATAGCAGATAGATAGGGATTTCCAAAAAGCTATCATGAGCTCAATTTGGACTTCATGAAGTGCCCCAAAAACAAGCTCAAATTGGCACGGCGCATTGAGTTTTCTGGCGCGACGCATAGAGGATTTTGACCCAATTTTCACTTTTCAGCTCAGAAATTCGGCCAGTTTGACTAGTTTCACTTTTGGATGTAATTATTGATCTATATTGATGTAATTTTGTGGCTATGATGTAAATTTGGCTCATATTTACTTGTTCTAGAGGATTCATTCACTAAAAAGTGAAAATTAAATGAATGAATCAGTTTCCTTCCATATAGAGGCAAGTTGTTTGATTGCCTAGATTTCAGTTCCTTGTTTAGAATTGGTTGAAACAACTCCTAGAAGGATGAGCTCGACCCCTAGAGGCATGGGAGGGGGTTAGAATTGTCTATATATTGTATTTTCTGAGACATTTTCAGGGTTGGAATCTTGGGAAAATTTTGGCATCTCATTGTATATTCATTTTCAGTTTTTGGCAAAGGAAAGACCAGAGTTTTGCAGCACTTGTTGGGATCCTTGTGGCTCTGAGTTTTGATGATGTTTTTCTCCATGTTATTGTAAGTTTCATTAATGTTTATGTATGTCATTTCCCTTCTCTTTGCTTATGAAATTAAACAAATGAGTAACTAAGGTAGAATTCATTAGTTTGCTGGTGCTCTGCCTTAAACTTTTGTTTAGTTTCATATGTTTTCGTCAGTTTGAAGAGGATCATTGCACCCTCTTTCCCTCTTCAGCTCCTCGGCAATATTTTATATCCATTCATTGAATCTAAGACATCAAAGTCATTGCCTTCCCTGCCCCAACTTGAACTCTGCAATAATTTGGCCTCATCCCCAAGCCCAAAATTGCTTTTCCCCTTTTCCAACAAAACCCCTAAAAATCATTCCAAACTCCTTGATTAATATACTTAGCCTAAAATTAGCACTCATTTCAGTCATCTCAAGGCCTATTGATACATTTTTACTGAGATTGACCCTGAGAGAGCCCTGTCCTGTTCTGGTAGGGCTAGCTACCAGACTGAGCGTGGTTTGGTGTTACCCTGAATCCCGCCTTCCTTCAGCCTAAGGTGGATTTGGGCAATAACATAGTGGCGACCATACTGGGGAAGAAAATGGTTTGCTTGTTAGTGTTAATTATTTTATAAGCTACAGACGGAGCCTGAAGTTATGCCAGGAAGCTTTCGAAACGCTCTTTCTTTGCATTAGCGAAAGTAGATAAACGTTGCTTCATTCAATATCCGGTCTAGTTTGTAAACGTGATACTTGCCTTGTAAATTTCCCCAGTACATGTATCAAGTTTAGATCTGATTGTTGATGGTGGACAAATATCAGACATTAGAAGGCTGAAATCATTCACCTGGTGACTCCAACTCAATGTAGAGACTCCATTGGAGGACTAACTCTTTCTCTGCGAAAATGGAAGGATCTCACACAAAGTTCAGGTATCCAAAATAGAATGGTATTCAGGATCTAGTCTGCTTTCTTGTAAACTATTTCTTTGCTCTTCTTGAAGCTATCCTGAATTTTTTTCAGAATTTGTTGTATGATAAAGGTGATCAAAATCTTTTCTTGACCTATTCAAAGAGTGTAAATACTGAGTTTCCCTTTGATCCTGGCCTCCTTACTTTTCCCACATATTATGATGACTCTCTTCAGAGTGATGAGCCTAAAGAAGACAAAACTAATCCCATAGCTCTTGTATATATTCCTACACCTTTTATAGTCCTAGATAGGTATAAACCTCTTGTTTTACCTTCTCTTCTTCATGATTTCCCTGCAAATTATGACCTATATCTACCAAGATTTGATGGCGAACGCAACAACATCAACACTGAGCAACATGTGCAGAATGTTGAGACTTTTCTAGACCTTTTTGAAGTTGATGAAGAATATGTTAGTATTAGAGTTTTTTCTCTTTCTTTGCAAGCTCAAAGCAGTCTTCTTTCATATTTTGACTCTGAGAAGGGTAGAATGAAGATGTGTTAAGTCCCTATATTAATAGTTATTCCCTTATTATGTTATTGTATCCCCCCTTTTTGTTATTGCTGTACCCATCTAACCCCCATATTGTTATTATTGTACCCTTACATTATTATTGTTAGGTCAGCTAGAATTACATTGTGGCCCCATGGACTCCTATATATAGAAAGGAGGTTTTGTCATTTGAATTATCCAACAATTGTTCATTCATGTAATGTATTTGAGGTTACCCCCTCGAAGTGGCTTATTTCTAAGGCGTTGATATATCTTTTCTTCTCTTTTTGGAGCTGGTTTCACAACATTTGGTATCAGAGCTTTGAGATTCTATGGTTTCGCTGCTCCAAACAGGTCATCATGGAATTTTCTCTATAAATGTTTTTCTACGCAGGTTCAGAATCTAAAATTTTTAGAGTGCAAATCCAAAATCCTAAGGAATAGTGTAAAAAAAATGCAGAGCTTGGTTTTCAACATTTTCGGAGATATGATCTATGCAAGTTAGCTCATTTTGCAGGCTCCTGAATTTAACCTAAACAGGTCATCGTGGTATTTTCGTAATAACTTTGTTTCTAAGAAGGTTTAGAAGCTAAAATTTTTAGAGTACGAAGCCAAAATCCTGAAGAACATCTACGCACAATTTTAGATATTGGTTCACAATATTTTTGGAGATATGATCTGTGGAAGTTATGGATTTTTGAGGCTTTTGAATTTCATCTCAAAGAGGTGATCGTGGAAAAATATTCATAGCTCTGTCTCTGAGCATCAGATTGGAATGATGTAAAAAGTGGCCACAAGTAAACAGAATGTAGTTTCTTGTCTATAAATTTCAGAGCCGAAGGAGGAAACAGTGACATGTGGCAAGTCGTACAAGTTCTCTCTATTGAAGCAGTCCATAATTAGGTCATCGTAGGAGATTGGGCACAAATTTGTCTTCAAGAATCCAAATCAGGTTAGACCTATGGCATTCGAAAGAGAATTCAGAGGGCTACCTCAGTGCCAAATTTCAGATATTGAAGATATGAAATCACAAAGATAATTTAGTTTCAATATTGAGCTCCGTAAAAGCAAGAAAAAATTGTATATTTGGTTTTTAAAATTGCATAACGTTTGTTTTAAAAAGTAGTTTGAAGTGATTCCAAGGGAATATTTTAGAATTTGTATCAGTATTGGGTTCTATAATGCCTCCAAAAAATAATTCCATACCCATTAAGCCATTAAAAAGCTATACTATGACGCATCAAGAGGAAGAATTGCAGTATGAGATATCAAAATTACGGTACCAAGTGCAACAAGTTTCGATCTTACGAAGAGCAACCAAAGATGACATAAATGGTTTAAAAGCAGAAATGGAGGCTAAGTTGGATGGTTGAAGGATCAAATAATAGCTAATGTGGATGATAAATTACTGGAATATCACATCGAGCATCAACAACAAATTCTCCAACTCTCAAAGGATAACCTAACTTTGGTACAAAATCTAATGAAACAAAAGGAAGATCAACATCACATCAAAAAAAGTTCTGAGGCAGTCATAGAAACAAGAACTCGACAAGTACGATAAATTTCAGAGTATCTCAACAAGTGGAGGAACCTTCCTGTAGAAGATTCCACATGGGAGGATGAGAATTTTATACAGAAATCATCAAGAAATAATCAAATGTTGAGGACAACACTTGTTTGAAGGAGAGGGGCATGTTAAGTCCCTATATTAATAGTGTAGTCCCTTATTATGTTATTTTAGTGCCCCTTATTGTTATTTTTGTACCCATCTAACCCCCATATTGTTATTATTGTACCCTTACATTATTATTGTTAGGTCGATTAGGATTACATTGTGGCCCCATGGACTCCTATATATAGAAAGGAGGTTTTGTCATTTGAATAATCCAAGAATTTTTCATTCATGTAATGTATTGGAGGTTTCCCCCTCGAAGTGGCTTATTTCTAAAACGTTGATATCTCTTTTCTTCTCTTTTTGGAGCTAGTTTCACAACAAGATGGCCTTCTTAGAAGCACAAATCCCTCGACCCAAAACTACATCAAACTAAAAGAATACCTCCTTTGAGTTTGATATAAATAACATTCATCCAATTGACCAAATGGAAATGCACAAGAAGACATGAGAAATGATCTCCTCCACACTAACTAGTACAACCATGAGTCTCTCAAAGTTACAGGTGACATTATCCAACACATAGTCACAGTTGAAGATGGAAAATATTTCTTCCATGGCCAAAGACTCAAGGATTAAATCTCTGGAGGATTTAGTGATGAAAATTGGGTACAATAAATCAAACATGGCAGTGGTAGAAGGACTTGCGAGGAAGAAGAATGTAGACATAGTTTCTTTGAAGAGGCAGCTCAAGATGCCAGTGACAGAAAATCCTATGACCAAGGAGATAGAAGCTAATGAAACATAGAAGGCATAAATGCTGCAATCGATCATCGAAAAAGCAGAGAAACTTAAGAAAATGGAGAACGAGATGGAGAAAATGATAAAATAAAGACATAAAGCAATAAGAGATGCAGTGGAGGAAGTAGCAAAAGAAGTCGCTAAGGCCATGATTCCCCTACAAGCAATTCCTCTTACAATGATTCCAACATCTACATCAACTATAGGTACATAAGGAGAAGGCACTGAGCAGCTAGTTAAGGCAATGGAGAACATGTATTTACAGACAACATAAATAAAAAAGTTTCAAGATCAACTCAGTGACCTACAAGAGCTATTTAAAAGGAAATATTCAGCACATGCCATAAAGTTGCAGATCAACAAAAAGTTAAATGAAGGTTTGCAGAAGTCCCTTTTGGAGTCCTCAATTTGAAGCATGGTAGGAAGAGTTAAACAAATTATTTGGTTGGATATAATTGAATCTATGAATGATATATTTCCATCATTTCAAATAATTTTTTGACAGAGGGATTTAATTGATGTAGTGAAAGTTTCCATTGAAAAAGCAAATGATGAACTTGGGGATAATTCTCAAACTGCCAAAAACATCATCAGATTATTGAATTCTAAAAGCAGTCATGAATTGGAACAACTGTAAGTAGCAGACAAAATTTCCACCATACTTGAGGCAAAAAAGGTGTTAAATAAGAAGAGCCTAGTTACACAGCTAGAAGAAAGATGTCATCAGTTGGAGATCAAAGTAAGTAGATTTTTCAATAGGATTGAGCCACTGAACAAAAGGGATTGCCTTCCTTATTTGTTATCAATGATAAGTTGATGCCTATGACATATTATGTCAAAAAGATCACAGAGATTTCAAAATATACGTCCAGGCATACAAATATGAAGAACACTATGACAGGGAAATAATTTTATGAAATTATCAATAATGATGTCTTCATACAACATGAAATTAGGCACATCTTTTAGTTGAGGCCAACATTTGTGAAGTACACCGAGACTGATGAAGTCTACAAAAAGTTGAATAGAACTAATATTCAAACTAGAAAGGAATGGGAAAATTTATGTGGACTCCAGGGAGTATGGCAATTCAACATGGTGACAAAACATGTAGCTTAGCGAATTATCTACATCAACAGATCCAATGTATCAGAATAGCTCAACAGTATCAAAATTTCCACTACAAAAGACCACTACAACACTAAATAACGACTTTATAATGACTTTTGACATCTGTTAAAAAAGTTATTACACTGAAAAACAACTTTATAATGACTTTAGACATCCGTTAAAAGGTCGTTACAAAGTTTCCATGAATGAGAAGCACATGTAAAATTTCAGTTATTTTGTAATAAGTGAACAAATTGCCATTTTGATACGTAAGTCTATTGCAAATAGTTTAAATATAGCATTTTATTCAGTATTAGGAGTTGGACACTGGTTTGGAAGCGCTTTTGATTTGGAGCTTTTGTAATTTTCAAGCTGGAGCATCAATAATAAGATCAGTCTGCAAGATTCGTGTGTTATGTTATCTTGGTGATGTTTTTCGTTTATCATATTTAATGTTTTTCCACTGTCATCTTTTCATGTGCATCATCTAAAAATCTAATTATAAAACAAGAAAGTTAGATTAATGTTTATTGTCCAGAGTACCTTAATTCTGACTGTTCTTACAATTTTAATGTTTTATTTTTGATGTATGGTTTAAGAATTCTTAGTTGCTTTTAAATAATTACTGAAAACACTTTTCTCCATTTCATATTTTCACTCAGTTATAAAACACTAGTATTCATGGCTAGCTTGCCTTGCATTTGTTCTGGAAATTGATGCATGCACCCAACCTATTTCAACTCCATATCCCAATGGAAACAGTTTAAAGAAATCCCTTAAATCCAATCATGAACCATCAAACACTAGTAGAAAATGATGAAATTAGTGACTAGGTGACTAAAAACGTTAGTCATCACAAATATTTCAAGTGAATTACTACTAAATTTGAACAATTTTAAGTGACCCAACTGAAAATGACTAACTTAAATGACTAATTTAGTCTAGGGATAAAATAAACAACTAGATAATAAGTGACCCAACTAAAAACGACTAACTTAAACGACTAATTTAGTCTAGGGATAAAATAAACGACTAGATAATAAGTGACCCAACTAAAAACGATTAACTTAAATGACTAATTTAGTCCATGAATAAAATATATGACTAGATAATAACTAAAAAAATTAAAAAAATTAACGTAAATGAATACTGTAGTCCAAGAATAAAAATATGATCAACTAGCAAGTACAAGAAGTATATGATTTAGTCATTTTTAATTGTGTCACTATGGAAATGGATCATTGCAATTTTGATATTAAAATGTTACATTTCACTAAATTTTGATGTTGCAGATGGATTTAGAGATAAAGGGGGTCTTTGAATCCATCTACAGTGTTAAAATTTAGAGAGAAAGGGTTTGCTTCCCCACATTCATGGATGACATCCACAATAAACTTGTTAGTGTGGACTGGCGCACCTTACTCAAGAGATTTGATCTAGGCATTTGATAGTGTAAAACTAGCCAAATACCCATCAACACTAATAACAATTTGTTTAGCTAACCCTTATTTTCCATGCGAAAATACTCAAGAGATAATTTTCCACATTCCTGAATACATGTTAAAAAGAATTATAACCAACTGAATCACAAATTAATTATAAATATATTGCTGTATTTTCTTATGCTTTGATATAAAAGTGTATGTTTAAAAATATTTTAAATGAAATGAATGTTTCAAAATGTAATCATAATATTATTCAATTTAAAGAAAGGTGAAAAGCTTCTACAAAATTTATACAAATATTATATATCTTTAAAATAGCTTAAAAGATGATTTAATCTAGTTTTTTCATTTTCTTATTTTAAAAAACATATTTTTTTCTTATTTTGCAAGAAAAATAAAAAATTCTCTTCAAATTGACAACTTCATAAATATTTAAAAAATTTAATAATATTCAATATCTAAACCCAAATCAAAGTGGTGGAGGGAAAAAATCAAAATGATGGTAGGAAAAATAAAAAATAAAAATCTTAAAAAATGAAAGATAATTGGTATATTTCCACACAACATTTCCAAATGCCTTTTCCTCTCACCGCCGCACAATTTGATTGTTGGAAACCAACACCAAGTGGGAAAGAAACCAAACAGAGAGAGTAGAGCACATTTTACATGTCAATGTACATATACGACATAAAAAATCCATGCGTTCCCTGGGCTTTGGAGCCATTTTATCTCTGTCTTTGGTTTTTGAACTAAAATGGAATTGAATTTGCTGAGGTTTGGAGGGCTTTTGTCCAGAGTTATACAGTAGAACGATGGATTTGTGGATCTGTCCCTATGGCATCACAAAGCTCTGGTGCAACATGGTTTGAAGGGTTTGGCCCAGATTTTGGCAGAGGGTTTGAATCAAATTACTGAATGAACATCCACCTACATCATTCATTTATGTAATGGAAGATTATTCACGAAGCTCTGGTGCAGCAAGGTTTGAAGGGTTTGGCCAGGCTTCTGGAAAAGGGTTTGAATCAAATTACTGAATTAACATCCACCTCATCATTAATTTATGCAATGGAAGAGTATTTTAGAGATTCCCCAAGAGCATCATCAGTCATCAGTCTGTAGGGAGTCGGTATGAACATCTACCTTCGGAGACTATACAGTTTATTCAGGACATTGAAGTTGCATTTTGTTTGTTATTTCCAAAGCTCTAGTGAAATTTTATTATAGTTATTCCCTTTTAAAGAAATATTCATTAATGTGATAGTGTTTACCGAATAGAAGACTGAGTTTTCTCCAAAGGTTTTATCTCTGGAGTACAAGAAAAAATCAAAACCATAGGATGATGCACCACTGGTTTCTTCCTTAGTCCCATTCAACCTCTGGTTTTCTTCTTGGCAACTACTATCAAGGATCCTACTACACATATTAATTTCGTGGCAGACTTGAGACCTACAATAAAATGAATATTCTTGTTATCTAAACCCCTACTACATAGAAAACATAGTTGCAGCGAAGCCACCATCTTTCGTGTCTGCTACCCCACATAGATAATGGTAAGAAAAAACCTCTTAGCATTTACACTTCCTTCAGAGAGAATAACAACAAGTATACATACATTAAAAATATAAACCAATAAAAATATAAAATCTATAAATCTAATACAGATATTGTGCTTTGCAGAAACCAAGGTATAAACCTAGATTAACAATCACAGTATCCTTGTGGCTTTCCTCATGGCCAAGTGGTTTCAAAGCTTCCTTCTCTGAAACTACCATGCCTATAAGACCACCTTTCATTGCAGCCTTCCAAGAATTCACTCGACCACCATATGTAATTCTAGCACACATACCAGCCCCAATATATACCTGCCTCAACTTATCACCATGTGGAATGCAAAGACCGTGTCCATACAATGGGGTAGCTGGCACATTATATACTCCAGTCGCAGGATTTGGTACATCATGAGTCCATTGATGAACATCTCCATCACTAGTTAAAGCGATGCAATATTCTTGTGGGAGTGAAAATATTAAAATATTATAAGAATCACTGCACCCAACATAAATGAGTATCCATCCTTTCCCTAGAAACAATCTGCATAAATCCACACTTGCATTTCTAAAATGTATTTTTTTGCACACATGTACATGGGCATGAATACACAGTAGAATGAGAAATAGTGGATTAATTAATTCATTAGATGATGCGATGTCTCATTGAGTCATTACATAGTAGGAGAAGAGGAGCACACTGCATATCTCCCAAATACCTAACTAATAGCAACCACATTTAATACTATATCAAATGCCTAATAAGCACATCTTCTATTTGGCAGCTTTGGCAGCTCAATTTCACAAATTTTCTAGGTGGTCACTAGTTAAAATTTGTATGGCAGTTATCAATGCTCTTCATTATCCTCTACTATAGGTTGGCTTCTCTTTTGGTGGCTTAATCACTTTGATACATAGGCTCTACCATGAACATAAGATATACCTTTTGACATCTCTGTTGGCAGCTACCCACTCACTCACGGCATCTCTGACTTGATTCTTTGTTTATTCAGCATATAATATCTACCCATGTGATGACAGGCTTCACAAAAGGAAAACCTACAAAGTTCCTATAGTTAGTGTCACTCCATGAGTCAAGAAATTGATTTGATATCATCAGTTATATGATTCTTTAGCCTGCCTTCTGCAATATTTTTGTGCATTTTCCCTTGTGCTATGAATTCCCACGGTTCTCACAGTTTGATTGCATACATATACGTAGTCCCTTTGACTCACTCTAGGATGGCTTGCCTTTGTTATCTTTTGTCAAATTTGAGCTGTTATATCTGACCCTTAGTGCCTTCACTAGGCATAGCATTCTCTTGGTTCCTTCACCAACTTCATTGCTTCTCCCCAACAATTCTCTGATAACATGTTATTTTTACACACGCATGTGTGAATAGGAATTCACATTTTAAATGAGAAAAGGTGGGCTCATTCCTTCATTAGATGCAATGTGTCACTACGTAGTAGGACATGAGTATACTGTAATTCCCAAATACCCAAGTAATAATCACTACATTAATTACTATATTAAATGCCTCATTATTACATTCCTTTATTAGTGAGACTTTATTATATGTATAATTTCTAAACATGACCGTTATTTCTAAAAAAAGGATCCATTTATTTTTAAGACAATTGCAAAATTTCTATGTTTGATATGGTTTTTATGGACAGAGGACTTAGTGGGTCAAAATTTCCTATTAAGTGCAATGATCTATTTCCTTCTCATTTTTATTGGAGTGCTCTAAAAATGTTTCCTAATATCTTAGAAAAATGGAGCAGAGGCTTCAAATTGATGCTTTCTTACTAGTATTACATGGATAATTCATTATGATTCTAGTGTACCTTTGTTTTGTATGTGTAAATCTGGGCGAATTATTTTCTTAGATCAACTAGTTTACTAGTTTATATTCTCTAGTACATACATTGTTTTCATTTTATTTTTGGGCACCCGATAGCTTTAGTTATTTCCTTTTCTTATATTAAATTGTAATATCCCCAAATGGGATCTGTCAGCAATACATGGCTGGAAAATGTATTTTCCAGAAATGTATGCAACAGGATTTGAAACCAAGACCTGGATCCCTTAGATCAATGTATCTAAGACCAAAATCCAAGAGGAGGCTAAAAAAAAATCACTCTAGGTGGGTTACACAGGTCTCCCACACCTAGTTGTCTTGAAAAAGTTCCCAATGAAGGGACTGCAACAATACATGAACAATGTTGGAGTAACAACATTATTTTTATGAGCTTAAGTACATGAATATCCAAATAGAAATCAAATGTATTATATAGCATAAAATTTATACATATCCTTAAGGAATCCGTCACTCAAGCTAGGCAAGAACAACCCCAAGAAGACATGTACATGGGAATAGAGAAACACTGCTATACATGAATATCACAAGGCTAAAATGACGCATTTTCTTGGAGAAACTGCAAAATGATGAATAATAATACAAATATATGATAATATATGGCTCAAGAAATGAGGGGGAGCAATCTCTCAACCTCAGAAAACAATAATACAACAATCCTTAGAAGGATTGGCTGATTTCTACAAAATGGCAAAATGCCGGAGTAGGAGGGCTGAGTAGCTACAACCCAAAACTGAATGGAGATGGCTGAATATGATGAAAAATATGAAGTATTCCTCCTCCAATGAATCTTCTAAGTGAAACTCTGATCCAATCACTGAAGATATCACCCTCCAAAATAGTATTGCAAACCCCCACTGCAGATACACACTGAAATAATGCAGTCAAGGAGAGGGACTGTGCTGTAGTAGATGGGAGATGCTTGGCCTAATGCCAATATATGAAAATCAACTCTGAAATATTCCTAACTGATCTCCCAGAGGAATAGAATCTTTCTCCTCTGAAAGATAAGCTCTGGAAGGGGTGTGATGGAACCCTCCACTGCAACACCCTGCAACACAACCCAGCTCTAAACAGAAATTGCGTTGTAGCTGAAGGAGGTGGCTTGGCCTTGAGCCTAAATGTGGTGAAATGAAGAAAAATCCCTCAAGAGGATTCTCAAGAAGGATAAGGAATCCTAAAGAGGAATTCCTTGTGCTATACAACACTGCAACTCTTCTAAATAGCCCGAGAATGTAAAGAGTCTAGATAGACCAAAATCAAATACTCAAACATAATCCTCTATGGCTGCCTCTTCCTCCTTTTATGGAAATGAAAGCCTTCTTTCCTTGGACCCCACACATTAGGGTTTCCTCCACCAAGTGATCTTCCTCCCATTAAAACTACGCTGTCTTCCCAAGAAATCCACACCCTCTTTGGCAGTGTTGTTGACTTGGTCAAACCTAACCTTGTCCTCATGCATTTGCCCCTTTTCACACTAGAAGGTGCAAAATAAAGATACTCTATTGATCCATTTCACACTATGAGGTATTTTATTCTTACTCATGGGTCTCCTGACCCATTTTATTCACCTCCTAGATGATATAAGCAAAATCAATGTTCCAATTAGCTTCTTGCTAATTTGAGGAACATTACAGTCCTCCCCTCTCAAAGATTACTTGTCCTCAAGAAAATGCAAGGATAGACTGAGTTATCTCTCCTCCTCTCCCTGTAGCATCCATGTATGATGATCTCCTCCGAGTAAAAATATGTTGTCTCATCAATCAAGTCTCCACATTGCTCCTCCGCAGCATGCAATCCAGCTATCAAGCTATCATCATGTAAAGGTGAAACACTCAAGAGGATAACAAAGAGATGTCTAGAGGCCCCTTTGAGGAATGGGATAAAAATATAACAAGAAATATCTCTCCCATAGGGATCCTCCATCCCCAAGCTATTATGCATATAAAATGAGTCACCTCCCAACTAGGCAACTCCTAAAAACTTTCCTCCACCCTTGACTCATGCAAAGAAGGTGGGCTGAAAATCTGCATATGGTAGACAAGGTAGCCTACCCCATGCTCTCCATCTCTCCACTTATGATAAGTTTAGAGTGTTGGCTGAACTTGGGCTGCAATAATGTTTCCCTCAAGTGGCAAGATGAGGTCTGTATCTCCAAAGTTCTCTCCCCCAACGCTGCAAATCAGGCTGGCCCAAACCATTCCATATATGATGAGTTTTAAGTCACCATCATATGGAGTCCATTCAATCCTATGGCCCCCCTCATATAGAGACAACTGTGTTGTTGTGGTGGCAATATTATCTCCCATGCTCCCTTTAGAACATGTACTACAAAAAATATGGATATCTTCTCTCCCAAAGGACACATCCATCCAATGTATCTCTCTCCCAAACATGCTCCTCATAAAGACAGAAATAATAGAAACATAGGGAGCCAAAATGAGAATCATGCTTGTTGCCATATGTAATAAGTGAGAAGGACAATGGTCCCTCAAGTGTAACCAACACAGCTTGACTCTCAACTGCAATAGAGACTGATAAATTGTGTGGCTTTTCAACCACTTGCTTGCTACCCCAATCTCCTCATAGGTATGGAGGAAGTGAATGATGTATGGTGTAAAGTGAGCATGTCCTCCATAATACACCTCCTCCCCAAGTCCTCCTAGGGGATGGCCATCAATCATGCTTATGGCCTCAAGTAGACCATGAAGCCTGAAAAAAAGAATGCTCCTCTGTGGAGCAACATCCTGCACATATATGGTTAAGGGATATGTACATACATTATATAAATCATCATGTAAAAAATCAACACCCTTACCATATGTTTTGCTTATGCAAAGGGAGTAGCTCATAGATGAGTCTCCTCTCGCCCTCAAAGAGAGAAGAGATGGTTGTGCTAACTCTCCCAAAGAGTCATGTCTCTCCTCCTTGAGCCTACCCAAGACCCCCAGTGTTGTATCAAGCTCTCCCAAGGTCCCCACACCTCTGAAATCAATGAGTGGTGCCTCAACTGATGAAGAATCCATCCTCCTCTACTGATCCAATGGTCTCCTTGGTGAAATGTATCCATGCAATGAGACATCATCATCAAGAGATGACTACATATATGAATGGAAAATTCTGTCCATGCTCTTACTGTGCAATCTAGTTTTCCTCTTAGGTGCATCAACCTCCTGAAGTGGATAGGGGTGTGTACCCCTCATCCCATGATGCTGGTTCTCCTCCCTACCTCTTCCTTGTGTCTCCATGGTTCCACACCTCCTCATCAATGGCACATGTAGAACATGATTTTTGCCTTGGTATCCACACATGAGATCCTAGGGAATTCCTTGCAAAGATGCAAGAATCCCTCTAGTTGGAGTAAGAGCTCCTCCTTCCTCTGCATGAGGCACCAGATAATCTCCATATGTCACAGCGTTGTTGCCCTCAATCTCTGCAAAATGAATGGGAAACCTCCCAATGCTTGGATCCTTCCTTGAAAAGGATATCTCCGTGCTCCCTTGCTCAAAGATGTGAGATGAAAGTCTTTCTCCCAGCAAAGTATGGTGCAAGCTTTCAGCCTCCTCCATGGTTTTCTGAAGTGGTTTTGCGTTTTCATGCAAGGCTCTTGTTTGAGTTTCCTTGTTTAGCTCCACCATATGTGTCTCATGAATCCTTATATCAAATATTTTCACTAATGCCTTAGTGAAGCTTGCATAAGATGTAGTGTTTACATTTTTTAAAGAAAATGATCCAAAGATCCACTAGGCATAGGCCTTACCTCTCAAATGCAGCGCTGCAACTTTGATGGCTTCATCTTCAGGAATTTGGTGGTGCTGCAAGAAGGTATATAAATCCTCCACCCAAGATTTGGTTGAACATGTAGGTGATACTTCAAAAGTAGATAGAAGACATCTATCTTGCTGCTCTCTTCCCATCACCTTGATCTTGCAAAATTCTAAAAAATTGAGATGATTTCAGAATTTCTGAGTTTGAGACTCATACTCTTTTACGAGATCACTAAGAGTTTCCCTCCTAGCAACCTCTTCTCCTCTTCCCAATCACTCTCATGGAAAATCTAGGCATGTGACTGCACTGTGTATTATGGTGTGCAACTACTTTCTCACACTCCTCATATAAAAATCTAGAGTTTGCTTTAGGTTCAAACTCTTTTGGAGATTATCCATGCATATCCCTCCTTATCTTCTTGAGATCTTCATGAATGTTTTGTATAGATTTAGGAAGAAGCTTTGTAAGCCTATCCCCTTTTTCTCCTCTAGAAGATGGAGTCTTTCTCCTGCTCATCTCTCTGTCTCCTTCTTGATGAGAATAGGAAATGCAGTGTCCTTCCTCTTCTATTTTCTTATCCTCCTTGGGGAGGTTCTTCATGGATCTGAAATATGATGAGATAAAGCCCATCCTATTTTGACCTCCTTTGGCTGAGACTCACAGGCTGAGCCACGATTTTAGCTTTGATACCACTGTAATATCCCCAAATGGGATCTGTCAGCAATACATGGTTGGAAAACAAATTTTCCAGAAATGCATGCAACAGGATTTTAAACCAAGACCTAGATCCCTTATATAAATTTATATAAGACTAAAATCCAAGAGGAGGCTCAAAACAAATCACTTTAGGTGGGTTAAACAGGTCTCCCACACCTAGTTGTCTTGAAAAAGTGCCCAATGAAGGGACTGTAGCAATACATGAACAATATTGGAGTAACAACATTATTTTTATGAGATTAAGTACATGAAGATCCAAATAGCCATCAAATTTATTATATAGCAGAAAATGTATACATATCCTTAAGGAATTAGTCACTCAAGCTAGGCAAGAACAGCCCCAAGAAGACATGTACATGGGAATAGAGAAACACTGCTACACAGGAATATCACAGGGCTAAAATGACGCAGTTTCTTGGAGACAATGCAACATGCTGAATAATAATACAAATATATGACAATATATGGCTCAAGAAATGAGGGGGAGCAAGCTCTCAACCTCAGAAAACAATAATACAACAATCCTTAGGAGGATTGGCTGAAATCTACAAAATGGAAAAATGCCGGAGTAGCAAGGCTGAGTAGCAGTTGCAACCCAAAACTGAATGGAGATGGCTGAATATGATGAAAAATCTGAAGTAGTAATGAATCTTCTAAGTGAAAGGCTGATCCAATCACTGAAGATATCACCCTCCAAAATAGTAGTGCAAACCCCCACTGCAGATACACACTGAAATAACGCAGTCAAGGAGAGGGATTGCGCTGTAGTAGATGGGAGATGCTTGGCCTGATGCCAAGATATGGAAATCAACTATGAAATCTTCCTAACTGATCTCCCGGAGGAATAGAATCTCTCTCCTTTGAAAGATAAGCTTTGGAAGGGGTGTGATGGAACCCTCCACTGCAACACCCTGCAACACAACACAGATCTTAAAAAAAATTGTGCTGTATTTGAAGGAGGTGGCTTGGCCTTGAGCCTGAATGTGGAGAAATGAAGAAAAATCCCTCAAGAGGCTTCTCAAGAAGGAGAAGAGATCCTAAACAGGAATTCCTTGTGCTAGACTACACTGCAACTCTACTAAACAACCCGAGAATGCAAAGAGTCTAGATAGACCAAAATCAAATACTCAAACATAATCCTCTATGGATGCCTCTTCCTCATTTTATGAAATTGAAAGCCTTCTTGCCTTGGACCCCACACATTAGGCTTTCCTCCACCAAGTGATCCTCCTCCCATTCAAACTGCGCTGTCTTCCCAAGCAATCCACACCCTCTTTGGCAGCGTTGTTGACTTGGTCAAACTTGACCTTGTCCTCATGCATTTGCCCCTTTTAACACTTGAAGGTGAAAAATAAAGCTACTCTATTGATCCCTTTCACACTATGAGGGATTTTATTCTTACTCATGGGTCTCCTCACCCATTTTATTCACCTCCTAGATGATATAAAAAAAATCAATGTTTGAATTAGCTTCATGCAAATTTTGAGAAAATTACATAAATCTTATGCTCAACATGTTATGGACAAAAATTGGAAAATTCCAATCGATAGACATTTTTTTGTTGTAGAGAACCAGGGAAATGGACACTCCTGAATTTCTAGAATAATTTCCACCTTTGCAGCAATATCTTTATCGTCTAATGGGCTATCAGGTATTACATAGGGGCCACCATTGTTGAATGAATAGTAACTCTGATTTTGTAGGTTTAATAATTATTATATGTTCTATAGAATTTTTGAGAATTTTTTCATTTCAGTGTGTTTTTGGATTGAAAGCACTACATAATGTTTTGTATGGGTGAGCTCATGTAATTATATAATTATGTGCAGTTGGAAAGGGCAATTATATCATGTGATAGAGTATACACTCACAGTGGTTTGTAGAATCTTCACCTTTTGGTGGTTAAAATTCCTTTGTTGTCTTCCATGAAGAAAGAGGGTTCACTTGCTAAAGTTGATGTTGTACTTTATGATGGGGATACTTATTTGTCTTTTATACAATGTTGCAGGTTTGATGGGAGAGAATTAACTTTATACTGCAATTAATGAGGCCACCATCAACCTTGTTGAAAAGGTAGAGAATGTTATGGTTTAGTATGTTCAATTAGCATCTTAATCATCATTGATCTGTAGCTACTGATGACTGAAACTGTTTGCCTACAGTTATTTGAAATGAAATTCCATGATGCTATTAAGGCTCTTCATATCTATAGGCGAGCTAGTAAACAGGTATAGTTGGAAATCTACGTCTGTTCCATAAGTGTTTTAATTGATGTCTTCAGTTTTAAACCCTATCAAAATAGTGGATATACCAGTACTTTTTTGTTTTTTAAGGATCATTGTGATCCAACATTATTTTTTCTAGAAACAAATGCTTCAGACTGAGACAGCTGAGGCTATGGTTCATGACCTAGATTTTTTTATGTTTCTTTGGGTATAGGCATGTGGTACAATTGTATACATCCTAAACATGTTTCCTCTGTAGGTATTGAGGGAAAAAACACCGAAGGAAGCTTTCATTGGTGAGAGATCCAAGGTATCACACTTTTTGTGTTGCTGCCCTATATATATTCAAGTTTTTGAGGAGAAATGAACTAAAATGAAACACTTAAATTTGAAGGGTGTTTTTGTTGGATATAGTGAGTCCTGCAAGGCCTATGGAGTCTACATTCTGTCACAATGGAAAATAATAGTGGACTGAGATGTGAACCTTATGATGATGCATGGTCCCTCAGGAGCCTTTTAATAGAGGTTTAGGAGGGAGAAACCTTTTCTGTCCAAAAGATGATTAGCAAGGTTTTGGAGGTGGAAGTGATGCTTTAGTATTTTTTGGTTCAACAAGGCAACCTAGGTGTTACTAAACATAGTAGGATGCATAGGAGCATGTTGGATCTCCAAAGATATCCTTTGTAGCGATTTATCTTTCTAAAATGTTTCTGAATTATGTTGCACTAAAGTCTTCCATAATTTTTGTAGAGCCTTTTAGTTATGGGGAGGTAGTTGGTTAGCAGGTATGATAGAATGTTGTGGTGGACGTGGACAAATCTATACTGAAGAATGATGTTTGGGAGATTGTGCCAACACAAGTGGGGAATTTTGTGATTTATTCTAGGTGGATGTTTGAGGTGAAGCTTGCAGCAGATAAAAAAGTACAAAGGTTCTGTTCATAGTGAGAGTATTATCTAGAGAGGAGTTGACTGTAAGGACACATTGACTCTAGTTTCTAGTGTACTTTCCTCAGGTTTGTTAATGCCTTTAGAATCAATTTTTGGTTGGAATTGATATCAAATGGATGTAATAACATTGTTTCTTAATGGTCTAATCAAGGAGGAAATATAGATCAATCACAACTCTATAATGAAGAATTTTTTTTGGGATATTGTGCCAACACAGGTGGGGAAGTTTGTGATTTATTCTAGGGGGGTGTTTGAGGTGAATCTTGCAGTAGACACCATAAAAATGTACTAAGGTTCTATTCACAATGAGACTATTCTCTAGAGAGGAGTTGACTATGAGGACACCTTTAGGATTTACTCTAGTTGCTAGTGTACTTGCATCAGGTTTGTCATATCTTTAGCTTCAATTTTTGGTTGGCATTTATATCATATGGATGTAAAAACATTGTTTCTTAATGGTATAATCAAGGAGGCAATATACATCAATTATTTGAGAGGCTTTCAGGTGCGTGGGTGAGAGATCCATGTATGCAAATTTCCAGGGCTAGATTCCGGGAGAAGCGACTTGCACAACAAATGAGATGATGGTGGAAAATGAAAACTACCTAAATGCATGATAGAAATAAATACACACATGTCAATGGGATACGCTATGGGTAAAATTTCTTGAGGTAGAATGCATTGTGAGGGTTAGGAAGGATTTGTCCTTCAAAAACCTCTAGAAGGTATTCCCCCTTGCCAAAAAATTGGGTGATAATGTAATGGATATAAGGTGCATGTAGATCGAATTCATGGGTTTGCTGTAAGGGGGGATAGAACCAATCATCCTCACTATGGATGAAGTCTTTGGAATCCACAACATATTGGTCATGGGTCTGGTGCAGAAGGAAATACGCACGATGCTGCATATCATCCCAAGGAAAATCATGGGTGTTCAGGGATTCCATAATGTCTTCATCTGAATGGAAGATGGGAGGACTAGAGGAAGGTAGACCACATGATGTAGTGGATCTACCAAACACATCTTCATGAGAAATATTGGTAACATACGCATCGCTACGAAGGGTAGATGAAGTGCTAGTAGATGAAACATCTATCGATGTTGAGACCAGGGTGTTTGATGAGGGAGGTTTGACAGAAACAAAATGGGAAGACCAAGACGGTTATTCCTCCATGGATCTCATGGATGATGATATATAGAGAATAATGGCCAAAGAGTCTATCATCTCCACGTTGGGGGGAGGTATCGCAGTGGTTGTAGAACAATCCTCCAGTTTTGGTGAAGCAGAACTAACAAGTAGAGGAGTAGATGACCCACTATGAGTGGCCGCCATTTCACGAATTGCCTGAAGGGTATTGTGAAAGTCGTCGATATGAGGAAAATGATGGGAATAATGGCCATAATGATCTCACAAAGCGCAAGGGTGATTCGTGCACAACGTTTTGAGCTTCTTGGTTGAATCAGGTAAGGTGACATGGACCTTTGGGATTTCAAATTCAGGAAATGTTTTGTTGACCATGGGTTTGAGACGAGGAAGTTTAGGACATTTATTGGTGGCATTCCCAACAACATCACACAAAGCGCATCGACGTGTATGATTTGGAGGCTTAGGTGGAGTTGGAGTTGTTTGGGGATCCTTTTCCTTAGGTTTCTTCTTTTTGGCTTTTCCCTCCTCACCAGATGGTTTCACAACATGAGTAGATTCCGGTTGAGGTGGTTGTGGCACTGAATCAAAGTGAGGGGTCATGGCGACTAGTTGAACCAGGGTCAAATCAATGTATGGTTTAAGTTGACCAGGTGGAGTGTTTTCTGGGGGATCAATATACCAGACTGGGATCCCTAGGGTCAAATTAGGTAAACTCAACATAGCCATAATAGGCATAGAAAGCACTCTAGATGGGGGAGCTAAAACTAGTATCTGACTTGAAGGGTAATGGCCTGGCGGAATGGCTCCCAGATGGTGAAGGTTTGGGGAAACTATTCCTAGTTGAATATTGGGAGAGACACCAGCAGAAGGAGAAGGTCCTCGAGGAGATGGTCCTAACGGCTGTGTAAAGTGAACAACATCAGGTTGTAAAGGCGCTGACTACTGGTTAGTCATACCAGGATGCTATTAGCTAGCCTAAGACACTTGCAACATGTAAACACTCGATGAGATGGGCTCAGTAATAGGAGGTGGTGGACCAGGGAATGCACCAAGTAATGAGGAATATTTATAGACTCTAGGTGAGACACTGGTAAGAGGAGAAACTGATTTCTTATTGGCCACCAAAGATATATGGACTCGGGGGAGGTCTGATACTTCAGTTCATAATATATCAATTGATTGATGATGATGATATTTCCATTATGGGGGAATGACATCTTATAGTGAACTGCAGATGCGACAACCGACATCACATAGGTATATCTACGACCCAAGAGGATATTATAATCCAAGGGGGCATCAATGAATTTTATGTCAATACAAATAGTCTTTCCCACAAGTGTAACAGGACAATTGTGGAACATGCCAAGGGGATGGAAAGGGTGATCATCCAAATCATGCAAAGTGATGGTGTATGGGGACAAATGGAGAGACCCGAGTTGCTTCCAAACATAGGCACAAATCAAACAGGTGGATGCACCCTCATTTACGATACATTATTGGACATGAACATTACGAATATTGACTGGTATTTGGAAGGAAACGGATGAGGGTAAAGGGGGATGTTCTAACTTTTCAACACAAAAGATGATCAAATGATCATTTGAAGAATACACAATGCCCAGAGCAGATAGTAGATATTTTCATTGTGATGGGCACATTTGGAGGAATTATAGCATTGACATGGTAGCAGGAGACTGCGCAAGTCATATACTACGTTGCAGGTGTGGGTGACTTTGGCAAAAGTAAAATTTCCATGTAATGGCCCTTTGGGGATATTGGGAATGACCTTCGCCTTAGGATGAGGGATTTGTAAGGGAAAATTTTTTGTTTGAATGGAATTTGTGGATACTTTGGTTTGGGGCTCAGTTGCAGATGTAGCGGGTCGCTTGTCATATTGGCGCGACTGGGTCTGAAGGTTGACATCAACGGTATTGAAATTTTTAGAATTCATCATGAAAATATGAAAATTAGGGGTACCAGAATGTTGAGGTTGATGAGTGGTCTGACCTTGAGGTGGTTGGACAACAACATATCCTTGTTGATGGAAAGGATTAGTGAACACAGTCGGTTGAGCTAGCACAGTGTTTGGAGGAAGCAACGTGGTGGGTTTCTGTCTTTTGGACATTTCTTAGGATTCCCACAAATGGCACATCTAGGGAAAAAGGGGACATTCATGAGTATAATGGCCATGTACACCACAACATGAACAAGGTTTGTTCATACGAAGGGTCTTTTTCTACTTGGGATGATCACCCTGTTGTTGGTTTGTGGTGTTAGGTTGGTTCCTTTGGGGTGCGTTCGGTTGACTACCTTGGCAACTTTGGTTACCATATTCTTTTTTATTTTGGTTTCTGTTTCGGGAAATAACTCCCTAGAGGTTTTTGGGTCAAAAACCTCCACAGATCGGGGCATTCTATTCAAGAAGGACTCACACAATCAAACTTGTACACTAAAAACTAGATATTACAGATTGTAGAACTCACCCGTAGATCCTACGTTTGATGTAGATCTTGCGGGGTCCAAACCCCTAGCAACTCCTCTTCCTCTTCAACCTAGAAATCAAGAAGAGACATGCATGGAAATCTAGTTTTATAGCATATATCTTTCCTAAATGTCAGTGTAATCCATGTGAAACATCATATAAACAATAATAAATGTTTAATTAACAATATTTTCACATATGCAAGTAGATATTAACACGTTAATTTGGGAACAAGATGGTTCTTATTCATTACGAACAACATGTACAATAATAGAAAGGTGGAGAGATCACCTGAATCCTTCCACAATCTTCGAACAGACCGTCGTCCGGATCCGTGCCGCCCTTGCCTTGCTAGGATTCTTTCAAGACTTGTGCACATGAGATGACATATAAGCTGATGAACATCTCCAGGAAACAAGTGTTTCCTGTAATAATCTGGGAAGTACAGGAGGCACGGGAAATCAGACTTGAATCGGGCTCCAACAGAGTATAATATCTATAATTTTCCTCTCTCCCTTAGGCCATGCATATGAGGGGCTTTTATACTCCCTCAAAGTAGTTTCAATCAGTTGGAAACAGTTGGCCACGGGTTGGGGTGGTTGAATTACAGGAATAACCATCAACCCAGCCTCGAAAATAGGGATTTATATATATATATTTTAATGATTTTAATGGCATACGTGGAAAAGTATCTCTGGACTCGCGTATACATGTGGAAAAGTCTGGGCATATCCGCGTATGGAATTTTAAACACTGTTTTTCATGAACTTTATTCAAGTCTGTGGGAATGGGTGCCCAAGGCCAAAGAGACAATCGTGAATCACATAAGGGTGAAAAATGATGCTATAATAGTTTCTTTTCCCCTTATTATTTTTCTTGGAATTTGGGGGATTATTCACACTCTAATGAGAATATACCTGACCTTGAGGAGGTGGTGGTTGCTGTGGTGGAGCTTGAGAAGGCACTAGAAGCATAGGCGTTGATGCCGGAGGGGATGAAGCATTGCGCTATGCATAAGGATAAAAAGCAGGTGGGAAAATTTTTGGGTAAATAGGTTGAGAAAAAACTGGCCCTGGCATCGACTGATGCGGTTGGTCAAATGCATAAAGTGTGATGTGACTAGGATACAAGTTTCCTGGAGGGGGATAGGTGTTGGAGGCATTGGTCCCCCCCTGGGGGTAACCATAACTCATGTGAGGAGGAGCATATGGATGTGAAAGAGATCCAACAATACCATCGACGACATGAGATGCCCCCGGTGCATTGGCACCACCAAGTCTAGGAAGCTTTGGTAAAACAGTATAAACATAACCAGACTGGGCGTAGATAGAGTAATATTTTAATGCAACCTAGAGAGCTTCTTCCTCGTACTAAGGAAACTTAGATGCAACATATTTACCTATGGGGGATAAGAGTGTTCTAAGAAACCAATCCATATAGACATGGTTGTTGAATGCAGGAGCTCTACGGAAGCTCCTTCTTCTACGCCATTCTTAGACATGATTAGAAAGGCAGATAGTAGATGATTGAAAAAATGCAGTAAAAAACTCAGTAATGGTATCATAATGGAGGTGTAACTGGAAATATGACAGAAACTCTTTAGCAAGAGTTGCAAAAGCAGTAGAATATGTGGCAAGATGATCAACATAACACTTCTTAACTTCTCTAGTGAGCATGTGTTAGAACAACCGAAGGCGAATTGAGTCATCGGTGATGGAATTAGATGAATACCACATATGAAAGGAGTGGATGTGATTATTGGGGTCCTCTCTGGTGTTTCCTTCAAAATTAGGAATGTCGGAAGGAAGCGTAGTTGGAATAGTTGTCCAACTTGCATTGTGGAGTATGGGGTCATTGATTAATTTTCTAAAATCGGGAAGGCTTGAACCTTCCATGAAAGGTAGCAAAGGAGTACCTGTGACAGTTCCAGTAGCAGTTCTGCTAGTAGTGGATCCAACATTAAGTCTAGGGCCATCACCGACTTGAGGACCTGCACCTGCATTAGCACCTGGAATGGTGATGTTATGAGGGTGAGGAGACCCAGGGTTAGAATCAAAGGAAGAACTCGATGTACCAGAATTAGAGTTAGTATGCGACTCGAGGGAGGACTAACTCGGACCCTACGGGGTGGAGTAAGACGTCCTAGAGAAAACTGAGGGTGAAGACCTTGGAGTCTCTGCGATAAACTCATTGGGGGTGCAATGATGGAAAGTCACAAATGAAACGAAAAGGATGAAGAGTGATAAACAAAAGATTTGTGAGGTAGATTAATCAATTATGAAGTTTATGTCTTGGATTGGAAGTGTAAAGCAAGCGTTTTTCGCTTTAGGTGTGAGTGTGTGTAAGCCTGTGTTTATTTTAATTAAGCCCATCTGGTTATTTAAAGAAAAAGAAAAAATGATGAAAAATTATTAATGAAACTGAAATGATGGTAAATAAGCATCTAATCATCCATAAATC
This sequence comes from Pinus albicaulis, assembly GCA_034641835.2. Taxonomy (NCBI): domain Eukaryota; kingdom Viridiplantae; phylum Streptophyta; class Pinopsida; order Pinales; family Pinaceae; genus Pinus; species Pinus albicaulis. The sequence continues at coordinate 248,193,772 of CM076570.1, forward strand.
CCAACTCAACGATGCTCTAAAACAACTAGACGAAATGAGGGCGAAATTGACTCAAAACACACTAAAATGGCCAAGAGATATAATGTTTATGGGGCGGGATCTAATGACTAAATACTGACCAAATGATACGGAAAACAATGAAAACCAAAGGAAAACAGTTGCAAGATTAGTTAAAGGTAAAAAATACAAGACGAAACAAATATACCCTCGGCCAGGCATAGGCAAAAAAATCAAAGAGGGGTTTGGATGTAACAATAACCTATCAAAAAGGATCTATAAAAAGGATGTATCGGAGCACGAAACATTGGTAGAAAACAACGCAAATGATAGACTACCTACTCAAATTAACCCGCTTCTAAAAATGTGGGCGAATTGAAACCTGGGGGCTTGGTTCAACTTCAAGGAAACAAGCGAGAATATGAGCTTAATGAGCTAAAATAGAGGTTAGACAACCAAAAATAGTGCTCTGGAAAACCACGATAGTTTAAAAAATAAATCAGAAAAATATTCCAAATCTGGGAGTTCTTGACACCTTAAGCAATTGAGGTTCACTTTTGAGCGAGATAAGTGTGATTTCTGGGTGAAATCACACTTTTTGGGCTAAAAAGTGGGAGTTTTTTTCCTTGGTTCTCAGGTAGAAAGTTGCGAAAAATTTATTGTCTATGGCGCGGTTGATACCTATTACCTACAGAAAACACCAAAAAAAATCCAGAATTTAGAATTTTGACTAAATTAGGGAAAAAAATTTAGAAAACAACGTCAAGAGACTAAAAACAACTGAAGAAAAATATTTGTTGCTGAAGTTGCTTGTCACATGGTGTAGCATAATGCTGCACATATCCACATTATGCATATGAAATGCATCGTCTCGTGCATATGAACCACAATAACCTCAAACAGTGACGATCTCTTATGAAGAAGCTATTTCTCTTTATCACAATTATGGTTATAAACCATAATAAAATACCCACTTTATAAAATTCGTATTTATGATTTCGACTTTGGTTAAAATCCAAAGTTCCAACATATATATATATATATATATATATATATATATATATATTTCAATGCATAACATGCAATTTAAATCTCCACCATAGATCTTCAACTCCACGATCTAACGGTTGTCGGACAAAATCACACTTCAATTAACCCATTGTTTAAGACTTTGAATATTTGCGAAAACAATTGTTTTACCCTACTATGTGTCACCTCCTAAACACAATCGCACTCCTAAAATAATTACTGCTTACCAGTTTTATATTATGTGAAAACTGCTGACTATTTTATCAAACCATTTCACCGTTCCATTATGTCATCGATTCATGGTTCCAATTGCTATTCACCAAGTTACAGTTTCTTCCTTCATCCAATGTGTAACCTTTTTCTTTTGTGGCTCTGTTGCTACGTTCTTTCCTTTAACGGTGTTGTTCCTCAGAGACGAAGTAGACATGCAGCAGTTTGTTCTTTCACAATCACAATCCCTCTTCACTGAAGACCTTGCGGCACTCGTTCTGTGTCAAGTAAGAGTACTTCTGGGTGTAATTTGTAGATTCGAATTCAAAGCTTGGAGTGCTGAAGGTTTGTGAAACATAATACACTATATATATAAAATGCGCATGGAACATTCAAGAGCGACACGAAGCTTTGGCTGTGGCTACCATTATCATTTCCGCAGTAAAATAATGTTTGTAGCTAGACAAGACCATATATTACACATCACTGGATGGCTAAATAGTTCAACACTCTAGCTATCAACAACAAAATGATTAGCAATTATACAAAATCTAACCCATATCTATAAACTCAATTACTTACAGTCCTTACGGATTCCTGAAAGCTATAGCTTGGATACACAATGATGAAAATTCATTTGATTTTGCCCAATTACACCTGCATACATATATACTGTGTCAAACTCTAATTTATCACACAATTATAAATTGAATTTCTCAATGTACACTTAATAACTCATAAATCAAGTCTCTATATATATAACCAAATATTTACACAGGTTCTCTCTAGCCTAATTTTTTAATTAGTGGCCTCTTCACCTATTCTATGGCCCTGGCCCGTAGGCTTTATAATCCAAACTTTTTCTACCTATCCTAAATCCTGAATCTCTCTCGGTATGCCTTGAGGCTTATAATTTTATAAAAAAAGGTTCTGAAACTAATTTTGGTTTCAGATCCTTTATCTTCTCAACAAAATCCTGAATATCCTCTAAGTCCTTTTATTACTCAACTAATCCCTAAGGATCCTCTCTAATCCACAAAATCATGAAACCAATTCCTAATCTAAGTTTTTCAATTAATTCCCAAATTTCCCAATCTCTCAACTATCCTAATTCTCTCATGTTCTCCAACATTCGAGAATATTTACAAAATTCCTTACAGATATTAATTAATTCCTATTATAAATATCTCACTCAAAATATTTTAAAATTACATTTAGTACATAGGAAACCAACTTCCTTGAAATCATAAGACCCCTATGTCTACTAAAGTACAATGAGATTTTTGAGTCAAATTCTCCTACATTAGACTTCGAAGGTTGAAAATAATCATGATCTCCCAATCATGTGCTTCTAATATTTGTCTTCCTGGATCCCATACCTTGTTCTGTAATTTGTCATTTATTCTTGTTGTTGTTTGTTGGTTTTCTCCAGGTCTCCACACTTTATGTTGCTTTTCTATACTAGCTATGTTTTTACAGTCTACTACTATCTTCCTCTTGTTGCTGCTTATTTTCTTTCCTGCTGCTATCTTCTTCTGAGACACTTTCATCATTATCCTTCTTATCAATTCAATTTCTTTGTCTAATAGATCTTCTGACTGCTGATTACTTTCACCTCTTGATTGCTGAAATTTTATTCTTACTGTCGCCCTTTCATCCTTACACTCTTGTTTACTATTGTCTTGCACCTTTTTAGTTTCTACTACATTGTCTTCCAAGACAATCTTCTGCTTCTGTTTACTGCAACTGATAACTTCTTCCTGATTGTCACTTATGACAATTTCTTTGTCTTCTTTCTTTAGCAATTCCTTTGACTGGTACATAGTCTGCCATTTATTTCTATCTCCTTCTCTTTGCTTCAGTTTGTTGCTGCTGTCCTCTAACTCTTGCATCTTCACATTCTTCATTTCTTCAAGATCTTTCTCTTCCATAGTTACCTCTTCTTGCATGAAATATTGGCTTTCTAGCATTCTTTTTAGCACTCTAATATCTCTATTCCATGGATAAAATACTTCCATAGATTCTTCTTCTTCCTTATTTACTTGACTACTTACCTGTGTCAATTTTTTTCCAGCATCTACAACAAAACCTATACTCACAAAAAAATTATTAAAATAAAAAACATACGGCCTCAGTACCTCTTTTTCCTTTGGCAACATTTTAGTTTCCTGCACTGAAATTTCCTCCTCTATCAGCACATCAGTATGTTGATTCTGTTATAGTCGGGCTTTACATCTGTCCGTCAGAGATCATTTCTCTTGTTGCATTTCATTTTTTAGGTGTCTCATTCAGCTCATTAATCTGCATTCCATTAGGGGCATGCCATTATCCGACGGAAGGGCTTTGTTCTCTCATTTTCCCTCTTGTTTGTACCTGCTGGGTTGGTCGAAATTTATCAAAATTCATCAAAGTTGAGTTCATGTCATTTACAGTCATAGATGGTATTTTGGTCAAAAAGAGTCTTTCAGTTTCTAGGTCTAGGGTTTGGTCTTCAGAAATGTCCAATAATCCTGGCAGGCACATGAGGGAAGTTCAGAATAAGTTTTCATTGCAAATTTCATCATTGCAATCTTTGATCCACGACTTTTCTTCAAAACTCTGTTTTGAAGAAAATCGTCATTTTGTCCATTGTAATAAATTGCCATGTATATTTTCAAGGTTTTTCAGTTGTCAAAATCTTCAGGCACAGCCCTGGTCATCCTTTTCCAAACGTGCCAGTCATCCCTGCAAAGAATAGCCAAAAGACTCGTCATCAGCTCCAAATTCAAAGGAAACAAGAAAATCAGAGTTCACATTAAGAATTGCAAAGTGCCAAAGTGTTCAAACATCACAAAATGAGTTATTTGAAATTAAAAATAAAGTCATTGGGCATATAAGATATCTGTGGTGTTTGAACAATCCATTGGTATGCCAAAAACATCAGTGAAAGCCAAGACAAGTTGTGGAAGAGTGAAATAGTATGTGAGAAGCCGAATTGTGTTGAAGGCAGGCTGCGCGGCGCATTGGGAGAAGGCACGATGCACATGGCGTGCGTGGCGCATAGAACAATTTTCTGCATTGTAAAATTACACTGGCGCGGCGCATCCAGGCTGCGCGGCGCGTTGGGCTGGGGCGCGGCGCACAGGGCCGACATGGAAAAATTTCACCTTTGCTTCACAAAAATCAAATTGGCTCCACTTTATTTTCTCCGTGTAAGTGTAAATCATCTTGCTATTACCTTTGGTCAGTGTTTGGAGTTGTTTGAAGATTGGTTGTAAGAGTTCGAATGTTGAAAAACATAAACCCTACTCTCTCTTGTTAAAATGGCTCTTATAGGGTTTGAAATTTGAGTCTTAAAGTTCGATCTTGGTGCCAAAATACTCCATTTCCTACTTGTGATTCCTTTCCCTTCACTATAATCCTATTATCATTATCAATCCCTTATTCCCTCACATTATACCATCCCTTCCCTATTCCCTAATAAAACCACTCATATCACTTATGCCCATTTGTCTCTATCCCTTAAATCCTTTCATGCCATATCATTATCCCCTTCCTCATATCACGTATAAAATTCCCTAAATCCCAAACATCCAAGTAGCTATCCCATTGTCTCTACATTGTCAAAATCAGAAGTTTTAAAGGGTTCAAATTTCACTTGGTTGTAGTCCATTGTCCACACTGCCTTAGTTACCACAGTCCCTTCCCATGTGACACATATTTTGGCATTGGAGACAAAGAAACCAAGGTCTCATTCCTCATTTTCAACAAACAAAACATACACTTGACATACACATTGCAACACCATGACGGACACCGACACATCCAATGAATAAGACATTGACTTTACCACTGAACTGCATGCACCAGGAGGGCACTGAGGAGGTGTGAAAAGACATAATCTTGGCCGACACTTCTTTGGCTGAGAAGGGCACTTGATTATGGACCTTCAGTCCAAATTTCAAGGAATTTGGAGAAAATTTTGTCATTTTGAGTTTTTTTGGTCACAAAACAGATTTTTCCGCCCGACGCATCGCGCCACTCGACGCGCGCTTATGCTTGGAACATCTTCTGGAGGAAAATTTGATATTTTTGAGTTTGTTATGATAAATTATGCATGCTCAGGAATGGCTGAGATATTTCATCAAGTTCTGGATGGTCTTAAAGGTCAAAAACACTTCAAAAATGGCCTTTCTGCCACCTTTTGCACCAGCAGGAACCAGTCTTGGGAGATTGCAGTTTTGGAAGGGCAAATGAACTCCAAATTGAAAAATTCCACTTGGGTTGGATAGCAGACAGACAGGGATTTCCAACGAAATATCATGAGCTGAATTTTGAATTCAGGAAGTGCCCCAAAAACAGTCTCAAAGTTGCGCGACGCATTGAGTTTTCTGGCGCGGCGCATAGAGGATTTTGACCCAATTTTCACTTTTTAGCTCAGAAATTCGGCCAGTTTGACTAGTTTCACTTTTGGATGTAATTATTGATCTATATTGATGTAATTTTGTGGCTATGATGTAAATTTGGCTCATATTTACTTGTTCTAGAGGATTCATTCACTAAAAAGTGAAAATTAAATGAATGAATCAGTTTCCTTCCATATAGAGGCAAGTTGTTTGATTGCCCAGATTTCAGTTCCTTATTTAGAATTGGTTGAAAAAACTCCTAGAAGGATGAGCTCGACCCCTAGAGGCATGGGAGGGGGTTAGAATTTTCTATATATTGTATTTTCTGAGACATTTTCAGGGTTGGACTCTTGGGAAAAGTTTGGCATCTCATTGTATATTTATTTTCAGTTTTTGGAAAAGGAAAGACCAGACTTTTGCAGCACTTGTTGGGATCCTTGTGGCTCTGAGTTTTGATGATGTTTTTCTTCATGTTATTGTAAGTTTCATTAATTTTTATGTATGTCATTCCCCTTCTCTTTGCTTCTGAAATTAAACAAATGAGTAACTAAGGTAGAATTCATTAGTTTGCTGGTGCTCTGCCTTAAAATTTTGTTTAGTTTTATATGTTTTCGTCAGTTTGAAGAGGATCCTTGCACCATCTTGCCCTCTTCATCTCCTTGGCAGTATTTTATATCCATTCATTGAATCTAAGACATCAAATTCATTGCCTTCCCTGCCCTAACTTGAACTCTGCAAGAATTTTGCCTCATCCCCAAGCCCAAAATTGCTTTTCCCATTTTCCAACAAAAACCCCTAAAAATCATTCCAAACTCCTTGATTAATATACCTAGCCTAAAATTAGCACTCATTTCAGTCATCTCAAGGCCTATTGATACATTTTTACTGAGATTGAACCTGAGAGAGCCCTCTCCTATTCTGGTAGAGCTAGCTACCAGACTGAGCGTGGTTTGGTGTTACCCTGAATCCCGCCTTCCTTCAGCCTAAGGTGGATTTGGGCAATAACATAGTGGCGACCATACTGGGGAAGAAAATGGTTTTCTTGTTAGTGTTAATTGTTTTATAAGCTATAGACGGAGCCTAAAGTTATGCCAGGAAGCTTTCGAAACGCTCTTACTTTGCATTAGCGAAAGTAGATAAACGCTGCTTCATTCAATCTCTGGTCTAGTTTGTAAACGTGACACTTGCCTTGTAAATTTCCCCAGTACATGTATAAAGTTCAGATCTGATTGTTGATGGTGGAAAACTATCAGACATTAGAAGGCTGAAATCATTCACCTGGTGACTCCAACTCAATGTAGAGACTCTGTTGGAGGACTAACTCTTTCTCTGCGAAAATGGAAGGATCTCACACAAAGTTCAGGTATCCAAAATGGAATGGTATTCAGGATCTAGTCTGCTTTCTTGTAAACTATTTCTTTGCTGTTCTTGAAGCTATCCTGAAATTTTTTCAGAATTTGTTGTATGATAAAGGTGATCAAATCTTCGCTCGACCTATTCAAAGAGTGTAAATACTGAGTTTCCCTTTGATTCTGGCCTCCTTACTTTTCCCACATCTTATGATGACTCTCTTCAGAGTGATGAGCCTAAAGAAGACAAAACTGATCCCGTAGCTCTTGTATATATTCCTACACCTTTTATAGTCCTAGATAGGTATAAACCTCTTGTTTTACCTTCTCTTCTTCATGATTTCCCTGCAAATTATGACCTATATCTACCAAGATTTGATGGCGAACGCAACAACATCAACACTGAGAAACATGTGCAGAATGTTGAGACTTTTCTAGACCTTTTTGAAGTTGATGAAGAAGATGTTAGTATTAGACTTTTTGCTCTTTCTTTGCAAGCTGGCAAAGTCAAGAGTTGGTTCAAAACCTTGCCTGATGCGAGCATCTCAGATTTCCAGCATTTCGTCGAAGTTTTCCTTAACAGGTGGGTGATCGGACAAAACATTTTCTTGATTATAGAAGAGTATAACCAGCTGAAAAGACTACCAGGGGAGATAGTACAACAATTTTCTGCCAGATTTAACCAGGTATATTTTTCAATGCCAGCTGATATAAGACCTTCTCCTAGATCTTCTCTCTTGCACTACCCGGGTGCCTTTGATCCGGAAATGGAGTTTCAGTTGAGAGAAAGGAATCTTGCAACACTTGTAGAGATACAGAACAGTGCAGTAAATGTAGAGGCTCATTTGCTGATCCGAAGAGAAAGGTTGAAGGAAGAAGAGACGAAAAACATAGATCCGGAGAAATCGACATCTCTAGAGGTAAATCTTGACATGTTGGTAAGTGCAGTGGAAGATATGATGCAAAAGAACACCACAAGGAATGAGTATAATGTTCAAGCCCATGAATTGCTAATTGAAGAAGAACAAGTGGTTGATCCAAAACATTTTGTTTCTAATCCCAGTTGTCATAGTGATTGTTTTATAGATCATTTTGGAGAAGAGAGAGCTGTTGATATGACATGTACGCTTGATGATGTGTTGTATACTGATGATTTTCCTCAGTTTGATCGGTATGATGATGATTATGTTCTCCAAACAGAAGCTAATCTTGCAGATGAATCAGCAGCTAGTTTGTGGAAGGAGGAAGTTCACTTTCAGCAGCTCGAGTACAGTGATCAACCGATGCATATCGGCTATGACAATGATGAGGAAAGTGCAACAAAATTTGAAGTAAGTGAAGGATCTTTGCCTTTTTGTTTTGATTCATTTCAGCTCATCAGAGATAACTTCCATGCAATCAGAAATCAACTGTCAACAAGTCTTGATTTGGATCATCTTGAGGGAAATCAAAACCTTGTTCAAGATTTCTCATATTCAGATTTGCAGCACCCGAATGCCATTGATTGTCAAGTTTCAGATGAAGACATGGAGACTATCACATATGATTTAATGATACAAGATGACTCCGTACCATTTTGTTTTGAATCATTCCAGTTGTTGAAAGGTAAATTGCATAGTAAATCTTCAAATGAGCAGCCTGTAAGAAATCAACAATCTCTTAGTGTTAATGTTGAGGATGAGACAGATAGTGAAATTATTGAGCAAGTTGCTGATGAGAAATATTCCCCTGAAACGACTGATGAAATCATTTTGGATACAAAACCCTCCCTAGCTCCAGATTTGCAGCCACCAAACGAAATTGAAGGTCAGATTACAGATGAAGGCATGGAGGATGAGATACATGATTTAATGATGCAAGAGAATTCTATACCCTTTTGTTTCGAATCATTTCAGTTTATAAAGAAGAATATTCGTAATATCTCTCAAGAAAAAGATGAACAGCTAGTAGGATGTCATACAGTTTCAATGGATACATCACAGCAGTCTTCTAAAGTTTTTGATGATCCTATTTCTCATGTGTAGGATGATGTTTGCTGTAAAAGTTCTGCTCCATTGGCTAACCATGTGCCAGAATGAATGCTGATAATAATCTTATTCAAAATTCGCCTTCATTGTCTTGTCTAACAAATTTTTCATTACAAAGCTCATTTCAAGGTTTGCAGTCATATGAGGAGATTGATAAAGGAGACCTTTGTTCTGTTTGGAATCAGCTCCAGAGTTTGGTTATTCACGAATTTCAGGATCCTTTTGACAGCTTGCTGCTATCACCAAAGAAAGACAACACAGATGTGAGGAAAATCTTAATATCCAGCTATGAAGATTATTTGGACCAGAACAGTGATGTATTGATGCAAATCAATAGCTATGTTTATGAAGATCCTTTCGCAGTATTCTTGAAGTCATCCAGTCAACTCATGCTTTGCAATTTTATTAGCAGTCAACTTGATTCTGAGTTTCTATGGGAGTTGCCTTTCGATTCTTCCCTTTTCCTGCGCATAAGAAAGTATTTGGGATGAAATCAAATATCAACCAGGATGCTTACACGGTTGCATTAGATGTTCCATTTCACTTGATCGGGTGAAAATAACAATTAGAGTAGGTTTGATGAATAAGCTCAATCATGAGCATTTTTCCAGTTTGTTAGTTATGTTCTAGTCATGTACAGTTTTATTATGGTTTTCAGTTTTAGCCTTGAGTCATAGTCAGTTTGCATAATGTCAGTTTTAGTGTTTCGACTCCATAGCCCAATGGACGAAGGCACTGTCTGCTCCCCCAAATATCTGCCATTCTTGGCACCTCCTAGGAGCTACCATCCCCATTGGAGCCAATGTTATAGTCGGGCTTTACATCCCTCCATCAGAGATCATTTCTCTTATTGCATTTCATTTTTTAGGTGTCTCATTCAGCTCATTAATCTGCATTCCATTAGGGGCATGCCATTATCTGACGGAAGAGCTTTGTTCTCTCATTTTCCCTCATGTTTGTACCTACTGGGGTGGTCAAAATTTATCAAAATTCATCAAAGTTGAGTTCATGTCATTTACAGTCATAGATGGTATTTTGGTCAAAAAGAGTCTTTCAGTTTCTAGGTCTAGGGTTTGGTCTTCAGAAATGTCCAATAATCCCGACAGGCACATGAGGGAAGTTCAGAATAAGTTTTCTTCGCAAATTTCATCATCGCAATCTTTGATCCATGACTTTTCTTCAAAACTCTGTTTTGAAGAAAATCATCATTTTTTCCTTTGTAATAAATTGCCATGTATATTTTCAAGGTTTTTCAGTTGTCAAAATCTTCAGGCGCAACCCTGGTCATCCTTTCCAAACGTGCCAGTCATCCCTACAAAGAATAGCGAAAAGACTCATCATCAGCTCCAAATTCAAAGGAAACAAGAAAATCAGAGTTCACATTAAGAATTGCAAAGTGCCAAAGTGTTCAAACATCACAAAATGAGTTATTTGAAATTAAAAATCAAGTCATTGGGCATATAAGATATCCGTGGTGTTTGAACAATCCATTGGTATGCCAAAAACATCAGTGAAAGCCAAGACAAGTTGTGGAAGAGTGAAATAGTATGTGAGAAGCCGAATTGTGCTGAAGGCAGGCTGCGCGGCGCATTGGGAGAAGGCGCAGCACACATGGCGTGTGCGGCGCATAGAACAATTTTTTGCAGTGTAAAATTACACTGGCGCGGTGCATCTAGCCTGTGCGGCGCGTTGGGCTGGGGCATGGCACACAAGGCCGACAAGGAAAAATTTCACCTTTGCTTCACAAAAATCAAATTGGCTCCACCTTTGCTTCACAAAAATCAAATTGGCTCCACCTCATCTTGCTATTACCTTTGGTCAGTGTTTGGAGTTGTTTGAAGATTGGTTGTAAGAGTTCGAATGTTGAAAAACATAAACCCTACTCTCTCTTGTTAAAATGGCTCTTATAGGGTTTGAAATTTGAGTCTTAAAGTTTGATCTTGGTGCCAAAATACTCCATTTCCTACTTGTGATTCCTTTCCCTTCACTATAATCCTATTATCATTATCAATCCCTTATTCCCTCACATTATACCATCCCTTCCCTATTCCCTAATAAAACCACTCATATCACTTATGCCCATTTGTCTCTATCCCTCAAATCCTTTCATGCCCTATCATTATCCCCTTCCTTATATCACTTATAAAATTTCCTAAATCCAAAACATCTAAGTAGTTGTCCCATTGTCTCTATGTTGTCAAAATCAAAAGTTTTAAAGGGGTAAATTTCACTTGGTTGTAGTCCACTGTCCACACTACCTTAGTTACCATAGTCCCTTCCCATGTGATACATATTTTGGCATTGGAGACAAAGACACCAAGGTCTCATTCCTCATTTTCAACAAACCAAACATACAATTGACATACACATTGCAGCACCATGACGGACACCGACACATCCAATGAATAAGACAGTGACTTTACCACTGAACTGCATGCACCAGGAGGGCACTGAGGAGGCGTGAAAAGACATAATCTTGGCTGAAGATTCTTTCGCTGAGCATGGTACTTGATTATGGACCTTCAGTCCAAATTTCAAGGGATTTGGAGAAAATTTTGTCATTTTGAGTTTTTTTGGTCGCAAAACAGTTTTTTCCGCCCGACGCGTCGCGCCACTCGACGCGCGCTTATGCTTGGAACATCTTCTGGAGGAAAAATTGATATTTTTGAGTTTGTTATGATAAATTATGCATGCTAAGGAATGGATGAGAGATTTCATCAAGTTCTGGATGGTCTTAAAGGTCAAAAACACTCCAAAAATGGCCTTTCTGCCACCTTTTGCACCAGCAGGAACCAGTCTTGGGAGATTGCAGTTTTGGAAGGGAAAATGAACTCCAAATTGAAAAATTACACTTGGTTTGGATAGTAGACAGACAGGGATTTCCAACGAGCTATCATGAGCTCAATTTGGACTTCAGGAAGTGCCCCAAAAACAGGCTCAAAGTGGCGTGGCGCATTGAGTTTTCTGGCGCAGCGCATAGAGGATTTTGACCCAATTTTCACTTTTCAGCTTAGAAATTCGGCCAGTTTGACTATTTTCACTTTTGGATGTAATTATTGATCTATCTTGATGTAATTTTGTGGCTATGATGTAAATTTGGCTCATATTTACTTGTTCTAGAGGATTCATTCACTAAAAAGTGAAAATTAAATGAATGAATCAGTTTCCTTCCATATAGAGGCAAGTTGTTTGATTGCCTAGATTTCAGTTCCTTGTTTAGAATTGGTTGAAACAACTCCTAGAAGGATGAGCTCGACCCCTAGAGGCATGGGAGGGGGTTAGAATTGTCTATATATTGTATTTTCTGAGACATTTTCAGGGTTGGAATCTTGGGAAAATTTTGGCATCTCATTGTATATTCATTTTCAGTTTTTGGCAAAGGAAAGACCAGAGTTTTGCAGCACTTGTTGGGATCCTTGTGGCTCTGAGTTTTGATGATGTTTTTCTCCATGTTATTGTAAGTTTCATTAATGTTTATGTATGTCATTTCCCTTCTCTTTGCTTCTGAAATTAAACAATTGAGTAACTAAGGTAGAATTCATTAGTTTGCTGGTGCTCTGCCTTATATTTTTGTTTAGTTTTATATGTTTTCGTCAGTTTGAAGAGGATTTTCTATCCATTCATTGAATCTATGACATCAAAGTCATTGCGTTCCCTGCCCCAACTTGAACTCTGCAAGAATTTGGCCTCATCCCCAAGCCCAAAATTGCTTTTCCCTTTTTCCAACAAAAACCCCTAAGAATCATTCCAAACTCCTTGATTAATATACCTAGCCTAAAATTAGCACTCATTTCAGTCATCTCAAGGCCTATTGATACATTTTTACTGAGATTGACTCGGAGAGATCCCTCTCCTGTTCTAGTAGGGCTAGCTACCAGACTGAGCATGGTTTGGTGTTACCCTGAATCCCGCCTTCCTTCAACCTAAGGTGGATTTGGGCAATAACAGATTCAACCTCTCTAAATAATTCTCTAAAGGACTCTCGAGACTGTTAGCAAGTCTCTCTTCCACACCATCTGTTTCAATGATGTCTTTGTTCTTGTCCACTGTAGTGAACTCCTTCTTTTTCAATCTCACTGTTATATTCTAATTTTTCCACCGAATATTCCAACAATTCAATTTATTTTTGAAATTTCATAAGTACTTCATCATCACTTATAATCTCTGCATTTTTACACACATTTTCAGTTTGAAAATTATAGGGTTCAACAATCTCAATTTTTGTTTCACATATCAGCTCTTCAGACTAAATCTCATCTCCTTCTTTCACAAGAAATTGTTCCTGTGTTGTAATAGCTTCAAATATCAATGCATTACTAAGTTCTTTCTGCTGCAATAAATCACTTATTTTCTCATTCAAGAGACATTCATCATCATTACTCTCTGCTTCAGAGTATTTATCTTCTAAAAGATAATCTTCCATACTTTTATCATTTTTTATGACAGTTTCAAAATATTGTTCATCATATACAAAACCTGTAATCACATCAAAATCAATAGTTACAAAAATACAAGGCTTTACATCCTCCCGCTGATATGAAATTGCCCAACAGTTCAGGAAATCATCAATAATTCCTTTTTCAGCAAGGTAAACTTCTTGCTATCTATAATTCTCACAATAATTCATAAGATCTTTCATAGATCTCCAGTCTTCATCTTCACCCAGAATTTCACCCTGTCCTGGTCTACAAATGGAAGCTTCCATTTCTAAATCTGCTTCTCTGAGTTTTTCTCTCAACTACTTCACTTGTTTGTGTTGTAGCATCCTCTGTAATTTAGGCCACTTCACTGTCTTTTTCCTCAAGACCCAAATTTTTCTTTGGTCTTCTTCTATCAACATCTTTAATTTATTAAATTGTTCTCTTATTTCAGAAATCTTTTTGTCACGCTCCTCTTGATTCATCTGTTTCCTGCAAATTTCTTTAGCACCCTTCTTCTTCATCTTGTAGATTTCTTCTAAACCTTGCACATGAATTTCCATAGTCATCTTCTCTTCTGTGTGAGCTTCTGCACCCGCAACCAATCAACTTCCTCTTGAGTTGATATTCTCACCAAATTTCTTCTCTGCCTGGTTTCCAAGTCCTCTTCTTCTCAGAACTTGTACTGAGCAATATTTCTCTCTTCTTTGGTTGCTGCTCTCACTTCATTTAAAGACACCACTGTCCCTGTCTATTCCAAGCCTTAGCTGGAATAAGGTCCTATTATAATTTTTAAGAACTTTCAAAAGTTCTTCCTACAGTCTCACTACTGCAATCTTGTGCCAACTTTCCACTCCTTTAATCTGTTGTGGTCTTGCTCAGAACCCCTGCTATGACTGTCAGTATTAATCTTCTTCTTTCCATTTCTATGAGTTCATCACTCACTTCCTCACTATGAGCTGTTCTAAGCCTCTACAACAGCAAGTCCTTCCTGCTGCCACTTACCTCACCATGTTTTTTCTGGACTTGGACTTTTGGAAAGTATGGTTCTCTATCTCTAGAACCTCCTTGAGCTATCCTCTACTCCTTCTAGACTTCAACTCATCTGCTCCTTAAAAAAAAAAATGTTCTCTTGTATTTCAATTTCTAGATGAAATACTAGGTTCTAACCACACTTTTCTTTCACTCGGAAACTCTTACCATTTTCATTCATCACTACTCTTAAGGCTGTGATCTTCTTTTATTAATATTCTCTTCAACTATATGCAACCTGAATTCTACAAACATAATCTTCAAACCAAATTAAAATAAAACATAACACCTCACCTTCAAGGTCTCTGTGTGATCTTGTTTCACCACTCATTTGCATTTTGAATGGATTATTCTCTATTTCCTTGCTTCTACAAATTATTGCAATATTCTGCTACACTTTATTTCTAAGTGCATGTTGTCTGTCAGATTCAAACCTGATCTCCTTTTCCTTTCTGTCATCACCATTGTACTTGTATACACATCTTTCAAAATCAATCATTAACTAATCATACCTCTTTCCAATACGTGCAGAATCCACTTCTGCTCTGATACCACAATTGGTGCAGCATAATGTTGCACATATCCAAATTATGCATATGAAATGCATCATCTCGTGCATATGAACCACAATAACCTCAAACAGTGGCGATCTCTTATGCGGTAGCTATTTCTCTTTATCACAATTATTATTATAAACCATAATAAAATACCCACTTTATAAAATTCGTATCTATGATTTCGACTTTGGTTAAAACCCAAAGTGCCAACATATATATATATATATATATATATATATATCAATGCATAACTTGCACTTTAAATCTCTGTCATAGATCTTCAACTCCACGATCTAACGGTTGTCGACCAAAATCACACTTCAATTAACTTGTTGTTTAAGAGTTTGAAGATTCGCAAAAAGTGTTTTTTTAACCTGCTACATGTCACCTCCTAAACACAATCATACTCCTAAAATAATTACCACTTACCAGTTCCATATCATGCGAAAACTGCTGACTATTTTATCAAACCATTTCATCTTTCCCCCATGCCATCGATTCATGGTTCCAATTGCTATTCACTGATTTATGGTCTCTGCCTTCATCCAATGTGTAACCTTATTATTTTGTGGCTCCATTGCTACGTGATATCCTTTAATGGTATTCTTCCTGAGAGACGAAGTAGACATACAATGGTTGGTTCTTTCACAATAAATAACACAATCCCTCTTCACTGAAGACCTTGCGGCACTCATTTTGCGTCAAGTAAGAGTACTTCTAGGTGTAATTTGTAGATTTGAATTTGAATCTCGAAGCATCGAAGGTTTGAGAAACATAATACACTTTATATATAAAATTCGCGTGGAACATTCAAGAGTCGCATGAAGCTTCAGCTGTGGCTACCATTATCATTTCCACAGTAAAATAATTTTTGTAGCTAGAAAAGACCATATATTACACATTACTGGATGGCTAAATAGTTCAACACTCCAGCTATCAACAACCAAATGATTAGCAATTATAAAAAATCTAACTCATATCTATAAACTCAATTACTTACAGTCCTTACGGATTCCTAAAACTATAGCTCGGATACACAATGATGGAAATTCATTTGATTATGCCCAATTACACCTGCATACATATATATTGTGCCAAACTCTGATTTATCACACAATTATAAATTGAATTTCTCAATAAACTTAATAACTCAGAAATCGAGTCTCTATATATATAACCAAATATTTACATAGGTTATTCTCTCTGGCCTAATTTTCTAATCAGTGGCCTCTTCACCAATTCTCTGGCCCTAGCCCGTAGGCTTTACAATCCAAACTTTGAGGCTTATAATTTTATACAAAAGGTTCTGAAACTAGTTTTGGTTTCAGGTCCTTTACCTTCTCAACAAAATTCCGAATATCCTCTAAGTCCTTTTTTTACTCAACTAATCCCCAAGGATCCTCTCTAATCCACAAAATCATGAAACCAGTTCCTAATATAATATTTTCAATTAATTCCCAAATTGCTCAATCTCTCAACTATCCTAATTCTCTCATGTTCTCCAACATTTGAGAATATTTACAAAATTCCTCACAAATATTAATTAATTCCTATTCTAAATATCTCACTTAAAATATTTTAAAATTACATTTAGTACATAGGAAACCAACTTCCTTGAAATCATAAGATCCCTATGTCTACTAAAGTACAATGATCTTTCTGAGTCAAATTCTTCTGCATCATCACACAGGAATATAAATCACAACAGTGGAGTCACCATTTGTTAGTGTAAAATCTTATCGAAGGTGTATGAAAATATACTACTTTATCTATGTGTGGCGAATAACCCCAACAACAGAAGTGGCTGCTCAAACCTTTAGATATGTAATAGAAAATTAAAACAAATCCTACAAAAACCCATATCTATGCAGTAAAAGTAGTTAAATAGAAAAAAGAAATAACAACTAATGAAAAATTAACTCCAAGTAGCCAACAGAGAAGACAAGATTAAATAATGATTTTTGAACTATGTAACTCCTTGTGAAGGAACCAAGTAAATGTTACCAGTCCCCCTCAATGGGATAGGTTCTTGGTTGTCCTCAATGTTTTAGCTTCAGAAGTTTCTCTCTCTCAATGGTGTAGAAAACCCAAAGCTTGTGTTGAACTCAGATGGGAGCTCAAATGGAAAAATAAAATAATAGTGACAATGCAAATGATCAAAGTGAAGAATGAATGGAAAACCCCTCCTTTTTATAACAAAATATTGAGTTATCCTCGGTAAGGAAAATAATAAAATATTATTAACCAAGATCTAGATCTAACTGCTTGGAATATTTTATTATATTTTGTTGGAGGGAAAAGGTATTTAATTTGGTTAAATGCCTTTATTTAGAAATAATAAAAAAATAAATTATTTATTTATAATTTCAAGAACGTGGTTAAAGAATAATAAACAAATAATGATTTTTTTAAATTATTCCTAGGTGATTTAGTGAAATTTAGCAGGGAATAATAACTAAATAATGATTTAATTAATTATTATTAGAGAAAAATAAGATAAATGATGATTTATTGAATTATTTCTCATAATTGGGTTAAATATGACCGAGAATATTATTTAAACAATGTTTAGTTAATTATTCCTAGAGGAAAATCAAATAAATAAGGATTATTTAATTATTCCTCATGGGGTTTCTTGTTTTAACCAAAAATAACTTAATAAAATATGGTTTATTAAATTATTTTTTATAGTGAAATCAATTTTACTATGGTAAAATTGGTCTTACATGGTGTACTTCAATCCATCTAATTAGAAATGGTTAGATGACCAAACTTTGGCGATAACATCTTCCTTTGGACATGAAAATTTTCCAAAGAAGAGAAAAAGAGAGCAGAGAAGTCTCGCCTTCTAGATAGGTTTTCTCTCGTAATGGTTTCATAGGAAAAATTTTGTGCGTATTGTAGATGGTATGTGTATTTATGTATGTTGTATGTTTCTAAAATTTTAGATATTTTATTTAGTTAAGAAGAAAATCAACTAACTAAAGAGTCTAAAATCTAAGGATAAAATTAACAAGAAATATTTCAATAAATTTATCATATCTATTGTAAAAAACTATTATAGTGGAATATCCATAAAAAAATACACATCATCTTGCAAGCATGATAAAACCTGTGTTTAAATTCTAGTGAGAATCAACAAGTCATTCTCCTTTGAGGTGACAAGTTGTTCCTTCTTGCTCAAGGTATCCATTGCTATGTTTAGCTTTCCTAGTCGATACTCAATGTGCATGTGAAACTCCACCAATAATTATTTCCACTGTGCCTCCTTAGGCTTCAACTTTTGTTGATTGAAAAAGTAGCTTGTCATTACATTGTCCATCTTCATAAAGAATAAATATCCTAACATGTAATGTGTCCATGCTTGTAGGCAATGTGAAATTGTGGTCATATCTTTCTCATGAATAGGGTATAACTCATATATATATATATATATATATATATATATATATATATATATATATATTCCCCTCATAGGCCACTAAATGACCTTCCAATGACAAATTTCCTCCAATGGAAAAGTTTGTAGTGTTTATTTTCACTTTAAACAATGTTTCAAACTCTAGCAACTTTAATATAGATGCCATAAAAAACATGTGTTTTCTTTTGTAAAATTTTGTCCGAAACTTATCCATATTATTCTACAATCCATTATTATTCAACAATTCATTGAGTGGTTTCAAAATATTAGAGTAACCTTCAAAAAAATATGTGGGAATAGTTAACCAATTAGGGAAACTCCTCAATTCATCAATTATCCTTGGTTCCTTCAATCCTCAATTTCCCTTATTTTACAATATATATGTGGATGTATCCTTGTCCAATCCAGTGGTCCATGAATGAAATTTTAGTCCACCCAAATACATGATTGAACTTCAATTATAATTTATTCTACCTTAATATCTAAAATACTTCGACCAAATTCCCCTTATTGTCTTCCATGTTCTCATTAAACATCACAACATCATCCAAATAGACAACCATTGAATTATCCATGAATTGTCTCAAAACATTGTTCATTAAGGTATGAAACATATCTTTAGTGTTACAAAAACCAAAATTCATAACAAGAAACTCAAAATTACCATTCCTTATCACACAGACTATCTTCAACTTATTTCCTTCTACAATGCTCACTTAGAAGTATCCCTATATCAAGTCTAAAATTAAGAAAATATTTTCCTTATCCATTTTTTTCAAACAATCCACTACCAAAAGAAATGGATAACAATTAGTGATGGTTTTCATATTGAATGCATGATACTCCAAAGCATGTCCTTAATTATGAAATCTCCTTTTTTTGGAAGATGATTGGTGCATCATATGGGGACCTAGAAGGCTTGATGAAGTCACCCTTAATGAGCTCATTCAACTACCATTTCAATTCTTCCAACTCAGTTCAAATATTTAATAGGGAACTCTAGTAAAAGGCTATAACCTTGATTCAAGCTGTAATGCTCCCAAATTTTAGCTTCAAAGCTAAATGGAACATTAGAGTTAGCAGTATCTTTAGCCGGTGAATAAATGGGTAGAAAAGCCTATAAGTCTCCTAAGCAGGAATAAAAACACTTCAAGTGTGAAAGGAGACACTCCTTGTAGCTTAATAAAACACCTCCATGTGTGAACAGGGATAATATCAGGTTGATTCATTCTACTTTGACTAAGTCAATAGCGCAGATGTGGAGGAGCAAGGATTAGGGAAGGAATAACGCAGTTTTGGAGGGAGATGAATCTCTTGATGGAAATGACCTAATTGGGTGGGGCCAAGGGCAAGAAAACTAAAATTTTATTTAAGGAAGAAGATGGTAGCATGATTCCTCATGTTTTTAGATTATTATCTTGGTCTGCTCATACTTTTTCTTCCTCTTGCTGTTTAGCAAGGTTGATGTGCTGTTTAGCACCGGGTGTTCCCGAGTGGGAATCACACCTCTTTCCTTGAGGAGCCTCTTGGGAGAGTTTGCATTCATTTTCCACATAATTTTTTTTAGGCGAAGCTTCAGCTTACTTCATCAGCGCAGTTTCTGCAGGTCATTGTGTTGTGTTGCAGGGTGCAGTAGTGGAGGGGATTGGAATCCCACTTTCTGAGCTAGTTTCTCATTAAAGGGAGGTTTCCTTCACTTGGGAGATATGTTTGGAGAGATCCTAAGCTCATTTCAGATTTGTGGCATCAGGCCACTCATTTCCCAACATTCCCAATGCTGTTCCAGCTAGGGAATGCATTATTTTTGGAGGTAGTTTCAGTGGATGGTCTAGTGGCTCCGTTGCAGTGTTTCCTTGTGATTGAGAGGTTCATCCTTTCATGGGAGGAAGCCTTTGAGGGATCTACATCAGATATGTATCTTTCAGCCTTATAAACTCTTATACTTTAGTGTTGCAGTGATTATTCAGTAATTTTATGAAGATCACATTTGTATTCAGAGTGTATGACAAGAAACCCTTTCCGGGTTTTCTTGTAATTGTAAAAAGGAGACTAGATCTCAGTTTTTTAGCATGATTGTCTAATATATGAGCAGATCTATTTGTCTTCTTAATTTATGAATGAAACCCTTTTAATACTACGTAGTTTCTCTTCTGCATTATTTCTGAGTAGCAGCGTTTGGGGTTTTAGTGTTTTTTAGCTACACTAGGTGTGGGAGGTTTGTTTACCTCACGTAGTTTCCTTTGTTTCAGATCTCCTCTTGGATTTAGATGCTATATGGATATATGTAATGGATCCAAGTAATGATTTACATTTTTATGCCATATATTTCTGGAAATACGTTTTTCTGTGAATGCATTGCTGAGCAGCCCATTTTTGGAATATTTTAAGATATTCCCAATACTGCTTATTTTCCATATTTTGGGATATTACAGTGGTGTAAAAGCTTCAATCTTGGCTTGGCCTGTGGATCTCAGGCAATTATAATTCAAGGAGAAATGGACAGAAAAGAGAAGGCTCCATTATGTGAAGGGAGAAAGGAAGACATGCTTACAAAGCTTCTTCCAAGATCTATGCAGAGCTTTCAAGGAGAGCTGAAGAGAATAAGAATGGAGATGGGATCTCCAGAGGAGTTTGGATCTAGAGCTGAATCTAGATTTGCACATGGTGAGTGTGAGCATGCAGCTACACACCATGATGCACAATGCATTCAAGTGCCCAGATCTATCTTGAGATGGATGAGAGGAGGGAGAATGCCTAAGAGGAAAACTCTTAGTGAATTGTTGCAGGAGTATGAATCTCAAACTGAGAGTTTTAGAGATCATACCAATTTCCAATAGTATTGCAAGATCCAGGTGGAGGGAAGCAAGCAGAAGGATGCATATATATTTCTTCTATCTACTTTTGAAGGATCACCTACATGTTCAGCTGGATCTTGGGTGAAGGAGCTAGACTCCTATTTACAGCAACACCACATTTCTGAAGATGAAGCCATCAGGATTGCAGCATTGCATTTCAGAGGTAAGGCCCATGCATGGTGGATTTTTGAATCTTGTTCTTTGAAAAATGCAAACACTTCCTCTTATGCAAGATTCATTGAAACATTGGTGGGAAGGTTTGATGGGAAAATTCCTAAGACACATGAGAAAGAAAAACTTGAGAGAACAAAAACCTTGCATGTGATGGAGGAGACTATAAAATTCACTCCACTTTAGAAAACCAAGGGAGAAGCTAACATCTTGCATTATACATTGTTAGAAGCAAGACCTCTATCTCACATTCCTAAACAAGAGGGCATGGGGATCTCTTTTTCACAAGAGAATCCAATGATTGGGAGGTTGCCCATACACATTGATGAAGATGAGGGCAACAGTGCTGTCACATCTAGAGAACATCTAGTACCTCATGCAGAGGGAGGATGAGCACATGCTCCAAAAGGAGGGATTCTTGTATCCTTGCAAGAAGTTCCCCAGGATCTCATACATGGAGGTCCAAGCACAATCAATGAGCAGCATGATTGTGAAGCATTGCATATGGAAGGAGGAGGTAGGAAGGAAGAATAGCATCACTTGATGAGAGGCACACACCCTCCTCTATTTCATAAAGCTAATTCAAGGAAGAGGTAGACTTATTTGCACTGTGAGGGCAAGGGAAAGGTTGCCCAACCATATGTGCAGTCTGCTCTTGACATTGATGTCTCACTACATGGGGGCATTCCACCTGGGATGCCGCCAGATCTAGAGTTGATGAAAGACATCTTGTATTTGGATTCACCACTCTTATATTGTGGAGAGATGAAGAGTTTGGAGGAGAACTTTGGCATGGGGGATTTCAAAGTAGTAGGAAGCAGCATGAGGAGAGCTTCACATCCAGATCACCAGCGCTGTCTCTTGGGAGCATTGATCCATATTGGAGGTCTCAAATCTTGGTAGAGTACTCCAAGGATCTAGGTGCTTGCATGATTCTTGATGACCTTGATGGAGATGATAGATACATGGTGTAGGATATGGTCATCTATTCTCATGGAAAAGTCTTCTTGACTAGAGCTTCTAAGCTCAAGGAGGAGCTGCTACATTGATGCATATCTTTCCTTGGCAGAGGAGTTTATTTGGGATGGCATACAGTATGATATATTTCAGCATATGGAGAGATGCATAGCCCATATGGTGATAGAGAGGATGTCACAACCACCTTCCTACTCATTGGGAGTGAGGGAGCATTTTCAGTTGAGCCATTTCAGCTCAAGGACCAAAGTACATGGTAGAGGAGGTATAAATTTGCATTATGATTTTCCTTTCTTTACTTTATATGAGTAGCATGTCATATTAAGGAGGATCATCCCTTCTTATAATTTATATTATGATGTACTTGAGGCTAATTGCAACATTGAGGTTGGCTATCTTGTAGGTGGTTTGTGGGGAAAGCCACATAATTCTTGGTGTGCACCATTGACACCAAATTGTATATTCATGATTCCATATTATGAGATGACTGTGGTAGAAAAAAAGTGGCTGGGAAAGCACTTGTTAATTTTTGTTTTGATGCAGGAAAAGGATGCAATGCGCTGGTTCCATTGGTGGAACTATGAACCACTCTCCAGTTGTCTTATGGCATCTTGTTTTTATTGCATTTTTCTTACATTTACTGCTGATATTTTTATATTCATGGGAAGAATTTTTTGGAGAGTGCTGGAGGTATTAGAGATGCCCACTGGGAGCATGATTCTCCCCACTTTACATGTTGTATATTTTAGGAGGAACCATGGGCAAACCATGACTGCTACAACACTATTTTTCCCTTCTTGTGGGATGAGCCACTTGAAGAACTTGAGGAGGCACTTCATGGCTGAATTGTTTGATGGGGAAACTTGGGCCATTTTTGGGGTCCATGTCATTTCAGCCCAAGGACAGAAAAAACCACATGTTTACCATAAATGGAGAGAGAAACCATTTGGATGGAAGAATCCAATCTCTCCATGCAACCCCAATACATTGTATAAAATTGGGGTTGATGATTCTTTTGATGAGCTACCAAGGATGGCTCATTTCATTTGGATGATAGCATGGGTGGAGGAGTCACTCATTGGGAACAAGACTCCCCATGTTTTTCATCACTCCTACTTTGAGGAGGCCATGGCACAGTAAGCAGGTTTCCACTCACACCTTCCACCTATGATTTATGTGAGCCATTTGGTTTTGCATACTTGGGAGGAAACATTAGATGGCAGTTTTGTTACAGATTATTTTGATGCAGTGATGGAGGCCATTGATGGGAGGCCAAAAGAGGAGGAGGGGAGAAATTTTTCTCTCCCTATACATTTTCTTGAGGTCAAGAAAAAATTTTGGAGGGGAGGATTGTAATGTTCCAAAATTTTAGCTTCAAAGCTAAATGGAACATTAGAGTT
The DNA here is from genome assembly GCA_034641835.2 of Pinus albicaulis. NCBI lineage: Eukaryota > Viridiplantae > Streptophyta > Pinopsida > Pinales > Pinaceae > Pinus > Pinus albicaulis. The sequence continues at coordinate 248,217,598 of CM076570.1, forward strand.
AGCAATATCTTTAGCCTGTGAATAAATGGGTAGAAAAGCCCATAAGTCTCCTAAGCAGGAATAAAAACACTTCAAGTGTGAAAGGAGACACTCCTTGTAGCTTAATAAAACACCTCCATGTGTGAACAGGGATAATATCAAGTTGATTCAATCTACTTTGACTAAGTCAACAACGCAGATGTGGAGGAGCAGGGATCAAGGAAGGAATAACGCAGTTTTGGAGGGAGATGAATATCTTGATGGAAATGACCTAACTGGGTGGGGCCAAGGGCAAGAAAACTAAAATTTTATTTAAGGAATAGGATGGCAACATGATTCCTCATGTTTTGAGGTTATTATTTTGGTCTACTCAGACTTTTTCTTCCTCTTGATGTTTAGCAGGGTTGCTGTGCTGTTTAGCAACGAGTGTTCCCGAGCAGGAATCCCACCTATTTCCTGGAGGAGCCTCTTGGGAGAGTTTGCATTCATTTTCCACATTATTTTTTTTAGGCCAAGCTTCATCTTACTTCATTAGCATAGTTTCTGCAGGTCATTGTGCTATGTTGCATGGTGCAGTAGTGGAGGGGATTTGAATCCTACTTTCTGAGCTAGTTTCTCATTGAAGGGAGGTTTACTTCACTTGGGAGATCTGTTTGGAGAGATCCTGAGCTCATTTCAGATATGTGGCATCAGGCCACTCATTTCCCAACATTCCCAATGTTGCTCCAGCTAGGGAATGCGTTATTTTTGTAGGTAGTTTTAGTGGATGGTCTAGTGGCTCCGTTGCAGTGTTTCCTTGTGATTGAGAGGTTAATCCTTTCATGGGAGGAAGCCTTTGAGGGATATACATAAGATATGACATATTTAAGACTTCTACACTCTTGTGCTTCGGTGTTTCAATGATTATTCAGTAATTTTATAAAGATCACATTTGTATTCAGAGTGTATGACAAGAAACCCTTTCCGGTTTTCTTGTGATTGTGATAAGGAGACTAGATCTCAGTTTTTTAGCACGATTTTCTAATATATGAGCAGATATATTTGTCTTCTTAATTTCTAAGTGAAACCCTCTTAAGACTGCACATTTTCTCTTGTGCATTATTTCTGAGTAGCAGTGTTTGGGGTTTTAGTGTTTTTCGGCTACACTAGGTGTGGGAGGTGTATTTACCTCACCTAGTTTCCTTTTTTTTCAGATCTTCTCTTTGATTTAGATGCTATATGGATATATATAATGGATCCAAGTGATGATTTAAATTTCTATGCCATATATTTCTGGAAATGTATTTTTCTGTGGATGTATTGCTGAGTAGTCCATTTTTGGAATATTTTAAGATATTCCCAATACTGCTTATTTTCCCTATTTTGGGACATTACAAAAGCTCAATATGATGGTTAGGTGCACCAAGGAAAGAAAATTTGAAGTAAATATTCAGGAATTTATTCTGCTTGTTCAACACATTGGAAAATGTTAGTAGAATAGGCCACTTCTCCAATCAATGCTACAACATAAAGCTAATAATCTTGCCATTGAGCCACCATTTTCATGCTTAGTGTATAATCATTTTCAAATTTTCTTTCTCCTTCCTTGATATTTTGTGCACAACACAAATCTTTCATTTACCTAGGATCACCAACTTGTCTAGAAATGGCATGAGAATTTATCGAGTCATCTACATTACTATGAAGTTTTTATGAACCTTCCATTTATCCAATTAAATGTGAACTAGACATGTAACCACAAATACTACCTTAGCCTTATAATTGACCACCTTAACCGAAGCATTGCACAATATAAATCTAAGTTCACTCGCTCCTTCTTCAAAATTTGTGTGAGGCACCAAAAACCACCAATTCCTACATTATTATTCCTTTGAAAATCATTCCACATAACAAAGTTGATTACTTTTGTTCTTGGTTCTCAACCAAGGAAACTATTTTTTGAAATGGTTTATCTAAGAAGGTTGTTCCCTTCTATTTACTAAAAAATTCCAACTATGCATAATTTTTCAAAGGAATTGAATTACAATAAGAAAAAACCAAAGTTTTACCTTTACTTGAAGTCGACTACTAATGGGTACCATATAGTGTCATATTTATAAATTATATGGGGGAACAACATGTAACAACCCATGGTTGATTTTCTATGTAAATAAAATAAGACCAAGGTCAAGGGAAACATATTCCAAGTTTAATGTTGGGAAAAACATAGTGATGGGGTGTCACTAGTGATTAATTAATGGATATGGAAATTTGTAAAAGAAATAACAAAGGAAAAGTGGCAATAATTGGTATTTTATTTATGAAAATAAATGAAAATATGATAAAAGAAAGGTGAAGAGACACAAATTTGCATGAGAGGGAAAATGAAGAAAATATAGGCCTCAATGATATAAAGAATTTTGAGGATCGGTTCAAAACATTTGTTTATTTTATTTTTTGGCTCTCTCATTCAGTCTCATTCTCTCATACTTTGCACACTTGGAGTATTATTGGAGCACATTGGCATACATTGGATTTGGAGAAAAAAGGAAAAGGAAAATAGGAAATCATAAGGGAACAGTTGGACCAAAATTACAACTAGATTGCATTGCAAGTAATAGATTGCATGTTTGATTTCCTTGCTAATTTATGTTTGCATGCGATTTTCCGGTTAGGTGTTGTCATTGAAATGGGATTTTCCTAGTTTGACAATGGTTTTAGCCTTGTCTTTCCATTTCCTGGATATCTAGAGTGTTGTGAGTGTTTCCACTTGTTTTTCTGATTGGTACTGAGGTTCCTTATGGCTATGGGTTGGAACAAATTCTCTGGAAGCCCTGAAACAACTTGGGTTGAGTTACTAGTCTTGGAGCCTAGGTTAGGGAAAACAATATGGAGCCCTTGGTGGGTTGAGTTACTAGTCCCTAGAGCCAGGTTGGACAAACGCTCTGGAGCCTTGGAAGGTTTAGGGTTGGGTTACTAGTTTCTAGAGCCCTGGACAACTTGGGTAGAGACCAATATGGTTGGTGTTAATTATGTTTGAACATGGAGGTGGAATCACTGTGGTTGAGGGTTTAGGTGGTTTGGCCTATGGAAGCCCTAGTTTTGGTTTGTTTTGGATTATTCCATGAGATCCCACATTCATGCTTGGAATATAGCGTGTGGGTGATTGGATGAAAGAGAGATTTTGTTTAGCCCAATCAATGGTCATGCGGTACGTGGAATTCCTTGACTTGGTTGGTATTTTCATATGTTAATATGAGACATTTTCCTATTGTGATCTATGAGAATATGTAGTTTTTATTTTGGTGATATTACGACTGAGTTTCCATGGTTTCTATGTTGGTTATTTTCTAGTTATATGTTGGTTATATGATGTGTATCATATATGGCTCTTTTCATGAATTGTTTAGCTATTGATTTGTTTATGAATGTATGGACTAATAAGTGTTTCTGAAACTATATGGAGAGGTAATAATTCCTTCTTGGCTATTATCAGGTGAATATAGGACTAATATAATCATATATGCATTCATGACTTGTAGCTTACATTTTTTCCATTTGTTTGACGAAATGTCTGTTATGGACTAGGCATGTCATGGGTTAGTTCTTTTTCAAGTTTTGTATGAAAAAAATTGTCATTATGTCATTTATCATTCTTAGAAGTTAAAGGTAGTTCTAGGCAGTGGTCTGGAAGCTAGCTTGGAAATGTGGCTTAGATATCGGGACTGCATCCTATGAACTAGAGATTTTGGGTTATAACCGCATGGATGTAGTGTTGTGCATGCAATTTGAGGCATATAACTACACTCAAGCCTTGTTAGGCATGAGGTTATGGACCCAAGACAGAGAAAAAGTATTCTAGCTCACGTTTGGGTGACTTGGGGTGGTTATTCATGCTCAGAGTGACTTGTAGGCCTTGTAGGATATCAATATGTGGTCAGTTTGTAGGCCCCACTTCCTTAACTTGAGCTGGGGCTTCAGTTCATGTCATAGTAAATCTCCATCTCATGTTTACCCTGGAAATGGGGTGAAATTGGGTAAATTTGGGAGCAGGGATTACAGGGTGGTATACAAGCTTCCAGGTTTAAACATTTGGACTTTGTTATCACTTTCTAGTTATGAGGATGAAGACAGAATCCCAAAGGCAACATCAAAAATGCTTCAGGCCTAGGATCTAGCCCTCTTAGACGCAGATATGGATCTCTCTATGAGATATAGCTTTGTTGGATTTGGCATTTTAGGCTAGTTAATATAAGAAAAGTTGGGTGTTGAATTTGGTTTGTTGGGGAAAGTGAGGGAAAAGGGCCATTGGGAAATTGAGTGAAAGGGCTCCAGTGGCCAATTTGTAGAAGTAATCCAACATGAGTGAAACAAGGCAAGCTAGGTGTACTGCTATGGATATATGAGAATAAAATGGAATGGGAAGATATAAGAAAGTGAGACTCAACAGAGATTGAGGAGAAATCAAGAATTCCTCAACTAAACAGAGTGTAAGGTTCAGCGGAAGTCAAGGAGTAGTTAAGAATTCCTTGACTTGGCAACAGTAGAAAAAATAGAATATTGCAGAATCAACAAGAATAGGGTGCTCCCATAAAAAATCCTATTCATCATTTCTGTTCTACAATATCTGAATTGAGAAATACAATGGAAAGAAAACAATAGATCACACATTAAACAAAAGAAACTTCACCATATGGTGCAACACTTGAATCCTGAAAGCTTCTATTGAATTACTTGCAAACTGTCACAACATTACAGAATGGAACTCAGTCCCTCCTTCAGATCCCCCCCCTCTATACTTCGAACAATCAAGTATATATGTTAACTAAATGATTAAAATTAATGTCGTTATTAACAGTCACTTTCTTTCTAGACACATAACAAAGCATGAAGAGTATCGTTGGGCATGCGTAAATGAAACTACTGGAGTTATAAAGGAGATATGGACATATGGTTCTTCTTTGATTCCCTGCAGTCAGGTTTGTCATATATTTTCCAGTGTAAATATGGCATTTGTGCCATTTTGACTATCCCTTTGAGTGCTAAACTCTAGAGCTGGCTCTTCGTATGGCCTGGTACCTTGAAAATTTCAACTTGATCAAATATCTCCTCTCTAAAAATAGATAAACTGCTACAGTGCTGAAAACTGGGCTGAATTTGCTAAGAATAGGGGCACACACAGACAGTTGTTTCTCCCCAGCAGTGACACCTATGAAAAATTTGAGAGAGGTTATTGTTATTTGCCCTGTTCCAGTCAAAAAAATCTCTTTGATTTTTAAAATTCATCCCCAAATCTCCAAAATAGTTGCCGCAAAATCATGACCAAAACAGGAAAAACTAAAATTTGAAAAATAGGGTTGAAATTTGGCTTCGATTCTCCCAATTGAAGACACCTGTGAAAAATCTGAGAGAGGTATTTGTTCTTCAGCCCAGGCTGAACAAAAATCTCTCTTTTTTTTCAAAATTTTCTCCCATTTTCCCAGAATATCTCCCGCAAACAGACTGGTCAAACTGGCTAAAAACGGTTTTTTATTTGGGGAAAACAGTTTTGAAGGAGAAGAAGTGGTATTTCGGACCCCCCCTAAAGTGGTAAGTGGTAATCGGGTGGGGGGTCCAAAATCATGAGAGAGTGACACATAAGGGTGGGGGGGGGGGGGGGGGGCACTTTTTAAAACCACCCAATTCGTACCCTCCCTCGTCACTTACACTTCGAAGCTCATGGGGGCTCTGAAATTGCCTTCGACCATCCATTCCACCTTTGACCGTCGGTCATAAACTGAAGTATGCGAAACCCTTTTGAATATTATATTTACCTAATAATATAGAATTAATTAATTCCATATCATTAAATCAGAATAATTTCACTTAATCTCACAGCGGATTTAGCTTTAAAATTTGGATTTATGACACTTTTGTACCTGAGCTCCAACAATGAAGAAAATTTCGAACCACGCCTCCATTCAACACCAGAATAATATATGAGAAATACTTATTTTGTGGAATTCTGGAGCAGTGTGGATGGAATTTCTATCAAATATTCCTTTTAAATATTCCCCATGAAGAACTTGATTCGAGATGATTTTAAATGTGAACCCCACTTTGCGGGATAAAACCTTGTTTCGTCCTGCAAGCCAAACCAATATATATAATTTAGCAATCCTGATTTCCCTATAATTATAGGGTCCTGACATTGGCTCCCTCTGGGGAATTCTTCCCTCCCAGTGAGGCATCAGAGAACTGTAGATCTCTGAATTCATCGACCAATGCCTTGGTGATTAAGGGGATAGAAATATGCTCTGTCACAAGACTCCTGCAACTTGAAAATTTGAATTCTGAAATCTGAACTATGCTGAAATCAAAACTGAAAGAAATATTAATCTGATGATTGAAAAAAGTCTAAAAATAAAATTGGAAATATGCTTAGGGTGTTGAGCTTATTTTCACATCTACCTACTATAGTATGAAAAATTGTCCCATCAAATAATAATTAGATTTCCAGTGTAACCAATCAAGAAAATGAGTGCTTGACTGATTCTTGCTCACTTCCTTGAGCAAGTGGAAGACAGTTGACTTGAGAATGGAATCCATAAAGTGCTTCTAAGATATCCTCATCATTCATATCTACTATGTCTTCATCAATACTTTCAATGTGTTGTATGAATGCCTCAAACTGATCATGAAAATTTTCCACTAATGACAAAGATGGGGAATGTTCTTTATAATGCTCATAAAACACTTTGTGGAAATACTTTAAAGAAAACAAGCTACCAGGGTTTAAGCCTTCATACCCTTCCCTTGATTTTCCATTTATTGTTGCCATGAACATCTTCATGTGGTAGTCCTCATGCCATTCAACTTTCAACTTCCATGAATGAATATGAAATTTAATGAGATGCAATAAAGCATCATCAACATTCTCATCTTGAAAAATAGGAAGATTTCTTTACCAATTTACCTGAGGCATTTTGTTTGGGAGGCCTAGAATGTAATATATGTTCATGGGAGCATATCTCCTTGCAACTGATCCCATTTTGAGTTTGTGGAGTCGCCATTATGTTATCACCCCGTAATTCCGAAGGTAGAAGATAGAACCATGGAGGGAAAAATAAAACCACTTTGGAATCCAGGACCTAGCCTTCCTGGACTCAAAGAGGGCTCTCTCTGTTAGATATAGCTTTGTTTATAGGGGAATTTTAAGCTAGATATTAGTGCATAAGTATTTTTTTGAAAATTTGGTTGAGGCAGTAGAAGGGGACCATTAGGATATGGAGTCAAAAAGGTGCAAACGGATTCAAATGGATGAATAACTAAGGTCAGGTGCAACCAGACAAGCTAGCCATGTCAATGGATCTTAAAAAATTATGAAATGGAAAAGAGGAGGAGCTTAACGTTCAACGAGAATTCAGAGAATACTTTCTATGAATTCTACATTCCAGTCTCAGAGGAAAACATATGCATTGTTTCAAGACTGAGCAGGGTACCCCATGGTAAATCCTACACAACAATTTCTATCTGCAATAAAGAAAAGAAAAAAGTATGTAAAAAAAAGTAATCACAAATTACATGGGAGAAACACTTCACCATATATCATAACATAAGAATCTGGAAAACAACATAATCCATCATTCATCCACAAGAGAGTGCTTACAACCGAATGAGTCTATTAAAATGGTTTTTCCCTTCCCGACTTCCCTCATACTGATAATGTATTACAATGGTTTTTACCTTCCCGATGTCCCTCATACTGCTAATGTATGTAGTATTTATATAAAAAATTAAGTCAGTTCCTCTGTCTATTCCAATGATAGTCATTAATTACATTCAAGCTAAACATTTTCCAAGTGGAACCATGCAGGTGGTGATAAAAAAAGTTTGATCATAACAGTGGCTTTAGCAGTATGTTATTAATTGTGCAATGATCAGGATCTGGCTGGTGTGATGTTGAAGAGGTGAGGAAGGCTCTGAAACCTTGCCTCTTCATCTTTAGAAAATCGTTGTTGGATTATTAAATTGAAGAGGTGCTTGGATCAATAGTTGTGCTGATGTGTTCGCTACCCTCTATGCTCTTGCAGTTACAACATGATCATATTTGCGCAAATGTCTTTGCCTGACTTTACCTTCTTTGTCTATCTCATTAATACCATGATGTTCCACATTACTCTACCCTTTTTATCCTGGCCGAGTCCTACCTGATTCCTTTGGTCATGTGAAAAAATAGCGCACAAACCCATAAGCCTGGACGTGGAGGGATGGTGGTTGGAGGACGTGGACAGATGATGGAGGATGTGGTGTAGCGGCATTGGAAATGGTCACAGGGCAGCAGCAGTTTGGAGGATAGCGGAAACAAATTTTCAAAGGGGGTATCAAGTGGTAAGCAGTAACGGAGAGGGGGGGTGTGAATTATGAGAGGAAGACACGTGGAGGAGTGGGCGGTAATGGATACCACCCATTTTGGACCCCCCCCCCTCCTGTGGTTAAAGTTCGAAGGTTGAGGGGGTTATGAAAAGCGTTAAGGACCGTCGGATGTAGAGATGAGGAGTGGAGGAGGCGGAAACATGGAGGGTGGTTAGAGGTGAAATGACATGGCACACAGGGGGGGGTCGGCTTGCAACATCGTAGAGCGCAAGTTTTTTTATAAACAATGGGGAGGTGATCGCTAGAACTGGTGAGGCACAAAGTGCGATGAGCGGGAGGCGATGTGGCCGAGAAGGTGTGACCACTCGTAGCCCATAAATCACAAATGTTAGGAGTGGCGAATGAAAATAGTAAAACTTGCGATGTGCGAAGTGCGGGGGGTGATGTGGCGGTGAAGGTGGGGCCGATGCCTATCGCAAATCACAAATATTAAGGTTTTGCTATGAGTGTGGGGAGGTAATAGTTAACCTATGTGAAGTGCGAAGTGCGCTGATAGGGAGGTGAAGTGGCAGGGAAGGTGGGACCCAACCCACATTGCAAATTACCAGACTTAACGTTTATCACCCATCGCAACATTTAAGGCTTGTCACACATCGCATAATTTAAGGTTTATCGCACATCACATATTTTAAGGTTTATCGCACATCGCAGAGTTTAGAGTTGGGAAAATGCGGTAAGTGATAAAACCCACAAAGTGCGATATGTGCCAGCAGAAGGTGATGTGACAAAGGTTTGCGGTGGTAAGGTGTGGTTTATAACATATATATATGATATGACATGTATATCAAAACAACCTAATGTGGGGTGCGGAGTTATAGCATTGAGACTTCGGACTTAAATATAAGTGGGTTTATGAAGGGATAAGTTTGAAAGGTTATGTATGTGGGTCTTGGGGTTTAAATGGGATTCAGAGCATTGGAGTTCAAAATTTGGGAAAATGAAAGGTAAGAAGAGGGTAGATGGAATGAATGAGGGCAGCATGGAGTTTTCTCACCATCAGACCTTATCAACAACACTTTCTTCCTTCTAATAAACAGAAAGGTAGATTGATTCATTTGAAGCTCTTGACAGTCAGGATTTCCTTTTCTTTCTCTGAAAATAAATGATAGCCATGGAATATTATTTTCAATATGAAAAATATAAACAATAATCAGTCACCTTGTGATACTCTGAAATACAGGAGTCTAACAGTGGCTTCAGCTGGGGATGGCAGCTCCTTCAGGAGGTGTCAAGAACATCGTAGACTGGTGGCTTGATCCATTGGGCTGATGCTACATATGCAACTCAATATGCTACAAAAACCTCTGTGGTTGATAAGGCTCAGTTCAAAATCAACACTCTCTGCAAACTGAAGTTTGGAATATACTCGCACTGAAAACTAGAAAGAAATCTAAAACAAAAATTAGAAAAATGGTTAGAGTACTCAGCTTATTTGCACACCTTCCTACCCTACTCTACTGAAATTGGTGTTGTTCTAAATGATACAATAATGCCATTGCATCCAGTCAAGTAGCAGTAGAAACATATGGACAACTTGACTTCTTCTCAAGAAAATCAATATTATAACTTGATTATGTGTCTTCATAACCAAATTTATAATATGTAATGGAAATTGTTGATGTATTTTATCCGTATAGAGAATACATGTTTGAAAAATTGAGCTAAAAACAACCTCCATATACTCTGCTATAGGATCGATAAAAGCATGATGTAAATTTTTTTCTTATAGGCCTTCAATGACTAGTTGATTAGTTGTATCCCCAATATTAAACCTTGAAACCTCATCTTCAGTTTGGTACTTGAAAGCACAATCATCCTCAATATGTAAGTTAAGAGGTAGTACAATTTCCTCTTGCTTAGGGGAAGGAATATTTTCCAATAATTCTTTAGGATCTCGAAAATTATATGACTGAAATCGAGAACTCAAAATTTCAATACCAGTTTCATATCGTTCAAAAAATATCTCCATAAAACATGTTTTAGCTTCAGGACTAAATTTGCTTGATTTCAAAATAATAAAGACAACCTCTAGGAAATATTCATCAATCTAAAATTATGATAACTGATTCCTGAATGCATTTAAAACTTCACTAGATAGAAGTTCTGCCACAAACCTTATCATCTTGTTCAGTAGGAACTCTGGTCATCATGTTGTGGAGTTGCTATGAATGCTCAAAAGCTGGGTTCTTTGAATCATGGATTCGCTAAGTGAATGATGCATCCTTCTTGTGTCTAGTCATTGTCCACCACCAGTAATTAGATCTGAAATATTATGTGATTTCTGAGGAAGATAAATTTCGTCCCCATTGGAGTCACCATTAATTTATCACCTCGTATTTTCGAAGGCTGAAGACCGAACCATGGAGGGAAACATCAAACCGCTTTGGAATCCAGGACCTATCCTTCTTGGACTCAGAGAGGGTTCTCTCTGTTAGATATAGCTTTCTTTATAGGGGAATTTTAGGCTAGCTATTAGTGCATAGGGGTTTGTTTGAAGATTTGGTTGAGGCAGTAGAAGGGGGCCATTGGGCCATAGAGTCAAAAAGGTGAAAATGGATTCAAGTGGATGAATAATTGAAGTCAGGGGCATCCAGGAAAGCTAGATATGTCAATGGATCTTAACATCTTATGAAATGGAAAAGAGGAGGAGCTTAAGGTTCAATGGGAATGCAGAGCAGACCGTCTCTAAATTATACATTCCGGTCTCAGAGGAAAACATAATGTACTGTTTTAAGACCGAGCAGGGTACCCCATGGTAAATCCTACACAAAAATTTCTATCCACAGTAAAGAAAATAAAAAAATATGTAAAACAAAAGAATCACAAATTACATGGGAGAAACACTTCACCACAAATCTTAACACAAGAATTTAGAAAACAACATAATCCTTCATTCATCCACAAGAGAGTTCTTACAACCGAATGAGTCTATTATAAGTCGGTTCATCTGTCTGTTCCAATGATAGTCATAAATTACATTAAAGCTAAAATTTTTCCAAGTGGAACCATGCACGTGGTGTTAAAACAAGTTCGGTCATAATAGTGGCTTTAGTAGTTTGTTATTAATTGTGCAATGATCAAGATCTGGCTGGTGTTGTAATATTCCCAAATTTTCACATGATATTTGGAATATTAGAGTTCTTGATTTTCTTAATTAATTAAGTAAATAAAAGGGTGGAGGGACCCCCAAATCTCAAATATGAATAAAATCCACTTTTAATGTGTGCATGTGGATATTCTAGATCTAGATCTAAAATCATGGAGTAGTGGAGCAGCTCCATTAATGGAGATCATATCTCATTTATGAGATAGATTATGGAGGATGAAACAGTCAAATAAGATCATGGATATTATTTCAAAATCATGAGAATCTCTGATAAGGTCAACTGAGATCATAGAGCATTCAAAGAAGATCATAAAGCACTTATGATAATATAGTGGAGGAAGTGATGCATTTAATGCACACATGATGGAGAGGGTGATCACTCCATGTGAACATGATGGAGGACATGGAGAAACATCACAGTCAACCATGGAGACTTATTTCCACATGTACAACACAGTTTTGGAGTGGTCCTAGGCTATAGAAGACTCATATCTATATAATGAAGGTGAAGGCACAATGGAAGGTATGATTTGGATTATTCATTTCTTAATATTTTTAGATCTAGATTTGTCTTAGGACATTTCTATGTAGGCTTGGGCTATTTAGTAGAGTTTGCAGTGCTGCTTAGCATAGGGTGTTCACGAGTGGGAGTCCCTCCTCTTTCATTGAGTAGCTTTTGGAAGAGGGTTGTTCTTCATTACTTATCAGGAATTGGTGCCATCTTCAAAAGGTTGTTTCTAGCATTTAGCTAGGAAACACGTGGAGGATTATCCTACCACTTTGTTCTTCACATCCAGCCTTTTAGGAGCAGCAGATCTACATTTGACATTCAGGCCATTGGGTTTTACCTCCATGCAGCAGCATTCCCTTCAAGGATTGCGCAGTCCAGTCCTGTAAATCTATTGGAGGGAGGAATTTTCTAGTATTTCAGTTGGAAATCCTGTGAGGGATCATCTCCTCACATTGGATCTATTTTTTCCATCATTTAGGAGATGATTTGACACATCTATCAGTAGGATATTGAGCCTCCCTCTCTTACAGCACAGTTTTCTAAAGTTGTTGTTCATCCAACATCTATTTTCAGTGGAGGATATTGGAGGAGCTAGATCTTGAGCTTTTAGGCCAAGGATCTAGAGAAGGGATCAAACCTTATTGCATATATTTTATTGTGCATCATTGCAGCCATCATATCATCAGATCTATCTTCAGATCTGCATTCCCAGCAGTATATATGTGAAGCCCTAAGAGGGTGGTTTTCTTAGATTTCCAGATATGAGAAACCCTTTCTGGGTTATCTTGGGAATCAATCATTGAGCCCTGATCTACATTTTCAGCATCATTGGAGCTCCCATTCTACCTAGATTTGACTTTCTATCTTTCAGGCAGTTGCAGTCCCAATAATTGCAACAAAGACAATGAATTTTACCTTCTAGCAGTTCAGCAGTTACACAGTCCCTCTTGTGGGATCATTACAGGGTCATTCCAGGCCATCCCTTTGGCTTGAGTGTCTCATATTTTGAGCACTGTTGTACTTGATTTTTCACCTCCAATATAATAAAATGGTTCAGTTATTTCTATGCATTCTGATGTGTATATATATTTATTTTTTACTTTGATGCAGTTCTTATATTTTGTTTTAGTATTACTGCATTCTCCCTTTTTGGATATTACAGTGGTATCAGAGCATGATCATTGGCTCAACTTGTGGACACTTCATCTTTTGCATCAAAAGAAGAAGCAGATAGATGAGATCTATCATGAAAGAGGATTGTAGTCTTTCCACTCCTCTCTTTAGATCCAAGCAAAATCTCTCCAAGGAGGTCAGTCAAATGAAGAGGGAAAGGCAAAAGGAGGACCCAAGAAGAATATTTGATGAATAAGGTCAGAGAACTTCCTATCAGCAAGAAAGAAAACCAGAGAATCACAGATCTCTTCATAGATCTACTATGCCCACTTTCTTTGAAGAAGGTGAGAGGTATAGAAATGAAGAAAGGAAAGAACTTGAGACTCATGAGACTCTCAGTTTTTATCTTGAAGAGTACAAGGCACAATCTAGAGCATTCAAAGAGATTCTAACTCTCCAAGAATTCTTTGAACTCAAAGAAGAAAGAATATTCTATAGAAGCAATAGAAGAAAGAGGCACAATAGATTTCATTTGCCTACATTTGATGGATCCTCCTCAAGCACTATTAAGTCTTGGAGGGGAGAGTCAGATACATTCTTCAGGCTACATCCTGTAGCTAAAGGAGAGGTTATCCAAATTGCAGCACTTCATTTTCTAGGTGAAGCAAATGATTGGTGTTTTGGTCACATGGAGCATGCAAAGGTGACTAAATATTCATATTTCTTTCACAAGTTGAGGAAGAAGTTTGATGTGAAGAAGATAGATATGTGCCAAAAATAGGCATTTCCTAAAGAAACAAAGTAGGATGTAAATCTTGTCACTCTAGACAAGGAGTCACTATTTTCACCACTAGCTGCAGAAGTACTTACATCTGGAGAAGAGACACTTGCAACTTTGCAATATAGTCTTGAGCTCTTGACACATAGAGTCCCATGCATGATTCAAGAGATGCATGAGGAAGAGGAGGAAGATTCCAGCACTGGTACACTTGGAGAAGGGAAGTCATCACTCTCACCAGCAGTTGGAGACACCATTTTTCTGGCTGGAGGAACTCTTGTGTTCTTGCAAGAGGTTCCCACACATTAGTTGATCCAAGTTATGCATACATATTCATCATATATTGTTTCATTAGAACTTATTGAAACTTATGGGGACATTCCATCAGGGCCAATGCAAAGCAAGGGTTAGAACACAATGTTGATTTGAAGCTGCAACATATCATAGCGCAAAGGACCCTTGATCTAATCAAGGGGGAGATGAAGAGCTATACCAGTTCATCATTGTTGAGCTACATTCAACCCTTTGAGCTAAAGTGCAGAGTTTCAGAAAATGGGATGAGCATGATCCTATGTACAATGAATGGTTATGAGATCAACATTGTGCCTTGCTTTGAGATAGCATATGTATTACCATGTAGATCTACAGCATTGTCACTTAGTAGCAGTGATAATGAAGGGGCCCCATCATTCTTGGAGCATTCTGAAGGTAGCTTCACTCATGAAGCAATGGAGGTTAAGATGATAAATGGTAGACATCTTGAGATGAGAAATATTTTCTCCTTTCTAGATGACACTTTCTCAATAATAATCTCACAGCTCAAAGATAAACTTCTACCTGCAGCAGATCCAGGACCTCATTGGTTTTGGAGGGCCATTGATGAGAAGAAGGTCTCATTAAGAGATCTCATTGGAGGTGCACTTCAACATTTCATGGAGTGCAAATTTCTTCAATATTTTGGGGAGGATGGTACTCTACAAGGGGAGGATACCATGTTTATGCAGTACATCATTCATCATCCACATTGGGATGAGTGGGTGAGGATGACAAGCAAGGGGTTGCATAACCACTTGCAGATATATGACATGAGCTAGCAAGCTTGGTTATGCTGGTTTCTCTTGGGATAGTTTTTTCACTACCCAAAAGCCCCTATTTATTTTATCCATGCCTTAAAAAACACTCATGAAATGAATAAGGAGGCATGGCTCCGCTGGCTACTCTTGGGTGAGAATGGTTACCACCCAATAGCTCATATTTTTCTGATTCATGCCTAGTGTATTAATGATAGAATGCAACAAAAGAAGGCATGTTCATTTTGGTTTCCCTTGAGAGAATTTGGCCATCACATGACATCTCCTATGTCTATGTGTTTTGTATTGGGTAGAACTTAGCATGATGCTCTCATGATGTGTTTGATGGTGTTTTCCTATATTGGGCTGATGTGACATTCCACATGTCTATTAGTATGTTTTTTCTCCATGATGCACATGAGGAGGAGAGAAAGCAATAATATCTCTTGTTGCTTTGGTTTATTTTGGGGGAGTTTGGCTTGTCCATCTTACATAGAGGATATATTGGAGGATGGCAGCAAGAGGCCCTACTTCGGTGGCTATTATTATATGGTTTGACATCTTTGTCTACCCATATTTATCTATTTCTTCTTTTTCATACTTTCTGAGTGATGCTTAGATCCAACAAGGCCAACAGGACTAAAGATGAGGGCATGAAAATGCTCAAATTACTTCATGAAACATGGGATGAAGAAAGGCTTTGTTAGATGGGACTTTTCCTTTGTGGGAAGAACCACTTTATTTTATATATCTCATGTATTGATGATGTTGTTGGACATCATATGGTTGTCACTTGGTACTTCATGGTGGAAGGAGGGCATCTAACCATATAGTTGGAGGTCTTTCTATGTATTCTTGAGAGACAACTTTGGAACCAAACATGCATAACACATTGCAGAAAATGGAAGAGGCCTTCCTTATGTGGATGCCATTTGGAGGGGAATAGATGGCTTTGCATCTAATTTTGGAGTTTCTTGAGGACAAGAAACATTTTTCCAGGGAGGACTGTAATATTCCCAAATTTTCACATGATATTTGGAATATTAGAGCTCTTGATTTTCTTAATTAATTAAGTAAATAAAAGTGTGGAGGGACCCACAAACCTCAAAGATGAATAAAATCCACTTTTAATGTGTGCATGTGGATATTCTAGATCTAGATCTAAAATCATGGAGTAGTCGAGTAGCTCCATTAATGGAGATCATGTCTCATTTATGAGATAGATTATGTAGGATGAAATAGTCAAAATAAGATCATGGATCTTGTTGCAAAATCATGAGGATATTTGATAAGGTCAACTGAGATCATAGTGCATTCAAAGAACATCATAACACACTTATGATAAGATAGTGGAGGAAGTGATGCATTTAATGCACACATGATGAAGAGGATGATCACACCATGTGAACATGATGGAGGACATGGAGAAAAAGCGCAGTCAACCATGGAGACTTATGTCCACATGTACAATGCAGTTTTGGAGTGGGCCTAGGTTATGGAAGGCTCATATCTATATAATTAAGGTGAAGGCACAATGGAAGACATGATTTGGATTATTCATTTCTTGATTTGTTTAGATCTATATTTTTCTTAGGACATTTCTATGCAGGCTTGGGATATTTAGCAGAGTTTTTAGTGCTACCTAGCACAGGGTGTTCCCGAGCGGGAATCCCTCCTCTTTCATTGAGTGGCTCTTGGAAGAGGGTTGTTATTCATTCCTTATTAGGCATTGGTGTCATCTTCAAGAGGTTTTTTCTAGCATTCAGCTAGGAAACCAGTGGAGGATTATCCTACCACTTTGTTCTTCAAATCCAGCCTTTCAGGAGCTGTATATCTACATCCAACATTCATGCGATTGGGTTTTACCTCCATGCAGCAACTGTCCCTTCAAGGACTGTGTAGTCCAGTCCTATAGATCCATTGGAGGAAGGAAGTTTCTAGTATTTCAGCTGGAAACCCTGTGAGTGATCATCTCCTCACATTGGATCTATTGTTTCCATCATTCAGGAGCTGATTTGACACATCTAGTAGTAGGATATTGAGCCTTCCTCTCTTACAACATAGTTTTTTGAAGTTTTTGTTCATCCAACAACTATTTTTAGTGGAGGAGATTGGAGGAGCTAGATCTTGAGATTTCAGCCTAAGGATCCAGAGAACTGATCAACCCTTATTGCATAGATCTGATTGTGCATCATTGGAACCATCATATCATTAGATATATCTTCAGATCTACATTCCCAGCAATATAAATGTGAAGTCCTAAGAGGGTGGTTTTCTTAGATTGACGGATCTAAGAAACCCTTTCTGGGTTATCTTGGGAATCCATCATTGAGCCCTGATCTACATCTTCAACATCATCAGAGCTCCCATTATGCCTAGATCTTACTTTCTATATTTCAGGCAGTTGCAGTCCCAACAGTTGCAGCAGGGACAACGTAGTTTACCTTCCATCAATTCAGTAGTTACGTAGTCCCTTTTGTGGGATCATTACAGGGTCATTCCAGGACATCCCTTTGGCTTGAGTGTCTCATATTTTGAGCATTGTTTTACTTTATTATTCACCTCCAATATAATAAAATGGCTCAGCTATTTCTCTGCATTATGATGTGTATATATATTTATTTTTTACTTTGTTGTAGTTCTTATATTGTGTTTCAATATTACTGCATTCTCCCTTTTGGGATGTTACAAGTGTGATGTCGAAGAGGCAAGGAAGGCTCTGACACCTTGGCTCTTCATCTTCAAAAAACTATTTTTGGATTATTAAATTGACAAGGTGCTTAGATCAGTAGCTGTTTTGATAGGTTCGCTACCCTTTCTGCTCTTGTATTTACAACATGATCATATTTGCGCAAACTCCTTTTCCCGGCTTGACCCTCTCTGTCTATCTCATCAATACTGTGACGTTCCACATTACTCTGCCCTTTTGCTCCTTGTCGGGTCCTACCCGAGTCCTTCTGTCATGTGGAAAAATAGCGTACAAACCCATAAGCCTGGACGTGGACGGATGGTGGTTGGCAGACGTGGACGGATGATGGAGGACGTGGTGCAGTGGCATTGGAAATGGTCATAGGGCGGCAACGGTTTGGATGATAGTGGAAACAATTTTTCGGAGGGGGTCTCAAGTTGATCAGGAGTTCATAAATTTTTCTAAAAATTTAAAGTTATAGGATTGTGTTGAAACTAGGATGGTTGTGTAGATCTATTCTTCCTGATTCCAGCGCTGTGAACGATTCGAAAAACTGATGTCGTATGAGGGAGATTTTGCATTCTGGTAGATTTCCCAAATAGCTAAATTTTGCGACAAGTTTGACTGGGATGCCTAGTCAGCATGTAGGGTGCACAGTCATAAAAAAGGAATGTTCTAAAGAATATTCCTTTTTACAGATCCAGTCAGAGGCTGACAATTTCCACTATGTGATTGGGTGATGTGTTGTACATTATTTTTTTTAATCCAATGGAAGGGTGACATGTGGCCAGCCTTGAGGCCACCACGTGTCCCCTAAACAATGTTTTAAAATGTTATGGAGGTCGTCAAGTTCGACCCCATAACCTCGGGTAGAACAACCACCTGCCACACCGCATGAGCTATGCATTAGATTTTAACTAACAAAGGTAAAAGGTTAATGTTAAAGTGTAATACATTTTCACATGGGGTTAGGGACCACCGACAGTCTGAGATATGTGGTCACATGCGTTGCAACTGCAACAACAAACTTAACATCTGACAAAAAAACGTTTGGTAGCTTCACACATCCAAGTTTATCACATGCAACAGTTGCACCGATAGTTCAGTTAACAACCTCAAACTCTGGTTTAAAGAAACCTACCATAGTTATCGCCTACAACTCCACTCGACGGTTAATACAACCGCGGGGTTTCGAGGGTTGGCATGTGGCCACCCCCTCCCCCTAACATTAAATATTATTATAAGCACCGGTGGAGAAATAGAGGCGCACTCAAAATTTGCAGAAATGGAAATTTCTAACTGCAGTTAGGTGGGTTTCTCCAGAGTTAGTGGAGGTTTTCTAGGAGTTATTCGGAAAATGACTTGGAGGGTCAATTTTCGCCTAAATGGAGTGAACGGAAAGTCATTCTAGACTAATTGTAGCATTCTGGATCCATTGGAGCAGAGAAAAAAACCATTATAGGCCTGTAAACACATGAATTTGCAAAAGTTTCAGCATAATGAAAGATGAACATGCCATTGGGAGCTGGACTAGCAGATGTAGCCCAAGAGGGGTGAACTGCTTCATCAAGCCTACTATGTGAATGTTATGTGTGGTTTTATTTCTATGTTATACACTGTTTTTCAGTGTTATTTGTTCTTATTTCATGCTTCTAATTCACTAAAATCACTTATATTTCATGGTTAAAATCCTCAATTCTTAAGAAAACTATGGAGATAAATATGCACATGTTTTATAACTGAGAAGACAATTAACACAGAAAACTAATACAGTCCTTTCAGACCAGGTTGGTATCAGAGCTAGAGTTTATTCTCTGGTGTTGTTTTTTGAAAATATTTTTTTAACTGTTGCAAGCTTCACATGCTTACCTGGCTCAAGCTCAAGAGAGGAGAAGGAAAATTGGTGCAAGCAAGAGGGTCTCAAAGTGAGCCACAACAAAGGAGAGCAAGATTTCCACAATCTCCACCACCTAGTTCACATCCTAAGGAAGCAGAAGAAACATTAAGAATGCATTCAGAGGAAGAGGAAATCCATGAAGAAGTGGATCCCAAAGAGGAATAAAGAGTGTTCAGGAAAGCATTCCTTGACATGACTGAGATGGTTAGAATCCTTTATCAAGAAATGAATGAGGAACTAGAAGGAGAAGGATCCAAACTTCACAAGGATGGGCAGGGATCATCAGGAGGTCACAATGACGAAATAAGTCAAAGAAGGGAAATGGAGGAAATGAAGGCAGTGGAAATTCACCATCCCCACCCTCATCATCATTATCAGTACATCAATCACACAAGTCAAAGAACACTGGTAAAATTCCTTTTCTAAAACTTGATGTTAAGTTTGAATTGCCAATGTTTAACGGTGAATTCAATTCAGAAAAGCTTGGTAACTGGATTAGGTAATTCAAGGTCTATTTGAGAATCCAAAACCTTCAAGTTGATGATACGAAAACTCAATTAGATTCATTGAGAATGGAAGGTGCAACACTTTTTTTGTGGGAATCCAAGACAAAGGAGATGATCAAGAAGCTTGGTAAGATTATTCTATCATGGAATTATTTCACTTCTGCAATAAAATGACAGTTTTATCCATTAGATCATATGCAGAAAGCCATAATGAATTGGAAAAAATTTAGACAATTGAAAGGACATAATGTGCAAGTTTACACCCAAGAATTTAGGAGAAGAGCTATCTTATTATGGGTAGATTTGCAGAGGCAAGATACTTTGCTCAAGTACATAGGAGGCTTACATAGCTACCTTAAACATACTATCCTCATGTTTAACCCAACAAGTCTAGATGAAGTATGTGTTCAGGCTACATATCTAGAAGCTAGAGGTAAAAGCATTTCTGATGAGGGTAGGAACAAACCTTTTAAGGGGGAAAACAAAGAAAATACCTCAAAAGGTAAAAGAAAGAAAAATACATCTGTTAATAAGGAGGGAGAAAAATTGGTTTGTAAACATTGTTCAAAATAAGGCCATAGTTAGAATCAATGTTGGAAATTACATCCTGAAAAGATGCCCAAGTATTTCAACAACAAAGGGAAACATAAAACTGTAGCTACAACTCAACATTATTTAGGAGAGGATTCAGGTGATGAATATAAAATTACAGGCATGGGATTGAAGAACATGAAGGGGAAAGAAACTGAAACTAAACCCAATACTATTAAATCAAACTGTCACATACATGCTCCAACTGAAGAAGACATAATTGAACTGTTTTATGTGAGGGTCATAACCAAACATACTAAGATTGACACATTGTTTGACAGTGGGTCACAAGAAAACATAATCTCTGAAGACTTGGTCAAGAAACTTAATGTTGAGACCATACCACATCCAAAACCATATCCACTTGGTTGGATGTGTAAGGATGAAAATTTACAGGTTTCAAAGAAGTGTATATTGCGGTTTGCAATAACTGCACATTTTGTTGACACAGTTGAATTAGATGTGGTTCCACTTGATATAATAGGTATTGTGTTAGGGAGTCCTTACTTGTATGTTAGGAAAGAAATATTCCATTGCCATGAGAAAAAATACCATTTATTCAAAGATGGCAAGGAATACATTGTTAGAGCACATCGCAAGAAGACAAACATTTCTATGGTAAATGTTGGACAGGTAAAGAGGTTGGTAAATTCAAGTAAGAATTTTGTTCTTCTAATGTTTAAGCCTAAAGCTGATGTTAATCATGAATCATTTGAGGATTGTGATCCGAATTTGAAATCAGATTTATATGATGTAGTTGATGCACATCATGAGATGTTTCAGGAACCAACAAGATTGCCTCCAAAAAGGGAGATTCAACATGAGATTCAGTTGCAGTAAGATTGTCCTCTTCCAAACATTGGCATGTATCGCATGTCGATAATGGAGAATGTTGAAATAAAGAGTCAAATCAAGGAGATTCTGGACAAAGGAATCATAAGGCCAAGCACTTCACGATGCAGTTCACCCATAGTCTTGATTCCGAAGAAAAATGGGACGTGGCGCATATGTGTAGACTTTAGAGATTTGAACAAGATAAAGGTAAAGAATCTATACCCACTCCCAAGGCAAGATTATTTTCTTGATTAGCTGAAAGAAGCAAACTTTTTTACTCAATTAGATTCACAAAGTGGATATCATCAAGTAAGAATTGCAGAAAGTGACATATGGAAAACTGCATTCAAAACCAAACAAGGACTCTTTGAGTGATTGGTTATGCCATTTGGTTTGTGTGATGCATCGGTGACTTTCATGCATGTTATGGACAGTGTTTTGCGTCCATTTCTTGATGAATTTGTGATTTTGTATTTAGATGACATATTGATTTTCAGCAAAACAAGAGAAGAACATGTCTTGCATGTGAATAGAGTGTTTGATGTTTTGAGAAAAGAGAAATTGTTTCTTAAGATGTCAATGTGTGAGTTTGGAAAGAATTATTTAGTTTATTTGGGACACATTGTAGGAGGAGGCAAATTGGGAATTGATCCCTCTAAAGTGGAATCCATTGTGAATTGGCACACTCCCAAAACAGTTAACCGAGGTAAGAAGTTTATTAGGTGCAACTCAGTATCGAAGAAAGTTTATTGCCAACTTTTCTGCCATTGCAGCTCCTATGCATGTAGTGACAAGTGTGAAGCAAGGCTTCCAATGGGGAGGCAAACAAAATCAAGCTTTAAAAGCTTTAAAATACAAGATCAGTTTAGATCCAGTCCTTTCATTACCAAATTTGAGACAACCATTCGAGATACAAGCTGATGCTAGTGATTATGCCATGGGCGTAGTTCTTTTGCAGCATGGTAAGCCTATCACTTTTCATTTTGAAACATTCATTGGTATTGTAACTAATTATCCTACATATGACAAAGAGCTGTATGCATTGGTACAAAGCGTAAAGAAGTGGAAACACTACTTGATGAGTAAGGAGACGATTATATATACCAATCAGAAACCATTACAATACTTGTAGTCACAAACAAAAAGTAGCAATCACGACATTTCAGGTGGATGGGATTTCTTCAACAGTTTCACTTGGTTATAAGGTACAAGAAAGGTATTTTCAATAAATTTGCTGATATGCTTTCAAGACTGATTATAAATGCTTCTACTTAATTAAAAATGATTCTATTGTACATGAGAGTTCCATAGAACAATATGCACATGATGTTGATTTTCAAGATGTGTATGCTAGTTTGAGTGAAGGGAATCAAGTTGAAGAAAATGATTATCACAGGAATAAAAATTTATTGTTTCATTTGGGAAAACTGTGTATACCACAAGGAGAGAGGCTAGGTGTCATGAGAGAAGCTCATTCATCTCTTATTTTTGGACACTTTGGGGTGAGGAAAATAATGGCGCATCTACAGAGGTATTTTTATTGGCCTTGCATGATAGATAGTGTGTTGTGTTTTATAAAAGGTTGTTCTATGTGTGCAACAAGAAAGCCTAGCAATAGGAAGCTTGGGTTGTACACACCACTACCGGTACCATCAAGGCCATGGGAGAGTGTGTCCATGGACTTTGTTGGAGGTCTACCTATGTCAATAAAACATCATGATTATCTATATGTAGTTGTGGATAGATTCAGTTAAATGTGTATACTTAAGCCATATAAGAAAACCATTACTGCTGAACAAACTGCTGAACTTTATTTTCAACATGTGTGGGTTCATTATGGATTGCCTACTTCTATTGCTAGTGACAGGGATTCCAAGTTCATTGGGAATTTTTGGTCCAATATTTGGAGTATGATGGACACAAAGTTGAAAAAGAGTACTTCTTTTCATCTGCAAACTGATGGCCAGACCAAGGTGGTGAAAAAAACCATTGTGCATCTATTGAGAGGATATTGCAGCAAACATCCCAAGTTGTGGGATGAGAAACTGCATTACATTCAACACACTTACAATAAGGCAAAACACTCTTCTAAAACTACATCACATTTTGAATTATGCTTTGGGTATTTGCCAAAATCGCCATTAGACTTCATCTTTGATAAGGATGTTGCAATTGATGGGCATAGTGATATTGACAAGGCTCGAAAGTTCATTGAGAAAATTTAGATTATACATCAACAAGTTCAAGAAGAGCTTGAGAAGAGTCAAAGAAAATACAAGGAGAGGCATGAAAAACATAGAGTTGATCACAAGTTTCAAGAAGGAGATGAGGTATGGT
The DNA here is from genome assembly GCA_034641835.2 of Pinus albicaulis. Classification (NCBI taxonomy): domain Eukaryota; kingdom Viridiplantae; phylum Streptophyta; class Pinopsida; order Pinales; family Pinaceae; genus Pinus; species Pinus albicaulis. The sequence goes on from CM076570.1 coordinate 248,241,403, forward strand.
TGCACATAAGCAAAGAAAGGATGCAAGGAGAAGGTAAAAATCTCAAACCCATTCGCTATGGTCCATTCAAGATCATAAAGCAAGTTGGCAACAATGCATTTCAACTTGGCTTGCCTTCATATATGCAAATGTATTCAGTTGTTAATGTTGAAAACTTACTTTTTTATGAGCCACCTTTGATTGATTATCAAGGAAGTGATGTTTAGTTTCCTTCTATTGAAGATTTCTCGCCAAAATTTCTGGATGAGCTCAAGGAAGTTACAATTCTTGACAGGAGGACAAGAGCATCTAAGATGGGAAGTGTTGACTACCTTCGAGTTGGGCTCAAAGGTAGTAAGCCAAGCAAGGCAAAGTGGATGGAAGTTGGAAAGGTGAGGGAGCTATACCCTCATATACTAAATAGGTAATCAAAGTTTTTTGGGGTCCAAAAGCTTCCCAATGTGGAGGTGTGATAAGGAGTTCATAAATTTTTCTCAAAATTGAAAGTTATAGGATTGGGTTGAAACCAGAATAGTTGTATATATCTCTTCTTCTTGATTCCAGCACCGTGAACAGTTCAAAAAACTGATGTTGTATGAGAGAGATATCGCGTTATCTTTGTTTTCCCAAATAGCTAAATTTTGCGATAGGTTTGACTGGGATGCCCAGTCAACATGCAGGTGCACAGTCAGCAAAAAGGAATGTTTTGAAGAATATTCATTTTTGCAGAGCTAGTTAGAGGCTGACAAGTGGAGCTATGTGATTGCGTGATGTGTTGTATGTTATCATTTTTAATCCAATGGAAGGGTGACATGTGACCAACCCTGAGGCTACCATGTGTCCCCTTAACAGTGTTTTAAATTTTATGGAGGCCGTCGGGTTCAATCCCGCAACCACAGGAAGAATATCCACCCACCACATCACATGAGCTACGCATTAGATCTTAACTAACAAAGGTCAAAGGTTAATGTTAAAGTGTAATACATTTGCATATGGGGGTGGGGACCGCTAACGGTCCGAGATATGTGGTCACATGCATTGCAATCGAAAAAAAAATTTAACATGTTGAAAACAACCATTTCATAACCCCGCACATCCGACCTTATCACATGCAACAGTTGCACTAGCAATTCGGTAACAACCTCAAAATCTGGTTTAAAGAAACCTACCATAGTTATCACCTGCAGTTTCGCTCAGCGGTTAATACAACCATGGTATTTCAGGGGTTGGCATGTGGCCACCCCTTCCCCTTAACATTAAATATTATTGTTAGTGTTGGTGGAGAAATAGAGGCAGACTCCAAATTTGTAAAAATGGACATTTCTAACTGCAGTTAGGTGGGTTTCTGCACAGTTAGTGGAGGTTTTCTAGGAGTTATTGGGAAAATGATTTGGAGGGTCAAATTTTTTCCCAAATGGAGAGAATGGAAAGTCATTCTAGACTAATTGGAGCATTTTGGAGCCATTGGAGAAGATAAAATAACCATTAGAGGCTTGTAAACACATGTATTTGTAAAAAATTTAGCATAATGAAAGAGGAACATGCCATTGGGAGCTAGACCAGTAGATGCAACCCAAGAGGGGTGAACTGCTTCATCATGCCTGTTGTGTAAATCTTATGTCTGGTTTTATTTATCTATTATACACTATTGGTCAGTGTTATTTTCTCTTATTTCATGCTTCTAAATCACTTATATTTCATGGTTTAAATTCTCAATACTTAAGTAAACTATGGAGACAAATATGCACATGTTTTATAACTAAAAAGACACTTAGCACAACAAACTAATACAATCCTTTCAGATCACAAGTGGTAAGCGGTAACAAAAAGGGGGGGGTGTGAAATTATGAGAGGAAGACACGTGGAGGAGTGGGCGATAATGGATACCACCCATTTTTTACCCCCCATCCCCCCCCCCCCCCCCCCCGTGGTTAAAGTTCAAAGGTTAAGTGGGTTGCGAAAAGCGTTAAGGACTTTCCGATGCGGAGATGAGGAGTGGAGGAGGTGGAAAGGTGGAGGGTGGGGGCCAACCTGCAACATCGCAGAGTGCAAGTTTTTTTATAAATAGTGCGGAGGTGATCATTAAAACTGGCAAGGCACGAAGTCTGATGAGTGGGAGGCGACGTCGCTGGGAAGGTGGTACCACCCGCAGCCCACAGATTGCAAATGTTATGAGCGGTGGAGGAAAATAGTAAAAATTTGATGTGAAAAGTGTGGGGGGTGATGTGGAAGTGAAGGTGGGGCCGATGCTTATCGCAAATCATAAATATTAAGGTTTTTCTATGAGCGTGGGGAGGTAATAGTTAAAGTGTGCGAAGTGCGTTGATAGGGAGGTGAAGTGGTAGGGAAGGTGGGACCCGGCCTGCATCACAAATCACCAAACTTAACATTTATCACACATTGAAATATTTAAGTTTTGTCACACATCACATATTTTAAGGTTTATTGCACATTGCATATTTTAAGGTTTATCGCACATCGAAGAGTTTAGAGTTGGGAAAATGTGGTAAGTGATAAAACCTATGAAGTGCGATGTGCGCCGGCGGAAGGTAATGTGACAAAGATTTGCGATGTAAGGTGTGTTTTATAACACATATATACCATATGACATATATATCAAAACAACCTAATGTGGGGGGTGAAGCTATAACATTGAGACTTCAGACTTAAATATAAGTGGGTTTATGAAGGGATAAGTCCAAAAGGTTATGTATGTGGGTCTTGGAGTTTAAATGAGATTCAGAGCATTAGAGTTCAGAATTTGGGAAAATGAAAGGTAAGAACAGGGTAGATGGAATGAGTGAGGGCAGTATGGAGTTTTCTTACCATCACACCTTATCAACAACACTTTTTTACTTCTACTGAACGGAAAGGTAGATTGATTCCTTTGAAGCTCTTGACAGTCAGGATTTCCCTTCCTTTCTCTGAAAATAAATGATATCCGTGGAATATTATTTTCAGTATGAAAGATCTAAACAATAATCATTCACCTTGTGATAGTGTGAAATACAGAAGTCTAATAAACTCTATGGGCTAGATGTGATTGTTATGCATGCATGTTAGTTGTCGATGTGTTGGTTATGCATGCATTGTGATGGTCACTAATGTGATCTTGTTTCATCATGATGTTGATGTTGAGACGATTTATATGTTGATATCATTATATATGTGTGTGTGTGTGTGTTGTGCCAATATGGATTGACTATGAAAATGATATAGCCTCCCTGAACTTCACTTAGGTATGTTTGATCATGTTTATATTTGGTTTATCTGACATGGTATATTTGCAGGAAGCATATCAGAGATGACAAGAAAAATGGTGGATTACAGTTCACATGAAGCTCCTTATAGATAATATCAGAAACACAGAGATGAGTATTCCTTTGACATAACAGACACCTTAAGAAGCTTAAAGGAAGAAATTTGAATTTTTAAGGTAGATAATGAAAGGATCATCGAGTCATAGGAAAGATTTGTGAGAGCACAAGAAAATCAAGCAGAGGTTAATGTAGTGATCCTTCATAGATTATCATATTTGTATAGATAGGGATAACCATAGATCAGTTATGGATAGGAGGAGAGGACCAATGGGGCATATGGTAATAGGTCTCATGGAGGACAATAGAGGCAATGGTTATGGGTTCCATTCTAGTTATGGTTCAGATAGACAACATGGTCAACATCAGTTTCATCCTTATAGGAGGAGTGAGAGGGGATACTTTCCAGACAAGTTCAAGAAGGCCAATCCTCCTACCTTTTATGGAGAGCTAAAGAAACTAGAAGATGAAAAATCATGGTGGATTGGGATGAAGAGGTTCTTTGAACTACATGATTATATAGAGAATCTAAAAGCCAGGATAACCATTTTCAATCTCAAAGGAAAAGAAAAAATCTAGTGTGAATATGTGAAGCGTGTGAGAGGTATCAAGCTAGAGGAGTTGAGTTGGCATGAGTTCAAAAGGATTTTCAAAAAGAAGTACTTGTCAAAGAGATACTATGACGGTAAGGCTAAGGAATTCTATGGGTTGAATATGGGATATGTGACATATGGAGAGTATATGACTAAGTTCTTGGAGTTGTTTAGGTATGTACCATATATCAAGGACGAAAATGAAGGTTCAAAGATTCATTAGTGGGTTTCCATTAGAATTTAAATATTGGATTGAGTATGATGAGAATAGGACACTGGAGGAAATAATCGGGAAGTTGAAACATTATTATGAGCAGTCTAAGCCTAAGTAAAATCCTAAGAAGTGTTGGAAAGGTAATGAAAATACTAAGGGGAAGTGGGATAATAAGCGAGGAATACCTCAGGATGTAGGAAACAAGGAGAATGCAACACCGTACAAGAAATTCAATGTAATTGACAGAGGACAGGGATTTCATTATGAGGAGCAGAACATGGGTGATGGAAAAAATCCTTTGCAGTGTTGGACTTATGGAAAGGATCATCGTAGGAGATATTTTCCACAACATTAGGGTGGAAGACCTTAGATTTATAGTGCTCAACAGGAACATATAGTTGGGGATGTTGGAAAGATTATTCCTCATATTTATGCAACATTGGATAATATGTAGCATGATCATTAGGCATCTATTATTGAGATGGAAGGTAAGATTTGTGATCAAGTTGTTTCTATTTTTATTGAACCTGGATCTAACTATAGCTATATCAGTCTTGACCTCGTGGATAAGTGTTGCTTGAATAAATAAGTGGATGCAGAGTCTTGGTTGGTACAATTTGTAACATGTACCAAGAAAAGAGTTCATCATTGGGTGAGATCTTGTGCATTTGAGATGAACAATATGTGTTACACCAATTTTTGGTCATCCAACCATTTACAATTAGATGGATCGAAGTAAACCATGTAAGACCAATTCTTCCATAGTAAAATTTCTTTCACTATAAGAAACAATTTAATAAACCATATTTTATTAAGTTATTTCTGGTTCAAACAAGAAAACCCATGTGGAATAATTAAATAAATCATTATTTATTTGATTTTCCTCTAGGAATAATTAATTAAACCATTGTTTAAATAATATTCATAGTCATATTTAACACAATTATGAGAAATAATTAGATAAATCATTATTTATCTTATCTTTCTCTAGGAATAATCCATTTAATCATTATTTAGTTACTATTCCTTGTTAAATTTGACTGAATCACCTAGAAATAATTAAACAAATCATTATTTGTTAATTATTCCTTTACCACATTCTTGAAATGATAAATAAATCATTTATTTGTTTATTATTTCTAAATAAAGATATTTAACCAATTCAAATATCTTTTTCCTCCAACAAAATATAATAAAATATTCCAAGCGGTTAGATCTAGAACTTGGTTAATAATATTTAATTACTCTCCATTATGGAAGATAACTCAATATTTTGTTATAAATAGGAGGGTTTTTAATTCATTCTTCACTTTGATAATTTTCATTGTCCCGCTTTGATCATTCTCATTGCTTCTACTATTTTCTTTGCCTCTTGAGCTCCCATAAAGTTCAACATATTTTGAGCTTTCTACACCATTGAGAGAGAGAAACTTCTAGATCTGAAGTATTGAGGACATCCAAGAACCCATCCCATTGAGGGGGACAGGTAACATCATTCTTTGTTCACTTCCTAGGTGTTATAATACATACAAAATTCTTTATATCTTGTCTTATCTGTTGGATGTATGGAGAATTTCTTATTTCTTTTCACTGTTTAGCTACTTTTACTGCATAGATTAGGTTTCTGACAACATTTTTTTTAACTATCACTTGCAGATATAAAAAAGTTAATTAGCCATCTTTGTTGTTAAGGTTGTTTGTCACACACAATTAAAGTGAGCTCTTTTTGTACATTTGAATAAAGAATTTACGTTAACAATTGGCGACTCCACTATTGTTTATTCAGATCCCTACATGACTAGCTGCTTCAGTAACTAGGGTTTTTTTTCAACTGTTTTCAGTCTCTTGATGTTGTTTTTTACTTTTATTCCCTAAAACAGTGAAAATTAAAACTTTCGTGTGTTTTTGGGTGTTTTCCGCAGGTAACAGGTATCAACTGCACTAGAGACGCAAACGTTTTCTGCAACCTACCGCCTGAATATCCCGGTTCTGGAACTCACAATTTTTGGCCCAGAACCTATGATTTTTGCCTGAACTTGGAGCTGTTAGCCAAGAAACTACGATTTTGATAGTTTATAGGTCAGTATCTGTGAGATGCAACTTTTTTCTGAGTTTTTTCTGTGACATTAAGGGTTTGTCGCAAGAACTGTTCAGGGTTTTCTGACCTCTGTCTCAACTTTTCTTAGGCTTGGATATGCTCAATTTTTCTCCTTGAAGTAGAACCAATTCCCTTAGGGTTTCAATACACTTCCACCTTTATAGAAGGGGTTTAGCTGAAGAGGTAGTCTGAGATTTCGCAACACTTTCAGCAATTGATTAGGGCTTGATCTATCCTTCTTTCAAGTCCCTTTTGATCTATTATCATTCCATCCAAAACCCCCTCTTGAGTTTTGTTTGGTCTCTCCCTTAGGGTTCCCTTATTTCCCCTAGGGTTTTAACCCTCCGCCTCCTATTTTGCAGCAGTTTTCCCCTCCATTTTCTTGCTATTTTTTGCACCTTCTTGATCACATCTGAGTCATTATATTCATGTCCCTTAGACCTTAGGTATTTTGGACATCTTGTGTGTTTTGAGTCAATTTAGCCCACCTTTCAGACTAGTTGTTTGGGAAGCCTTCTTTTATGTTGAATTTATCCATATTTAGTTTTTTATTTTACTGTCGTTTCAGTTTTATTCACAGTACTTCAACATTTTTCTTTTTCTTTATACAACCATCTGGGCTTAATTAAAATTAACACAAGGCTTGCACATATGCACACCTAAATAGAAGAGTGCTTGGTTTACACTGCGAAGCTGAGAAATAAACATCATAACTAATTTATCTGCCTCACTAAGCCTATATTTATCATTCTTCAACATTTTCGTGTCATTTGTGACTTGCCATCATTGCACCCCCAAGGCATTTATCTCAGAGACTCCAAGGAATTCACCCTCAGTTTTCATTAGTAAGACTTACTCCACCATGTAGGATCCGAGTTAGTCCTCCGTCGAGTCCCCATACCGACTCTGAGTCTGGTTCATCAAGTTCTTCCTCTGATCTTGAACTTGGTTCCCCTCCACCTCATATCGACATCATGACAGGCGCCAATGTAGGTGCTGGTCCTCAAGATGGTGGTGTCCCCAGTTAGAATGATGGAGCCACTAATGGAACCATCCCGACTACTCCTTTTATACCTTTTGTGACAATTTTAATCCTTCCCTATTTCAGCCAGTTAATCAACAACCTTATACTCCAGAATCCAGGTTGGCCTGCTACGCCAAGTAAGCTTCCTTCTAACATTCCTAATTTTGAAGGAAAAGCAAGAGAGGACCCTACTAATCACGCCTGATCCTTTCACAAGTGGTGTTTGTCCAATTCTATCACTGATGACTTCGTCTGCCTTACTCCACCACGTAGGATCTGAGTCAGTCCTCTGTCGAGTCCCCATACTGACTCTGATTCTGGTTCATCAGGTTCTTCCTCTTGATTATGAAACAGGTTCCCCTACACCTCACACCGTCATCATGTCAAGCACCAATTTAGGTGTTGGTCCTCAAGCTGGTGGTGGCCCCAGTCCAAATGTTGGAGCTGCTTCTAGTGGAGCTGCTACTGGAACCATCCCAACTACTCCTTTTCTACCTTTTATGACAGGTTTAAGCCTTCCTGATTTCAACCAGTTAATAAACGACCCTATACTCCATAATCCAGGTTGTCCTGCTATGCCAAGTAATATTCCTTCCAAAATTACTAATTTTGAAGGAAAAGTAGGAGAGGACCCTACTAATCACGCTCGTTCCTTTCACAGGTGGCATTCGTCCAATTCTATCACTAATGACTCCATTTTCCTTCGGTTATTCCAACGTATGATCACTGAAGAAGATGCAAAGTGGTATGTCGACCAAGTTGTTGCCTCTCATTCCTCTTTTTCGACTCTTGCTAAAGATTTTTTGTCCTAATTCTAGTTACCTCTCCGCTATGATATCGATACTGAGTTGTTGACCACATTCCATCAAACTTTTTCCACCCACCTTTTTGACAATGTCCAAGAATGGCGTAGAAGGAGGAGCTTGTGTCGAACTCCTACATTCGACGATAGTGTCTATATGGATTGGTTTATCAAAATTATTTTTCCTTCTATTGGTAAAGATGTCGCATCTTACTTTCCTCAGATCGAGGAAGAAGCTCTCCAAGTCACGTTGAAATATGACTTGATGTACGCCTAGTTTGGTTATGTTTATACCATTTTACTAGATCTTCCTAGACCTGGTGGTGCCAACGCACTGGGGGCATTCCATGCCACTGAAGATATCATTGGATCTCTTTCACATCTGTATACTCATCCTTCGACGGGTTATGGTTTTCCTCAGGGAGGGACCATCTCCTCCATCACTTATCCCCCTCCTAGTAGCATGTATCCGGTTCAAAGAATGCCTTGCGCATTTTCCCAACTGCATCAACCAATGTTAGGGACAACTATTTCTCAACCTGTTTACCCCAATGTTGCTCAACCTCCTTTCTATCCTTGTCCACAGCCCGATGCTCCAACCTCTCTAGCACCAGCATCCCAGCCTCCCGTGCCTTATCAACCTTTGCCACAACATCCACCTCCCCCTCAAGGTAATCTTTATGCGTATCAAAGTGCGACTAGTCCTCCTAATTAAAAGAAACAAAATAATGGGAAAGGAAACTAGAACCAACCAATAGAGGGCAACCACGGGTGCCAAGGTAATCAACCGAACACACCCCAAGGGAATCAGCCTAAAAATACAAACCAACAACATGGCGATAAGCCCAAGGATAATAGGCCTCTTCGTATAAACAAGCCTTGTACTTGTGGTTTTTATGGCAATTATACTCATGATTGTCCCCTTTTACCCCAAATGTGACATTTGTGGGAAGCACAAGCAGCATCTAGAGGATAGCAACCCACCGCTTCGGTTCCTCCAAATACTGCACCAACTTAATCGGTTGTGTTCACTAATCCTTTCAATCATCAAGGATATGTTGCTGCCAAACCACCTCAAGGTCAGGGTGCCCCTCAACCTTCACAGTCTGGTACCCCTGAGTGCCAGATTCTCATGATGATTTCTGAAGAGGTCCATACTACTGAAGTCAACCTTCAGACCCAGTCGCGCCAATATGGCTGCTATCTTTGCAACCGAGTCCCAAACCAAAGTTTCCACAGAGTCCATTTTGACACCCAATGCTCCTATACAGATTCCTCAACCTCAGGTAGAGGTCATTCACAAGATACCCAAAGGGCCATTACGCTAAAATGTTTCTTCCATCAAATCCGCCCACACCTACAACATAGTAGATGACTTGGCACAATCACATGCTGCCATGTCAATGATGGAAGTCCTTCAGTTGTGCCCATCTCAATGAAAATATATATTATCTTCTTTGGGCAATGTGGATCATTCAGATGATCATTTGATCATATTTTATGTTGAAAAATTAGACCATCCCCCTTTACCTTCATCTGTTTCCTTCCAAATACTAGTCAAGATTCGTAATGTCAATGTCCAGAGATGTATCATTTATGAGGGCACATCCACCTGGATGATGTCCGCCTCTATTTTGAATGAGCTCGGATCACCCAAATTATAAACTGAACACAACTCCATTAACTTCCTCAATCAACTCCACCAAACTCTCTCACATGAGTTCTAACTGAAGTATCCATGCAATAGCTCCACTTAACCCTCAGGAATAGCATAAATCCTTCTGTCAGCTCATGTGCTACATCTGTGCACTTAACTGAAGTGCTCCAAGAGAATAAGATAATGTTTAGAGTCTAAATATTATTAAGAGCTAATAATATTTGACATATCTATTTTTAGACTGGCAATCTAAAAATAGATTCCGCCCAGTATGTCTAAAAATAGAAGTCCATCTATTTTTTTCCAACTTGACCAACCATCCACAAATAGCATCCTGCAACTCATAGAACATGATCCATATGTCTAAAAATAGACATAGTCTAAAAATAGACTTTTCTGACAATCACACAGTGTGGCCCCCACAGTTTTGTCGCACTTGTGGATGCAGATGATGACAAGATGCAGGAGGCCTCCTTCACTGTTTCTTGTTGCCATTTTCAACACTCCCTCTCAACAAGAAAGGACTGTCTTTGCATGCGACATGCAACTCCATGCATTCGCCCTGCAACCTTCACAAGCGCCATGCAACTCCATGCATCTGCTCTGCAACTCCTCTGAAACTGAATAGGCTCCAAAAAACTCAATCAATATGATGCATCTATCATCAAAAATCACAACACTCACAGTACCATTTGCACATGTCATAAAGGGAACCACTATTTGGTGAACTCTTGCCTCCATACACTCTGCCCACTTGCTATCCCATTCGTCATGCTCAGTGTATCCTTGATGGATCTTTGATCACGCCTACACATCAATCCAGCCCAGTCATGCTGCTTACGTGCTGTGGCTGTAGCCCGAGGTTCAATTCATGAGATCCACAGCATCTCAGCAGATCTGCTTGAGAAATCTCCTCTTGGGATTAATCATGCATGTCGCCCCACCTCTCACTTGGTGGTATAGCTGCATGCACTCCCTCTGCCCATCTGGCACGGAATTTCTCTGCATGAGTGGTTTCTTCCACTCCATGATCCTCATCTTGTGGCTGCTCCACATCCTGAGTTTCACTCTTACCTGCATGCAAAACTTGCTCCCTCTCAAGCATCAATTGCATGGCTTTCTTGCACTTCCCATCAGTAGGAAGCTTCGTAGACATCAAATCTACTTCAAGTCTGTAGAGATTTTTTGCTTGAATCCCAACCTTATTGACTTGTCCTTCCTCATCCACACTCACTCCTACACTCCCAAGGTCATCCCTGCAGTGGAAAAACTTTGTCAAGTATACCGGAATAGTGTCATTCTTATCCATTTTTATTTTCCTGAGTTTATCCTAAAACTCAACCACTTCAATGCTTTGCAATTTCTCCAATGATCAATATCGCTCTGATACCATGTAGAAAATATATAACACAACTCTGATACCATGTAGAAATTTGAATAACTGATATATTATTCACCGAGATTCTCCTGATCACACACTATTTGACTTCATGCACAATACAGAATCTCTTCTACCATTGATCATTACATGCGGAAATAAAATCAATTGCATGCACACATTAAAGCCATAAAAATTCACACATATGAACATAGTATGTAATGGGAAATCTTAAAGCTAAAAACCCCCAACTATCTGTATATTATATATGTCATAGAGATCATGTAACAATCATTGTACAAAGCTCCTCACAAGCTCTTAGTACAATCTCCAATTGCTATACACTAATCAAGCTAGATCTAGCAAAACACATGCTCAATCTATGCCACTTGATAGCTTGCCTCTACTACGCAATCCCTGCTGAAGAATGCCTCTTGATGAGTTCGAATTACCCCAGCCTTTCTCACACAGTATTTATAGGCATCTCTATTGAGTGTTGGATGCAAACCATACATCACTTATAGTCACAACTGATAGTCATACTTGCCCTTTCTCTCTCTGCCAGTCTCTCACACCTCTCTCATGCACTAAGGATTAGCTGATGTATTCTTTAGTTTAGTTAATGAGATAATATTTAGTGAATTAATTAATAATTAATTCACACCACTCTCACTAATATATCATTCGATTAGATAAGTACAATCAGCTCAACTATGTTCCAGATTAGTTAAATTGAACAACTCCATTAACTATCAATCAAGATCCACCAAACTCTCTCATGATTCTAGCATGAAGTATCCATGCAATAACTCACTTAACTCAGGGAATAATGTTTGCTGCAATGCGGCTCTGTGCCACATACGTGCACTTAAGCAGTGCTCCAGAGAATAAGATAATGTTTATAGTCCAAATATTATTAAGAGCTAAGCTAATATTGACATATCACATTTTTAGGCGATAAAATAGACTACTAATGTCTAAAAATAGAAGTCCATATATTTTTCCAACTTGACCAACCATCCACAAATAGCATCCTGCAACTCATAGAATATGATCAACATATCTAAAAATAGACATAGTCTAAAAATAGACTTTGCGACAAAAATCACCTGTGTGGTCCCCACCTAGTTTTGGCAATCACTTTCCAACTGGGATCAGGAATGATGTTTCAGGATGCCTTCTTCACTATTTCTTGTTGCAATCTTCAACAGTGTGTGGTGGGTAGAAAACATCTTCTAGATTGGAGCAGTTTGTGGGATGAATTTAATCAAGAAGATATTTGAGAGTGTTCTATGAGTAGAGATCAGGTGAAGATATGTGGTGGTGAAAGAGAGAATGTGGACATTGTAGAAAAGGGTAAAGGCAAGGGAAATGCAAAGGGTGGTGGGGGATCTAATTATAAGAAGGACATGATAAAATTCAAGTGCTTTTCATGTCACAAATTGGTCACTATGTAGACCAATTTCCAAACAAGAAGAAAGGTAAGAATGAGAATGAGGAACATGTAGATAATTGAGTTGAGGTTGTTGAGTTTGAAGATATGTTCAAGGAGTTATCCTTGCTATGTAATATTTCAAGGAGCAGTGTCATTGAGTGCGAGAACCTTATAGTTTATTTTGTAGAAAGTAGGGAATCATGCCACATGACGGAGACAAGATATATGTTCCTAAGTATGATATGCATCGACTCATACATGCGTGTTGACAGTGGGTTGTAAGCCACACATGTACTGAGGAGGACTGGATATGTGAGATTCTAGTTGGATTCAAGAGGATATTTGGAGGGTGACCATGTGCTTTGGGTACTATAGCTATAAAAAAATCTCCTCTCTGTGGTAGCTCTGGAGGATGACGGATATGATGTTTTAATTTGTAATAGACAAATTGTGATTTATCTATTGGAAGAGGGTGTGGATGCAACACGAGTTATTGGAATCCATGTGGGAAGGATGTACAAGTTGGCACTGTCACCTTATGTATGGTGAGTCTATCTGGATCTCATGTTTAGTGGTAGTGCTAGAGGTAATTGGAGAAGAGGATTATTCTAGCTCATTCAGGAGACCATCAAGGTTTGGGATGATCAAGGAGGATGCTCAGGGTGGGAGAGAGGAGCCTCCTAGGAACATGGGTTACTAGAACAAGTCTTAAGGTCAAGGATATGTAGCAAGATTGGTTGTTGACTTAGAGGGAGCTTCTACAGTAAACAATGTAGAGGACTTGAAGTTAGATCCAGGTGGTATAGGTGTTAGAAGTACCTCCCTTATTAAGAGGGAGTGTTAGAAATTGTAGCTTAGGGTACTTTTGCAATGGCAGTGCCTAGCCTATAGAAGTGACTAAGAAAAAATCACTCCCTAAAAACTTTATTTATAAAGTGAACTTTTATATTTAATTAATAAAAGTGCTTTAAGTTATTTTTGAAAGTGGCTTTTTCTAAAAGTGATTTTATAAGTTTGAGTGACTTAAGTGATATTAGAATTTTTTTTTAAAGGGACTTAAGTCATCTCAATGAGAGATTAAGTCATAATCATTGATCTTGAGATGGAAATATTTAATGGTTTTAGTAATTAATGAGTTTATAAAAGGAGATGGAGGAAGTGAAAAAACACACTTTTAAAGGGAGAAAGAGAGGAAAAGAGGGATGGAGGAGAAAAATAGGAGCAACAAGAGAAGGACACATTTCTCAGGGCACAATTTTCTAGGATATTTTCATCCATAAATGTTGGTTGTACAACAATAAATCTAGACACTAAATTTCTACTCAAAGAGCACAAATTTAAAGGAGAAATACTACTCACATGTATAGGAAATATTGGCACAAAAATCGAGACATCAAGGGCATTATTTTCTAGATAGTTTTCTCATGCATTTAGTGTTGTTTGTACAAGTAGAAGGAAAATCATTCTAGACAACGTGTGGCACAATTTTTGAGATAAGTATAGATTGTTTTTGTTAGAAATTAATTGTTGTAAACTTAGAATTTTCTCTCTGAGAATTTAATGAAAATTTCATCTTATCTACTAGTTTTCTATTTCGGGTTTTTCTAGGGGTATTTCCCAAAAATATCAAGTGTCAATTATTGTGGGTTTTTATTGTTATCATCAACATTTAAATTTTAGATTTAGTCTTAAGTGTTTATGCTCATAAAAATAAAATTGCATATGTTTGAGTTAAAGTACGTTATTGTTGAAGTTTTAATGGAATTGGAAATCTAATTGTTAACTAAGTGTTTTGAAAATTCCTGTATGAGATAATCACATTGTAAGGGAAATTTAAACACTATTCTCCACTTATTAGTTGACTTTTAGCCCTATTTTGGAGTTTAAGTAAATTTAACTAGTTATTTTTTTCATGTGAGAGTTGTTAATTGGTTCTAATTTATCTATAACTCCATTTAATTCCTTTTCACTCCATTATTATGAATTTTTCTAGTTTCAGGTCTCCTAGTCCATTTTTGACTCACATGCCAAGTAGGGAAGTGCTTTTGTAGTTAACCTAGTGCATGTCCTTGGAATCCCAACCTAACTTGAATTGGTTCTTCCTCCTAGAGAGTATATATTTTATTCATGTTTAACAATAATACATCATCATATTTTATGAGTAATTTAAATTGTCTCATTTGTTCATTAGTCAAATTCTTAGTAGTTTTATTATTTATTCTGTCTAATTTTGCAAGTAGGCAGTCTAGTATTTTTTTCACACTTATATCCTATGCTTGTGCTCAAAATACAATGCAATAAAAGGATTAATTTTGGCCCTTAAGTGAGTAATTTCATGGTTTAAGATTAAAATTAATCAAATCCTTCAAGACAATTCATGACTTGGAGAGAAACTCATAAGTGATTTTTTCATTGGAGCATTAATCCCTACAAGAGCTTCAGTTTTGAGGAAAACCCATCACAATATTTCAAGTGTGAAACACCATTATTAGGTTGTAATTTTGAAACACCATTATTAGGTTGTAATTATCCCCATTTTCTCCAAAATCATATGCATGCAACCTTGGCATGTCCACCAAACACTC
This sequence comes from Pinus albicaulis, assembly GCA_034641835.2. NCBI lineage: Eukaryota > Viridiplantae > Streptophyta > Pinopsida > Pinales > Pinaceae > Pinus > Pinus albicaulis. The sequence goes on from CM076570.1 coordinate 248,256,485, forward strand.
ATGTCTTCACATCTTCATTACAATCCCCCACTACTAATTTCTAAGTGTTGTCAAAACACAAACTACTCCTTATTGTGAATTTTCAAATTCAAAATCACCAAAAATAGAGAATATAAATTTTCATATGTAACTTCAAAGTTTATAATGAGTATCAAAACATAATAAACAAATAATATATCAAGTTCTTATCCCCATTCACAATACACAATTCATGATGATATTTTTTTTATGAGAACAAAAACGTTCACCCAACTAATTAGAAATTTCTAACTAGGATTTCCATACTAAGACTTTATAACTCCTAAATACCTTGTAACTTGGCTCATAAACCACTCAATGAAATAATAAATACAAAATAACATAATAATAACAATAATACATTCATCAATCATATGTTTAATTCATTTAAGATAAAAATGGATCATCAAAGCGTAAACCATTAAAAATAAACACTTTGCAGAGAAGTTCAAGGAGTTCTCCTTGGTATGTCATCTTTCAAGGAGCAGTGCCATTGAGTGCGAGAACCTTATAGTTTATTTTTTAGACAGTAGGGAATCATTCCACATGACAGAGACAAGATATATGTTCCTAAGTATGATATGCATCGACTCATACATGCGTGTTGACAGTGGGTTGTAAACTACACATGTAATGAAGGGGACTGGATATATAAGATTCTAGCTGGATTCAAGAGGATATTTGGAGGGTGACCATGTTCTTTGGGTACTATAGCTATAAGAAAATCTCCTATCTGTGGTAGATCTAGATGATGACAGATATGATGTTTTATTTTGTAATAGACAAATTGTGATTTATCTATTGGAAGAGAGTGTGGATGCAACAGGAGTTATTGGAATCCATGTGGGAAGGATGTAAAAGTTGGGACTGTCATCTTATGTATGGTGAGTCTATATGGATCTCATGTTTAGTGGTAGTGCTAGAGGTAGTTGGAGAAGAGGATTATTCTAGCTCATTCAGGAGACCGTCATGGTTTGGGATGATCGAGGAGGATGCTCAGGGTGGGAGAGAGGAGCCTCCTAGGAACATGGGTTACTAGAACAAGTCTTAAGGTCAAGGGATAAGTAGCAAGATTTTTTTTTGACTTAGAGGGAGCTTCTGGTTTAGAGGGAGCTGCTACAGTAAACAATGTAATGGACTTGAAGTCAGATCTAGGTGGTATAGGTGTTAGAAGTACCTCCCTTGTTAAGAGGGAGTGTTAGAAATTGTAGCTTAGGGTACTTTTGCAATGGTAGTGCCTATCCTGTAGAAGTGTCTGAGAAAACATCACTCCCTAAATACTTTATTTATAAAGTGAACTTTTATATTTAATTAATAAAAGTGCTTTAATTTATTTTTGAAAGTGGCTTTTTATAAAAGTGATAAGTTTGAATGACTTAAGTGATATTAGTTTTTTTTTTTAAAGGGACTTAAGTCATCTTAATGAGAGATTAAGTCATAATAGTTGATCTTGAGATGGAAATATTTAATGGTTTTAGTAATTAATGAGTTTATAAAATGAGACGGGGGAAGTGAAAAGGCACACTTTTCAAGAGAGAAAGAGAGGAAAAGAGGGATGAAGGAGAAAAATACGAGCAACAAGAGAAGGATACATTTCTCAGGGCATAGTTTTCTAGGATATTTTCATCCATAACTGTTGGTTGTACAACAAAAAATCTAGACACTAAATTTCTACTCAAAGGGCACAAATTTTAAGGAGAAATAATACTTACACGTATAGGAAATATTGGCACAAAAATCGAGACATCAAGGGCATTATTTTCTAGATAATTTTCTCATGAATTTAGTGTTGTTTGTACAGTGCGTACACTGGTATAATCCATATAGCAAAGGAAAATAATTCTAGACAACGTGTGGCACAATTTTTGAGATAAGTATAGCTGGTTTTTGTTAGAAATTAATTGTTGTAAACTTAGAATTTTCTCTCTGAGCATTTAATGAAAATTTCATCTTATCTACTAGTTTTCTATTTGGGGTTTGTCTAGAGGTATTTCCCAAAAATCTCAAGTGTCAATTATTGTGGGTTTTTATTGTTACCATCAACATTTAAAGTTTAGATTTAGTCTTAAGTGTTTATGCTCATAAAAATCAAATTGCATATGTTTGAGTTAAAGTACATTATTGTTGAAGTTTTAATGGAATTGGAAATCTAATTGTTAACTAAGTGTTTCGAAAATTCCTATATGAGATAATCACATTGTAAGTGAAATTTAAACACTATTCTCCACTTATTAGTTTACTTTTACCCCTATTTTGGAGTTTAAGTAAATTTAACTAGTTATTTTTTTCATGTGAGAGTTGTTAATTGGTTCTAATTTATTTCTAACTCCATTTACTTCCTTTTCACTCCATTATTATGCATGTTTCTAGTTTCGGGTCTCCTAGTCCATTTTTTACTCACATGCCAAGTAGGGAAGTGCTTTTGTAGTTAACCTAGTGCATGCCCTTGGAATCCCAACCTAACTCGAATTGGTTCTTCCTCCTAGAGAGTATATATTTTAATCATGTTTAACAATAATACATCATCATATTTTACGAGTAATTTAAATTGTCTCATTTGTTCATTAGTCAATTTCTTAGTATTTTTATTATTTATTCTGTCTAATTTTGCAAGTAGATAGTCTAGTATTTTTTTCACACTTATACCCTATGCTTGTGCTCAAAATACAATACAATCAAAGGATTAATTTTGGCCCTTAAGTAAGTAATTTCGTGGTTTAAGATTAAACTTAATCAAATCCTTCAAGACAAGTCATGACTTGGAGAGAAACTCGTAAGTGATTTTTTCATTGGAGCATTAATCACTACAAGAGCTTCAATTTTTGAGGAAAACCCATCACAATATTTCAAGTGTGAAACACCATTATTAGGTTGTAATTTTGAAACACCATTGTTAGGTTTTAATTATCCCCATTTTCTCCAAAATCATATGCATGCAACCTTGGCATGTCCACCAAACACTCATGTCTTCACATCTTCATTACAATCCCCCACTACTAATTTATAAATGTTATCAAAACACAAACTACTCCTTATTGTGAATTTTCAAATTCAAAACCAGCAAACATAGAGAATATAAGTTTGAATATGTAATTTTAGAGTTTATAATGAGTGTCAAAACATAATAAACAAATAATATATCAAGTTCTTATCCCCACTCATAATACACAATTCATGATGAGATTTTTCTTATGAGAACAACAACTTTCACCCAACTAATTAGAACTTTCTAACTAGCATTTCCTTACTAAGACTTTATAACTCCTAAATACCTTGTAACTTGGCTCATAAACCACTCAATGAAATAATAAATACAAAATAACATAATAATAACAATAAGACATTCATCAATAATATGTTTAATTCATTTAAGATAAAAATGGATCATCAAAGCGTAAACCATTAAAAATAAACACTTTGCAGAGAAGTTCAAGGAGTTCTCCATGGTATGTCATCTTTCAAGGAGCAGTGTCATTGAGTGTGAGAACCTTATAGTTTATTTTGTAGACAGTAGGGAATCATGCCACATGAAAGAGACAAGATATATGTTCCTAAGTATGATATGCATCGAATCATACCTGCGTGTTGACAGTGGGTTGTAAACCACACATGTACTGAGGGGGACTGGTATGTGAGATTCTATTTGGATTAAAGAGGATATTTGGAGGGTGACAATGTGCTTTGGGTACTATAGCTATAAGAAATCTCCTCTTTGTGGTAGCTCTAGAGGATGACGGATATGATGTTTTATTTTGTAATAGACAAATTGTGATTTATCTATTGGAAGAGAGTGTGGATGCAACAGGAGTTATTGGAATCCATGTGGGAAGGATGTACAAGTTGGGACTATCATCTTATGTATGGTGAGTCTATATGGATCTCATGTTTAGTGGTAGTGCTAGAGGTAGTTGGAGAAGAGGATTATTGTAGCTCGTTCAAGAGACCATCATGGTTTGGGACGATCGAGGAGGATGCTCAGGGTGGGAGAGAGGAGCCTCCTAGGAACATGGGTTACTAGAATAGGTCTTAAGGTCAAGGATAGGTAGCAAGATTGGTTGTTGACTTAGAGGGAGCTTCTGGTTTAGAGAGAGCTGCTACAATAAACAATGTAATGGAATTGAAGTCATATCCAGGTGGTATAGGTGTTAGAAGTACCTCCCTTGTTAAGAGGGAATGTTAGAAATTGTAGCTTAGGGTACTTTTGCAATGGCAGTGCCTAGCCTATAGAAGTGACTGAGAAAACATCACTCCCTAAACACTTTATTTATAAAGTGAAATTTTATATTTAATTAATAAAAGTGCTTTAAGTTATTTTTGAAAGTGGCTTTTTCTAAAAGTGATTTTATAAGTTTGAGTGACTTAAGTGATATTAGATTTTTTTTTTTAAAGGGACTTAAGTCATCTCAATGAGAGATTAAGTCATAATCGTTGATCTTGAGATGGAAATATTTAATGGTTTTAGTAATTAATGAATTTATAAAAGGAGACGGGGGAAGTGAAAAGGCACACTTTTCAAGAGAGAAAGAGAGGAAAAGAGGGATGAAGGAGAAAAATAGGAGCAAGAAGAGAAGGACACTCTTCTCAAGGCGCACTTTTCTAGGATATTTTCATCCATAAATGTTGGTTGTACAACAATAAATCTAGACGCTAAATTTCTACTCAATGGGCACAAATTTCAAGGAGAAATACTACTTACATGTATAGGAAATATTGGCACAAAAATCGAGACATCAAGGGCATTATTTTCTAGATAGTTTTCTCATGCATTTAGTGTTGTTTGTACAGTTTGTACACTAGTATAATCCATATAGCAAAGGAAAATAATTCTAGACAACGTGTGGCACAATTTTTGAGATAAGTATAGATGGCTTTTGTTAGAAATTAATTGTTGTAAACTTAGAATTTTCTCTTTGAGCATTTAATGAAAATTTCATCCTATCTACTAGTTTTCTGTTTGAGGTTTGTCCAGGGGTATTTCCCAAAAATCTCAAGTGTCAATTATTGTTGGTTTTTATTGTTATCATCAAAATTTAAAGTTTAGATTTAGTCTTAAGTGTTTATGCTCATAAAAATCAAATTGCATATTTTTGAGTTAAAGTACATTATTGTTGAAGTTTTAATGGAATTGGAAATCTAATTTTTAACTAAGTGTTTTGAAAATTCCTATATGAGTTAATCACATTGTAAGTGAAATTTAAACACTATTCTCCACTTATTAGTTGACATTTAGCCCTATTTTGGAGTTTAAGTAAATTTAACTAGTTATTTTTTTCATGTGAGAGTTGTTAATTGGTTCTAATTTATTTCTAACTCCATTTACTTCCCTTTCACTCCATTATTATGCATTTTTCTAGTTTCGGGTCTCATAGTCCATTTTTGACTCACATGCCAAGTAGGGAAGTGCTTTTGTATTTAACCTAGTGCATGCCCTTGGAATCCCAGCCTAACTCGAATTGGTTCTTCCTCCTAGAGAGTATATATTTTATTCATGTTTAAAAATAATACATCATAATATTTTATGAGTAATTTAAATTGTCTCATTTGTTCATTAGTCAATTTCTTAGTAGTTTTATTATTTATTCTGTCTAATTTTGCAAGTAGGTAGTCTAGTATTTTTTTCACACTTATATCCTATGCTTGTGCTCAAAATACAATAAAATCAAATGATTAATTTTGGCCCTTAAGTGAGTAATTTCATGGTTTAAGATTAAACTTAATCAAATCCTTCAAGACAAGTCATGACTTGGAGAGAAACTCGTAAGTGATTTTTCATTGGAGCATTAATCACTACAAGAGCTTCAGTTTTTGAGGAAAACCCATCACAATGTTTCAAGTGTGAAACACCATTATTAGGTTTTAATTTTGAAACACCATTATTAGGTTGTAATTATCCCAATTTTCTCCAAAATCATATGCATGCAACCTTGGCATGTCCACCAAACACTCATGTCTTCACATATTCATTACAATCCCCCACTACTAATTTCTAAGTGTTGTCAAAACACAAACTACTCCTTATTGTGAATTTTCAAATTCAAAACCACCAAACATAGAGAATATAATTTGCATATGTAATTTCAAAGTTTAGAATGAGTATCAAAACATAATAAACAAATAATATATCAAGTTCTTATCCCCACTCACAATACACAATTCATGATGAGATTTTTTTTATGAGAACAAAAACTTTCACCCAACTAATTAGAACTTTCTAACTAGCATTTCCTTACTAAGACTTTATAACTCCTAAATACCTTGTAACTTGGCTCATAAACCACTCAATGAAACAATAAATACAAAATAACATAATAATAACAATAAGACATTCATCAATCATATGTTTGATTCATTTAAGTTAAAAATGGATCATCAAAGCATAAACCATTAAAAATAAACACTTTTATTTAATAAAGTTTCCAAAACACAGATTGTTTCATACAAAAATTATTTTGTGTACATCATTTTACAATACATTATCATGTTTTAATAAATCTTATAAATTTTCATTTCCATATAATCAATTAGAAAGACATAAATAGAACATATGTCTAAGAATGTATATTTTCTCGAATTATGAATATATTGCATGCTTTCCACCTTCATATCAAGTGTTATGTCCAATCTATGAAGCATACAACCCCACAAATGATTGTCCTTAGAGAATTCATTGAAAAAATATAGTTTTGGCTTTTTTTCAAGGAAATCCAAGGTAACCTAAAGGAGTTTAAAGGTAATTCTATTATTCAAGAATCCACCCTCTCATTTTTTTAATAAAAATTTGTTTCCATATGTTTTCAATTTAGTTCCATTTCAAAATTTTGAAGTGATATTATTATTGAGTATATAAAGGGAACTTGATATATATATATATATATATATATATCTATATCTATATATATATAGATATATATATATATATATATATATATATATATAATCAAGTGGTTTTATTTCATCAGTGATTACAGTAGGCTTGACTTGTGGCTTGAGAAACTGTGACTCGGGGGCATCTAAGCCATCAAAATCACCCGGGGATCGCACCCGACCTCGGCCACACCAAAACTAAGCTAACTAGGTTTAACTTGTCTCCTTCCCTTAGCACGGGCGCAACAACCTCCATGAGGTTTTATTCTGCGTCACCTTTCTGACGAGGCCCATCCTCAACTGGTTGTGCTAGTGGGATTTGACAGTATCTATTTTTATATTAATAAAGATAAATATTCGTAATTTTACTATTTTTGAACTTCTAGATCGTTTTTCTTTTGGAAACCTTATGACATAATGTTTTGTTTAAATGCCTGATTTTTAATGGAGGATGTTCATTCTCAATTTTGAGTCCTCTTTCTTGAAGTTTAAGATAAAAAAATTCATTTTAAATGTTTTTAAGGGTAATTCTATGGATCCTTAATGCAATGCCCATAACATATACAAAATATTCTACTAATTATGGTTTTCACCTCTATGACTCAATGAAAAAATGAAGGAGAAGATTGTACAAGGGGTGAACACCGAAGAACAAGGTGTCATTTCCATTCCAAAGGCTATCAAGAAAGTAGAATATCCTTTTGGTATTAATAATAGATGGATGGTTTCTTAGAGAGGCATGAATTCAAGAGGAACCAATTTCCGAAAATGAAATCATTTATCCTCAAATCAATATTTTCATGTACAATTTATCATAAAATCATTATTTCACATAAAATTAGGGATTGAAATGCACTTTTAAATGCCAATTATTTTCAAGTGAGGATGAGAATGACTCTTCACTATCATGTTGGGCTCATCCTTTCCTTTTCCACTTTCAAACAAAAATTGCTCAGATCGTGTCTCCTCCTTTGTTGTGGGTAGATCCTCCTAATGGGAAAATGGGCTCCATTATTATCTCTTCTTTTGTCTCTCCTCACACCTCTAGTATCTATAATTGTTGAGTCATGAGGTCATATTCTTGGTGTAGGATCTGTTAAGGGGCTGGTTAGAAAAGATCTATGTTTGCATGAACTTTATTTGTTACATGATATATGTTAACATACACATACATACATACATACATTATATGTATGTGTGTTTGTATTAAGAAATAAAACATATATATGGTATATATTAACACCTAAAATATATATGTTATATGATTTTTTATTTTTATTTAAATAAATTAATAATATTAAAATTTAATACCATATTGATTTTCCACTAGTGATTTTATTTCAAGGAGATGGATGATGACTACAAGATTAATTGATGGTTCAATCCTTTCCTATGCATAATACATGATCATTAGAGTGTAGTTTTTCTATGTGTTATGTTTTGTGAACATTCATGTAGGATTTGATAGTTGAGATGTCTTAGTTCACTTAGCTATATACTCTTATATGATTCCTTAATATTAGTGATTATATGGCTTTGAAGGACCATATGAGTATGTGGTTTACATTTTTCCATGGATTTGGCTATTATTAACCTATAACCCCGAGAAACCAATCGATCCTAATCTAAAATTAGCTCAAACACATAATAATCCCACTAACCCTTAACTAACATTAACTCTTAACTATTATAAATCCATAAAATATTAATTGTCCTTAACCTTGTGTTGTGGTTTCGACAACAAGCCCCCTTAATTATTTTCAGTGCCTTGTTCTTGGAGAGAATTAAGGGGCCCTACTTTTTCAATTAGTATAGAGGTCAACCTACCGAGCCCACCTAGACTATAGGAGTTATGATTATTCCATATAATGAATTGAGAAAATGGAGGAAAAATTATGAGGTTTACTAGGGTTTATTGGTTAATTCATCAGCATAACCTCCCCTCCCCCCCCCTCCCCCCCCCCCCACAACCTTAGTTTCTTTTAGGAAAACCTTAGAGAAGGCCTTAATTTAAGTCCTCTTACAAATTTTAATGATTTTAGCCTCTCTTTAGTGTAGCATTGTTCCTATTCTCAATGTTATAGTACACCACTAGCAATTAGTGCAACATTTCAAGGTATTCTTGATCCAGAATTATGCATGAACGTAATAAAATACAGAAATACACATGAACGCAAAGATGCAAAATAAATAACGCTTCATTTCATTAATATCAAATAACTAAAATGTGCTTACAAATAGAATGGAAATAGCCTAGCTAGGGTGCTGGTAGCTTATCTTTGAGAAAAGATGTGGCATCTAAAGGCCTATGAATTATGTTACAATGAAGCTCAAGGGCATTTTTATTATTGAAAAACATAGGAAAACCCTAAAAAACCAAAACCCTAACCCCAGGAGATGATACACCAAGAGTTTTTGGGCCCCATTGGGGTTAATTTGGCAGCCAACTTCTCGAATTCGTAACTTGGTCATATTATCTTTGTCTGGCATGTACGATATATCATCAAAAATATCTCTCTAAGTAATATAGGTTTTGCTGCATAATCATGCTTTTGGCTATGCACCTACTATAGACCTAAAAAAAATTCGTTTAGTGGGTCAAAACAACTTCGAAATTTCAGGACCAGAAAAAATGATAAAAATAGTAAAGTTTGCTATAAAAAAGGAAATTGTTGAAACTGACTAGAGGTCTAGGTGGAATAGGTGGGTCGACACCAATATCCACTTGGATCATTCCTCCCCCCTTAGGAAGAAATTGTCCCCATTGTGTGGAGAGCCTCCATGAGGTGAGATAATTTTTGTTGAACCTGGTCCCTGGTGAACCAATTGCCCTCGTGGAGGAGTTAGCCTATTTTGACAACTCGATATAGCTGGATCCTCTACTAGCGAGTGTTCTTGATCTATGTTTCCATGATTCGATCAATTATGGATTCTTCCATGCAGTATAGGTTTAACTCTGTTGGTGTGAGTTGTTCTACCATGTCGAATGTGTCCAGTAGAGGTGGAAAGTAGGGTCGAAGGTGGTCCACATTGAACATTGGGTGTAGACCAAGGAATGGTGGAATACTGAACTCGAAGGCATTGTCCCCTACAACCTTGGTGATGGTGTATGGCCCATATCAGAGTGGGTGAAGCTTGCATTGGGGTCCACTGAAGCGCTCCTTCTACAAATGTAGCCACACTTTGTCTCCCAACTTGAACTTGTGTGGCACCCGTGCTGATCATATCGCTGGATGTACTTAGCATTGGATCTATCCAAAATGTCATGAAATTGTTGGCAGATGTGCTGAATGCACTTAATGAATTTTTTCACTTTGTCATCTTCGGATTGGACATGAGCCAAATCTTCCTGAGTAGCCGCAAATGGAATGGCTACGTTAATGGGACATAATGGTTGGAATCCCATGCCCACCTAAAAGGAGTTGTGGCCGGTTGACGTGTGGAGAGTTTAGTTATAACTATTTTTTACATAGGGGAGGCTCTCATCCCATGTGCATGGATGCTTTGAGTTGTACATGTGGATAATGTGTACAATCATCATGTTGAAAATCTCTGTCTATCCATCAGTTTGGGGATGGAAAGTTGTGGAATTCGTGATCTTGGTTTCCAACATCAACCAGAGGCTGGACAAAAATGTACTAAGGAGCCTACTATCCTGATATGAGATGATATAATTTGGGATCCAAAAGTGTACCCACACTCGTTCAAAGAAGAGTTTAGGAGTGGCTTCTGTTGTGATATTCATCTAGCAAGCTGCCATAATTTCCATCTTTGAGAATATGTTTATGACCACAAAAACATAGTCGTTTCCATGTTTAGTAGAATGAAGGCCCGACATGTAATCCATTGATATGGATTCCTAAGGTCGATTAGGGGTAGGCAAAAAACTATGTAGGCCTTGTTTCTTAATGGTCAGTTTGGCAATGGCATAGGTAGTGCAAGATCTGATGTACTTCCTGACATCCTGTTGAAGGTTTGGCCAATAGAAATAATTTTGCAGTACTGCCCCTATTTTTTCAACCCTTAAATTCCCTATGACCTGATTGTAGTGCGCTTCCCAAACCATCTTGGCACGCTCGATTGAAGGAACACAAAGGTGTCCCAGGTGACACAGTAATGAATCCTGGAAGTGAAAATTTGGAACTTGCTTACCCTCCAAGAGTGTCTTGTATGTGCGGATGAATTTTGCATCACTTTTGTAGAGAAGAGGCCAGTCAAAAGTCTCATGCCCACAAGAGTTGAGCACAGTGGTTAGCACCACAATCAGTGGTCGAATGAGGAAGTCTGCAACATTATTAGTGTTGCGCTTCTTGTACTTGGTGTTCAAATGAAATTGTTGCACGTATGTGGACCACTTCTAATGGTGATCGTTCTGAGACTTCCCTTGTGTCTGTATGAGCTACAGGGGTCAGTGGTTTGTGTGGATGACCATTTCCTTCCCAAAAATGTAAAGCTTCCATTTTCGACAAGCCTGCACAATGGAATACATCTATTTGTCATAAGTGGGATACTTTCGGACTATCTTGAATAATGTCTCACTATGATATGCCACTAGATGCCCATGTTGAGTAAGAACTTCCCCAATATCATAGTCAAAGGCATTTGTCTTGATATCAAATTGTTGTTGGAAGTTTGGTAATATGAGCATTGTTGTAGAGCACAGGCAATGTTTCAAATCTACAAATGCCTTCTGTTGAGATTCAGACCAAAATAATTTTCCTTTCGCTCCTCCCCTGGTGACTTGAATCAAGGGCCAAGTGATATGAGAGAATCCCAACATGAACCTGTGGTATAAATTGGCAAGACCCAGAAAGTTGCAGAGCTCTGTTAGAGTGGTTAGGGTTGACCAATCTAAAATGACTTAGGTCTTGGCTGGATCCACATGCACCCCCCTCTCATCAATAATGTATCCCAAATACTGAACCTAGGTCATGCCAAAAGCACACTTATCCAAATTGGCACATAACGTGTGTTTCTGCAGTGTTTGGAGGACCTGTCGGATGTGATGGGGGTGCTCTTCCGAATTCTAGCTGGAGATCAGGATGTCATCCAAGTACACCACCACAAATGAGTTGGTGAATCACAATATGGAATCCATCAGCCTTATGAAGTTTTTGGGAGCATTGGTGAACTCGAAAGGCATGACCAGCCATTCAAAAAAGCCCTCCTTGGATTTGAAGGCAGCCTTCCACACATCAGAGGGTTCGATCGGTACCTAGTGATACCTAGACTTCAAGTCAATCTTGATGAAATATTTTCCCCCCTTGAGTTCGTTCAGAAGGTCATCAATCCATGGGATCAGGTACCTATTTCAGAGTGTGATATTGTTCAGTGCCCGATATTCAATATAGAGTCTCCAAGTCCCATCCTTCTTTTGCACAAACACGATCGAGCTCCCACAGGGTGATGAACTCAGCCATATCTGACCTCTCTGCAACAACTCCTGAATATAACTCTTGATTTCATTGTTCTCTAGAATAGAGTGTCTATATATTGGTCCATTGGGTAGCCACGCACCTGGTGATGAGACTCATCATTAGGTATAATTGGATGGGTTAATTGTCACCTTTTTATCCTTATTATTCTCTCCTTCTCACATTTAAATTACATTATGGTCATATGTTTCTTAGTGTATATGGTGATTAAGTCTTGTCATACTTCGAATCCATAATATGGGTTAAATGCAGGATAATCACGAATATTTTCCATTTTTTTTTAATATTGTGCAATCAAAGCTTGGAAAAAACAACAAGGAGAGATTATAGGAGGGTTGTCCACCTCCTTAAATCCTAATGGCAGCCAAGGGATCCTTGAGATTCCCTCCAACAACTCGAAATCAAAGGCAACCAAGCAAGTGGAAGATCAAGTGCACCAAAGCTCCACTTCTCTTGCAATCAAAGGGGACCCATCACCTAATTTTTAGAGAGTTTTTGATAGCTACCCTTTAGGTTAAATATGGCAGAGCAAGAGCTCATTACGATTGGAATTTTGGAGAAAGCTAGTAGACTCTTAGCTCTTGTGATAGACTTTGGAGACTTTCATGGTTATGTAATGAGACTATTTCTGCAATAAAATGAGCCTTCAGTTTGTCCTTCACTGATTTAGTTTTAGAGAGCTAGGCTTATGGGTTAGGGCCCAATCCATTGGCCTTAGTCTCTCTCTTGTGTATTTATGTTTATTTTTATGCCATTGTAGCTAGTTTTCTTCATTAGTATTTGTTAGTTTCCTTACATTTCATTTTACTATTTTTAGTTGGCTTCCATTTTATCTTTTTCGTATCTAGGCTTACATAGATCTTGGTATAGTATCACATAAACTCAAAAATTTGAGTGTCAAAGCCCCCCTCTCTCATCTCTTTCATTGGAGCTTGAGGAGGGCAGATCTTCACTACATGCGCAAATTTCCTTTTAGCTTATGATTTTATGGAAATAATAGATAGGTTGATGTAGTTGTCATGAACATGTTGAGAACACTGACTTAGATCTCTATTTGAATGCTTAAGTAGGTTTGCTTACCAAATTCAACTCATCTTTTCCATCTTCTTCATCATAGGTTTGACAATGCTTATTACATGAACAGGTAGTTTTCTTGCAGGTTCAATTAGTGCAACAGAGGAAGACTTCACCAACACCCCTATCTTCATTTATCACCCTTCATTAGCCTACTTTCAACCAAACCACCTTCAGCCCTGTTTTTGAGATTTTCACCTCCACACCGTGAGCAACCCTAGAAGTGCAAGATAGGCTTTACAAGAGGTACTGAGCTTGGACAAGGGGTTGGCCAACTTTCATCCATCTTGGTTCACCATCATTTCACCTCCCCTACAATTTTTCCTATCATTTTTGGCCTCAGACTGCCCTCGCCATGTTTCCTATGCATTTCAAGAATTTCTTGTAGCACTACAAGAAACCTGTAGCAGATCCTCTAGTAGCACCAATTAGCCTCTCCTATAGCCCAAAACCACCCTCCACCTCATCTAGACCTACCACGACCATCAAGACACCTTCAGCCTTGCATCCATGAGTCCAAGACCTTCCTAAGCCACCTTAGGGCCTTCTTCTTTTGCTGCAAAAAAGAGTATTTACAAGCATAGTTAGGCCATGACTAGATGCATGGTTAAATAATGGTAGTTAATCATGAAATATTTAGATATTATTTATCCATTTGGCCCAACAATGTGTGATTAGATTAGGGTTTCTTTTTTCAATTTCAATTCAACAATTTGCTTCATGAATGTTGCCTAGTGTACTTCTATTTCATGAAATAGCCTAAATTTTAGATTTCCTTCTTAGAAAAATAGGTAGATGTATCTTCTTGCTTCATAATAGTCCTTTGATTTTTGAGAGAGTAATGGTTTTTAGTCATCTATAGCTCTAGGTATAATTTAGAAGTGTCACAGACTTCACTCAGAAACCCTGGAAATAACACCCTTTCGTAGGAATCAAAAGAGGATGGCATGAGTAGAATTCATATGTTGTGTATATAGCACTGTCACCTCTAAGTTTATATGAACCTTAGGTTGATAAAGTAAATTAGAGTATCCTCTGGGAGTTGCAACACCCTTGGTGCAATACCAGGGCTCACCACTTTTTGATGTCGTTGCCAGGGAGGTATCTATGTAGATGCTTTGATTATGTTTTAGCATTATTTTCTTCTTTTATTTTACATGCAATTACAAAAATATTGAAAAATACAAAAAAAAAATTATTTTCATGCCTCATAGGAGTAGGGATAACTAAGGAAATTTTTTACCGAAATTCCCCACATCCCCACATAGTCACCCTGTAGTCTTCTTCAGTGACTATGAGGTTGAACACACCATAGCTGAGTCAATTGAACACTTTAAATAACCTATTGGAGAAGAAGAATAACTTGCTTCACTTGAGGAACTTCTTCACCAATCCAAGCCATGGCTAGGACTAGGACCCAAGGAGTCTTTCCCATTAGAGAAAAATATGGGGAAACTAGGATGAAGAACATCAGTCCCTTAACCCTTCAAAATTTCCATGGAATTACCTTTGAGGATCATGAAACCTTCATGTTTGAATTTTTTGTTTTCTACCGAACCTATGGCTATGCCTCAGATGATCAGAAGCTGAAGCTATTCCCATCCATCCTCAAGGATGCAACCTTGAACTAGTTCATGGATTTTCTTGGGAATAACATCACTACCTAGGCATAGATGCAAGAGGCATTTAAAAACAAGTACAAATATTATTGTAGGTCCAAGGATACTAAAGAGGAAATATTTAAGATGACTCTAGGGCTTGATGAATCCCTACAATATTATGAAGAAAAATTCTAGTTAAATTATAAAATAGGCATTGCACCCTTGATCCTGGATCACTTAAACTGGTACTTCTCCAAGGGATTAGGGATGAGGTGATAAAAACCCTTAATATGCTATCAGGAGGAGATATCTATAGGTTGCCTTATGAGGACATACAAATTGTCTTCATGAACCATTCTAGGGAAGCTAGGAAGAAAGGTAGAGCTAGCCAAAGTATGACGAACACCTTCCTCTTCCACCTCCATCAAGCATGATATTGGAAATATGTTTGAGGAATTAAAGAGTGAGATGTTTCACACCTTTGCTTTGCAAATGGAAACAATGTAGATCAAGAGGAAGCAAGAGGAAGCAAAAAGAGCGTTGGTTATCTTCTACCCTAGATGTACTGGAAAATACCCTTGAAATGAATGTCCATTAAATGTTATAGAAGTTTTCTTAGTATGTGAAGAGAATCATGCCACAGATAAGTGTCCCTCCTTACTTGGGCTCAAAGTTGTATATCAAGGTGGGGAATTAGGACTAAAGAAGCTCTGTTTCATAACTCAGAGAAGACCTCAAGGGCCTAGGTCATATCAGCAGGGTATGCAAGGTTCACCTTACTCCTATTACCATAATAATCACAATGCACCAGTGCAATCCTGGTACACCTCAA
Organism: Pinus albicaulis; assembly: GCA_034641835.2. Taxonomy (NCBI): domain Eukaryota; kingdom Viridiplantae; phylum Streptophyta; class Pinopsida; order Pinales; family Pinaceae; genus Pinus; species Pinus albicaulis. The sequence continues at coordinate 248,272,309 of CM076570.1, forward strand.
CTCCTCCATCATGGCCTACAACTCCTACTTGGCCCTACAACCCTTCATATCACCCTCAGCATATGAACTAACCATTTCAGTAGTATGTTCCTCAACCACCTCAGTGGAGAAACCCATCCCAAGGGTGGAGGCCTTAACATAATAAACCACATTCTCTAATACCTCCACCCCAACCTTAACATCAGCTCACTCATTATGCTCCACCCAAGATTTCTTAGATGCCTTCACAGCCCAATCTGAACCCGAAAACAACCAGGCACATCAATTTTATAGTGGAGAGACATGCTATCTAGCTTATGTTGTGGTGATACATGAGATCAATCCCAGGTCAGGAAGACTAATCCTAGACAATCATCCTCTATCTCCACTTGCAGAGGTTGAGGAGGAAAAGGAATAAAGCAACACTTAGATCCAATAACCCCATTTTCCTTAGTGCTTGATCCACTCTAGTCAGCACACCCCAAAAGTGACTGAACTTCTATGAAAACTAAAAAATTTGTGTGTAAAAATACCCCTTCTCCAGTCCATTAAGGATGTCCCTATTTACAATATTCCCATAAAGGAAAAGTGATTTAAGAAACTAGGGCAAAAGAAGAAAGATTCCCCCACCATCAATGTAGTAGGATAGTTGTCTGACTTAATGTTGGGAAGGGTGATCTTCCCGAAGTACGTGGAACCTGGTAGTCCAGTTGTAGATGTACACATAGATGGTGTCATAGTCTCCAATACTTTGATTGATCTCAGGGCTGCCATCAATGTAATGACCAAGGAAACTATGCTTCAACTCAACCTCCAAGGGAATTTGAGGAAAACCACAATGGTTCTGCAACTTGCAGATTGGTCTATAATAGCTTCGGAAGGAATTTTTGAGGATGTTATGGTTTCAATCGACTCTTGGGAGTGCCCTACAGATTTCATGGTTCTCTAGCCAAAAACAAAGTTTAATGGATATCCTCTCATTTAAGGGAGATCTTGGTTAGCCATTGTCGATGCTTATATCAGCTATTGGGCTGGAAACATGACTATAAGTAATGGGCCCTTGTCTAAACAACAAGTATTATATCCTCCTGCCCAACCTTCCATTGACCATGACCTACCTTTATGGTTGGAGGATGAAGAAGAAGAAGATGAACTATACAAGACTATGCCCTACCCCATTTGTACCATAGATAGTGTTCTTAGAGGGGGGAAACCTGATGAGGATTACCTCATCGATCAAATCATTCAAAACTAACCCACCACTTACAATCCACTTGATGACCTAGTGAAATAGTCTGAAAGCCTCCCTTGGATGGAACTACACTCAGTGGATTCAACTTCTGAAAACACCAAGGCTATGGAAATTGACCCATAAAAATATCTAAAAATTAACTCATCCCTATAAGCTAAAGAAGAAGAGAATCTATGCCAACTCTTGAAAGAAAGCATTGATGCATTTTCTTGGGATGAAAAAGACATGAAATGGGTGCATCCCTCGATGTGCACATACCATATCTACATTAAAGAGGAGTGAAATATTGTGTGCCAACCCAAAATAAGGATGAACCCAGCTCTAAAATACATAGTAAAGGAATAACTACAGAAATTATTGGATGCATGTTTCATCTATCCTATATTAGACAGTGAGTGTGTATCTCCTCTTTTTCTAGTCCCAAATAAGAATGGAAAATGGTGAATCTATGTTGATTATAGGGAACTCAAAAAATCCACCAAGAAGGACCATTTCCCCTTTCCCTTTATAGATCAATCTCTAGATGGCCTTTTAGGAAAGAAATTATTTTCTTTCCTAGATGGTTTCAGTGGGTATAGCTAGATCCAAATTAGCCCTGAAGACTAGGACATGACTACTTTTACATGTCCCCAGGGCACCTTTTCTTACAAAGTCCTTCCCTTTGGGTTTTGCAATGCCCCAGCTACTTTCTAAAGAGTTGTCTTGAGCATTTTTTCGGAGCTATTCCATGACTCAGTATAAATATACATGGACGATTTCATACCTTATGGGGATGACTTCCTAGAAGCTCTCTCCAATTTGTGAAAGGTTTTGAGAAGGTGCATTGAGATGCATCTCTCCCAAAGTCCGGAAAAATGTGAATTATTAAAAAGAGCAGGAGTAGTATTGGGCCACTCAATATCACAGGCGGGAATATAGATGGACCCGAACAAAATCACCATCATAAAAAAGGTTATTGCTTCTCAAAAGAAGAGAGGTGTCATAGGTTTCCTAGGTCTAGCTGGAAACTATAGAAGGTTCATCAATGACTTCAATAAATTGGCTTCGTCATTATTTGGTTTGTTGGAAAAATATTCTAAATTTTTCTAGTCCATTCTTTATTTAGATGCTTTTGAGCTCATTAAGGAAAATTTAACTACTTCCCCCATTCTCCGTGGTCCAAATCAGGCTCTTCCTTTCCACATCCACACAGATGCATCAGACAAAGCTGTGGGGGAATCCTTGGCATAGTTAGAAGAAAAATTTCCCTATGCCATCTATTTCATTAGTAATAACTTGTCCAAGTCTGAACTCAATTATATTATCACATAGAAGGAAATGTTAGCTATTTTCCACGCTTTAAGAAAATTTAGAAATTATATCACTAGTTATCATACCTTTTTACACACTGACCATGCATCCAACAATTATTTAATGAATAAACCTGATGTTAATGCTAGAATAATTAGATGTTTGTTGTTAGTACAGTTGTTTGACCTAACCATTGTTGATAAACCAGGGAAAGAGAATGTTGTTGTAGATTTTTTATCCAGGTTAGCTCTACCTGTAGATGAGGAAGGAATTGTGAATGACCAACTTTTGAATAGACACATATTTTCTATCTCAACACTCTGCTCATGGTTTTCCAACATAGTTAACTACTTGGGTGCTAAAAATTTCCCTCCAAACCTCTCATCCATGGAGAAGAGAAAGATCATGAGAAAAATAACCCCTTTCATCTGGATCGGTGGAAATCTCTTCAAGCTGGGCCTTGACCAAATTATCAGGAGGTGTGTGAGGGAGGAAGAAGTTTCTGAAATCCTCTCTACATGTCATGATAGTCCTTTTGAAGTCCACTTTGCTTCAAAATTAAAAACCTTTAAATATTTGCAAGCAGGTTACTATTGGCCTACCCCCCACCAAGATTCCAAGAGATACACTAGTAGGTGTGTCTAGTGCCAAAGGATGGGGAAATCTACATAGAGGGATGAGATGCCTTTGCACCCCAAGATGGATCTAGAGCCATTTTCAAAATGGGGCATGGACTTCATTGGACCCGTTGATCCACCATCCGAGTAGGAAAAGTATATCATAGTCTGCACTGACTACCTGATCAAGTGGGTTGAAACAAGGACTATAAAGGTAGCAGAATTTCTGAGAGAGAATGTGTTCTACAGGTTTGGATACCCCATAGAGGTAGTCACAGATTAGGGGGCTCAAGTCACATCTCATCTCATTCAAAATCTTTTGAGGTAGCATAAGATAAAGCATAAGACTTCCACTAGCTACCATCCTCAAGAAAATGGCCACGTGGAAGTGACCAACAGAGCCTTGGATAATATCCTCCCCAAGTTTGTGAGCATCAACAGAAAATATTGGGTAGACAGATTGGTGGAAGCCACTTGGGTCTACAATAACACTTGGAAGACAACAACATGGTTCACTTCTTATGACTTAATCTATGGGAAGAAATCTCTACTTTCAATTGAGTTTGAATACAACACCTTGAGGATGGAAACTGAGTTAGACCTAGACATCAAAAAGGCCCAACAAGAAAGGTTGCTGCAATTAAATGGTTTGTATGAGTTTAGGATGAAAGCACTCCTTCACACAGAAGTGGTTCAGCTGCAAAGGGAGGTTTTTCTTGACAAGCACATTAACGATAACACCTTTCAAGAAGGAGATTTGGCATTGCACTATGACTCAAAGTTCAAGGATTTCAAAGGAAAATTAATACAAGTTGGCTGAGACCTTACAAAGTGAAAAAATGTTATGATAATGGCACAGTTCAAATGAGGACCATAGATGAGGAGGGGATTCCCCTGTTTGTCAATGGTTACAGGCTCAAAGAATACAAAATTACCTATCTAGGGATGAGTTTATAAATTCCATAAACACGGAGGTGTATTTAATGGGAAGCTCATAGTTTTCTAGCCCCCCCCCCCTAGAAAAATTTTAAAAAAGGAAAAAATAAAGAGGCATGGGTGAAAGCCTCTCCAAGGCGCCCAAGGCCAACTTCGAGGTTGAAAACCTCCATGAGGCAATCCTGGAGCAGTAAAAGAAAAAACAAAGAAATACAAGATCCTTGGGTGAAAACCTCCTTGAGGCACCCAAGGTAGGGTTGTGGATTGAAAACCTCTGTGGAGGCAGCCCACCCATCCTCCAAAAAAAAAGAGGAAAAAAATACAAAAATAAAGAAAAAAAGAAGATCACACCTATGCACTCACTTATTTTTGTTTTGCAGGTTGTTGATCAAAGGAGATTTTAGACCCGGAGGAGCAGTTTTATTCCTCTCTTCTCTCTCTCATCTGCCTACCCACTCCATGAGAAACTCAAGAATGCACCCATCCACTCATTTATCCCTTCAAGTAAACATAAAACTTATTTTTTTCTCTTGTCTATAATTTCTACAAGATGTCCTAGCTGCTATAGGGTTCGTGATGTGCTACAGGAAACCCTATAACTACTACATGAAACTTATCTGTAAGAAAGGTAACCCTCTAACGGCTTTCTAAACTTCATAAAGAGCATGAGAATTGAATTTTTTTCCTACAACTACCATTCCTAACCCTCACTTCACTCCATGCACAAGTATTCACTCTCAAAAACCCTATTTTTCAACACTAGCAGCTAGATCACCTATATATTGACATGGGACCTCTCCCGCCACCTCTCCATCACTCCACTCACTCCATAAATCAATCCATAACTTCCATACACCATTTTCCTTCATCTCTAAGAAATCTGGAGCCCCAAGAAGCAGAGAAGAGATTGCTACAGAAAGTTGAACAATTTTCTATTGTAATCCTGTACATGGCACAACAAGATCAAAATATGCGAATAAGTTGATGGAAATGGATTCAAAGGACCACCAAAAAACTCTAGGAGGATGAAAAAACCATAAAAGTAACTTGATGAACTCCATGCAACAACTTCAAGAATAAAAATAAAATAAAAAGGTTAAGAAGCTCACTAAAAAATAAGCTGCTCACTCAGAAAATACATAGAAAAAAATACAACAAGAGAAAGATAGTCATGGCTATCACCAAACTACAGATCCCTGCACAAAATAATGTATGCAACTCCTTAGTAACAACTAGGCTTGGGTATGGCCCTTCACCCTCTCACTATGCACTTATGTTGATCAAAATGATTTAATGTCAAGAATTAGAGAATAAAAAGGAAAAAAGGTGGCCAGTTAACTTGGCCACCCTCGTGGAGCTAAAGTGAACGAGAGGTTGAGTGTTAATTTCACCTGGGAAATTCAAATCAGTTAAGTGTGAATTCAAAAGGACATGGAGGTGATTCTGAGGTAGGGGAAATGATTAACTGGAGTGGGACCAATGGTCCAAAAGAGTAAAACCCATGCCTAGTCAAAGTCATAACTCCACTCTAAATTCGGTTAATATTCCATAAAGGGAAATTTTGGCTCATTCCTTTCACGTCATTTATAATTTTGAGAGCAGTGAGATAAAGGAAATTCAAAGGAGCCATCGAAGAAAAAATCATCAAAGCCGAGTCTACATGCAAACCCTGTGCTACCGGAAACTGTTGTTGCTACAGGAAAATTCACAAAAGGTTCATTAGTGATAAAAAAACAAGAAAAGAAGAGCCACTCATAGGTGGTATTACCTCCTAAGGCCACCATCTCCCAAGAAAAAAAACCATTGGTCAGAGCTAAGTGGTTTCCACTCTCCAAAGTTGCAAATTTTCCATAAAATTTAAACACAATCAACAATAATTCAGGAATTAAGTGGTAAAATCAAGGTGTTGTGAGTTTTTTTGAAACCATAATCTCCAAGGAACCACTTCACAAATAAATCTCAGAGAAAACCATTCATCCACCTTCCCAACACATCTACAAAATGGGAAGAGGATTTAATAGAAGGGAGCCCAATGATAAAAAAGAATAAGATTGCACCCTCAGGTAGTGGATATTTTCAGGAACCACCGGTGGTTAGGTTTCTTTGAGATCCTAAAGGGTTTTGATGAGAAGATAGCTCGAGAATTTCCAATGGCCCTGCAATCACAATTAGATGAGAGGGCCACCACTATGGTTAGAGCCCTAGCTATCACAATTACACCTGGTTTAATTAGCAGAATCACCACTTTTCCCTTAGGAGTCAAGTAGAATAGAGAAAATAGGGTTCCCAACATTGTAGCCAAGAAAATATTCTTTCTACTAGGAGAAGAATTCATTGAAGACAAAAATGGAGTGAGGATAAAATGCCTACCATACCCTTGGGATAAAGTAGAATTCCACATTCTCAAATTAATTTCCTTTGAGGGAAGGCTCAGTGTGGTTTATGGATACCACTTCAGGTTGTTGAATGAACTTAAATTTCAAGGATAACTCCGTATAGAACAAAGATTCAGCATTCCTTAATTCCTCTTGCACTCGATTACATACATGAGCAAAAACGTGAGGGAAAGAAAGTACCAACACTTAACTCACCATGGCCTCATCAAACTGATAATGAATGATGCTCTAAACAAATTGAACCTCCTTGTTCCCTGATCCTCATTCATAGAATTGGATACATAGGCCTTCATAGCCACCCAAACTAGACAAAACTCTACCTCTAGTCTTGGAGAGAGGCAAATAGAAGAAGAAGAAGAGGGGGAGGATGAAGAGATAGAAGAAGAAGATGAGGAAGAAGAAGAAATGGAGGTTGAAACAAAAAACACAGAAAATTTAGAAAGAGAGAAAGGAAAAGAATAAGAAAAAGAGGGAGATGAAACTGAGGAGAAGAAGGAAGAGAAGACAAGTGAGGAGGAAATATTCAATGCTATGAAAGGCACTTATACCTCTACTCAACAGACCAACGTATCACCTGAGATAACAAAGAAAGAAGTGGCTAATACCTTAGCCACTTTGAGCACACCAATGAAAGTCAAGAGGAAGAGCCAAACACCCATGTACTTCAGGACTAGAAAGAGTGCACGGGTAAGGCAGGGGAAACCACATAATCCCACCAAAAGCCCCATAAAAATTAAGGAGTCACCTAAGAAGGATGATGAAATAAGATTAGAAGAAGGAAGGGTTCGAGAGGTCACTTCACATGTAAGGACACTTGTAACCTATAGGATAGGACATTCATCAAGGTTTGCATCCCCTACACATCTACCAACCCCCACAGACCCTCAAAAGATAGAAAAGAAGGAAAATAAATAGAGCAGGAAGCCTTGGGGGAGGGAGATAAGCCACCCATGGGTAGGAAAGAGGCCCAAGAAGTTGATAAGAAAGAACAGGTTGAAGGGAAATATGACAAAGGGGAGGAAGAGAAGGATAAAAATGAGGAGCCTACCTCCCCAAAATATGTCCCTAAAGATATATCAGTAGTTTCACACCCTAGCCCTTAGCCAAATCTTAGTTCTTATTATACATTTATTTAACGGGACATAATGATTCCTCGGAAGCTTACAATCCCATTTTTTTATCAGTTGTAACAGGAAAGAGCACACACTCATCAGTGGATGACAATTGCTACAAAAAGAGGTGTGCATGACACAGGGATCATGGAGAAGAAGGTCACTAATTTGGGAAGGAATTTTTCTAATGTTAGACTCAGAGAATCCATGTTGAAAGATCGACTTTAGGAAAAACAAGAAGAGAATACAATATTGCAGAGTAACCTTCAGCAAAAAGACAATCAAATTTCCACCATGGAAAATTTGCGCATGGATTCCATCCAACACATATATCCATCAAACTCCTATGTCGTCTACCTCAAAGAAAAGTGGCTCTAATTTTATATTAAGGAATTAGCCTCTCATGGTTCCTTACCTTTTCAGAACTGCAGATAATTCATTAACTTTTCCAATCAGTCCAACATGGGAGACAAGGCCAAGATGATAGAATTATACATGCACAATCTTATTTTGACATACTTAAACATTTGGGACCCTAACCCTATGTTGCGAGATATGCAGTTAATGTCATTATCCTCTTGGATGGTGAATGAGGGAGCAAGAGCAGATGAAGTAAAGAAGGTGATGAGAATAGAAAACAAAGAGCCTCTACACATAAGGGGAGAACTATTCATCCCTACGGGAGTCATCAACAATCACCTCATGATAGAGAATGATGCCAACCTTGCAAACAAGTACCTTAGAAGACAAGCACAAGCCATTTCACATTTTGATTATATTTCTAGGTTGTTGGGAGATGAATGTGTACTGGAAAGTCAAAGAAGGTGTAATAGTCTCCCTCTTACTCTAGGAAACATGGAATCTCATACTCCATAGAGATTCAGGAATGCCCTAGAAAGGGCACCATTATACAAGAGGGATATGCAGGCAATGAAAATACAATGGCTTGGCTTGAAACTCAATCCACCTTTTCTACTAGGACTAGGTGAAGGAAAAGACTGAGATGAGGAAAAAAAATAATGGGAGGAGGCATAAAATAATGTTAGATTCTACCCTCCTGAAGGAACTCCTTCACTTCTTCCTTGGGAGGTCAGAGGGGCCACTAAAGCACTGAAAGAAATGAAGAAGCAGGACTAAGTTGCTCAGAGGATGAGCAACCATTTGGTAGGGGGTGATGATGAGCCCCATCATTAGGTATAATTGGAGGGGTTAGCTGTCACCTTTTTAGCCTTATTAGTCTCTCTTTCTCACACTTAAATTACATTATGGTCATATGTTTCTTAGTGTATATGGTGATTAAGGCTTCTCATACTTCGAATGCCTAATATGGGTTAAATGCAGGATAATTATGAATATATTGCATTTTTGTTGAAGATTGTGCAATCAAAGTTTGGATAAGAAAGTAAGGAGAGATTATAGGAGGGTTTTCCACCTCCTTAACTCCTAAAGGCAGCCAAGGGATCCTCGATATTCCATACAACAACTCGAAATCAAAGGCAACCAAGCAAGTGGAAGATCAAGTGCACCAAAGCTCCACTTCTCTTGCAATCAAAGGGCAAACATCACCTACTTTTTAGGGATTTGTTGGTAGCTAACCTTTAGGTTAAATAGGGCAGAGCAAGAGCTCATTAGGATTGGAATTTTGGAGAAAGCTAGTAGACTCTTTGCTCTTGTGATAGACTTTGGAATCTTTCATGGTTAGGTAATGAGACTATTTCTGCAATAACGTGAGTATTCAATTTGTCCTTCACTGATTTAGTTTTAGAGAGATAGGCTTGTGGGTTAGGGCCCAACCCATTGGCCTTAGTATTTCTCTTGTGTATTTATGCTTATTTTTATGTCATTGTAGCCAGTTTGCTTCATTAGTGTTAGCTAGTTTGCTTACATTTCATTTTACTATTTTTAGTTTCCTTCCATTTTATATTTTTTGTAGTTAGGCTTTCATAGATATTGGTATAGTATCATATTAACTCAAAAATTTGTGTGTCAAAGCCTCCCTCTCTCGTCTCTTTCATTAGACCTTGAGGAGGGTAGATCTTCACCACAGACCCAAATTTCCATTCAATTTAAGATTTATTGCAAATAATGGATAGGTTGTTGTAGTTGTCATGAACATGTTGAGAACACCAAGTTAGATCTTTGTTTGAATGCTTAAGTAGGGTTTCTTATCAAATTCAAATAATATTTTCCATCTTCTTCATCATAGATTTTCCAATGTTTATTGCATGAACTGGTACAATTTTCTTACAGTTCAAGTAGTGCAACAGAGGAAGAATTCACCAACACCCCTAGATTCATTTATGCCCTTTCATTAGCCTAATTTCTACCAAATCACCTTCAACCTTGTTTTTGAGATTTTCACCTCCACACCGTGATAAACCCTAGAAGTGAAAGACGGGATTTGCAAGAGGTTTTGAGCTTGTACATGTAGTTGCACACCTTTCATCCATCTAGGTTCACCTTAATTTCAGCTCCCCTACACTTTTTTCCTTCGTTTTTTGGCATAAGACTTCCCTTGTCTTGTTTCTTGTGGCATTTCAAGACTTTCCTCTAACACTACATGAAACTTGTAGCAGACCCTATAACAGCACCAGTTAGCCTCTTCTACTGCCTATAAACCACCCTCCACCTCATCTAGACCTGCAACAACCTTCAAGACACCCATGAGTCGAAGACCTTACTAATCCACCTTAACACCTTCTTCTTTTGATGGAAAACAAAGTATTTACAAGCATAGTTAGGTCATGACTAGATGCATGGTTAAAGCATGGTCATTAAGCATGAAATAGTTAGATTTTATTTAGACATTTGGCTCAACAATGTTTGATTACATTATTATTTCCTTTTTCAATTTCAATCCAACAATATGCTTCAGGAATATTGCCTAGTTTACTTCTATTTCTTGCAATAGCCTAGATTGTAGATTTCCTTCCCTGCAAAAGAGTTGGATGTATCTTCTTGCTTTAGAATATTCATTTGATTTTTGATAGAGTAATGGTTTTGAATTATTCATAGTTCTAGGTCTAATTCAGAAGTGTGACAGACTTCAATCAGAAACCCTAGCAATAACACCCTTTTGTAGGACTTAGAAGAGGATGCCATGAGTAGAATGCATCTATTGTGTATATAGCATTGCCACCTCCAATTTTGTACGAACCCTAGGTTGATAAAGAAAATTAGAGTAGCCTTTGGGAGTTACAACACTCTTGGTGCAATACCAAGGCTCACCACCTGGGGTCAGATCATTGGATTTCTTGACTTGACAGTGTAGAGGCACCCTTGCAGGTGAGGTGAAGATGTCCTCGTACTCCTCCATGAATTTTTAAATGTGTTGTTGTCATGCTGAGGAGCCCCGTCTAGAGGTCGTGGCCATAATATTATTCTTTACCTAAGGGAGGATCATTAGGAAAAAAAATTTCACGATTTTGGAAATGAGCTTACTACATTATTTTGCACTAACCAAAGAGATTGTCATAGGTGGTGCTACCTCTCGTATACTGTACAACGTATTACCCAAAGTAAAAATAATAATGCAAGGCCTGGAATCATACACAACCACAAGTATGATTGGCCTAATAATGCACCAGAAACATCAAGAGGAGAAATTTCACATAATACCTCATCCGTGAAGGGCTTGATGTTGTAGGGAAGGCGACACTGCTCACTGTTGAGGTATAAAAGGTATATTTTTAACACCTATTTATCTCACATTAATTATCAATCCGAGAGATACTTTTTATTTCAAGAGTGGACTCAGTCTGAGGCAGCAATTTATCTAAGAGTAATGCTCTTCAATATGTAGTACAATGTTCTAAATACAAGATTAAACGGATGCTTGAAAAAGAAATATAATTACAATAACATGAACTCAAATGCTCTTAAAATCTATCTATTCACTCAACAACCATAAATCGAGGATACAATAGCAATAAATCATTCCTCTAGAAATTGATGCAATTGAAATCAAACTAAAACAAGACAATCAATCTGCGAACATGGAAGTAATAACCAATATTCTTTACAGTTAACAGTCCTGCGTTAAATCAATTAAGGAGAAATAGCAATTGAACTAAAGCTGTTATTGAAAGTAAACTAAGAAATCTCTTCAAAAGCAAACTCTTTGCAATCTGTTAACTAATGAATTGGAAATGAACAGAACACTGAAATCGAATAGCAATGTAAATGAATAACCAACTAAAACTAGAAGAATCAAACAACAAATATGAACAACAAATCTTTAAATTAATGAAATCAAACACCAATTCTATTAAACACCAAAACCTGGTTGATAACAAATGTTGTTAAATAATAATCGACATGAAAAACAATCCAACATAACAACAATTAATTGGAACAAGACATCTAATGCTGAACAGTAATGCTCTGTAAGGTTTAAAAAGATGATTAATACAGGAATTAAAGTCCTTACTGAAATGGAACAGCAATGCGATTCATTAACATAACGAAATCAATCAATAATTCAACGACAAACTAATTAACTTGCAAATGTAATGAGAACAACCACAAACTATCACACAACAATAATTGAAAGGTAATGATACAACCAGCAAATCAATCCACCATGGCCAGGCCCTCAACCACCGGTGAAACACTGCTGGGCTTTACTCCAATGTTAAGAAGTTAAACAACAACGAACTCTTGTATTAATCAGGCATGAATAATGTTTACAAACAATTCGTAATCTCTTAACAAGATTCGATGCACAATTCTGAAAATCACAACAAAGAAAGTCTCAATCTCCCATCGTCCTCCAATACATAATACATGCTCTCCTTTTATAATGAGAAAGAGGAGAAATTAAATAGTAAACATGATCTCTCATAACAATATTGGATTATTCCCAACAACTTGATCAACCAGAAAATATATTTCCATCAATCTTTCAACAAGAGCAAGTCGAAATTGGATTTGCAGCTGAGATAGTTTGGAGGACGACCGCAACAGTAAATATGAGAAAATAGTGCTCAAATAACCTTGCGTTTCTCTTAATATAGGCCAAATTTTGGCAAACCATTCTTTAATTAAATTAATTTGGTCAGTTCTGGACAAAATCCATTTCCAGATTTTCCAGATTCTTCTCCATTTGCCCAGAATCTCAACCGCAAAATTGTCACTTCTTATTCCAACGAATTTCTGAGTTGGAATATTTGATGATGATCTGGAGATCAAATCAACAATTTGGAAAATATATTGGAGGCTAAAATGGTGAGTGATGTTACAAAATATATTAATAAACCATCATTGATAAAATTATGCATAATAATCATCAATTTATTAAAAATAAAGGAGAGGAAATAATATTTATCCATAAGAGCATAAATAATTATAAAATGGATTTATATGATAAATTACATGATAAGAAAGAGTAGAAACAAATGAAATAAGTGTTAAAAAGTGGTTGTATTCACGGCCCAACATACTCCCAAACTGAATATATTGCATGTCCTCATGCAACCCAAAAACAAAACCCATGTGTTAACCAAGCAAAGAAAATTTGTTCATCCCAACTCATGAAATGGATGGAACAAATGAATTTTTCCTCAAATAATGAATATTCAATTTTAGAAATATTGATGAAGGTGTAACAATTTTTACAGTTGACGTTCAACTATATGTATGTGAAGTTGCAGAAAAATGTGACATAAGTAATAGCAACCTTCATTAATCATTTTCTCAAAAATCATATCGTTTTGATGCACAGATCATGAGATATAAACAAAATTGTTGTAGGTGATAATGCATAATTTTCGAAATTTTATGAATTAATTTAGCGTGAAATTATCTGGGTTTGTGTATTTTAATTATACCTCTTTGTTATCCAGAAAGCACAAGAATTCAGTTCATAGTTTTAAAGATATATGCAAATCAATTTCTGCACTGTATACAAATGAAATTGTATGCCTTAAACGAGAAAGAGAGTAGAAAACATCCATCATGTGTAGCAATTCTCCCCCCCCCCCCCCCAAACTAAATAATTAGCATGTTTTCATGCGATGCTAGAAAACAAAGAGAGGTGGTTGCTACAATCTGTTGAAATCTATGCTTGGTGTAAAACAACATGGAATAAGGGAGGTGTTGAGAATGAATAAGAATATCAATGGATGATAAAGAAGAGTACTGACATGGTCATAAGAAAGAAATGAAGGAAAACAACTCCCCCAAACTGAAAGATAAGATGTCTCTGAAAAATGGGAAGTGGTAAAGATGTGGAATGAATGATGGTAAATAATGTTCAATGGATTTTCATGAAATTCTCCTAAATTCATAATAAATCAAAAAATTATGCTATTTTATCTCAAGTGTTACCTCCGAAAAAAATGTGGAATAACATGTAAGGACTGGTCTTTGTCAAAGCATGTAGGCTAAGCAGATACTGAAAGTGATGCAAAAGGTGGAAGCCATGCAAGCACATCATGTTTGAAGAATTGTGCATGTTTGCAAGTTGCGTGAGCTTTTACTGTTAGCTGCAGTAGTGTGGTCGTTATACAAATAGAATTTTTCCCCATACTTGTTGTTATCCTGTAAACAAATCATGATTATGTATGCAATTTTCTTGAATCCACAGTTTTAGTTTTGAATGGCAACAGATGCATGCAAAAATTTTAAGCAGAAAAACGTCTGTATAAATGCAGTATGAATATTGTGGCAAATAGAAGAGCAGCGTACTGCACAACAATTGTATAGCATGGAAAGACATACATACTTATGATATGATCAACAAATTATTGCATTACTGAAATCAATTCATATTTTAAAAACGTGAGTAGATATGGAAATGTTTATGTAATGATTCGAAAATAAGGGAAAATGACAGTTGATGTGAAAAAAAAACTTATGCGGTCATTATCCACATAAACCATTATGATCGATTTATAAATAAATTTCATGCATAAGCGGTTCCGAGCAAAAGGTTTAGGGGCATACTCTCATTTGATATTAGATAAAGATATAAGAAAAGGGTTTATCATTACTATTGATTTGTGAAAAATATGACTTCAATACCATCAGCAGAGCTCTGTTGCCCACATGTATCTATAACCTTGACAAAGTTGCTTTCTCACCTTTGGAACCATTATCCTTTATTTATGCCTAGGGAAGTGCTGTGTGATGTCATGGTGGAGGCCACTGCGCTGGCTTGGGAACCAGATGAATCACAATGCCATTCACTAGGAAGGAGTGAAAATTGGGCAAGCCGGCTCGTGATGAGACCTCATGTTCCAAGGACTTTATTTTTATGAGTTGTCTATTGGATCATATCCTTGGTGTGGTGGCCATAATGAGAATTCCACTTCACTACTCCCTTATGATCATGGTAGGCTGGCTCTTGATGAGACCCCCTATCTTCCACCTGCCATATCATAGAATTGTTAGTAATCATATAGAAATTTTTCTTTTCTTTTTTATTTACATATAGCACTTCCCTATTTTTATATAAAGGGTGGCTCAACACTCCTTAAGAGTAGGGATGGTGGAAGAAGTCTGAACATCTCAAGAGAGAAAATATGCCCTTATTCTTATTTAATAAAAATAAAAAAGAGTTATGAGAATGTAGGGAAGAACCAACATGATAAAGATAATCGATCATATTAGTTTTAGTGAAAATAAAGACAACAAAGTGATATAGATGGTTGTTTCCTTTCCTTTTTCTTATCATTAAAAAAAAATTTCTTAAAAATGACAATTTCTCTTGATTTGCTAATTCCAGTAACCTCTAATTTGTGTATCCTTGCATAAATTGTGTGTTTGCCTTTAAAAGAGTCATGAAGAATTCACAAAAATCATCAAAAAGTTGTTCTCAAACAAGAAAAATGCACTCAAAAACTGTTGTTACTTTGGAAAGGAACAACAAAAATAATCTACGAAAATATTGTTCCTTTCGAAAGGAACAACAAAAACATGCACCAAAAGTGGTTTTCCTTCTGAAAGGAACAACAAAACTGTTGTTCCTTTTGAAAGGAACAACAAAAAAAACGCAACAAAAGTGTTGTTCCTTTTGAAAGGAACAACAAAAACACGCAGCAAAAATTCTATTCTTTTTTAAAGGAACAACAAAACTAATCAGCATAAATGTTGTTCCTTTTAGAAGGAACAACAAAAATAAACACACAAACGCACTGATTCTTAAGAAGAACGGCTACTGTTCCTTAAGAGGAACAACATGAAAAATAAATGCACACAAAAAAAGGGAACAACAAAGAAAATGCATGTAGAAATTGCTGTAGGGAACAACAAAGGGAAAAAAATAGAGGAAAGAACAAAGCTAATGTGCAATCCATTCTCAAGCAAATCCAATCAAGTAGAAAGGAAAATTTATGTACATGTTTCAAGAAAAAGTAATTTTTTACAGAATTGATGCTGCCAAAGAATTGCCTTCTACAACTGAAACTTGCATGGTGGGGTCCTTATTGTGCAATTGAAAATGGAATGGAAGCTACAATTTGGAGGGATCAACACATGAAACACAAAAACATAAAATATATTAGAAAAGAAACAACACTTTATTTAGTTACAACGGCTATGATATTATTTCCTAAGGGAATATCAATTTGTTAATGGAAAAAAAAGGGATATTTTTAAAAAATGTTTGGCAGCAGTGACATGAATATTCAAATGGAAACCAATTCTTCATTTCTTCTTGTTATGAATCTGTTAGGTAATGAACTAGATGAAATGCCCTTGTTTCACTAAAATTTCTTTCAAGAATCGCTCGTCCATAAATTGACCTTCTTTGTTCTGCTAAGACCTGCAAAAAATGAGTGTCTACCTGCAATAAAACATTAAATCATGGAGAAAGATAGGTGTACGGCTCCCCTAATCCAATAATTATGAAAAAAACTAACAAGTAGTTACTCTATAGAACAAATCTATGGACAAAGTAAAATTAATTTATTACCTGCAGGAGAGCAGTGGCCAATCATGCTAACCTGCAGTGTTTCAATCATAACTTTTTTGTTTTTCGTCTGATTTGAGTGATTCCAAATCCAAATGAGAGCTAATTCAAAGTTTCATCTCCAATAGAAACAAGTTTTAAAAATTCAATGCTATGATATGTCAAATTTTCTTAGAACAACCTACATAATAGAGTCATTTTTATTTTCCAGCTTAGGCTAACAGTTGATATTTCAAGCATAAATTTTTCGTTTAATGGTGGATTTAACCGATTAAAATTGGAGATTAAATTATATTCATTTATTGATCTCCAATAGAAACAAGTTTTGAAGACAAGAATAATTGATGGGTCAAATATGCTAGTGAACAACCGAGAAAACACAGTTTCAAGAGTACTGATATATGATAGGCAGTCAGTATTTTAGTCATAAATTCCTCATACGATATCAAAATTGAGTTATTCAAATTGCGTTGTAAACAATATTCATAGAATAATATACCATAGAAACAATTTTTAAAAATATGGTCATTTAGGTCTCCAAAAACTAACTGTCCAAAATCTATTCTTGAGCTGCCTACTAGACACCCTGTCAATGTTTTGGTTCTAACTTTTTCGTTTCAAATCCAAATGGAGTGATTCAAATTAGGTTGGAAAGTATAAATCAAGGGATACTTAGGATAGAAATAGGTTTTAAAAATATTCATTTTTGTCCCTCAAAACATGACTGTTCTGACTGTGTTTTCATAAATTTCATCAAGCCAGCAAGCCAAAAAAATGATATTCAAGAAATTTTTCCATATTGATGATAAAAATGAATATAAGTTTTTGTAGGATTTTTATTTGCAATATAATTTATCTATATACACAAATAAATTAGAATATTTATCATCAATGTTGATTTCCATAACGTGTTGCAAAAAAAAAAAAACTATTTTTACCAAAAAAAAAATGTGTTTGTTTTATTTCCTTATTTATTGTATTTTCTCCACTATCCTACACTGATTTGGAAAATGAATATGATTACGTATAAGATTATTTCCAGTGTATCCATTTTCGAAATAACGCTTCAAGTATGTACATACCCAAATTTGAAAAATGTATGTTAATAAAAATTAGGGTATGAGAAGCCAAATTCCCTTGGAAAGATGGTGCCAAAAATTGTCGAAGCATGGAGTAATGCTGCAAGAAAATGAAGTGAAACCAATCTTCAATGTAACCCTTACTTTCTTGATTTCCCATAGAAATCGTATCATGAAGTTCTTGAGCTTTTACAATGGTTTTTTGGTGCAAACTAGAAGAGACCTCATTTTCTTTCATAACTTCTAAAATTTTTGGATTTGATACATTCTGAGTCTCAGTGTAAGTTTTCTCCAATAGTGCATGTCAGATAGAATGGGTGAGAAGGGTGGGTAAATTTTTCAGTTCAACACTATAAGCATGTTGTACTGGTTTATTATGGTGAGGGTGTGGAATGAGTTGAGCAGGAAATTGTGTAGGGAATGGAGCCTCTTGATGATGTAGTTGATTGGGTTGAGTGGATGATTTTGATAGGAAAGTAAGATGTTGCGGAAAAGTTGGAATATGTATTTGTGCTACAAGATGAGGGAGAGTAGTCAAGCAATCATAAGGTGAACCATGCTAAGATTGTAGACAAGATTGGTGGTGGTTATATTGAGATTGGCATGGCTGCCCTAACATATGAGTATTCCATAATGGATTATGCAAGTAAGAGAATGGAGAGGAAGTGTTTTGAATCATACTTTTAGGCCATGATTTCCATGGTTTTGACCTTGTTGCAGCTTCTCCATCTCTTTGATATGCTACTTCCATCCTAGATAAGGAAGAGTGAGTATCTATGGGATGCTCCTTTTGGTAATGAGGGCAAAACACTACATCAAATTCTTGATTTTTCTGAACTTGCAAAACATTCTATTGTGAATTTAGAGAGCTAATAAAATCATATTTAAAATTTTCAAATAAAACATTGATTTAAGCTCTTATGTCTCTTGTTCTTGTAGTAAATTTGGAAAAGAACGAAGAAACTTCTCTAGAATTCTTACCAGCCTTGGAAATTCCTCTTGAATACCTTATGCACAATTCACAAACATCATCATATGATAACTAAAAAACATCACTTTTTTCTATCAGATTTAAGAGTTCTAAAAAATCAGCTTTGATTCCTTTAAGAAGGAGTGTTTTCAAGATCTCTTTTTCAAAATTCTTACGCTTTTATTTTTGAAGGTTATATTGAAATCGCTCTACATAGTCCTCCAAGATTTCATCTTCCCCTTGTATCATATTGAAAATATCTTCATTGGATTTGCAATAGTCTTGGTACTTCTTCAAGAATATGGTCTACATGTCCTCCCATGTTTGGATGCAGTTCCCAACTAGGCTCATGAAGCATCAAAGAGCTGCTCCTTTTAGAGTAAGAGGAAACACTTTCAACCTTTGATCATTAGTATAATAATCATATCCTCTACAAAATACTTCAAACTCAAATAAGAACGTACCTGGATCTTCATTTTTCAAACCATGAAAATTTGGTAGAGGAGATGGGGGAATTATGTGCATTTGTGTCACCCCTCCTAAATCTTTGATAGGGAATTCAAAAGTTTCAATGTGAGCCATTTCTTACCATAATAGAAGATGTTCTTCATGTGTTTCTTTGAGGATCCTCCTTAAAATGTTCCTATCAATTGGTTAGTGAAATGGGTGGTGCTTACATCACCACTCGAGAGGAATTACAATTTTTTTTTTCAAAAATTCTACCTCTAAAATAAATAAATAAACGCAAGCATTCATTTCTACCTTAAGCTTTCACTCAATTCTGCTATGAAGCAGGCTAATGAACAAGTGTGTTCCTTGATCGGTGCGCAGGTTTTTACCTTTCGTCTTTAATACCTAATTCTTCCAAAGCATAAAAAATTATGTATGCATCACACTTTCTGAATGGCATACTCTCCTCGGCAACGACGCCAAAATGTTGAGGCATAAAAGGTATCTTTTTAACACCTATTTATCTCACATTAATTATCAATCCGGGAGTGAGTTTTTATTTCAAAAGTGTACTCAGTCTGAGAAAACAATTTATCCAAGAGTAATGCTCTTCAATATGTAGTACAGTGTTCTAAATACAAGATTAAACAGATGCTAGAAAAATAAATCTAATTACAATAACATGAACTCAAATGCTCTTAAAATCTATCTATTCACTCAAAAACCATCAATCGAGGATACAATAGCAATAACTCATTCCTCTAGAAATTGATGCAATTGAAATCAAACTGAAACAAGACAATCAATCTGGGAACGTGGAAGCAATAACCAATATTCTCTACAGTTGACAGTCCCGCGTTAAAGCAATTAAGGAGAAATAGCAATTGAACTAAAGTTGCTATTGAAATTAAAATAAGAAAGCTCTTCGAAAGAAAACTCTTTGCAATCTGTTAACTAATGAATTTGAAATGAACAACACATTGAAATCGAACAACAATGTAAATGAATAGCCAATTGAAACTAGAAGAATCAAACAACAAATCTGAACAACAAATATTTAACTTAATGAAATCAAACAACAATTCTATTAAGCACCAAAACCCTGTCGACAGCAAACATTGTTAAATAATAATCAACATGAACAACAATCCAACAGAACAACAATTAATTGGAATAGGACATCTAATGCTGAACAAAAATTCTTTTTAAGGTTTAACAAGATGATTAATACAGGAATTAAAGTCCTTACTGAAACGGAACAGCAATGCGATTCATTAACATAACGAAATCAATCAATAATTCAATGGAAAACTAATTAAATTGCAAATGTAATGATAACAACCACAAACTATCACACGAAAATAATTGAAAGGTAATGATATAATCAGCAGATCGATCCACTAGGGTCGGGCCCTCAACCACCGGTGAAACGCCGCTAGGCTTTACTCTAGTGTTAAGAAGTTAAACGTCAATGAACTCTTGTATTAATCAGGCATGAATAATATTTACAAATAATTTGTACTCTCTTAAGAATAGTCGATGCACAATTCTAAAAATTACAACAAGGAAAGTCTCAATCTCCCATCGTCCTCCAATACATAATACATGCTCTCCTTTTATAATGAGAAAGAGGAGAAGTTAAATATTAAACATGATCTCTCATAATAATATTGGATTGTTCCCAACAACTTCATCAACCAGAAAATATATTTCCATCAATATTTCAACAAAAGCAGGTCGAATTTGGATTTGCAGCTGAGATAATTTGGAGGACGGTCGCAACAGTAAATCTGAGAAAAACATGATCAAAGGACTTTGTGTTTCTCTTAATACAGGTCAAATTTGGACAAACCGTTCTTCAGTAAGTTAATTTGGTCCGTTCTGGACAAAACCCACGTTCCAAATTTTCTAGATTCTTCTCCATTTGCCTAGAATCTCAACCGTAAAACTGTCACTTCTTATTCCAGCGAATTTTTGAGTTGGAATATTTGATGATGATTTGGAGATCAAATCTACAATTTGGCAAATATCTTGAAGGCTAAAATGGTGAGTGATGTTACAAAATATATTAATAAACCATCATTGATAAAATTATGCATAATAATCATCAATTTATTAAAAATAAAGGAGAAGAAATAATATTTATCCATAAGAGCATAAATAATTATAAAATGGATTTATATGATAAATTATGATAAATTACATGATAAAGAAGAGTAGAAATGGATGAAATAAGTGTTAAAAAGTGGTCGTATTCGCGGCCCAACATACCTCCAAACTGAATATATTGCATGTTCTCATGCAACCCAAAAACAAAACCCATGTGTTAACCAAGCAAAGAAAATTTGTTCATCCCAACTCATGAAATGGATGGAAAAAATGCATTTTTCCTCAAATAATGAATATTCAATTTTAGAAATATTGATGAAGGCGTAACAATTTTTACAGTTGACATTGAACTATATGTATATGAAGTTGCAGAAAAATGCGACATAAGTAACAACAACCTTCATTAAGAATTTTCTCAAAAATCAGATCGTTTTGATGCACGGATCATGAGATATAAACAAAATGGTTGTAGGTGATAGTGCATAATTTTCGAAATTTTATGAACTAATTTAGCATTAAATTATCTGGGTTGGTGTATTTTAATGATACCTCTTTGTTATCCAGAAAGCACAAGAATTTAGTTCATAGATTTAAATATATATGCAAATCAATTTCTGCACTGTATAAAAATGAAATTGTATGCCTTAAATGAGAAAGAGAGTAGAAAACATCCATCATGTGTAGCAATTCCCCCCCAAACTGAAGAATTAGCATGTCCTCATGTGATGCTAGAAAACAAAGAGAGGTGGTTGCTACAATCTATTGAAATCTATGCTTGGTATAAAACAACATGGAATAAGGTAGGTGTTGAGAATGAATAAGAATATCAATGGATGATAAAGAAGATTATTGACATGGTCATAAGAAAGAAATGAAGGAAAGCAACACTCCCCCAAACTGAAAGATGAGATGTATCTGAAAAATGAGAAGTGGTAAAGATGTGGAATGAATGATGATAAATAATGCTCGATGTATTTTCATGAAATTCTCCTAAATTCATAATAAATCAGAAAATTATGTTATTTTACCTCAAGTGTTACCTCAGAAAAAAAATGTGGAATGACATGTAGGGACTAGTCTTTGTTGAAGCTGATGTAGGCTGAGTGGATACTGAAAGTGATGCAAAAGGTGGAAGCCTTGCAATCACATCATGTCTGAAAAATTGTGCATGTTTGCAAGTTGCGTGAGCTTTTACTGTTAGTTGCAATAGTGTGGTTGTGGTGCGAATAGAATTGTTCCCCATACTTGTTGTTCTCCTGTAAACAAATCATGATTCTGTATGAAATTTTCTTGAATCTATAGTTTTAGTTTTGAATGGCAATAGATGCATGGAAAAATTTTAAGCAGAAAAAATTCTGTATAAATGAAGTATGAATATTATGGAAAATAGAAGAGCAACGTACTGCACAACAATTGTATAGCATGGAAATGCATACATACTTATGATATCATAAAAAAATTATTGCATTACTAGAATCAATGCATATTTTGAAATCGTGAGTAGATATGGAAATGTTTATGTAATGATTCGAAAATAAGGGAAAATGACAACTGATGTGAAAAAAATACTTATGCAGTCATTATCCACATAAACCATTATGATCGATTTATAAATAAATTTCATGCATAAGCGGTTCTGAACAAAGGGTTTAGGGGCATATTCTCATTTTATATTAGATAAAGATATAAGAAAAGGGTTTATCATTACTATTGATTTGTGAAAAATATAACTTCAATACCGTCAACAGAGCTCTATTGCCGACAGGTGTCTATAACATTGGCAAAGTTGCTTTCTCACCCTTGGAACCATTATCCTTTATTTATGCCTAGGGAAGTGTTGTGTGATGTCATGATGGAGGCCACTGTGCTGGCTTGGGAACCAGATGAATCACAATGCCATTTACCAGGAAGGAGTGAAAAGTGAGCAGGTCGGCTCGTGATGAGACCTCCTGTTCCAAGGACTTTTTATTTTTATGAGTTGTCCATTGGATCATATCTCTGGTGTGGCAGCCATAATGTGAATGCCACTTCACTGCTCCCTTATGATCATGGTAGGCTGGCTCTTGATGAGACCCCCTATCCTCCACCTGCCATATCATAGAATTATTAGTAA